>QVRM01006451.1:280000-922791 GCA_003439945.1 Dermanyssus gallinae
TGATGGAGGCAATACTGACGGCCACGATGTGGTGATAATGACTATTATGATCATCAGCGTGGTGGTGATGTTGATAACAGTTCAAAGCCATTGCACCGATAACAAATCTGCTCGGCTCGGACGGGTGCGAGCATGTGACCACGCGGACATTCTAGTGCACTCACGGTTGCATAAAAAGTGCTCAACGACACGATATATATATATATATATATATAATTTGGCCAGACTTGGGGAGCCGTAGCTTGTTTTTTCCAATGAGCTGTGAAGAAGGGGCGTCTCGTTTATAGATAGCAGTGACATTACAATTACAAACCAGCCCTCAGGTGAAGGATCTCGACGCATCTCCCCGGGTTCGGGGACCATGAGCCGGTAGAGCACGGGACTCCCCTCTCATGGTTTCGAAGTATTCTCCAACACAATTTCGAACCTTGGGGGTAGGGAGGACTGGGGTTTTTAATGGGGCAGGGTCCCACACTAGGTATTGTTGATTGCCAACACCGACCGTGCATGATGCATTTTCCAAACCTCCCATATAAAAAAGTGACATTACAATTCATATGAAATTAGACTCTGTTTGAATACCGATGTCGCTACATGGACGTAACTTTACAAACTGTGTGATTTCAACGGAACGAGTTGATTAATGTAAAACTAACCGATGTATTTAAAAAAAAATAGCTCTGTCTGAAAGACAATCCCACGTCGGCTAGCAGAAAACAAATAACTGAAATAGACTCCTCACAAAATCGAGATCCAGTCATAGCTAGTTTGTGAGCTTTTGTCGAATGTAAAAAAAATGGGACAAGTTAGACGGGAGGTGTCTTGCATGTGGCAATCGCTATGCATTTACCATTTTATAATTAATGGCCATCATTACCTTTTGTTTGAATATAAACTTTTACGAGGAATACACAAAATGTATATGTCTGTGAAGAGACTCTCAACTACGTACGAAGTAACCATGCGTTCGCCTGTCTATCTTACGAAGAGGCAACAGTCGCCTCAATCGAATGATACGCCGATCGCAGCTCACAACAGTATAAGTAGTAATGTTAAATGTAAACTCAATATAATTAATATAAATGTAATTATATAATTTGGGAGCCCTTGCATTAAGTACCTTAAACGTTTGCCATGATGCTCCCAAATCACAAACATTCAGAAAAATGCGCCTTGCTAAAAACGTTCTACTCGATAAGCGCTATGTTGATTAATTTAACGTAAATTGTATATCAAAAACTATAAACTAAGGATATATAAAGCTTGCCGTCAAGGCTTGCGCAGCTTTAATCAATTTTCATTTGGAATAGTTAGCCGCCCAAAACCCCTTAAAGCCAAAAATACAGAACAAGCCTGCAGTCGTCTTTGAGGTTCAAATGAGAAAGTACGAAATGACACTGTGGGTTTAATTAACGTCCTTGATCAGAAGTAATCGCCAGAAGCCTGAGAACAACTACCACACTTATTCTCAAGGCAAAGGATTCCCCGTTCCCAAACTTCCTGCGGCTGTGACAAAAGCCAGTCCTCTGCCGTGTCTTTCCCGTTCTAGTTGAAGCGCCTCCCTTTGAGATGTTTTTAGCAGAATATTTATTAATTAGCGGAAAGGCTAAATACATTCCCTAAATGTCTCACTACGTTATTCCAAAGCAGCATATTCAAATTTCAACTGATTCCGTTGTTACGACGTTTCATACATTTTTACTTGAATCTACCTTATACTTGGAGCTACACATACGCGAGCCGATGTCGGCTCGTGCACCAACTTGCAATAGAGTTCGTAATCTAAAACTTTTTTGGGCTGACCCTCAGCCCACATTTAACGTCCACGGGTTTGCTTTAGCATTGCTTTGTAAGAGGGACCCCCTAAATACAAATGTGCAACGGTGGGGCTCGAACCCGTGCACCTATGTGTCTCCTCCGGTCGCGAGGCGCACGCGAATGCGCCCACCACGTTACCGGACTCGACAAATATTGTAATCTAGAGCACTAAACAGGCCCCAGCAATCGGCACGCTCACATAATAGTATTTATACATTTATGTTCGGTTACATATTCACCCAGATAAGATAGTCTCTTAATAAACATATGACAAAAGTTAACAGTATACATTTACATGCATATGATCACGTTTCAAAAAAACTGAGGCATCTCGTTCAAGTGCAGACATATTTTGCTATACGAAAGGCGTTCTCCGTTTAAAGCACCGAGCAAGGTGGCCTGATGGTATGCAAATAATAACAAAATCATTATTATCACTACGATATTATTTTGTGTGTTATCAGTGCATAGTGTGTTGTAAAGTTCGAACGTTTTCGATCCCAGCAAGGACTATTTATCTGCTTATCCCATGGCGCCGAATATAAAAGCGGCCTTACCACTGCACACCTCGAGAGACGGAAGCTGTTTCAGATATTGTCACTCGGGCATGAGTTTCCGTCATTAGTTCCATCCTTCGTGCCAGGTTTCGGATGAATCTTGCTGTCCCACTGCTGATGGGTCCTAGTGTTTCCCTAACTACCGGTACGAAATGACGACTGTTCTCGAAATATTGCGTATTTGCGTTTTCTTTCCTGTTCCGCTACTCATCCTGCGCTGAGCGAGATACTAGGGATACTGTAGCATGCAGCATACGAGATACTGCAGTATCCCAAGCTAAGTAGTTGCCGTGTGGCCACAAATGTATGATCACGCCATCAGGTATCGTGTCGCTGTCTGGTCTGAGGCCCCGAAATTCCAGTTCCACTAGCAACATGATTACTATTACTATTTTATTATTATTATTATTATTATTATTATTATTATTATTATTATTATTATTATTATTATTATTATTATTATTATTATTATTATTATTATTATTATTATTATTATTATTACTATTATTATTATTATTATTATTATTATTATTATTATTATTATTATTATTATTATTATCATTATTATGTGTTAGGACAATACAATTGTGAGGTGTGAATGTGTATCCTCGTTATTTCATGGTTACCATCTAGCTATTCTCAGCCCATCGCACCTAATATCGACGCGACATTTCCTCTGCAAACTGCCAGTGAAAGCAGCTGCCTCAGAAATTCGTCTTCGCGTATATCCCCTGTGTTTGCTCGTATTCGATCACCTAAGTCTTTTATAAATTTCCTTGTACTTCTGCTGACCGGGCCCAATGTTTCCATTGCAATCGGCACAGGCTCTAACTCTGTGTATTTACAGCCACTTTTCTGTTTCTGCATGTTCGGCAATTCCATCCCGCCTCCGTCGCGCTGTGGACATAAATAAGACGGTGCGGCCATGCAGGATACGGTCGCATCCCAAACCAGGCATTTGCCTTTTCCCACGGCAAAATGGTCACACCGTCAGGCCTTTTATCGTCATGTAGTCCTAGTCTGGGTTCCAGCATGCTACGTATTCCCGCTTTCCGGAGAGCTCTTTGAATTATTGAGTTTATTTCGGTGTGCCTAGGGGCCCGACCTTGGCTCTTGATGCAGCTCAATGGGTGGAGGCCATCCTTCTCCACTGCTTTTCCATAGGCCTTACACATGTGAGGTTCGCATATTGCCCGCCGATTCTTAGAGCCGACACCATGCGAAATGGTACTGTTGTCCAGCATGGTGCCGAGCTGCGGTGACGGAAGAGTCCTGAGACATCCGCCGCTGAAGGTGTCTCGTGCGGCCAAGAAGACCGCTTTCTCTGTGGGAGACTCAAGGCTTTCGATGATCTCACGGGCTATGACTTTGCATCTGCTATTACTATTATTATCGTCATCATTAAAATATTCATCAGCCTTTGTGTGTGCTCATCTTGCGCCCTCTCGCTTTCTGTTATCATTAATAATATGATGAAATTGATTGATTAAGGCAATGTTGATTTCTCAAATTATTTGGTTTATTATAAAAGCTGTACTCCATAAAATCCACTCGCCTAAGCTGATGCACAAGAGCCAAGTTATATTGTTAAATGATTCAGTCAAACGTCGAGAGAGCATTCGTCTGGTCAAGAGAACACCTGTGGGTTATGAATGCCATGCCAATTTACTTATTATATTAGCTTCAAAAAGTTCTTTGCGAAGACTCTATTGGAGGCAACAGAGTCTACGTCGGCAACTTGTGTGAAGAAGTATTCCAAAGCAGAAGCAGAAACGTTCCTACCATTCTTCTTGACTCAGCTTTGTACCCGTCTGAAGTAATATTCATTCCGCATATTATTACAGCAACAGACCTTAAGTACAGCGCATATACCTCGGACATAATTAACCCTCGTTAATGGGCGCCCACCAGCTCTATACACATGACTTTGCAGCCAATATAGCCTACTTGCGTAGGACATATTTTCACTATATCTCACACTTTGTTAAGCGCTATATAAATATATATATATATATATATATATATATATATATTCGAAGCTAGGAACGATGATAAAAGGAAAATATAAAGCGTCTTCTGGTATTTAACTACATTGTACAATCCAAGCTAGAAAAAAATGTACTGAAGAGCAGTCATGAAACGGGACGATCGTCACCCTTGCCGCACCCTTTTCGTCCTCGTTGTTGACTGAACTGCAGCAACAGCATGTTGAGCTTCCACGACTACGAACAGGGTTTTGTTTTTCTGCCATCAACGATTTAGCTTGTGCTTACGATTTTTGGCAGTGGTAACGGTTAGAAAGAAACGGTTCGCCCGCCAGTCCGTACACCGGCTGCTCCCACTTCTGTCCCCTACCTCCCTCCCGCTAGCCCGGGCCTGTTTCGATAGAAATCTGATGCAAAACGTTGAAACAAGAACGTACGTGCACGAGCACGCACGTAGTCACGCATGCACGCAGGCTGGCATGCATGAAGTAAGCAAGCAATTCAGTAGGGTGACTGAGCTGGGAGTGGGAGAGTGGGTGGGGGGGGGGTTTGTGTGTACGGTTGAGTAGGTAAGTCAGTGACGAGGTAAGTGAATGAGGGAAGCGAGAGAGATGGCAAATTGAGGCGAAGTGCCACTGAGACTAACACTTCTATTAGTGCTACCACTGCTACTACAACAACAACAACAACAACAACAACAACAGCAACAATAACAACAACTACTACCATGTTTTACTCCTGCGGCTACTAGAATTCCTACTACTACTACGGTTACTAGAATTCCTACTACTACTACTACGGTTACTAACTATTCCTACTACTACGTCTACTACTATTACTACTGCTCCGTTACTGTTAGCATTACTACTACGACAGCACTGCTGCAATTTATCTGACCTGAGTATTGAGAGGACTCGAACGACGGGAGTAGGAATGAACAGCGGTCGGTCGGTGGGTCGGTGGGTGAATGCCGGTCGAGGAAGTTCCTTCGAGCGGGACGGCGGCCGCCATAGCCGCTGCCGTCTCTGCTGCTGGTGCTGCTTCCGCTACCGCGTGCAACGTGCCAAACAAACGAACGAAGGACGAAGACGAATTTAAATCGACGGCGACGACGAATCGCATTCGGCGGCATTCAGCGACACGCAGCCGCACCTGTCAATGGGTGATGATGGCTCTGCTGGTGGCGACGGCAGCAGCGCAAGATGAGGTGATGGTGATGCTCATGATGCTGCTGCTGCTGCTATTGCTGATGATGCCGATGGTCTCCATGATGACGATGATGATAATGATGGTCGTCGTCATGATGATGATGATAATGATGATGATAATGGCAGTGGTGTCACGCTCGAGACGCAACAGAGAGCCTCCTAACAGAGCCGCTTTGCGGTCGCCCGTACGTGGGGGGGGGGGGGGGGGAGGGCGGTGCGTAGGAGCACAGGGAGAGAAAACAAAGAAACGTCAGGGCTAGACACGGGGACGCAAACAAATAGATAGGACGAGGAAGAAGGAAAGCAAAAACATGGAGTAAACGTGCCGCAGAGATATATATATATAGAGAGAGAGAGGGAGAAAGATTAGAGAGAGGGAGAGAGAGGGGGGGAGAGAGAAGAGCCAGCTTTTTCGAGAGAAGGCTGTGGAGGCACAGCGAGATGAATGGGAAAAGGCTCCGAGAGCGAGCGCGATAAGAGAGAAGTACAGGAATGACGACCGCAGGACAGAACAGCAGACGGCTACGTCGTCGTCGTCGCCCCCCTCCCCCTCCCCGCCCCTTCCCCTCCTTCTTCCCGCCCCTCCCCTTCCCTGGCGTACGGAAAACAACACCTGAGCAACAACGCCGGAGCGACAAGCGTGGCGGGCCGCCTATGTTCCGCCTTGCAGCCTTCATAGCCTAGTCTCGAGTCGCGTACAGCAGCGGAATAGCGCCGCGACGGCAACAACCGGTAGTGAAGCGGCGGAAGCTGCCGCTGCTGCTGCTGCTACTGCTGCTGCTGCATCACCGAGTGCGCAAGGTACAACTCTCAAAGACTCAATTAAATTGAAATTACCCCCGACGACGCGCACGAGTCGGGCCCAGTCACGTATACGGTAAGAACGACGACGACAACAACGACGGCAACAACAACAACAAAAACAATAGTTACTACAACAACAATAACAACGACAACAACAGCAGCAGCAACAACAACAGCAACAACAACAACAACAACAACAACAACAACAACAACAACAACAACAACAACAACAACAGCAGCAGCAGCAACAGCAACAACAACAACAACAGCAACAGCAACAACGATAACAACAACAACAACAACAACAACAACAACAACAACAGCAACAACAACAACAACAACAACAACAACAACAACAACAACAACAACAACAACAACAACAACAACAACAACAACAACAACAACAACAACAACAACAACAACAACGACGACAACAACAACCACAACGACGACGACGATGCAACTGCTGCGCTTTCATGCAATACGATGACGTTGACAATCGACAGACGCGCGCTCCACCGAGTCTGCTGTGTTGTCGTCGTCGTCGAGCGACAACCACGACGACGAAGCAAATAATAATGACAACAACAGCGACGAAAACAACAACAACAACAATAAAAACAACAATAACAATAAAAACAACAATAACTTCGACGACAATACAGAGTGTAAGGGCAAATTCGTTACCCACTGTGTTCGTTGCCGCCCTCGCTCACATCTCTTCCCAATGAACTCTTCTTCAGTCGAATGAGGTGAATGATACCTTCCTTCAAAATAAATTTGTCATCATCACCACTTCGACTACCGCCTAATATCAACAGAAGCATCATCATCATCAGCATTATCTGCACCCTCGCCATCATCATTATCACTACCACCACGATCGACAACTTCATCATCATCATTACGACCACGTAACTGCTGATACCTGTGGTAACACCACCTACCTAACCTATCGATTGACCGATGGACATCATAGTACTGTTGCTCGCGTTGTTGTTGCTGCTGCTGCTGCTCCTAATAGCGAACACGGTGAAGATAAATGATGTGAACCGGCTGTCAACGACAGGTCCGGCCAGACTAGAAGCCGGACGAGGCTGAGGTGATCGGTGAGGTGATAGTGGCGGTGGGGGACGCTTGCGCATTCCTTCTTGGCACCTTTGTCGTTTCGTCCCCCCCGAGAAGAGCTAGAAGAGTACTGACAGCCAGGCGACTACTTCCAGTGCTGATTGTACATTGGTCGGTATGTATAGTGGTTGTACTTCTGTGTTTCTCCACCAGCTTTCTGCGCACACATGTGGTACGAACAAAGCGAATTTCAGCGTGGGGGAATTTTTCGCTGCTGTGCGTTCAACGACGCTGACCGACGCCGTCTCCCGGCCGCCGCTGATCAATACGTATAAAATCACTACTACTACAGCGAATGTAGTAACAAGGAATTGATGCAGCAGCAGCAGCAGCCAAGACGGCGCAACGAACGCATGGCTAGTTGCAGGGCTACAATCAATGAAATGTACAACCTATTCTAGCTTGTTGTGGATGTGTGCAGGTGTCTCTCTGTGTCCAGCCCGGTGACGTGGTGGCTTAAGTCGTCTGCGCCTCGCGACCGGGGGGGGGACACATAGGAGGTGCGCGGGTTCGAGCCCCACCGTTGCACATTTGTATTTACGGGGGTCCGTCTATGAAACAATGTGAAAAACAGTTCCGTAGACGTTAAATCTTGGCTAAGGGTCAGCCCGAAAACTTTACTTACTTAAGTGTCTCTCTGGGGTTTTGTTTCTCTCCATACGTCTGTTTCTCCTTCCACGTACAGGTCCATCTGCACGACTGTTCTCTTTATGTCAATTTTGGTGCGGCATTCCTTTAAGCCCATTTGTACAGTTTTCGTCAACCATCTTTATATATTTATTTCCTCCTTCAGCTTTCTATGTACTGAAACTCGGATAGGACCATCCGAGCTCGCTGTATTTCTACCTTTCTCGCTTTGTAAAACTATACACTGTACGCTTCGAACACTTGCGGGAGTTTGAAAAAGGTTTGTACAAAATTAGTGCGAGGTATTGATTGTGCAGACGCCGGTATGGAGGTCGAATCCAGTTTAGGTTTAGTATTTCAGGAGCATGGAAGCAATTCTCGCTGGTTAGGACGTCATCATGTGTGGCAAATGCAACTAATCTAAACAACGCCTGGCACGGTTTCTACCAACGGCGCGTTTCGTAGCTGTGGTTGTAAGCAAGCTGTACTGAGTGCTTCTAAAGTCGATTCGATGAGGGGTAAGCGCTAGACGGGGGTACAGGTCTGCACACCTCACTATTGTCATGCTTCAACACAGATAAGGGCTTTGTAAATGATAGAAATGATGAAATACCTGAGTATGACTAGGTTAGTCTATAAGCAAATGTTGTTTGGTACATTATACTGTACTACTAATAGTAATAACTAGTAAATGGTTCAGTACTAGTTTACTTTGTAACAATTACTTACTGCAATATTGTATATTACATTATAATATGTATTCATATTCAGTCCGTTACCGTTCACTGAAGCTTAGACTATACCTAAAGTTAAACTCCCAATTCATTAATTTACTATTAGCTTTCTCGCACTAAAATGGCCTTTATAGTATACATTACCTTACCAAAAAATTATTTTTTATGCTTTTCATGCTAAAAGGGTAGTTGACATACAATATAGAACACAGTTCCATAAGTCAGACAAGGATTAGTAAAAACGAACAGCCGCAAAGTGTTTTGCTAAAACGAATCTCAAATAAAGTCGACACTTGCTAAGATTAATCGGAATATTGCCTCCGTCATTGGAAATATTCTGCAAACGAACACACCCGCAGATGCTAGCTCGGAAAATTCTACATTGGAAACTTTTATAATATTGCCAACAAACTAGACTCTTGTACGCATGCATTGCACGTGTTGCCCATCCATACTTCGACGATTGTGTTAATTGCATTTAAACATAAAAATCTATGCAAATTATTTTGTGTACTGTAAATGGTCCTACCCGAGCCATCACAAGGTACTGGAGTAACCTCGCCGCTCCCCTTGATGTGGTGAACGGCTGCATGAGCCGTTCGGAGCTGGAGCTGCTACGAACGCCAGGGCAGAACTGATGACAAGTTCCAAGCCCCTCAATTTAAAAAACAGTTTTCTAATAAAATACTGTACAAGGTTAATGTATAGGGATTTTACGGTTACGCGCAATGGCCGATTCATAAACGACCTCAAGAAGCTGGCTTGCAGTAAAGCGACCTTTAGTGACTTTATGCTGGTGTGTATCCTGCAGTCCGTGTCTGAAAAGGTTGTTGTTGATCTTGTGGACGATTATCCTTTCCACTACGTTACAGGCGACACGCATTTAGGCTATTTGTGGGTAGTTATTTAGACATATGCGTTTTTTCTTTTTAAATACAGGTTTGACAACTCAGTCACAGAAAGAAAGAAAGAGAGTTCCACTTTCCTCTAAGCGCCGGGCGAGTATGACAGGCCTATGTTTCGCCAAGACGTTAGCAAGCTCCGCGTAGATAATCGGACGAAGTGTCTCAGGAGTTTGCGTTGATTTACGACTGGTTTTCCAAAGTTGGCCAGTAAACCAGCTTAGGTGTGAAAATAACGCCGTTCGAGATTGCAACTGAGTCAGCATAAGTAAATCTTTGTTGGAGGACATGGTGTAGACGCTTCGTTAACTAAGTAGTCTTTAGAATCGCCGCCTTGTCAAATTATTGACCATTGTAGTGCCATCTTTATTAAGCGAATAAACGCCGATAAGTGGACTGAGGCGCTTAGTCGTGTACCGAACATCATTTTTGGCATCACGAATATCCACCTTGTGCCCATTTAAAAGGCGGCTTCGAAGCCATAATCGGGTAAGCTCCCGAGAGAGCCGTAACCGATCCGCAGTGAGGGTTGAGAAGCGTGGCTTGTTATTTGTTCGCAAGCTGAAGTTATATGGAGACGAGTTACTAGCCTTGTAAAGAGGAGTGAAGTCGTTGAGTATAACACGCAAGTAGTCCAACAACAGTTGGCTCTACTCCAAAATAACAATAAGGACATTGAAGTTGCCGGTCTATGACTACCAATATGTACATATATATACTTGCTATTGTAGCAAAGTTATATTGTTGTTCATTTTAAAATGCAGCATGGCATGGTTTTCTCAAAGCTGACGGCAAAATGGTCACACTTAACAGGGGGAGGCGTGTCCTTTAAGTCAGCAATCATATCTTTGTCGCTTGTGAGCATCAAGTACAATTTTTGTACATGCATTCCTCTTAACCCGTGTCGGGGTGTTGGCAAAGAGAGAATTGTCGCTCGTCAGCTATACAAAATGGGCGAAACAAATACACCTTGAAATCCCTTGTCCAATAAGTAGTCGACAGGGTAGTCTAGTGAATAGAATCATTAGCGACTAGAAACAAGCAGCAACGTCATCATATAGGTACAGCATCTAATCCACGGCGTCAGTCGAAGACCCAGATTGGGAATGGTTAGCATATACTTGTCGACAACTGGAGACAGGGCTGAGAAATATATCAGCGTTGGCCAACTCGCACGCACCATCGCACGTGTACAGTAATATCGAAACAGCATAGGTATTCATTTGCAAGAATGCAGTATCCACCACCGCAACTAGCGAAAAGGGCTGTGGCATTCACCAAGAGTTGATTCTGTGGATAGTATAGTGTCCGTTCTGGCGTGCGTTTCAGTGATACAAGTAAAGTCAATATGAAGAGCCAAAGGGCATCCCAAGCTCCTTTCTTGACTAGGTAAGCCGTAAGCCGTTGAAAGATAAAGGGTTAAAGAAATCATGTTGTGCCGGCGTTTCTCTATGATTCAGAGAGCTGTGGGTGTTGAATCTGCCCTGTCAGAGTGATATTCGCCAACCGTTACCTTCCCGTCACGGTTCCGAAAGTCCACAATCGTTGCAGCAATGTCCTAACAGTGACTGCTAGATAACTCATTATTGCCATGTCAGAGACGGATTTCAATTGTATTCTACATGGATGATGTAAGATCCCGCTAACGTGGAAGATTTGTCCACTTTCATGTAGAGACGGTTTTTCCTGCCTAGATGAATTGCTGCGAGGTCGTTTCTTTGGTGCCACTGTGTGTTTCACTCGATTGTTCCCTTTCCGGCTAAGTGTGTGGAAGAAGTGTAGACGGGAAGCATGTTTGCTGTTCCTGTTTCGAATTTTTTAAGCGATGCTCATTAAGAACAGATGAACGGTAAACAATACAAGCTGAGTGTCAGCGGCCCTGCCGCTACAAAGACTGTTGGGCGCACCCTATGTATCTAAACATGTCGTCCGGACCTCCGTGCATTGGCGTGATATGCCTTAGGGCGATTCCAAGTCCTCTGTATGGGACAGATGATAGTGTAGAATTAAAAACAACCTTCTTAATTTATTTTCTAAAAATACTTGTTACGCACAGCCTGGTTGTGTTTGGCCGTTGGCACGTGCAGACGGGTGATTAGAACGTTGAATACTGGCGTATGAGGCGACGCTGGATGGGGACAGTCCGTCGGCTTTTTTAGCAAGACCGTGTACTTGACGATCAAGGCGATCAAATCGATAATCGAAGTGCGCGTACTTCCGTCGGGAAATATTTCAACGCTACAAATAATGTTGTTGTCTCTCCTGTTGATCAAGCTGCGACAGCTGCTGTAGCGCTGGTGTAGGGAGAGGCGGGCGGACATCTCGCAGTTGTCACTTTCTCTGGCATTGGAGACGGATGAAGTGTTGTACCGAATCGTGTAGTTACGAGAGTCGACACGCCGTCAGGAGTTTGGTCGTGAGTCGAACGCAGTTTGCCCTCTACGCGGCTGCTTTCCCTAGTCTGCCGTGCATGGCTGTGTCAGGCTGTACAAGTGTGTAGCCAATACAAGAAAACGGAGACCCTTAGTTTCACCTGAAAGTTAGCAATGATTTCTTCGTCTGCCGTGCATGGCTGTTTCAGGCTGTACAGGTGCGCAGCCAATACAAGAAAACGGGGAGTCTTAGTTTCACCTGAAAGTTAGAAATGATTAGCACGAAGCGTAGCGAACGACTGATATAGGAGGTCTTGGATATGCCTTATGCACATGCGTCACTGGCAGTCACTAATGACTAGTATAGGGCTCACAACAGTTCGTTGTGGTAAAATGGCAGTCAACTATATCACTGACCACACTGACAGATCATACGTTGAAGGTCTGAAGCGTTTTTCTTCAGTTCGTCTAGTATTACGTCTGGTGTTGAAAGCGCCACGGGAGTCCATTTCGGCCAGAACCCTCACACAAACTCAATTTCCACAAAAGCACGAGCAGCGTGCACTGTAGCTTCTGCGCCACCTTTTACGGCTTTTCCAACCTGGCACGTTGTCCCACTTTTCATTTGGGCAAACCATATTCTATTCTATTCTTATTATTACTATTATTACTGTAGCCAATATGCCTTGAATGCTTCGTGTCTTTGCGGGCGCGTCAGTGAATCTGTGTGTGTGTGTTGGTGTCTGTATATGTCGGTGTACGGGCCCCAACACTGTGCCTCAGCAGGACCACCCTTGCCGAGGAGATACAGGCGACAGCAATGATGACGACGATGACGTCAACAAGAACAACAATGACAACAATAGCAACAACAACGTCAACATTAATCGCAGCGACATTAACAGCAACAACAACAACGAAAACAGCAGCAATGGCAATAACAAAAATAAAAATAAAAACAACAACGCCAACGCCAACAACAACACTAATAACGGTAGCGTTGTCCTTGTCGTCATCGGCGGCGGCGGTCAGTGTAACAGGTCAAGTTAATCTTCATAAAGGCCTATATTAGGCTTGCTCACCGCCGCTGCTGCTGCCTATGAGAATATACGTGTATTGCGCACGGCGATGGTAGAGGAGAAGCAACAGCAACAGCAGCAGCAGCAGCAGCCGCGGACCCGGTCGACGCCCGATAGAGCCAGCGCGACAGTGCCAGCAGCGAGAGCAACAACGCAAACAACAAGCAGCGTACGGCGGGAGGGGAGCCCATTAAGAAGGGCTCATCGCCTCCGCTACGGCCGTGGGCGGCCAAGAAGATGGACAACAACACCATGATGGTTAGCGGTGGGCGCGCTGCGGGACACCGCAACAATGCCTCGACTCGTGCCAGCCGACCAGCCGACCTCAAGCGGGCCAGCGTCACGACACTGACTCAGTCGCAGCCTATGAGTATGAGCTAGGAGGCCAACGACGACGGCGACGACGACATTACAATGCTACGCTATCACACGATTACCGCCGGCAAGGCCTCCGCCTGCCACTACGAAGACGAACGAAGACCACATCTACGACGCCGTTGCTGCTTCTGCTGCTGCTGTTGCTTTGCCTTCTCCTTTCCCCTTCTCCTCCGCCTCCTCCTCTTTCTCCTCGGTCCTCTATTCCTGCCTATCGTCCACCACCATTGTTGTTTGCTACACGCTCACTATGAACACTGGGACGACTTGGCTATTTGGACTACATACAATGCTACCAGCGGCAGTGGGATGACAAAGATGCCGAATACATTCATTGTTGTCGACGTGCGCATCGCGTGGCCGAGGCGCATAACACACAGTGGACAGCATGGACACATACACACACAAACGGTGTCGTTCACATATGAGTATATGCACGCAAAGTTAGTTTACACATAATTATTATTATTATTATGATCAAAGGTAAGGAAGACATACAGCTGCTCATATAAGACAATCTAGTACGATACAATTTTATTTGACTCATATCGGGGTCTAAACAATTGTCCCCCAGTGAACGTAATGACAAACTACGTCAGCCCTAGGTCCAGGCCTGATGTCGACCACCTGGACAAGGTGCCAAGCACCGCCGTAGCGTTACCACGTTGTGTATCCAATGACAGCTTTTGCCGGAAAAAATCACCAGCGCGTAGGTCCCCCGTGGTCAACCTGAGACACTTGCATATCTTAGTAATGACTCCCTCAGTCATTTTACCTGATCCCTCTAAGGTCTTAGCGCCGTGACTGACTATTGAAGGTGCTAAAGAGTCAGTCACGGTAGCGTCCCAGACAAGTGTATTCCCACCCTCAAAGGCTGTTAGGGTCATCCCATCAGGTCGACGGAAGTCGTCTGTATATAAACCTGCGGGTTCGTGAACACAAGGATAGCCAAAAGACCTTAGAGCACGGGCTAGGGTATCATTAAAAGCAGCTTGTCTTGTCTTACGGCCTAAGTTGCGGATGCAGGATAATCCATGGTGACCGACTAGAGGGATCCATGGCGAAGACCAACGCAGATCCTGACGACAACGTCCTCTAGGAGGGTTTCAACGGGGGCACTCGGTAGAGCATTGAGCCATGTATCAGCACCACTAGAAGAGACTGCTCGAAGCTTTGCTCACCTCGTATTCTGCTAAATTGAGAAGATTGGCCAGTTGTATATCCTCCAACAGCGCGGTCCAGCTTGCCTGTGAAATCGGATCCTCCGGAGGAGATGCTCCGGTGCGTGCTAAAAGACACTCCTTAGACTTCTCAAGTACAGTACGTAACCGCTCGACAGCTAGAGAATCTTGTAACCTTGACGCTCTTTGCCAGGATATAGACATTGAGGCGACCTCCGCGGGACCTGCGACCAAGACAGCGTCTGGAATGGTAGGCCTCCTTTCGCCACAGGCAGAAGGGCTTGCCTGCAAGCTGCCTCTGGTAAATTTAAGTTTACTAGGAAAGACAGGAGCAGGTGGTTTACCTGTGCTGTCGAGAAGCAGAACCTCAATAAGAGCAATCCCCTGTATGCACCCAAGAGAGACTTGAGAACGATTTTAACTTCTCCACCCAACCAGATATCTGTTCTTTCTTCCCGTCGTCAAGAGGTGGCACGCCTTATAAGGTTAAATTGGTCTTATTTGTCCTGATACAGTCTGGAAGAAGGTCAGTTATCAGTTTGACCGAGGAGTATATGTATAGGAGAGACCGGATATTGATAATTCCGACACGATGAATTTGCATTTTTGTGGGTTGAGGCATGATCCGCTCTTTGTTGCAAAATCCAGTACGTTCTGAATATCACGGGCTACCGTTACAGGGTCACCAGCTAACACGCCACCGTCCAAGTACCATACAATAAGCGGGGACTCAAGAGAGTCTAGCAGCTTTTTGATGGCAAGGCAAAACAGTGGAGGACCTAATGGGTGGCCCTGCGTTAGGCCCGACTGTTAGACTATGACGTGGTCCATCAACAGCAGTTGAGAAAGAGAAGCAGTAAACGCATGTAAAGACATTTGCTTACAATCCAGAAACCAGAATTATTTCCATGGAAGCCTATAGTTTAGTCTAGAGATGGGGGAGGACTGTGGCTAAAAATGGAAATGACGTTATAGATTATTATGGTTTTATAAAAATTTTATTAAAATATTAGTTATTAAAATTATACGTTACGAGATTACGTTATAAATTAATACAATTGACTAGCTCTTTCGTCAGATTTTAAAGTTGATCCAGTTACTTTCTATCCCACCCACTATCTTTATATATATATATATATTTTTTTCCATTTACTCATGACATCGCCATCTTACGTCCCATCCCTTACGTCCCATACACGGCAACCGCTGTGAGAGCTCCCTATAAAATAACGACAACAGATACGAACATAGCAAAATCTTAGTTTATTAGTTACTGGATATATATATATATCACTTAAATAATCCACCCTCGTTTTCACGTCCGTCCGGAAGTTTCCTGAATGTGCTAGTTTTGAGCGCTGTGAGTGGTCGTAGGGTAATGATTTTGAGGTATTTGGTGTGAAAGCTTACAAAACAACAAAATTGTTTGGCGAATTCTCTTCTAAGCGACTATGCCATACTTTCTGGCCGGCCGTATATGTTCTTCAGAAGAAGCAGAATTTTCTCTGAAAAGCTCAGAAAAGCTTCTGTATAGGAGGACCGGTTGCCGCGCAACAGCACATTTTATGCTCCTATGTCGGGCAAAAACACCAGTGTCACAAATTGTAGTAATTTAGCTCTCACTCCGGAACAAGACTTCTTAGAGACCATGTTTCATTGGAAAAAAACATTTGCGTTAACGAGCTCTACAATTCGTGTATCACTTTAAAAATAATCTTGAAATACCCTGCGTATATATATATATATATATATATATATATATATATATATATATATATATATATATATACAGGGTCTTTCATATTGTTATGTACTTATTTCGAGGTTTGGAAGAACTCGGCAAGAAAATAATTTTCCCAAATGGAAGGAGGATGCGAAAACGTCTTGCTTAGGAGAGAGAGTGAAATTTATACAAGTAGTTATTCTGCCTTTTTTCTCCTACACAGTTGTGCGAAATCTACGTTTGCGGACACTTCGCTAGCTTGCGTAGCAAAAAGCGAATAGCCAGATTGAGAAAAGTCATAAAAAGCCGATATGTTGTTATGTCTTACGTTAACGCTTTTTTGTGAATAATCGTAATTTTTTTCCATTGCGACCAAAAATGTATGTCCAAAAGACCAGTCTCACGCAATAGCAAATTTAATGCCCACTATTTTAATGTCAAAGTGATGATGCTGCGTTACGTAGTTGTCAAGTAACTAAGCTTTTTCAATAGCCGCATCAAAAGCGAAGGCATGCATACTTGCATAGGGTGTATGAGAAAGTAAGGTACATATTTTGCGGTTTGGTAGAACCCGGCAAGAGAATAATTTTTCCTAGTGAAAGGAGCGGGTGGAAACGTCTTGGCAAAATTGTACAGCTCTGAACGTAAAAGCTTTAACGTAGAACAAAACAACTATGACCGTCAAAAAGGCTTAGTTACTTAACAACTACGTAACGCAGCACCACCACTTTGGTACGAAAATGGTGGGCATTAAATTTGCTTTTTTTAAACGTACATTTTTGGTAGTAATGGAAACATTTTACGAATTTTCATGAAAAGCGTTAACGTAACATATCGACTTTTTATGACTTGCCTCAATCTGGTTATTCGCTTTTCGCTACGCAAGCTAGTGAAGTGTATTTGTTGTGCAGAATGTTTCTCCAAACATGCCGGTGTAATCGGTTCCTTCGTGCGTTGACTGGTTCTCCCGCAAACGTAGATTTCGCACATCTATGTAGGAGAAAAAGGCAGAATAACTACATTTATAAACTTCACTCTCTCTCCTAAACAAGACGTTTCCGCGTCCTTCTTCCATTGGGAAAAGTTATTTTCCTGCCAAGTTCTACTAAACCTCGAAATAAGTACATAACGATATGAATGACATATGACATATCATTCATATCGATATGTACTTATAACGAAGAAAGGACCGCAGTTGTTTTATCTGAACGCAAGCAGAAAAACTTTACTTCAGAACCAGAGTGTGATTGTCTGACATCGCAATAGAAAGCGTTGGAAAACTGATTTGGCACATATTTTGAGAAATATTAAAATAAAGTTAGGTACATATTTGCGGTTTGGTAGAACTTGGCAAGAGAATAATTTTTCCTAGTGGAAGAAGGGGGCGGAAACGTCTTGGCAAAATTTTACGGTTCTGAACGTGAAAACTTGCACGTAAAACGTTACAACTATGACTGTCGAAGAAGCTTAGTTACTTGACAATTACGTAACGCAACACCATCACTTTGGTGCGAAAATGGTGGGCATTAAATTTGCTATTGCGTTTTCTGGAGGTACATTCTTGGTTGTAATGGAAAAACTTTACGATTTTTCGTGAAAAAGCATTAACGTAACATATCGACTTTTTATGACTTTCCTTAATCTGGTTATTCGCTTTTCGCTACCCAAGCTAGTGAAGTGTCTTCCAGAATTTGCCGGGAAATTTCTTTGCAGAATTTTCCTCTGAATACTCCGGTATAATCGGTTCCCTCATTCGGTAACTGGTTCTCCCGCAAACGTAGAGTTTGCACAACTATGTAGGATAAAAAGGCAGAATAAACATCAATCTCTCTCCTAAACAAGACGTTTCCGCCCCCCTCCTTCCATTGGCAAAAATTATTTTCTTGCCGAGTTCTACTAAACCCCGCAATACGTACACAACGATATGAATCACCCTGTATATATTAGACTATACTATTATTTACGATTTTGATGTCGCTGTAGCAATCGTATGCAACAATAAAGAAAATTATTGATTGTCTTACCAGCAAGCCGTTAAGGCACCTGGGTCACCTTTGACGCATTGAATTTCATTTTCGTCGGCAACATAGCTTCAACTCGTTTTATTCTATTATTTTCTTATTTTGCACTTACATGATCGTTCAACACACGTTTCAATACAGACTTACAGTCTGGTTGGTTAGATATATGCATTTAGTGCGTCTCGATTCCCCTTTCCATTTCTTATTTTCAGGTCGAAAATCGTTCATGTGTAACGCGAACGCTAAAGGCCGTCTTATGATCTAGCACGCAGGCAGACAAGAAGAAACTCCTAGCTAACGTTCATAGAGAATGTATTTGTGAATATTGCCGTGTACCCGCGAGTTTATTCACAACTATAGATGAACTAGGCTTAATAGCTTATAGCCTACAGTTCCGTGTCAGCCGCTATTCAAGCCGGTACGCATATAAGACGCCATATGAAAAACTTCGTAAAAAATAACTGTGTTAGGCTATGCTTTTATTGGCCGTGACATCTCTTAGCTACTAGAAACTAAGCGCTTAGCAGGCGCTTAATGTGCCAAAGTATAATCAGCAAAAGTGGTCCCTATGGAAATGATTTCCAGTACGCGTTAGGGAGACGCAGCACTATGTTTCCTGACATGCGCGCAGACTGTCCATTCATTGAGCTGCCATGGTTGACACTAAACAGGTGTGATGCAGCAGATATGTGACCGCCGAGAGCAGAAGGAGATAAAGAAGAAAAATAAGAAGGAGGTAATTAATGAAAATCCGACAGATCTTAGCGTGTTTGAAGTGGCTCCGATATCGGGCTTCTCAAACAGTAGCGCTTGATTATTTATGATGCTTACGCGAAATGAGAGCGGACGAGAGTGGTTTTGGTGTCCATTCTCCTATTAGCAGGCGCACGATGACGGCATCACCGTGTTTTCAGGCTGATACGTGGTGGCCTCACGAGGTGCACACTTCGTTTCACTGCTACAGCGCCTACGTATAGTAATGGCGCTGATGATGCCCCTAATGCTTCTGCAGGCTACGTAGGGGTCAGCTATCGCCCAACCCCCGTGTGCTTGTCCGTTTTCCCCTCGGTTCGCGGATGCCGCTTGAGGTTCATTCAGCGCCGCTTCCAGCTCTAAAGCGCACGTTATCCGTCTCCTCTGGCTGGCGACATTCTTTCGTATGTACGGCAGTGCGTTGCTATTGTGTAACTCCTAAGAGCCCTTATCCGCATCGAGCCCAGCGGCACGAGATCCGGCAGTCCCTCGAATATTACACGATCGTCGCCTAATGAACTAACTGTCGGCGAACAGCGGCCCGCGAGTGACTACGCGAGTAACTAGTCCAGCCGAGGCACGGACGAATCTTTCGGCTCTCGCTCTCCCGTCCGTCTAACCATGTCTGGGCTTCAGCCTCGTTTTCTGCCTATCTCAGTGTTCTCTAGCTGTATCACTAGTGTATGAATTCCCATTAGAAAGCCCGATAGGGAGAAACGGACAAGGGAAGATTCCCCGTCGCCGCGACTGCCGTCCGGCATTGATCGGCTTGGTAAGCGCCGTTTTCATCATCTCGTGCGCCTGCTGGCCAAGAATAGCCAAGGCGGGGGTAAAAGACGGGCAAGAGATGAAACTAGCGGAAGAACGAAGGAGAGGCCGACATATGAACGAGGGTATTATGAACGTAGCGACGCTGGGGTGATAAGTAAAAGGGAAACGAGAAAGTTGCAGTTAATTCTTGAAAGTTTGTGACGCATTGGCTCTCCTAGCATGAAAATGATAAAGCGAGAGGATGACGGACGCACGGCTTGTCATTGTCGTACATTCTATTGTTATACTTGTAGTTGTTATTCTTGCTGTTGTTACTGATGCTCTTATTGTTGTTAGTGATTTCCGCACCTTCAGTTGGAATTAAAGAAAACGCAATGACACGTAGACGTGAACATTTAGACGCTACCATGCCACAAGCATCCGCGTATGATGAGCGTCTCAAATGTGTTTGTTGGAGCGTAAAAATAAATAAATTGTAAAACTAAAAATAAATCTTAACGTTAATATCTCTGTTTCTCGTATCACTTTTTAACTATTCAGTCGCAAATATGTCGCATTAAATTTTGTCGTCAAACATTGAATGTATAGAGCTTAATAGGGTATTGCCGCACCCAGGTAGTCGAGAAACTATGTTTTCATATAGAGCCAGCAAGGTGGCTTAGTAGCAAAGCTATTGTTTTGCATTCGGGGGGTCGGGGTTTTAAGTCCTGGACCGGCCACTCCTAAATTGGTTTTCATGGGTAAATACCGGACTATACGATAATCGGCCATGATCGGAGCACAGATGTTTTAAATGGTGCGTTGCCATTATTATTATTATTGTTATTCGTCCGCGCTTCTAACTCTAGCTGACGGTTAGCCTCTGTATTACCGGAAGTCTTTCCATCCATGCTCTACCTGTACTTTTCTCGTCGACGTTCGCTTGGATGACAATCTGTCACCATACCGTCAAACCAGAGGTTCAGGCAGTGAGCGGCGACCCTTAGGGGTCACCGTATGCTGAGCTGCAGAGACGCCACAACGTCGTAATTGATATGCTTGTAAGAGCTTTCAGACGGACAGGCTTTGCCCTGCGACACATCTTTGTGACAATGAAAACATTAGACCAGACAGCATGACCCTGATCCTTTGGGGGAATTGCTAATCTGGGACGTGCCGATTCGGAACACTTATGCCGGAAGCTATACGATGACCTCCTGCACGGTGGGCGGCGCTGCACTTGAAGCGGAGAGGGAGAAGACTGGTCATTACGAAGCTTGAAGAACACGCACACCATTTCTCCGTTCATCATTGAGACATCAGGCGCACGTCAGGGGCGGGAAGCTATGGTCATAGCGCGAAAATTGGCCAGATTATTAGGAGAACGAAGACACAGCCCACAGCGTTCCTGAGACAGCGTATTGCCTTTAAAGTCCAGTGCAGCAACGCGAGAATGATAACTGACACGCTCCCTGGTGGAGGAGGCCAGGAGCAACTGATGTATATACAGGGTGTGACTGAACGAATTTTATAGCGATACATAAAATTGTAGAGCTCGTTAAAGCAAATATTTTTTCCAATGGAGCATGTGCTCTGAGAAGTCTTGTTTCGGAGTTACAGTGAAATTACTACATTTTGTGACACTGGTGTTTTTGCCCGACATAGGAGCACAAAATGTGCTGTTGCGAGACAACCAAGCCGGTCAGAAGACGCGACATGGTCGCTTAGAAGAGAATTCGCCAAAAATAAAGTTGTTTATTAGCGTTCACGCCAAATACTTTAGAATCATAACCCTACGACCACCCACGTGTTCAAAGCTAATATATACAGCAAATGCGCATTTCATGACGATCATTTTGGTACCAAACGTATGGCAATGCGAGCTGTGGTTGCGGAGTAATTACGATTTTTCGGCGGGATGTCCAGATTAAGTGCATGAAAAATGACGCGCTGCGGCTGTCGCGCGACACGTCGGCGGTAGTGAACGTCGCCACACAGTCATTTTACATGCACTTAATCTGGACATCCCGCCGAAAAATCGTAATTACTCCGCAACCACAGCTCGCATTGCCATACGTTTGGTACCAAAATGATCGTCATGAAATGCGCATTTGCTGTATATGTTAGCTTTGAACACGTGGGTGGTCGTAGGGTTATGATTCTAAAGTATTTGGCGTGAACGCTAATAAACAACTTTATTTTTGGCGAATTCTCTTCTAAGCGACCATGTCGCGTCTTCTGACCGGCTTTGCATATTCTTCAGATTGAGCAGAATTTTATCACGAACACGACGGTGTGCTTAGTTTCTGTCTAGGAAGACTGGTTGTCTCGCAACAGCACATTTTGTGCTCCTATGTCGGGCAAAAACACAAATTGTAGTAATTTCACTGTAACTCCGAAACAAGACTTCTCAGAGCACATGTTCTATTGGAAAAAATATTTGCTTTAACGAGCTCTACAATTTTATGTATCGCTATAAAATTCGTTCAGTCACACCCTGTACATATAAGGAGTTCAATCTGTACATTTACCGGTTGGACACAGAACCAGCTGAGAAAGTTCGAGCCAGATTTTTGAAACAGTTGCGCTTAAGATGTTTCTTGGACTCGATAACAAATATAACATCAGAAACCATTGTATATACACTTAATTATGTGACAAATAATATTTTTTAATGTTACGTTGTTTTAGTCACTCACGGTATTGTGCATTTTGCAGGGTATAATAACCCTTGCATATACACTAGTCACACTACAAATTTATACTGAATAAACCTTAAACAAGTATGTACTAGTCCTTTTTTACTAGTCTTATCAAAACTATAAATACAGTGTTTTCATTCGTCGATTGGCTAAGTATTCAAAAGTAATTTCTGTATACTGTAAGTTTAACCCAAAATAACATTTTACTTAATGTGACTTACCGGTAACAACTGCGATTAACAATGGGTGCCATTGTATTGGTGTCGCAGTTGCTATTAGTGGCGTTAGTTACGGAGGTAATCGTAAAAATTATGCTAAAGTTTTCCAGAACATGAACCCTTAATAACCCGCGACGTCACACCTGCCTACGACATTACGTCATCTTTAATAAGAGGCCCCTGGGCAATTTGTTATTTTTTTTATTTTTACTTATTTGACACCTTCAGCCAAACATGATTAGATTTAGACGCGTTAAGTGCAGAAAGAGTAAGTAATGTAGCACACCTGTATTTCAAACTAATCCGTAAAAATTAAGGAAATTACACCCGATGTGATGTTTTATCGGAACCTATTGCTCGACGTGCACTGTTGGTACACGTCGTATATATATATATACAAGTGCATGCTGAATGGACTATACATAAATGTATATATATTTATATATAAGTAGCTGAAAGCAGGGTAACTCTCATCCACATCACTGTTACACATTAATTACGTTTCCTAAATGGCTATCTAATGGCTTGGCCGGAAATTTCGTGGAGTTTCTAAACTTCATAATTCAGAAACATTTGACACGTATACGAATGCGCTTTAAATGCACAGGAACTTATTCCCGGGTATTGGTTTACGCTTTGACCTTGTTTTGAGCCAGCCTCAGAAAGCCAACCCGTGTACTGTGTGTAATGTAAATTTCCCAGATGGGTTTTGGGCATTTGGATCATTGCATGAATGCACAGTAAAGTTTTTGGGCTGACCCTTAGCCAAGATTTAACGTCCACGGAACTGTTTTTCACATTGCTTCATAGACGGACCCCCATAAATACCAATGTGCAACGGTAGGGCGCGAACCGCGCATCTATGTGTCTCCTCCGGTTGCAAGGCGGAGACCTAATCCACCACGCCACCGGGCTCGACATGAATGCACAGTAGCTGTATATACTCCTACTGACTTATTTTTTCTAAATCAAAACTATGAACTGAAACGGAGACACGTGAACTTAACGTCCGTTCAGAGTAGCCTACCGAACAATAGAAACCTTCTAGCCTGTGATTAGAAGAGCTCGGAACTGGCATTCCGATAAGCATTATTATTATTATTATTATTGTTATTATTATTATTATTATTATTATTATTATTATTATTATTATTATTATTATTATTATTATTATTATTAAAACAGCTATATATATTCATCAATTCATATTACAATATTGTGTAAGTAAACGTGTAAATTTTCAGTATAGAACAGCCACTGGTGGTCTGCACCATTCGGCAAGCGATCCCAGAATTAAAATCGCGTTGCCCCTCTGGACGTCAATGGAAGGTCTCTGGCCTAAGAATTGTGCGGCTACCTTGTCCCCAGTTATCTATAAACGCTCGTCTAATTTAGTAAGTAGTCTGCCAGTCAGGGGCCCGGCGGTCTCAAGGTCTCAAAGGCCACTGGGCTGACGTTATGGGTCACTTCTTCAAATATATATATATATATATATATATATATATATATATATATATATATGGTAGTTCAATAAGTTCTTAGAATGAAAACCGAGAATTTTCCAAATCATGTATTTAAATGTTTCTTATTCGATATACTCCCCGAGAAGGTCAATACACTTTTCCCACCGAGATTTCAGAGCTTTCATACCTCTTGAGTAGAATTCCGCGTCGTTAGACTGAAAATAGGCATTGACAGCAGCCTTAACCTCTTCACTGCTGGAAAAACGCTTTCCACCGAGACTATTCTTCAAATGTCCGAAGAGGAAATAATCAGAGGGGGCCAGGTCTGGAGAATAGGAGGGTTGTTCAATAAGTTCGAACCTCAGTTGGGCCAGTTTTGCCGATGCTTGCCGGGACTTGTGTGCAGGAGCATTGCCCTGGTGAAACGGGACAACCTTCTTCTGCAAAGCGGGCCGTTTCACGATGAGTTCTTGCTAACGGCAGTCCAACAGTCTTGCATAATATTCTCCTGTGATCGTTTTACAGCTCTCAAAGTAGTCGACCAGCATTATTCTACGTTGGTCTTAAAAACTGTGCCACCTTTCCGGTCAATGCCGTTGTCCGCACCCTCTTCGTAGGTCCTTCATCAGGTGCACACCATTGGCAAGATGCTTCTTGGGTCTCGGGAGTGTAGTGATGAACCCGGCTTTCATCGACGGCCATGAATCTGCACCAAAAATCCGACAGCTTGTTCGACATCTTGGCCAAATTTCGCTGTAAAGCCAAAACAGGCGCGTCTTTTTGGCCTTGGTTGAGCAAATGCGGCAGCCATTTTGCTCTAAGCTCTTTCATCTTTAAGTTTTTGTGTAGGATAAAATGCACACTGCCTAAATTAATCCCTAATGCCTCCGCTATTTCCTTAATGTTTATCTGTGCCAAGAATTGTTCGCACTTTCTCTACGTTTTCCTCATCAGTTGCCGTTTTTTGGCCTCCTGGACGTAGTTCATCCTCGGTGCTCCTGCGACCTCTTTTTAACACATTAATCCAGTTGGAAACAGTAGCAAAACATGGCGCAGAGTCACTGAACGTCTCGTCTAACTCAATTTTTACTTGGGTCGCATTCCAACCTTTGAAATGAAAATGCTTGATAACCACTCGAAACTCTTTTTTCTCCATTTTTAAAAATCACGCCGATACGTTGCACGGGAAAAGCTATCAAACGAAATCGCAACGGCCAATCACCATAATATATTGAGTGCTAGCAGTCGAAAAGTTGCAGTTCCTATTAGCGGTGAAAGCGTGCCAAAATTCGAATTCTAAAAAGCTCATTCTAAGAACTTATTGAACTACCTGTATATATATATATATATATATATATATATATATGTATATATAAATATTTCATTATTAAGCACATAGTGAAAAAATCAGTGCCTCTCTGAAGGTAGTTGGCCGCGGTTTATTTTATTTTTATTTTGACTAGATATTAAATTATGAGGCATTCTATACACTACGAAACGGACTGTACTTGGGAGTGAGGTATTCCATGTGTCCAATATCTGAGTGGTAGGGGGGATGCTTCCTCGATTGCAACAAGGATGTTGTTATCAATCGGTGTAGTCCATCACGGCAAACAGGATAATGATATTGACAACAACTCCTCATGACAAATGATAAATTAAATAATACATGAGTAGCAATCGAGCGGCAAAAGACCTAATTGCTCGATCAACCTAATCGATTGCACTACATGTACTACGGCTGGTACTTTTGCTTCCACGACAGTCATGTCAAATTGCAACTTGCAAAATTTCGCGCCTCACCTTCGTGAAGCGTAGTGCGGTACGTTCGCTACACTGTGTGTAGTCTGTAAAGCATTTTGTCGACATCTTCTGTGTATGATGTAGGCATATGAGTGTTCGGCAATGTGGCAATAGCGTTTGCGCGTGGGTGCGGCTCGTTAAATCGAGACGTTCGGTCCGGGAACGCCGGTAGCGGCCACCTGTCCTGAAGATGATATAACCACAGATTCTCGGTGTTTCCACCACAGATGAGCTGGAATTCCCTCAAGAGGTGTACGGGGGACGTACCGAAAAGGGAAGAGGAGGAAGGCGTTGGCGGAGTGTGCTTGTGCCGGACGCTTGCCATTGATCCATTTGAGCATGGCTCACCTGCGGCTGGCCAAAAATTGATAAGGCAGTCAGTTAGCCGGCGACAGCCGACAGAGGAGGGGCATACGGACAGGCATCCACAGCAGTACGCAGGGTACGCAGGCTAGGTAGAGAAGAAACCAATCTGTATACAAAGAGCAGTTGGCGAGGAAGAACTCACAGAGAGATGAGATAGACGGGGTAGAGGGATATTGTTGCCGCTTTCTCCTTCTACTTTCTAGATCCCTCGTTCACGATCTGTGTTCGACGTCAATGCTATTGAACTCTCAAGTGGTTGTGGCGGCAGCATTGCGATGGCAGTGACTCGTACACAGAGACGCCTTTGCCTACCTGTCTGCTAGACTTTTGGTGGGTCTGTGTGTGTATATGTTTATGTCCCCCATACTTCCTCGGTGGCGTTCTTTCATCAGAGCCTATTTAGTGTCGCGGCCGCTTACCTGGCGTCTAGGTCTGCCTAGGACCGTCTGCGCCCCCGAGTCGCGCCCCACCTGCTCCAGAAAGTCGGTGGCGATCCGGTGGCGGCTGCGACATCGACTGCCGCCATAGAACGCAACCTGTACCATGTGCAGCCCAGAGCTCCGACCGAGCTTCAGCTCGGCTGATTGACTGAAAGACTGCCAACTGCATAGAACTTCAGCGTTACTGGAATATGTCACTTGGATGGAGAGAGAGAAGGAGAGTGAGTGACAATTAGAGCAAGGAGGGGAGAGAAAGAGACTCCAAGGAGTACTGGATTAAAACGCAAGCAAAATTGAGAGGCACAGTGTGAAGCCCAGACGGCGAGAGGCAGCGTCTAAATGATGATTGCTTTTCAAACGACAGCGGTGAGTTTGCGGCGTGACAGCGCTGTCTCAGCAATCACCAAGAGGCGGTTTTGGTTGGACGAGAGCGGTTTCGCTGCAGCGGGTGGTGCACAAATTTTCCAAGCCTGTCCTCGTCACATGGACTGTCTCAATTGTCACTTGGCCTACAGTTGACAGTGGGTTGTTAAACTGCCTGAGACTCGAATAGTGGATAGCAGTAATAGTAGTAGTAGTAGTAGTAGTAGTATATATTAGCAGTCGTAGTTCATTTGTCATTAAAATTAGGACGTACGCAACGGCAGGCAAAAGGGAGAGAGAGGGAGAGAGAGAGAGAGAAAAGGAGAGACAGAGGGGGAGATGAAGTACGTGAGGACAGGAAAGAGAATACCGATGGGTGGAGGACGAGCTAGTGGACTAATTGATCCGCTGTCATCTTCCAGCTTCTGCGTCTTCTGCCCGTTCTTCTTCCTCTTCTTCGCCCGTTCTCGTATCTATCGCGTTGATTGATGATTAATTACGTCGTCTACCCAGAGAGACGCTGCTGCGTGTCTACCGCTAACGTTGGCCAACTGCGTAACGTTGACGCGGCACAGTGGCACGACGCAAATATCGACGAACGGTGGTCGATCGAATAATGGTGATCACATCTGCCTTTGTCCTCCTCGTCGGTCGCTCGTTGCTCTTACCTGACGACACTGAGGTGTCTGTCCTCCTATTAACTTCATGTGTGTGTGTGTATATGTGTGAGCTCGTATGTCTGTATGTCTGTCTGTACGCATGTATGTATGTATGCTCCCCTGTATGAGTGTTTATGTGGGCTTATCTGTCGTCTACCTGCGCAAATCTATTGTCATCCTGATTTGAATTGACCAAAGCGTGGCCACACCCCGCACGAGGCCGCCAACTTGGCCCCAAATTCGGCACGTGTTGGCGGAATAACGGGGCGATGACGATCTAATATCTCGATAATTATGCTTGTTTCTTTCTTAGCAGAGTATCCCTAGATCCGAGCCCTTATACAACTGCAGGCTACGAATACGCAGTGCATCCAACGTGTTGCAGCACGTATTGCCTTACATTTAAATGCATATATATATATATATATATATATATATATATATATATATATATATATTATATATATATATATATATATATATATATATATATATATATATATATATATATATATATATTACTATTTATATAGCACTTGCTTAGAAAAAAACACTTTTTAATCGTATCGGCACGGTACGATATTAGACGCGTGTACATACCGGTGTCATTTTGTGGAGCGGCTGCATGCTGCAGTATATTTCAAGAGCGCAGCGAAAAAAAACAACAACAACAGCAACAGTGACAGGGCGATCAAGGCATATTGCAGCTGCTCGACAACTTTCTATCCTATTTGCCTTGGAGGCTAAGGTCACACTTCTGTCGAAGCCACGTTACGCTGCTTTGAGTCTTACTTGCAACAGGTCCGACTTACGATATCTTTCGGATGATTGATACGTGGATGATATAGACTCATCCAAGATGATCCTACTTGCCTACATGAACGGAGCGATGATTGCCACCGGCTAACAACCAGTGCACGCTCATAACTGTAGGCACGCAATCCGTGACACTGTAAGCACAGGCTTGGTGGACGCGGTCCGGGCATGCTAAGGTGCCCCGACCGGCCTGTGACGTCCGGCATATAGTTATACAATATAGTAGACGCGCGTCAAGCCCGGTGGCGTGGTGGGTGCATTTGCTTGCGCCTAGCGACCGAAAGGAGATGGATAGGTGCGCGCGTTCGAGCCCGACCGTTGCACATTTTTATTTATTAGGGGGTCAGTCTATATACCAGTGCGGAAAGCAGTCCCGTGAGCGTCAAATCTTAGCTGAGGGTCAGCCCGAAAAGTTTCAATTTTTTTTGCAAGTACACGTGGCGCTGCCTTGACATCTGTTGCACACCGTTAGATATCCTCCAGCTACAGACTGCTTATAAGAAATTTGCTTGGTAGGCGTTGTGCAACATTCGCGCACTGCGCGTTCTAGGTTTTCTATGCGGCTTGCGCGGTGCCAGGACATATCCTCCAGAGTGTTTCACAGCATATGAGCAGAAGTATACATATAATCATACACCATAACAGACAACTCGCAACATACGTGACATTGACACACACAATGCGCAAGAAACTTAACTTAGTTTTAAATAACTTGCTTAGTTTTGTACGCATTAATTTTGTGGGTATCAATCAGGGTTTTGGTTCGGGGGGGGGGGGGGGTCTCTCGTTCACAACAGAGATCTATCTCTATCTGCTCTGTCGCGCAGTTGCGCCATATTAGCGACAGCCGTAACCATGCTAATCATATCGGCAGCGGTCATTGTTGTTGATTGATATTGGTACTTTCGTGTTGGTAGACCTGTGCTGACGGTAAGATGTTTTGGGTACCAAAGATTGGTTGCTAGGGCAATCCACCATTGAACCACCACGATGCGCAGCAGTGCGTCGACGTGAGCGGCGGCACCATCACCAACGTTTCGTTCTGGTAGTTGCCGTAGTAATTATCGGTATACGATGGTTGTAGTGCTGGAGTTAGTGACGCGCCGACTGCGGCAGTAGCGGCAGCAGCAGCAGCAGCAACAGTCTGAGCACGTCCGACTTGAGGCGAGCCACGCTCTCAACAATCTGAGCGATCTGGTTGTGAGTCGCCGAAGCTCGAAATTCGAGATCTAATAAGGTTCAAACGCGCACAGCGCTGGCAGCCACGCAGCCGCAGATGCCGCCGCAATCTCGGTGTTCGAGTGTTCGCTTACCCGCTTCAATTCTGCTGTCAGACTCGAGGTCGAAGTGAGGTGAAGTCGACGATCAGAGCAAGAGGGAAACTGAGAAATATATATACATGTATATATATATATATATATATATATATATATATATATATATATAGAGAGATATGTAGAGCGAACGAGAGAGAGAAGGGGAGAGAGAGAGGGCGCGCCAGCGAGAGGGCGCTGAGAGACATTGAGAGGGGAGACATCATGGAAGAGAGGAAAAGTGGGGTGAACGATTGAAGCTCAGCGGGTGGAAATCGCGAAAGGGCTGCTGAGGAAAGCACGCTGATGAAGCGCTACGATCGTCGCACAACGAAACACAGACAGACGAGACGAATTATCTTTAGACAACCGATCTCCGACGTCGCGTTTCGGAAGCAGGCGGCTGCAGAACAACGATCACAATGATGACGACGACGACAACGACGAAGATGAAAACGACAACATCGCCATCTTCATCAACAACTTAGACAACAACAGCAGCAGCAGCGGCAACAACAACAACAACAACAGCTGCATCGATCCGAACAATACGTCCTATCAGACGTAATCGGTGGTCACTGAATCGGATAAAGCTGGCCGCGTCTAAACACTTGGGCTGATTTCTGCTACTGCTGCAAGCCGTTGCTGAAAGGTTAGGGGGTCTTAAATCGTCGTCGAACTTGTCGGCCGCAGTTCAGCGGCCCCGAAAGCTCGACACAGAGTAAGGCCACGAATGTCAACGACGGTGCAACGATAAAATATGTCTACGCAATGCCGAGTGCCGTGAACACTTAACGCGGTCAGACGCTGATGATGCCATCAGAAATACGGATCGACATACGCTAAAGTTAAGCGACTAATGTACAAACACAAAATTGTGTGTATACTCGTATGTGCTTCCGGTGTTAAATAGAGTATCATTTTCGAAAAATTCTCAGCCCAATATAGAACATCAAATGGGAAAGAAATAGAAATAGAAGAAGATAATATTTAAGTAAAGAAAACGGTCCTCCGCAGATAGGTTGCAGAAAACTGAAAAAGGCAGACATTCGATTTGTTTTTGTTGTTATGCACTGATCCCACTTGATCTTGTTGTTCCTGCGACCCGTTTCGTTACGTTGCTGAGTTAATATGAGAGCCACTTTTTTTAGAACATAACAAGGAGGGGGAAGAGACACGATCGACGTGTCAGCTTACAACTGTAAGCAGACAAATAAAGTATTCGCTGCAGCGTTCAGCCAAACAGGTCTCTAAAAAGTGGTTTCAAGTAAATGCTGTGGAGTAAAGACAATCTGAAGACTGAGTAATTGAGATGCAATTTATATTATCGTTCTGAAAAAATTGGACAAATATATATATATATATATATATATATATATATATACATAATATATATATATATATATATATATATATATATACATATAATCGGATTCTGTACATCGTAACAGTTTTTTCGGACAAGGCTAAGGCCGGCGATGAACAAAAAAATACGTTTTTGAAGATGCCGGCGCCATGAAGGACAAATTCAAACTTTGCAAGAACCGCGACTTAAAAATGATTTGCCTACACACACCTGTTTAAAGTGTGTTCGGTGTCATAAACGGATGGATCCATCTGTCGTACAGAGAACATAGCATAGAAGATATGGCATACAGAGAACTTAGCATGGAAGATATGGCATACAGATAACTTAGCACGGAAGATATGGCATGCAGAGAACTCAGCATGGAAGATAGAAGCAAAGATAGAATAGAATTAGACAGAGTAGGCTATAGGCAGTGTGAACTACAACACAACTTGCGCACCAGTATGATGGTCTAGACGATGTTTCAGCGGACAGAAGTGCCGGATGGATGCGCAGAAACTTTAAACGTAGCGTTCCTCTGGCAGGTGCTCAATGAAACCCGTTCTCTCAGGACGTCAACAGATGTCGTAAATCTCGACAACGAAAAACTCCGTAGAGACGTGAAAACACTATGCCAGATAAACAAGGGATAGCTCAGGCAATTCGATTGCCTGCAAAAATGCAATATCGGATACAGAAAATACCGTTTTCAAAACCAATCGGCGTCTCGCGTTCGATATGCGAACAAAACATATCGGAGAAATTCACAGGCTGATAATGGAAATTCACAAGCCCGTTGTGAATCGCGACAGATTTTACGGGCTCAGATCGCTAACAAGAGCACCTAGAATTCGCGTCGTGCTGTTATATTATTATCATTATTATTTTTTGAGAGGACTAAATGCGGTTTGCACACATGGATGCTACGGCAGAAAAGTTCAACTACAAATGTGGGCCGGCAGTGAGAGACTCCAACCGACTAAAAACAGTCATGCCCCCATCCCCACACTTAGCAGGAAGCTGCGCAAGCGATACTTTAAACAATTAAGGTTGTGAATAGTAACATCTTTATTTTAGCTGCTCTGCAATGCCCATGGCGCCTTGTCAAGTAACAAAAAAATCGAAACTGTTTTAATGAAAGAAGGCCGCAGTCTTTCGCAAATGAACGCAAACAATTGTCTATAATCGCCTCAATACGCTTGGCCAGCGTACTGATAAGACAGATTGGCTGATAGATGCCGTTCATTTTGGGGATAAACACGAGATCGGCTTCCTTTCAACTTAGAGGCAGGCGTCCGGATCTGAGTATTCGTGTGGTAACGTGGGACACTAGTTCAGGAAACATTTTAGAAAGAACCTTCACGGCAGATGCCGGTATAATTTTAGAGCCCGGTGCTTTTTCGCGCTCCAGTCTCGTTTTCGCTGCATGGACCTCCTTTAAGATCACCTCAGGGACAGGTCTTTCGGCCGCATCCACTTCGAGCGGCATCCTGTTAAGGTGTGGGTGCCGGGGTAGAAGCGTTTCTATTAACCGTCGACGTTTATCTTTTTTAAAGGAGGTTTAGGGTTTAAAATACATTTACGTACGACTGAGAGAAAGCATAACAGGAGTTGGTAAGCCCCCTAACATGCCAACGCTCAGACAGTGTGGGACTCAGCCACCTAACAGCAAGTCTTGGCGCTTGACAAGAGTCGAGCCGAAGGATTAAGGCAATACCCACTAAAACCCTACATATATAGACGGCAGTGCCTACATATATGTATCCTCTTTAAGACGACCCTCCGACCTGCGGGAAGAGTCAATACGCACAATCGACGACGTTTATCTGGGGGAAGGTTAGTGCTCGTTTATGTTTTTGCTTTGCCGTGGATCAGCTTGCACGGTCGTTCCACAGATCGTTCTTTATTTTAAAAAAGAATTTCTTCCGGCATCGTTTCGTGCTCTCTGCTATAGTTCTGCGGGCCCTAAGACTTCTAATTTTATTACGCCTTTCTTCCGAACTTCGACCTTGGTTTCTGGACGACGGAACTCTCGCGGGTGACGCCTCGGCGGTGCAGAGAGACATTGCCCAGGTTATAGAGTTCGAGGCGGTTTCAGGACTCAAGTTGAACGACTCTAAATGCGAAATTTTCTTTCCCTTTCAGAGAGCCCCTCGTCTCGGCTCCATGCTTCAAATGGTGCGCAATCTTCTACCAGCTGCCAGGTTGATTGCTGACCACGAACTCGAGCTTCTAGGGGCGCCAATTCTCGACGACTCTATTGGCGTATCTTTAACCAAAAAAGGCTCTGACCTTGTTCGCTGGTGCTCTCGACTGCGACTCTTGGACGCTCATCCAGCCCTTTTCCTGCTTCGCGTAAGTTTGTCAACTCCGAGGCTGATGTACCTCTTGCGGTGCTCACGAGCGTATGCCGAACCGGACCTGCTTCAATCGTTTGACGAAACCTTGCGAAGTACCCTTCAGGGTATACTAAACGTTCAGCTTAGGCAAACCTCGTGGTTACAAGCTTCGCTCCCAACGTCCGCAGGGGGAATGGGGATTTGCATGGCTTCGCAGATTGCTATTTCTGCCTACCTCGGGTCCCTAAAGGACACCGAGACTTTGGTGTCAGGGATCGCACCGCCGGATGCCTACACAAGTTTCATCGCCCAATCGGAACAAGCCTGCCGCTTCTACGCAGAAAAATGGGGTCCACTGCCGGAGCGCATTTCACAATCGGCCCTGAACTTGCAAGTAGTGAAGTCGATCCAAGAGCGGTTAATGGTCCAGGCGAACAACGTTAAAGAGCAGGCGCGGCTTAGAGCCGTGATCGATCCGATGAGCGGAAAATGGCTTCAGGCCATACCCTCACCGCAGCTGGGGACGATGCTAGACAATACCACACTCCGCATCGTCTCCGGCCTGCGTTTGGGGGAATCAGTCTGCTTCGCACATAACTGTGCTAGATGTGACCTACCGGTGTCTTCTACGGGTGAGCATGCTCTGGCTTGCAAAAGGAGCGCCGGTAGGTTTTCAAGGCATTCGGCGCTGATCGACGTAATACACCGGGCAATGCAATCAGCCCACATACCTGCAGTCAAAGAGCCGGTCGGTCTGTCAGCCAACAGCCAACTGCGTCCGGACGGCCTGACTCTAGTTCCGTGGAATGAAGGTCGCTGCCTCGTGTATGACGTCACCGTATCTTGCACGTTGGCCGCTTCGTATGCTCGCCATACCAGCCGAGAGGTCGGAGCAGCCGCTCGCCTCGCTGAAGATCGCAGGTTGGCAAAGTACCGTGAACTGGAGCAAAACTTCATCGTTCAACCAATCGCCTTCGAGACATAAGGCCCAATGGGAAAAATCACAAAGAGCTTTCTAACGGAGCTGGGATCCAGAGTCGCCGCGTCAACCGGCGATAGAAGGGCATGGCAGTTCTTGCTACAAAGAATATCAGTTGAAATACAACGCGGAAACGCCGCGTCGATAATTGGTTCATTGCCTACGGGCAACGGACTTCCCTTTCCGGTGTAGCCGAATCAAGTCGGCGTCAAAAATGATATCTACAGCTAATGAACTTAAATAAATTCTAAAAAGAAAAAAAAAATTTATTACCATTTAGTTGCGCGATGCTTTCTCATCTATGCTGCTGCGTCTTGCCCTGGTGGATCATTGCTTGGCGTGGAGGCAGCGTTTGCGTGCTTTCGCAATCTCCCCGTTTCATTAATATTTCGGCAAAACTGGGCGTAGTCGCTTTGGATGCTTTCTCCTGTTGCTTTAGGCCTGGCACGCTTCCTCCAGAATGTTCTGAAAATCTTGAGTGTTTCCAGGCTTCCCCCTTTTTCTAGCATTCTTGCCAGCCTTGTTTGCAGGTCCCAGCTGTCAGGCAATCTAAGTTGTGGTGCCTAATCGGGGCAGGAAAATCTGCTGGTCGAGTGACTCCGACGACGTCAAGTTCTATACAGTAGCGATCGCTAAGATTTTCTTTGTCAAGCAGTATGGTTCACTTTGAAAATTTGAAAACGTGGCTTTACTTAAAGATCGTCAAATCGATGTACGACTGAGTTGCCTTTCTTAAAAGCGACAAAGTTACGCATCGCTAACTGCCCAGGAACAAGTCTTAGTGCCGGTTGCCCCCCACGTTGACGAGGCTGCGTTGAAGTCTCCAGTTTAGACTACCAATGGTAGCGGGCGAACGCTGTGGCAGCTCTGACATGTTGGCACGCCCCCAATCTGGATTTGTCCAAACCTCATCAGCTTTACGAAATCGGTTAAATTAATTTGGGCCAGAGCCGACCGTTGGCTTCTTTTTATGTTTTTGTCTTTACAAAGAGAAGACCAGCAACGTTTGAGACAAGTTGTATTGCCTGGTCGACATTTTGCCGCTGGTTAAATTCTTAGTCGCAAATCACGGGAAACTGCAAGAAGTAACCCTATCTCTAGGCCAACGACGGTTTGGGCACGTATACGTACAATGAGGATACACGTTCAATATGTCCGATACGTGTACTAGCGTGATAGTTAAGCAACTCTGTAAATAACTGAGCGCACATTCAGTCAAATAGCTTATTGCTACCAACATGCATGAAAAGATAACTGCAAACTCTAGAAGCGCTTAGGCATGACCAGGCTTATCGAGCATGTACAATCTACCAACACAGAGAACTTCTCTGCATCTGTTTTACTGCTCGATCACTAGTGGTAGTAGATCAAGAACGGTGGCCCTGACACCATGCACAGGTATCTTGCTGAAAACAAAATTGACGTCGCCGTGATAACTAAGAGTCGTGCCCAGTCGACGCCATAGTAAGTTCTGCGGAACTGAATAACATTGGCAACTGCATCGTTTACAGAACGGGTCGCGGAGTCTTCTGCGGCGGAGTTCTTATTTGTGTGCGGTCGTGGCGGGGGCCCTGCGTTAAAGTATATACTGCTAATTACTCATCTGAAATGATCGCCTGTGACCGTTCGATATCAGGTAAAATGATTGGAAATGCTGCCGCTCACTACTCGTCTTCTTGCTCATCGGAAGCTCTACTGGTCTACTGCGCTGCAAAGCGCCTACCGAGTTACGAGATTGGAGCTCATGTACATAAATTAATATCTGTACACACGCCTACAAAACATGCGGGTAATGCGATGTGCCGATGACATAATTAAAATATATGGGAAATCTGAGACAGAACAAAATCAGTTGGTTCTTCAAGACGCACTCGGACACACGCATTGGCGGACATACGTTTATAAAGCACATTGCTGTGCAAATTGGGCCACAGGCCACACAAATTGATATATATATATATATATATATATATATATATATATATATATATATATATAGTATCGAAAAACGCCGGGTTTATAATCAGCTACCGCCAGATCTAATAATCAGATACAACTGATAAAATAGAAATGACAAAAATAGCCCGACAAATTTGTATATATTATGCTTATCAATTGTATGTGATTTTCTAGTGGTTGGAAAATGTGCTGTCTTACACTTTGAACACGGTAACGCCGAATAGGAGTAGTGTATGTGAACAGATATTCTCTAAGTATAGAATTTTAACAGCTTAAGGGTCAACGCGTCCACAAATTTAAATTTCACGAAACGCGTTTCAAACGTTGTCCTTCAAGTTACACAGAGACGAACTGGCTAAGCAGATCGTTTTGATTACAGAGTTTTGCACTCTACACAAAGCTGTTTAGGATGCATGTAATGGCTCTGTGAACATATGCCTCCCCCGGGGTTGAAAAAGGACAAGTATTAGCTATGCAAAATGTATTTCAGTAAACAAGCTGAAAAATGCAGCACGGCAATTTCATAGGCCCATGGTTTTTAATTTTATTGACAAAGCTTTTAGACGACGATGTTGATTTGACAATGCTCAAGACCATTTAATGTAACTATCATATGTACACAAGGCGAACTGTTTTTGATGAATAACCGAATAAGGAGATACTCTGTACTAATCTGCATGCCCACTTAGCCTGTATCCGTTAATTACGCTATGAGGAAGGCAAGATGAAAGTGAGTACATCAAAGACGATTGTGATTAATTCCGGAAGAGAAAAACGCCCAATAAATGACACTAATTAATACGAAAGACAACTCTAAGAATTTACAAACAAAAGTAAATACGCCGATACCGTCAGAGCCAGCGCTGGGATTTACCAGACATATCAACGACTTAAGGCTACGCACAACTGTGTACCACTGAGAGTGTTTATCTCTTGTAAATATTGCCTCTAGTAACGTTTTGCTTCCACCTAATACCATAACGTTTATTAAGTACCCTGCTAGATTGCTAGGCCAACTTGCATGGCAAGCATACCTCATTTAATATAATTCAAATAAACCTGAATTTTGTCATTCAAAGCTACATCAACGGTTCAGCGCTCAACATTGATCACTGAAAGTTGACAAATTGAATCGACTGCAGCGTGATTTGTACGGTGTCACTTGGCACTGTGTTCACTACTTACAATGCGTAAACAGGAACTGTTCTATCCCAGCAGACGGATTTAAATGTAAATATTATATATCATGGAGCTATACCACATTTTGAATTGCGTATATTTGTCAACTATAAGTGTGTATCGCTGCGGTAAGATTAATTGGACTGCAAAACAACTTCATTGCATTTAAATGCGAATATAAAAACTTATTTGGACAGTCTCCATACAAGCATGTTATTAATGAGTTCGGTACGTGAAATAGCCTTGAGATTAATAGAGACTCCGTAGGTTGCTTTCTGTGACATCAAAAAATTGGTCGAGCAGTCCTGTACGTCTGGGTGTTGTCGCACGCAATTTATTACGTTGTCTAAAAATAGAGCAGGCGTTTTTTGCGAGACGAACGTCACACATCGGTGATTTTCACGCTCGCTGTGCGTAGGTACCTTGTGTAAGCAAGACAACCTAACACGATAGCAGAAAAATGACCAAGAACGGCCTCAATGCGCCGCATATCATACTAAGAAAACAAGCCAGAGCTTTGGGTCTGGGGTACTATAAGTCACAATTTTAAAATAACGAAACTTTGATGCAAACTCGACCGGCCATTCTATACTTAGCGAGAAAATCAAATTGTGCAACTGTAATATGCATGTTGTGGAGAATCTTTCTGGGCAAGCGTGAATGCTCGTAGAAACGCCTGCCTATAATTTCGAAAAGCGCATGCCGAATATAGTGCCGCAGTGGGCTTTCTGTTTAAAAGTGGCATAATCAAATATTATGTGGATTGCTTTCGAACTGTGTTTGGTGCCGGCCGCGTACGTGTAATCTGTTAGAACCTCCAATAACAATGGAGCAAAGCAAACATAGTGTGGTGACTAAATACTTCTTTTTTGAGACTTTATTGCAACATAAATTATTGAGTTGGTTTATAGGCCCTTTTAGAAAGTTGCTTGTGCCGTACTGCGCGATCTCGGGGGAGGATGACAACTCGGGGTTGTTTGCTTACATGGCGGTGAGAGCAGGCCGGCGTTATATTATACCGTGGAACTCGTTTGGATATCTAATTCTCACGATGTGTAACGCTCGAGTGAAGATGACAGAGTTAAATGTGCATTTTCGGCATTCAATTATATTTTATTTCCGGAATAAGAAAATTGCAACCCAAGTTGTAAAAAAAGATATGCGAAGTGCATAGCGGGGAAGCAGTAACAGATAGGACAGTTCAAAAGTAGTTTATCCGATTTAGGAACGGCGACTTCGACGTTAACGACAGAGACCTCTCCGGACGCCATTTGACCGTGGACACGGCCGCATTAACAACAGTGGTCGAACGAAGCCCACACAACAGACGTGAAGCGACTTTCAACCGCGAACAGACGTGGAATGACTTTAACCGCGACAACACAGGACCACACACATCTGCACTTATCGCTAAGAAGTTTATGGAATTTGGATTATTATATTTATTCGTATAACCTTTTTATGTTAGCACTTTGAAATTTGGATAAGATATTTTGCCACATCTATTTTGCCTGCATATAGTCCCGATATTGCTTCATTGGATTAAAATCTGTGTCGGTTCCTTCTTTTCTATTATTCCCTTAATGGCCAAGAATTTGATTCTTTTCTGAATGGAATCATGAGCTTGTCTGAAACTTGAGCTAAGACCGTTGAACAAACTGGGCAATACAGCATTCAATAAAAGCTTTGTAAAAATTGTTCTAAAACCCGAACGGACATCTGGATCAATCTAAACGATCTAATTTGCGGAGCCAATGTACCGACGTGCAGAATCGCGATCAAATTAATCGTTTAGAACAGATGATATGAACAGCCTATCTACGCGGTCAAAAACAGCTAAGAATGAAAAACTGCGCTAGAAATTAGTAAACTTGTGATGCCTAACTGTTGATTGAAGCAGCGCAAAACAGCAGAGGCCCTGGGCATCTGCCATAGTGCAGTATATTAAATCATGCATCAACATTTATGTATGAAAATCATTAAATCACGCGTGTCAGTTACAGAGAAAAATTTGAAAAAAATGAAAACGAGATCCACAGGACTTTTTTTCTTCATGTATAAAGGTATTCTGTTCATTCAACTACCTTCCTACAGGAAAAGTAATCACCAGAGGGTACAACACCCTTGAACCAGCTAAAAGAGCTCATTGTGGTACTAAGGCGCCGAGTTCAAAAGAAGACTGTGCTGTTTTGGGCATTTTGGGTCTAAATATGCATAATGTTTCGCTAGTAATGTAAAGGCTATTAAGGATCGTTGGACTAGGAGTGATGGGCTTCAGAGGTAGTAGAGAAAACTATACTAAATAAGAAAAATACGTGGTGGGGGTCCAGCTATTGTTTGTATTCTATATTTTGAACTTATTGATAGAGATCCTAGACTTATCATTACAACTAATGAAAAAATGCTATAATTAAGCTTTTTTTTTAATTTATAAAAGTAACTCCTGAGGGGCTTTAGAGACAACACACGACTAATGTGTTAGCGAAAAGACTCTAACGTAAGCGCTTCCACGGATATGCTGTATACAAAGTTGTTACCATAAACATTAATGGCAGCTTTTCTAGTATGAGTAAAAGTCAGCGATTAAATTCCGCATACCTACCATACGATATAGTGTCGTGGGGCCCTACGTAACGCCGCTGCTGTGCACCTGGTAAACTCCCAATTAAGATAGCTACAGCTTGGTTCATCTCGCCGTCTTCTAATCGACCTCATTTAGCCATTACCGAGCGAAGGCCTCGGACGAACAGTCGGACGCTAATTAACGACTCATTTAGCGATCGAGACATCGATAAAGCCGGAAGGATTGTGGCGAGCGTGTCCAATGCCGCAAAGAAGCCAGAACGACGCGTACGTGATAATGTCCTGTACTCAATTTGACTCGCACATCAGCAATATATAAACACTTGAACCGTAGATGTAAATATATATACACGTAGGGTACATGTAGAAAAAAATATATATAAATATATATACACATAAAATATTGTGATGATTTATTAATAATTTACAATACGTTTGTACACTCGGCAGTGCTCGCAGTGTGTGTGCTGAATAAATAAAATTACACATACACGAATATAGAGTGAATATAGATTAAACGCAACATTTTATAGTCTGTGCTCTAAGTGACTTGTTTCGTACCTACACATACTATAGATGTGTATGAAGCAGGCCGATACGCTGCTATAGTTAATTATGTACATTTGACTCAAATCGAGTCTAATACACAAGTTGCAAGAGTTTCTTCATAAAATATTTTATCGTCTTCAAGCTTCCGGCGAAAAAAGTAGTGCAGCGATCTTTGCTCTAACCATGTGCGTTCCACTGACTGGTAGTTGGCACACCTCTGCGGCCAGAACCGGCAGGTGCACAACTCGCACCTTCTGTGAACAGCAGGCTTTGAACATGCCAGCTAATAATAAGCATGCATTATGTACCTGGTGTATACGTGACGACTGTCCCATGCAGGACCCGACCAAAGTTGTAAGCCATTGAAACGTCTAAACCCCCGAACGAATACTCCGAAATAGCACATTCGTAGGCTACTGTACGCGGCATCTTCAGCCTAAGTCGGTTTGGTTCAGTATATGAACAGCCTAACACGAGTCACACAACGCGGCCCGTTGCTCGGATAGACAAACAGAGCACGTGCTTCATATTTAATGAAAAATACCTCTCAAGCTGGTCAAAATTTACCAGCGTCTGTTCGTTTCACGCCCTGTCAAGACCATACAGAACAATCCTATGCATGAAGAGCCTCACTGCTCAGAAAACAGACAGTCTTCGGGCATTGACTACTTCCCCGTAAAAAGTAACAAGTGCCGCCCGTACTGTATTGTTTATATGCGTTGTGAACGTCTAGCAGCTAATTGACCTCCACACCTGAATTTCATGTGTATATGCTGCTATACTATGTGATAGTTAACATTAAGTGATATGACGTGAGGAGAAGCAAACTCTTCAAGTCATATTGTCTGCGACTTGAAGAATTTGCTAGTTGCGTGCATATATATTTGTCTGCCCACTGTTATTTTAGCAAATGTACATTTGATTATATATATATATATATATATTAGGCGAGCACTGCCGAGTGTGCAAACGTGTTGTGAAGGGTTAATAAATCATCACAATATTTTCTATATATATATATATATATATATATATGTATATATACCCCTATCTATTAGTTCATACTTACAACGAACGCTTAACAAAATTCTCTCTAGACGCCTCCAGAACTCTATTAAGCCTCTCCCAATCCAGCGAGCGTTTCTCCCCTATAATGGTACCTTCGAGAATCTTGCGGTTCTGGATGGTGTCCTTAACGATGCCAAGTCTGCAGGACGTGAGCTCAGACTCGCCTCAATCGACCTCCGTAAGGCGTTCGACAAAGTGAGTCATGACTCTGTCCTGTGGTCACTCCGGACTCGCGGATACCCGGAGGTATTCATTAATTATATCAAACGCTTGTACCACTCATAGAAAAACTCTTATAGAATTTGGACAAGAATGTCGCACATTTCGGCCAACTAGGGGTGTTAGGCAGGGAGATCCTCTGTCCCCCTTTTATTTAATCTAGTTCTCGACGACATTCTTTTAAAATTATACAAAACTAATATCGGGTACCAACTTACTGATGACTTCCGCCTTATGGGCTTAGCCTTTGCGGATGATCTCATCCTCCTAGCCTCCACGAAATCCACTCTCCAACGGCTCCTTAATATTGCGGACCCACTTTTGAAATCCCGAGGCCTTGAAATTAATACTAATAAAAGCTCTACTATATACCACCTATTTAATAGGAAGGAAGGTAAAGGTTTTATCAATACCGTACCAGAATTTAACGTTGGAGATCGGCAATTGCCAGCTAAAGGTATGAGCGATTGATGGAGATATCTTGGAGTCGACTTTGACAGCAATGGCAGAATTGACTCCACCAAGGATATACTCCTTAATTTACTCAACAGACTCACGATAGCTCCCCTTAAACCCCACCAGAGACTCATATTTTTGAAAGACCGAGATTTCATTCCCCGTCTCCTATATAAACTGGTCTCCGGTCCCAGACCATCTTACGCACTCCTTAGCGACCGAGATAAAGAGATCAAAAAGGTTGTTAAGTCGAAATGGCTTAAGCTCGAAAACTCGGTGCCGAACGCCTACCTGTACACGCACACAGCACACGGCGGTCTGGACATCCCCTGCCTCCAAACATTCATTCCCAGACTCCGCCTTTCCCGCCTGACAGCACTACAACACTCCACGCACCTTGGGGTCCAATGGATGCTAACCACCGAGCACTTTAAAAAAGATCTTGCGAAAACAAGATTTCTTTGCGAGCGCTTGGGAACATCCATTGAGACCGCTACACAAGAGACCGATTACTGGTCTCAACAACTAAACAACACGTTCGATAGGGCACATTTTAAAAAAAGCACACGAAAGGCCCTTTGTACATTACTGGATTAAGGGTATGCCCTACCTATCTGGTAAGGAGTATTTAAACCTACTAAAGCTCAGGATCAACGCACTAACAACGCGTGCCAGATTGGCCAGGGGACGCCCGGGCTACAACAAACGTTGTAGGCACGAGTGTCATGCGCCTGAGACATTGGCTCATGTCGCTCAGATGTGCGATACAACACACAAACAAACCATAAAGAGACATGACGACGTCTGTGATTGCGTGGCGCGTCTTCTCCGCGAAAGGGGTCATGAGGTGGTTCGTGAGCGAGTATTCCGTCGACCGGGCGCACCGGGTCTAAAGCCCGACCTCGTAATAACAACATCTACCGAGGTCTGGGTTTTAGATGCCGAGGTTTGCGGCCCGAACCGGGACCTGGCAAAAGCACGGCAGGACAAGATCACCAAATATGACGCCGAGTTTCTAAGAGCGGCGCTCCCCGACCCGCAAAAACCTCGCAGATTCGGATCCATCACTATCTCTATGAGTGGTGTATGGGACTCCGAATCTGCGAGAGCGCTCTTGGGGCTCGGCGTCACGAAGAGGAATCTTATGGATCTCACCGTTTTAACTTTGCAAGGAACCTTGAGTATATACCGCTCGCACCGGGTCTATAAGAGCGGGAGTTACCATCAAGCAAGGACACGGACAACTGACTCTTAACTTAACGTGACACCTTTTTATCACAATTTTTATTAAGGCGAGCACTGCCGAGTGTGCAAACGTATTGTAAATGATTAATAAATCATCACAATATTTTCTGTATATATACAGTTTCCTATATAATGTCGCTGACACCATATTGCATAGGGCGTTTACTAAGCCATTAGAAAAAGCAATAAAACCACTTAGTTATTGGACTTTTCAATTTTATTTTTCGTTGTGTCCTTCAAGATCTGCAAAAAGAGAGCAGAGTTTTGAGACTTTCGCTACACGCATCTACAGCGGCGATGACATATTCATCAAATTTTTTTTATTAATTTTTTTTTATCACGGAGCCAGCTCTTGAGACATGAGAATTCGAGCATGGCACAAGGGTCCAAATTAAGATAATAGATTGAATGGGGTAGCAACTCAAAGCCTAATTTGTACATTTTTACTACTGCGGTTGTGAAGGTGTGACCCGAAGTTTTCTTCATGATGAAGTATGCTATTTGCAGCTTTTTGTGCAAACGGTTTAGAAGTTTGACCGCGTAACCCTTCTGCATCTAGTCAAGAAACGTGGTTCCTAAAGAATCCAGCCGACAAGATAATTTTTGCCGTTCTCGACCCACATTCACTCGGCGCGGCCCAGTGCTATAACTGCTGTTTCGACTCGACTGTATAGTAATGTATCCGGATCTCGTCCATGCCCAAAGTCTTGTGGATTGCACTCAAGCATCGGTCAAAACTGCTGTGCAATGATGTGTTGTGTGTGTTTTCGATTGATGGTTGACAATCGCCGCACCCACCTTGCACACAGCTTTGTAATTTCAAATATTTCCTGTCGGTATCCTATTGTGGACTTACCCTATTTAGATGCCTACGATGTTTTACTGCACTGCAGCGGATCTTTTTAGAATCTCCATCCTATGGAGTCCCTGGGACAGTATCTCTATGTCGGTGTATTTAAACCCGAACAGTTGTACTGGAGGAGGCCTTACGAAGGTGGCCAATAGGCCCGCAGTATCAGCACAATGGACTGATCAAAGTGCATCGTGCTTGCATGTAATTTAGACTAAAACATCTGTGGCAGTGTACGGGCTTCGTGTAAAAAATCACTGTCTGAGTCTTCAAGCAAGGTTACTTCGAGTAGGCGCCCTTCTTCCTCAAAAGTCATAATTACCTGATGCGTGGGCTTATCTTTCCAGGCAGTAGTTCCCTTCGGCTTACTCGTGCCATTCCCGTCACTCCAAAGTCATTTAATGCGGCAAGAATGGCGGCTTCAGAAATAGAGGAATGCAAAAACAAAGGAGCGAGTGATGTTTGTGCAATAGCATGTCGACATATACACTATTCCCTACGTTTGTGAAATGTATTTTCTAACTAAAGACAAAAAACTATATACTAGTATATCATATATGTACGTTTTCTCTGTGAGTATAAATAATATGCAGACGCGCATTTGCCCCAAGTGGTGCCTTGGGTGCAGGAAACAAGAACCTTAGTTTGTCAATTATGCCACAACGACTGCTAGAGATGTATAGGTGGCCGACAAAGCGCATACTTATTTCATGAATTTATTTTTCGTATACCTTAAAACAGAAGATTACCCTGTAGAGCCGGCATCGATTTAAAAACACAACATGAGCGGGACTTGCTTAGTTGATTCTGATAGCATCCGACTTGTCTGCGACTCGTCAGACTGCCTGTAGTATCTCTGTTGCTTGGAGATACGCTACTTGCTTAAATAGATGTGGTATTTGCCGTACGCGGTTGATCATTAAAATTGTTGTGGTTATTACTATAAGTATCGACGAGACTAGGTGGGCAAGATGATTGGCAACTCTAAGAGTACATAAAATCGTTCGATTTTGACGGGCCACCCCCTAACCACTTTTAAGAGCAAGCTTTCCTTTGGCAGATTTGGGTTAAAGTGGTTAAATAAATAAATTACCTTCTAGGTATTCCCAATCCGCTTTTTTTCGCCGGTCCACAGCTGTCCACAGTTCAGTCGACACTTAGAGAGAAAGTAAACAAGAGAGAGCAAGAGTGACTTCAAACTGTTAAGTTCCACTAGACACACTACAACGACAGGAGACGTGGAAAAGCGTTGAAGATTACAGAGTTTGATCCGTTTTTAGTTAATCAATCAGTTTGAACTTGATATTGAAACATTAAGAAGGAAAATGATACAGGCAAAACTAAGGTACGCGCAACAATGCTGTGGAGATTGTCTGAGACTCTTACTCTATAAGTCGTCGGTTCAACCCTAATACGACACGTATGTTAGACAGATCATCGGCACTTGCTGCTTGTACAGACCAGAGGTTTATGATAAACAAGTTAAGATTTGTGTTATGATCTCTATTATGTCTCCCGACATCTTCGGCGCATGTGTGTCAAACTTTCACTCCCAATAGTAAGCTATCATCATATTGGCCCGAAGGAACAAGTGCCCCAGATTTCGGGGCTTTTTGAAAGAAGCTGGCGAATGTTAATGGAAACGTTGCCTAATGAGAAAAAAATACACGCGAAAAGGACTCGTGCGAACTTGTCGACAGTTGAGAGCTGCAACATATATATATATATATATATATGTGTCTGTGTGTGAAAGCTACTGCCCTTTGACGCATGGCAGCCAGCAAAAGAGAGAAATACTTACACTCCCGCCCTTTAACCGCGATTTAATACGCGCGGACCCGAACGGGAGTGCCCACCAGCCCGAATTGACAGGCCAGCAGATCCCCCACCCTCCCCCCTATCGAGGTTTGGAATGGGGGTACCACACTACTCCACCGTACCGATTAGACGCATTCACCTCGCGATTCCGCGTTACACCCCGGAATATACCTTCCCCCCGAAGGGCGTCGGACCACTCCAGAGCAGGGGTTCCCCGTAAAATACGGGGCCAGAAGGCCCTCTCGAGGTGGTCTGCGTTCGTGTGGCCACTTCTCGCTCATTTTGCCTATTAAGCCAAGGCAGCAGGCGTCCCGGACGGTACCACTGAGTGTCACTCGGGGCGTTAACCGTCCAGCCCGGGGGACTTCTATGCAGCACAAGTCCCCCGTATTGGCAGTAGCCTTAACAGCCCTCGAATGGGCCACGACAGGATGACAATATAAATTCGTTGACACCCAAATCTATCGTATGCCTTGCCCCCCGGTTAGTTCTTAAAACACGGGAGTGTCGGTTTCGGGAGTTTGTACCGTCTGACTAACTTACAAGTGGGCCAGTGAAGGTCCCCGCAGCGCGTGGCAGTCACGCACCAGCGGACCAAGGCCGGAAAGAGAGTCATAGTTACTCCCGCTATATGTGTCTGTGTGTGAAAGCTACTGCCCTTTGACGCATGGCAGCCACAACTAGTAAATTTTCTGAGTTCGCGCTTACTTCTACCTAAACGCATACATAAATCCATATTCACAGGCTGATTTGGTGAAAAAAACGTGTTCCGTCTCTCTATACTTCACAAAAACAACGTCGTATTATTGCTAGTGTTGCTGTATCGCTCATCGCTGCCGTGACACGCCGCTGTTTCCATCTGAGACGAGCAAACAGATGCTTGGTTGCTTGACCTGTTGGGTGCTGCTGCTACTAAAGACGCCTTCTAGAGCCACGGGACTAGGTCACGGCTTAGATTGCATCAGCTCAACTTAGCTTCTTTGCTGAACGTTAACATAGCCTAACCTAACCAGTAGCCGTTTGCGGTGGACAGGGTCACAAGGAGAGGTGATGGTCTCGCTTGGAGGAAAGGAGTTCCACTCAGAAGCGTTAATCGAGACGACCTTCCCTGACAATAGCTAGGTCGGGTAGGTCGCTAGACGCGTGTATAGAGGTGGGTGGTTAGATCATTGTTGTGGGCTGTGAACTTGTGAGCATGAAGCTGCACTAAGATGGTCGTGTGGTGGCGATGTCGACGTAGGACATTATTCGCGTGGATAAACTGTTGGATCGCCCGGTGGATAGAGACGGAAAGCTCCCGGGACAAGGAGGAGAGCAGAACCAGGGAGGAAGTCTAAGAGATGGGCAAGAACAAGCAAGAAAGTGGCAGAGATTCTAAGCGAGATGCGCCGCCTTAGTCGCCGCCAGTCAAGAAGCAGCCATAGTGGCGGACCAGCCGCCTCGACCATCAATGCCGCGACCGACCACGTTAAGTTAACGAGGCACGCAGTCTTCACTAGTGCCGGTCCTGCTGCTGCTGCCACCGCCGCGGTTAACAGCGGCGAGGACAAGGGTAACGACGACGACAACCAAAACGAAGACTAAGAACATGCCGTTAGAGCAGCAAAGGGGCGTGGGTTTGCGCCCCGGGGGGGGGGGGGGGTAAGAACGAAGGAGACGCGGAGGCAAGGGGGGGGTGACGCCACCAGGGCGCCGTGGACTGTCCATCGAAGTAATGGCGGCCATAGCTGCTTGAGCGGCTGGGAGGCTAGAAGGCGCGAACGGAGGCGTGGCAGGGCTTGTGGCGCTCACTGAGTGGGGGGGGGGGGGGGATGGCCAGTCCCAATCATTAAAGGGATGATACATGGTGACATTTTAGGAACGAACTTTTGTTATGTCGCGCTGTTCTTATCTGTGTTGTCGCCGCTTCTGGTGTTGCTGGTGTTGTCGTTGTTATTGTCGTGGTCCGGGTGTTCCAAAGCTTGGGGTCAGGCTGATGGGCGCGGCGGCGGCAAGAAAAGAAGAGAATAGCAGCTCGACGGTCGCGCAGGGCGAAGGGGCGGGACGCGACGCGACCTGCTTGACAAGATGCGAGACACAGGAGTGAGAGTGGGAGTCAGGAGAACACTCGTGACAAAGGAGAGACACAAACCAGGCGGCTGGCAAAGCAGAAAGGCTAGGATAGGAGGAAACGGCACAAGATCGAGCAGAGCACGAAGACAAAGAGGACGTCGACTCGACGAGAACGACATGGCGATGGCGTGACTCCAGCGCATGTTCGGGCCCACTAGCTAAACGCATGAAAAGGAAACTGTGAGCTAGAAGCAGAGGAAGGTGAAAAAGAAGAAGAAAAAGAAAACAACAGATGACAAAAAGTGTGTATGAAAGGGGGAAGAGGAGAGGATGGAAGGGGTGGGGAAGAAAGGGAAGAGCAGCAGGTTCAACAAAGTGCAGATAAATAAAGTAGAGCCAAACAAATGTGTATGTATATATATATATATATATATATATATATAGTCAGTGCAAGACTCGTACAAAGGACTCCCATCCTATAATCACCATCTCGAACTCGCACCGGTGCAACTTCGGTTCCGAGCGTTACCAACAGTGACACTAGTGGTGGACGGAAGAAAGCGGCAGATTCATTAGCGGAACAGCCGATATCAAGCCGCGCATAAATCGCACTGGAGCGATCGACGACAACAACAGCAACAGACCTGGCGGTATTCAAATTTACACCCGAGCAGCTGACTGACATACCGGCATATAGGATTGGTGAAGTCTCTCAACTGATCGAAAATCAGGTGACTGCTCAAAGCGGTGGCAGCGTTCTCAACAAAAGTGCGTGAACAGAACAGCAAATCGCGGCTATCTATCGTCACCATACCTCAGTTCAGCATTGACTGCAAAGAAGCAAACGATACCTTAATCGCCCACAAAGAGGATCTGAATATCGATACCATCCCAATGCAACGTGTGCACCGCCGTATGGTTCATCGGAATGTATATTTGTACAAAGGCATACCAGGGGTACCTGATGCCATTACAGAGGCTATCTATCGAAAGGCAACCGGTTTTTTAGGGCTTAAATACAGACCCTAGAAGCGGACCGAGGGGAGGCGAGCCGAAAAAACACATGCCTTCGGCAAAAAACCCATCATCCAGTTTGCGGCCACAGACGGGACTGAGATCTGCCAACGAAAAACCTCGCCGACAAGAATGTTCACACGTATGTGTAAACAGCTCCTGCAAAATGACAAAGATCGAACACTTGAACACCCGCAACCCTCTTTTGGAAAGGCGTTGGGCCAATAGACCAACCGCGGCGAATCACGAGTTACGCCGGTACACCAGGCCACCGCAGAAGCCGAAACTATACAATAGGGTAGCATACCTGTGGAACTTAGTCGGTCGCCAATGGACACACTGAGAATAATTTAGTGGAACTGCGAAAGTCCTGACCAACAGTTTTGTCTTATGCCAACCTCAGCGCTGAACGAAATCGACGTTCTAGTGCTTACGTGGACATGGTGTCCGACGCCCCCCCCCCCCCCCCCCACAGTGCAAGGTTATTGCGCAGTGCACTGTCTCGTTTCTCGATCTAAATCTTTGGGCCGTTCCAGTAGAAGATGTGTCAGTTTTCTACAATAGCCGGCTAGGAGACATGAAAGTACTCCTGTCACAAGCCAACTGCGTGGTTATGGACGGTCGAACACTAAATTTGAATGCCATGTATGTGAAGCCAGCAGCAACTGAGAACACGTTCACACTTATAAAGAAAATAACGAAGTGCGCACACAGACCGTGCGTACCCCACAGTGGGAGAGTAGGAGATAAGAACTCAAAACTCGACAGGCCCACGGACGCAAGGACGGAAGCATTCACCAAAACACTGTCAGATCTGGGGTTCTGGGTGGCGAATGACCTCAGTTTGTCAACATTCGAAGGTGCAATAGGCAAATTAACTATAGATGTATTTGCTGTAAAGATTCCGAAACTAAATGTGTGTTTTGTGGGAAACGATCACCAGATGAGAGAAGGAGCGGATCTGACGGCGCATAAACCCGTTGGTCTCGATATCGCGGTCCCAGCCCGCCGTGAGCGACAGCACAAACGAAAACCTGTATCGAAAAAACTTTAAGCGGACCGCCTACAAGAAGCCATAGAAGTCCTCAACACCGAAAGAGCAGAGTAAAATGTAGAAAGCTACAATGACCTGCTCACCCGAACACTCAAAACATGCGCAGAGCATGTAAAACGGAGATGAGAAAGGAGAGAGTGGACTCCGGATTGTTATCAAGCGAAGGTTCTTCACTGCCAAGTAAAAGTGCTGGAACGCATAAGGCCGGCTTCCCTTCGTAGCGACGAGATCTATTTACTGACGAATTCTGCGAACTGCTTAAAGGCGTGAGCAACAACTGGAGACCCGACTTCTCCTTAAGACCGAACAAAATCCATATTTGTGGCCCCGTAACACTTTGCAGAAGGGATCTGCATGTACAATTAAAAGTTATTTACTCTATGGCCACTTTAGGTCAATCTTCGGCTCACATGACACAATCACAAGGACAGTGCCCACTCTCATGTCTGTCTGGTCAGAAGAGGATCTGCAATGGAGAACCCAACGGGACGAATACTTGATAAATATGCAGAAGACAGAAGCTATGAAGTTCAGGCACGCGGACAGGCTGGCCATGACCCCATACACTTAGGGTAAGTGAACAGAACCTGCGACCCCCTCAGCGAAGACCTTCGCTGCACACATAGAGGAGAGGTCTTGAGAAGCCTTGATCGCGGTGTCACCCCGTAAGAAGCCCCAGATGCTCTCGTTTAAGACAGTGCTAGCTCTATTCAATATAACAGTAGCGCCAATTGCAATATACGGGATCCCGCTTTTGTGGGCAGACACTAAGCCCAGCTCAACTCGGTGCATTGGATCGGGTGAAACCAGCCTTTTTGAAACGGGTACTAGGTTTACATATGTCAGCATACAACCGCCTCACGTATTTGCTGTGCGATGGAACTATTCGTGGAACAGATCAAAATCAGTTTGCGCTCCCAGACGCTTTCGCGTACCGCGAGATCATACGGCGATATGAAGACAAGATGACAGAGATCGACCCACATTTTTATAAGACAGATGCAATGTTAAGGTCAGAATGGAAAGGAACGGGAAGGACAAACAGGCACATAACCGCCCGTTTTGCTGTGCACGGTTTTCACCACCTCTTATACCAGAAAGACGCTTGCCATGAACCGTGTGACACATGTGTTTGTAATATTGTTATGGTATATGTGTAAGATATCATGGCAGTAAGTGCAATGCAGTCTCCGCGCTAACAAGGCTGGCACGGAGGGGATTTTTAATTTTAATGTTATTACAAGGCTGTGGTGATATTGATCATACTATTGTATATTTTACCCAATTTGGTGTGAAAATAAATCATGTGTATGTGAATCTATATGGTATAAAAATCTTTGCAAAGGGTACGTTTTGTGATTGTTCAAGAGGCGTTGACTAACCGTAACACTAGGTTTCTAAGTTAATAAACGAGAAAATTAGAAAAATAGCTATCCCACAACTCAAATGATTACAAACTCTTTTCAATACGACGAACTGACTATCTTCTTGTGGCTGGCATGAGAACCCTTCGGACGAACCACATTTTTTGCCGAACACGGTATGTCTGGTTTCTTTGCCGAACAACTCGTTTACCCTCACGCAATGATGCCTTTTATGAAACGGTATTTGACCATCCACATCACTATTTATAACAGATGTATTGTAATTTAACTTCTAGACACAACATTCCCACGAATGAATGACGTCCCCATCATTTTTACAAAACGGTGTTATTACTGCAACTACCACAGTTACTGTACGACCAGTGCTTTTTTCAAAGGTGAGTTGTTGTCGCAGTTGGTAGTGTTGCTGTGTTCTTGCTGACTAGAAATAACTTTCGTGCCTTGATCGCAGCTGGGATCGTGGATCGTCGTTTTATCCTCACATGCTCATTATGGACAGCTTCAACGGTTGCTAGCCCGTTCTTCATGCATGTCCCTGCTTAGAACCCGAGCTTTAACTAAAACACCGCACGGTGTGAAAGATGCGTCTGTAACAGGTTTTGATAGCATACTAAATTCAAAATTTCGTTCTGCATTTTCAGGGGCGTTAAAATTGCAGCTAAGACTCTTTCTATTTCAAACGCTTTCGGAACATCGACTAATTATCGTAATTCGGACGGAAAGCTTAACGGTAAATCTTCAAGTGTATCAGATGAACATGTGGTAGAAAACGCAGTCGTGGTTTTACTCACAGCAGCAAGTAGTTGTAGTAATAGTAGTAGTCATAGCCGTAGTTAAAGTAATGGCAGTAATGGCCACGTTGCTGCCACCCACCACGAGTCGGGGGTGGGCAGTTAAGCAGGTCTCCGAGAGCCGCCTTACGGAAGACTTAAGCCCAGGTGAAAAAGTCGCTCTCAGGTGAAGAGAGGAGAGGGTAAGAGACCACGCGAGAGAGGGGAGAGGGAGAGAAAGGGGTGGGAGCCTGAAAGAAAGCAGAAAGCAGCTTCCCCACCGGACGGCGCTCACTCCACGTTTAGTCGCCGAATCTTCGGAAAACAGCCGTTTCACTGTGCGGCTGCTGTGTACTGGTGGTACTGCCATCATCGCCACCATCCCCACAGCTACCCCTGCCAACCCCACCGCCACCTCCGCTGCCGTAGCTCGTTAGCATAATGAGGAATCACGGAAAAGACGAAAGACGTATGAAGCTGGTTTAGCGCCCGGCGCTGGAATTTCGAGCTCACCCACACATCGTGCATGCTTGAGACGCTCATTTCCGACGTCGTCCTCAAAGGAGTTGGCGAGATCCGCCACCTCTTCTTCTTTGCCTAACCCAAGTCATCAGCGTTTGCCTCGGTGAGTCTCAAAAAGAGACATCCACAACAACCACTACCACGGCGGCGGCGGCGGCTATGGCTGCTGCGAATCCTGCCACATCGTTTGCCTAAGTTGTCTAGCCTCTGTATACGATAGCCTGGCCGCCGCAGGCAAGAGCAAGTCAACATACTATACCTCACTACTGGGTTTGGTTGTGTTTTGATGGAAAATAAAACTCGAGTCAATCCTAGCAGTACGGCGCAAGGTTCTTTTTGACCTTTGTCATTTGTCTTTGACAAGATACGTTTTCACCGATAAACGGAAGTCTTGCGTCTGTATCGCATGTTAGAACGCGTTTTGGTGTGTATGCTTATATGTAGTTGTGTGTGTTTGTGCGTGTCTGAGTGTAGTGTAATATGTGTGAATTATCTTTTTATACATTTTCTTTTACCAGTTTAACAGCAAGTAGATGAGGGTTAAAATGTTGTTTTCCGGCCAGTTAAGTACCACCCAACCAGTACCAAATTAGTACATTCGCATATATATATATATATATATATTTGTATGTCAAACTTTTGTATAACGCCAAATGTGTTTTGGATCAGAACTTAATCTTTGTCAACTCCGCACTTGTAAACCACCATACGTTACCAATTGCACAGCTTGTTTGACAGATTCTGGTCAATTTATTAAATAAATCGATGGATTTTTAAGCATGAGTGAGCCCACCAAGTTATGAGTTAGCCCAATGCGATGCTCTACGGACTACGTCTGTTACATACTCGTTAGACTTTATGCTAATGTATGTTGCCACACCTGTTGCGATATAAGTACTTGGCCGCCGATGATATAATTAGAATAAGTAATAAAGAAATGTACATTGTTCTTATCAGAGTAAAGTAGGGCGCATTTGCTCACACATAGTTTAGGTGTGCCGTAAGTCTGCCCTATCCTAATGAGTTTATGTAATAATGTAATAAGTTTACCACCTTTTAAAACTTTTTCAGATCTTCAGGCAGTATCTTGTTCGCATATATTTTTACGTTATCTGTGTGGACTTTACGCAGTATCTGGCTGGAAGTGATGCTATTTTAACTGCCGATATAAAATTAAACATAGGTGGGCCCAGTGATTTAAAGTTGAACAATAAAGCTTGGGCTAACAAATTGAAGAGGCGAGTTTAAAGGCCAATCAAAGTATACCGTTGTGTGTAGTACTTAAGATTAAGTTGCTTGAGTAAGTTTTATGTGAAACATTGGCGTTATTAAAAACATTTGTATTTGTACGATGACCAGCTAAGTGGTCTGATGTGGCAGAGGTTGACTAAACACTAACTAGGGAATACATATGTTTGACGAATATACAATCATTGGCGCCTTGGCGTATGTGGTATATGTAGCTGGCACTATGACCATGTAGGACTTCCTTGTTGATAGCTCTGGAGAATCCAGTACTTTTTTAATTGCCGAGATAGTTGGCCTGCCCTTGCCTTGTTTTTAGACTCCCTACAATCCCAAGCCTGTAGGGAACGGAGGATAGTCTAGAATAACAGACAGTCTCCTTAAAAAAAATGTTTAATTCTAGGACTCCCTACAAGGGTAACCCTACGTCATCGGGGTCCCACACTACCTACGCGCTTCTTCACGCCCAGACACTGACATCTGCGCTGAGTGCGCATAAAGCATTTTTTCCAAACCTAAACAAAATCCCTACAAGAAAATTATTGTAGATTTAGGGGGGAATTCCAGGAGGTTTACGGCACTTGAGCCTACGGTTGGCTGCAATAATGTTTACTGCCTTCGTGAGATCTTTTAGTCTTTGCTCCGGTTGTTATATTCGACATCTTCACACTTGTTTCAGCCCCTTCAATTTGCTATGATTATGTTTTCTAATATGGAAGCTCAGGCTTCTCCGGGCCGACTTATAGGCTTCGTTCGAAACGTTCCTCATAGGTTTTCTGAAGCCCTGCAATATGACTATTTGCTTCTGAATCGTCTGGGAGTGTACTGCAGCCGCGCTTGACCTCTTTATGTAATACGTCCATCCACATTTGTCTGGCCGAGCGATGTGATAGTTAAGGTAAAGCTTGTGTGAAGAGCTTAGGCGTCATGACTAGTACATACACTCCAATTTATTTCACTAACAATGCAGTGTTTCACTAACAGTTCGGCAACTTTCTTTAAACGCTAGCCAAGGCAGTCTAGTATAGTGCAAATAGTGCGAGGGTTAAAGGGAATGCTCTACAGTATTACACTTTCGATAACAATAACGGCAGAAACTTAAATTTTATCTTTATAAAATTCTTTGTCCTTGGTGCCTGCTCATGAAACGCTTAAAAGCGCTTTTTATGTGACTTATACTGTCCGCAACACAATGCCTCCAACGTATCCAATATTTATGTATGCTTGGTTGTTTACGTTTCTCGCAAAGATACGAATGCTCTAAAGTACAGAGAGTTAGCTGTTTGATTGCGAAGGAGCACCGCTTTACTTATTTGACCCTAAGTAAGTAGATGAAAGCTTGACCTTCAGTGGCGATATATCAGTCGATGCGCGTGGTGGTAGTTTGTGGTGTATGGGGTGTGCTAGTGGTATCGCTAGCACACATCGTTTAAGTCTTCTATTGAACGATATTTCGTCGTTTTGTAGTTGCCCAGTTGAAACGGTGTGGCAAAGCCCGCCGCAAGGCGATTCCTGCTCGAGTGCCACAAAGCGACGGCCCGTTCATACTCTGGCTTTGAACACTGAACACCTTAACTCGAGTGGCGGCTCAACAGGCTTACGGTCGCTGACGTCTACGACTGGTTGCTTTTTTCCGTGTTCTTTTCTAGCGTGATGGAGTCGGTCCGTGTGCGGTCCATGCGTAAGCGGTCGCTTTCACGGCGGGGCGGTCCTTCTCATTTCTCGCAGCAGCAGCAGCAGTAGCAGCAACAACAACAACAGCAACGACTTGAAGGACAAGGGACTGCCCACAGGCAGGTCACTAGTCCTGGTGCTATTCTTCCACCTACGAACACACGTATCCACTACAGCGGGTAGCTAGCTAGCAACGGTCTTTCTTGATGCATTAGAGAAGCTAATGGATTAGTGTGGCGGCCGGTCAGTGTTCGGAACAGCTAGCAGATGCCAGCCTCCTTTGGAAAGAAGGAAAGAGCGATGATGCTAGCAGCAGATCTAGGCCGACCAGCCAGTCAGCCAGCTGAACAAGGAGAAAACGACCCTGGAGACCTATAGAAAAAAGGAGGAAAAGCCAGCAGAAAAACAGCGGGCGAGCAAATGGTAGCTAGGACCGGGTGCAAGAAAAGGGAGGTGGGCGCAGTCATGACGAGAAAAGGAAAGCCGTCACAGAGATTGAGAATGGTCGAGCACGAAAAAGTCGAGCAAGCAAACGATCTGCACAATTTCCAGATTTTTACGTTCGGTGAGCCTGGCAGTGTCACTTCTGATTTCAATTGTTTGGAATAGCAAATCGTCATGCAGTTCTACATTTGAATTTTTTACAAGAATCACTTAACGGAGCCAATAAACATAGACATCTCGTTATCAGCTTCGCCCATTTGCCTATATATATATATATATATATATACGCGTTGCTATATTATATATATATATATATATATATATATACGCGTTGCTGTTTGGCTAACTAACTGCACAGTGTGCTTTGAGTGTTTTGTCGCGGCTTGTACTTTTAGAGACTTCGGGCGTCCCTGCACTGAACTTTCGCTGTTTTTGCCACTCTAGAAACGGGGCTCAAATGCCAGTGGGAAAAGGCTACAAGATTGCTAGTATTACTTAGCGGAGCATCTACGACTAACGTGCCCATATTTTTTAGGAGCTTAACGTTAGCAGCGGCTGCATGTATGCGCATGAATTTGATCGCTAACCTAATAAAAAGCGTGCCAGACGTGTTCGGAATGCTTTGCTTTGGATTGCTTTGACAACCAATTTGACTTTGTTGATGGACGATGTCCGATCAATGAGTGCTAACTACCGCACATGTTTTGCATCTTAATGACAGTTAATGACACCTTTCTTTTTACAACATATACGTAAGTACAATAGCGGTCAGGAATGCTAATGCCGCAAACGAGCCGTCCACATCCCATGGGCTTCGAATTTCGAAGAAATTTATGTTGACACTCTACTCGTCAACATTTAGGCATACATACTTCAAGCCAAACTGCTACGCATTTAACCTAAATTTGTGAGGCTTACTGCTGTCTGTCCTGATTAGGAAGAACTTACGCGATTTTTCACTGGGAAAAAAGCTCGGAGACCTGGCGCACGAGGGATCAGTATATAAGGCCTACCTCAACGAGGACTTCCCCAGACTGGTGACGGTCAAGCTTCCGTAAGGCTATACCTTCGATGCAGCTAGATAATACGGTGATATTACGGAAGCACTCTGCTCCAAACATTCAAATGCACCTTGGGATCTAACCATGCCCACATTTCGGTCACACTTCCTTCTTCAACCTCGAGCGACGAAACACCAAATGCCGTGAGGACCTCCAGCCAGAGTTCAGCTGCGGGCCTCGGTTTTATGAGGCTTTTTCTACTGCAGAACCTGTTGTCTGGTGCACTGGGCACTACGCTGCTACTCCCGTTTTCCTCACTGCATTATGGACCACTTCCGGTTTGCGCTGTTAAATGCATTATTTACGTCTAGCAATACAAAAAAGCAAAAACTACGAGCTCTGGGGCTTTTCTGCCTCTCCCCCTCGGATTCAGGAAGTACGTTTTTGATTTCTGCCGTTATCTCACCACTAAACGTGACTTCTTACTTCAGTTTATCCTTGGAGGTCAAAATCACTCCGGGCAGAATTTGGTTCTTAGGTCTTTGAGAATGTCGGCGTAGGAGCCACCTTCCAATCGGACAATCACTGTGTTCGCCCCGGCGGCTCTGTGTGTGCTTCCAACGCTTTCTCCTTATTGCTCTCCTTTTTTTTCCAGTTCTTATTGACGCAGAGGTCTACTAAGCGTCAAGTTATCTTCACAACATGCCTCTGCGATCTTTCGGGCAATGACTGGCGTCCTGCTCCTGCAGGTGCTGCGTCCTTTTCAGCACGCCGTAGGACCGTAATCGTCTGTTCGAAGGGCCTTACGACGCTTCCAACCGCATAATTTCCACGCGGGTTGTGGCGGTCTAAAGTTTAGTTTCAAGCGATCAGCTAAATTTCTGCTACCACGCCTCGTATTGCAAATAAACATGCCACAAAACAAAGTTAACGACAAAAAACCCAAAGCTCGGTCGCGCCGGTCTCGAGAATAGCGCGTAATGGGTGGGCGTCCCGTACATACTTGCAGACTTGAATTAGTTCCGATAAAAGCTGGTGTCCCTTGCTAGAAGGGCAATGTAGCATGCCGAATCCAAACAAGCATAGACACGCGTTACGATATGTCGCAGTGCGGCGACAAATAAAGCATGCATGCAGCGCTATGTACAACACACAGGTCGATAATGCAAATCCGACGCATTGGGTGTAGGAGAAACACACACGCAGGCCGATATGATGCGTCAATATATACACAGACTTATGCACACACTAACAAATGAACACCACGATGCAAAAAAGGCACGATCAAGACAACGATACGACGACATCGAAGATTAATCCCACAAAAGGTCTCCCCGAGTTGCACGATTCCGGCTCGGTGGCCGGAGCAATTGCTGTCGTCAAGTCCAAAGTTGCCAAAAACGAACGCTAACCATCGTTGGCAAGGAATGTCTAGGATACGAGCAGACGCTCAAAATATGGAATTGTTAATTGGTAATAGACAGAAAAGCTCGCCACTGCTCCGACGTAACAGGCGAATACGTTGCGAGAAGGTTTCGTACATATATGATTATTATCGAGCCTCCTGTATGTATTTGCCTATAGGCCTTCTATATGTATTTGCCTAAGCTGAAAAAGTTAAGGTAAAAAAGAGGTGTTTATATGACGTTCGTAGTTTTGATCTGACTTATGACCAGTTCACATCTCATGGTCGTTGCGCATTAGCAAAACAGGACAAAGCCCAGATAACGTTAAAAAAACATGAGGTGAACACTAGATATGCTGTAAAGTTAGTAACACAAGTGATAGGCGTATTAGGATTTTTTTTTGTTTTGTGAGCACGACAATGGGTATTTGCATATACGAACGGCGGTGAGTGACCTAAGAGAAAATGTTACTTTACAAGTATCTACTTTGCCGTAGCGCTTCATCAAAATATCTTGTGCTCATGCAGCTAACATACATATAACCTAAGTAGAGAACAGTTCGTAGCCAACTTGAATACCCTGTGGCAGGTGGCACATCTAGCACAGTACAGGTATTTCCGCTCACCTTCTATATTAAGTGGAAGGTGCAGCTTGTCTTCTCTGTCGGCATCTGAACTTAGGTATTTATTGCATGTTGCTAGTCGTTTTATTTGTAGCCATCATATGCCCACGGTGCCGAGTCCTAAACGTTTGCAAAAATATATATAGTCTGCCAAACATATCGTCGAGAAACGCAAAAGAGTTTAACCAACTGCCTAATTCGAGACTTTCTCTAGAAGACATATGCAATATTACGCTCGCAGTTAAAGTCTTGCAGCGTGTTCTTCGTGTGAGGGATATTAACAGACCAAGGCGCAGACACAGACGACGCCTACTAATCTCCTAGCTATGTTTCATAATCCCGAGGCTAAGGACTAGCGCTGTACCTGAGGCCACATATACAGGTATGTGTGCCTTTCATTTACGGGGCTTAAATACTGCTATTTCTAGTGCAAACATTGCAGCTAATAGCTATGATATTTACTATTGGTAACATTTCAGCTACATATTTTGGCTGTTGTAACGCAAGTTTTAATATAATGTGTAGTTTGCTTATATAATGTTTGCGTGTTGCTATGCCAATATATATATATATATATATATATATATATATATATATATATATATATATATATATATATATATTTGTATATGTTCTTTGTCCTGATCATACCTCTTGAAGCCGAGTCTAAGCCTCTCACCACTTCTGGACTATCAGAGAGTGAAGTTGAAGGGGGGAGGTGCGTTTAGTGGGTATGGGTCTCAGCGGCGTAACATCCATCCGCTGGGGTCGAGTCTCACACAGCTCGAGATGGAAACTCCTTCTCGTAGCAGTAGTGCGTAACTGCATTTAACCCTCCTCCACAAAAAAAAGCTCTTACCACTAATCGAACAGGAATGTAGTAGTGTCAATTATATGAATACCGTGTTTTCCATTGTAACTGCCGTGTAAGTTATTTGAGCTAAACGTTGCGTGTGTGACTACTTACAACGTAGATATAACATAACATCACTTTTATTTCACACATCAATGAATGGTATCAATATACATACTTCTGTAAGACAATCGTGACTAATCACCAAATAGGCGAGCGCTATTTGGATTAGCATGGGCCCATTTGGCCATACGCCAAGCAAACAGTCCGTTCACGAATTCACCGCGGGCCACGGCTTTTGAGGTGACTGATCGTTGACTCCTAAGGTTATTGGAGCGTACATCAAAAAAGTGTCCTAACAAGTCATCTAACACGCTGTGGGGGCACCTGATTCGCAGGCGTCTTAGAAACATGTTTTGAACGCCATCCACCAACTTCCTATATTTGGACAGATAGGGCTCCCAGACAGGGGAATAATATGTGAGTTTAGGCAGAACAAGAGATTTGTATAGGCGAATGTACACATAAGGAGTCGTTAAAATGAAACAGCGGAAGATAGTATTTTATTATATCAGATTGAAAAACTCGACAGTAGCAAACTAAACATCGTCTTAAAGCAAATAAATAGCTTATTTTCTAGAATGAGCATTTAAAACAGAACCAGCGTTATACGGCAACGTTTGTCAGCCTAGATCCTGATATTTTTAATACAGTAGCAGTCCCGACCAACGATTGTAAAGAAGCCCATAGAACCATCATCAGCATATCATTGCTCGTTCAGTCGTCTACGGCCTAGGGTCAATCGTAGAAAGCCTCTGCTATGTGGGGACCTGGCAATTTTGTTTGTTTGAAGTTTCTGTGATACAAAAACATGTGGTTGTTTTTTTTTCTGAACGACGAATCATTATTTGAGTTTCGACGTAGTTTTTATTGCAGCAATCCCAAATCGCGTCGTTCGATTTTCTCTAGCTCCGCCTCGATGGCTTCAAGAACCGAATCGGGTAACTCAAAATGTGTTCCTCTCAATTTGTTTTTATTTTCGGAAAGAGAAAGAAAGCACCCGGTGCCAAATCGAGTGAATAAGCTAGGTGCTTCACCAGCGTGACTCCAGATGCGGCGATAAAAGCCTCAGTGTTTCTAACCCGGTCGGCTGACGCGTTGTCGCGATTGAGACACCGCCGCCTAAGGGACGCGTTAGAGCCATTAGTGGTAAACGCGAAGAAAGCATTTTAGTAGGCATTCTGCAGTACATCAATTACTCGTTGCTGTTTCACGTTCTTCAAGTGCGACCATTGCCAGGATTTTACTCCTGGAAAGGTAGATGGAGATGACGAATTGTTGGTGATTTTGAGGTGGTCGAGCAGGATCTTATCGAACGACTAGGCATCTAAGCCCAAAGTCTTGTCCCGTAATGACGTTATGTTTCGAAAACTAGATTATGTTTCGACCTCAGTCACAGTCTTCACGCGAGCTACAGTTTCATCGTCGCTGTTTTGGATGTCCCTCATGAGGCTCGTCGAACAGATTGAAATGCCCTGTTCAAAATCTTCTGTACTGTCCATGTTCACGTCCCAGGTCATCATTCCCAATGAGCGATCGAAGCGCTCTTTGAAAACGCTCTAGTGCACTTAATTATCGCCGGCAGTTGTAGAAAAAACAATACACAGCCTGGATTGGGCACAGTTTCGTGTTGTGGGCACTGACGCGCTTGTGCGCGCCATTTTCTCATACTGTTGTTTGCGAGAGAACCGACTCAGATTTTCTACCTAAGCACCAACAATGATAAAACTTTTTGCCAACAGATTCGATTCTACCTCGTTTTTTACTAGGCGGAAAATTTTCTAGGCTCCTACGTATGGCATGTAATCTATTCGAGTTCAATTAAAAGCACAGTTTATCTTTTGTATGTTCATGTGTATTCTAGCTTTCATTCTAACCTTCTGTCGTATATTGTCATATTTTTCTACACTAGTATCCAACTGAAGTGATTACTAAATAATTTAGTGGCCGAATTTGCAATCTCTGCTGGCCTTTTCGCCAGCACTTAGCTTTGCTCTGTAAAGGCGCGCAATATGATGTTTAAAACCCACAATCCTTAATTTGCCAAACAGGAATAACTTCCGGAGAAGCTCGGGAAGTTTCCTGAAATTAAACCCACAGTCGTGGCAAGTGGGTTAAATTTTAGGAAACGTATTGACAAAATGTAACAAGAGTATGTACCCTATGTACCTTGTATAAAAAATAAATATGTTTATGCTTAGAAGTGCGACTGCTCTCGTTTAAATATTTCTATCTTAAAGGCACATAATGTTTATAATCAACGTAACTACCACAGATGATGTATTTCGATGTAATTCAAACCACCCTTCTATAAATGTATGCACTGTTGTACTAGTGTTTGATTTTATTTATAAAAAAAAAAGTAGCAATCCCCTACACAAATAAAGCGTATAGTAAAAGTATGTACCACTATTATGCTTCGCAATATCAGCAATCGAGATAGTGACTACAATAGGATTGGTACCAATGCTGTCAATATAAAAAGATAAGTTATTACGTCGCCTAACTCAAACGCAAACGGCGAAGTTGGGGCTGCTCGGACTCTCCAAAATAATATGTTATATAATTTTTCGATCTTAGCATTTTCTTTCATGTGTGCATCTGCGTGGTTTTCATCTCTACAGCCATGCCAATTAATAATGTCATGATCAAGGCCAAGTTATTAGTGCGTGTGGTGTAACCGTCTTTACACTTCTTGACCGCACCTATTCGGAACTGAGATATCTCTTTCTGACTAAGGTTAAGTTTATACATTTCCGAGCCGCGCTAGTGCGAAAGCTAAATCACACAGCAGCACTATCCAGATCTCCAAAATCTCTTCGAACGTGTTCAACTATATTTTCCCATTCCGAAATGAACCTTTCGAATGGTACTATACGCAGCGCCTTTAACCTCAATCTAATTGTCTCAACAACCGGTGCACAGCCTAGCAAAAAGTACACAAAGCGGCTCCTTAGCCACATTTGCAGACAAAGTACTCGCTTCATGTACATTGTGGGACACCATTTAAGCAAGCCGTCCTTAAATGGTGCATCCCTCACTCTTCTCCGACCAACACATCCTGCTCGCCCTGCACTAATAAGGTGTCCTCATCAACGAAGCTCGAAATTACGCTCAAAAGAGAGCCACCAACCACTGCGTGTCGGTATAACTTCACCAGGAGATCTCAAGGTGCTTTGTCGAAGGCTTTGACCCAGTCTATAAAGACTGCATACAACATACATATGACTTCTTTTACATAGAAGACTGGTCTTATTGTAATAGATTTGCAGAATAGAAAATGTATAGAAGCACTATTCGTTGGTCGTTAAGTGTCAACACGATTTAGTGTTATCACTTTTTTAACAAACAACACAGATGCAACCGGTGGCTTGCATAAAAAATCCAACTTCAGTCGTTCTGTTTAGTTAAAAATGAAAACAATACTTCAACTGCTAGTTCAACATTGCTAACGTCAACCATGCAGAGGAGATGTCCTAGTGGCAGTCGTGACAATGCTACTGCTGTCACGACTTCCACTAGGACATCCTCGCATGGTTGACAGCGTAGGTTTCACGAGGTCAGGCGTTTATGCGTGACAGGCAGTTTTGGCAGTAAACAAGCTCGTGACCTGTAGGTACCATATTACCAGGCCCAAGCGGCGGCGAACAATGCGAGGGAACGAGAGAACGAGCCAAGCGGGGTGAAGAGGTTGCCCTGGCATTCGACTTCAGCGCTGTATGCTTGTAACGTATGCAAATAAAATTAGTCGGTGCTTATCCTCGGAGTCCCATCGTCATCACGAGGGCGGCGGGGGGCGGGGGGGGGGGGGGTGAAGGTGGGGTGTGGGGATCATCTTCCCCTCACCTCCAGGATGCATATAGAACGTACTGAACGAGTCGACGACGTGCTCCAGTGTCACCTGCACTGGCGTCGCCTGCACTGCCAATGAAATGTAAAGGCAACCAACCGACGGCGGAAGGCTTGCTCGAGCAGGTGCGACAGCACCATCACCAACCATCAAGGGCATCAACAGCAGCGGCTGCTGCAGAAGCGGCGGTGGCACAGCTGGTGGAGCCAGCAGCTCTGCGGCACAATTTTGCGCTATGCTGCCTGCAGATAGGCAGCCAGGCAGGCAGGGAGACGCTCTGAGCTTCGAGCTCGCCTTCCTCCTTCAAGCTAGCTAACTCTCCACGACGCCTTCGGACGACGACGACGACGACAACGACGGCGACGACGATTCGTGGGAGCGTCCGCCAGCGATCCCGCGCCACGAAACAGCGAAATAAATGTCCACTCTGCAAGCAGCCAGACAGAATCATTCTTTCTAACTATTCCCTAATTACTCTAATTACATATTCTCGTTAGCTTTGTCCTCTCCTCCCACTTTTACTCGCTGTACGTTGCTACGTCGGCCCTCGGCAGCGCTTCGGCGCTTCGGCTCGGCTCGCATTTGTCTAGGCGCACGACTCAAAATCCAAGGTCAAGCAATTAACAATATTCCCAGGGGACGAGGCGCTTGTCCTACAATTATTCTGTCGGGCATGTTTCTTGCTCGTACGAAGCCCGTTTGCCATCTGGTGCTGTAGGCGTTTTCGTTGAGCGTTTACATAAATGTATCTGTATCTCTCTCTCTCTCTTTCTTTCTTTCTATCTCTCTCTTGCACTCTCGGTATTTCTTTATAGACTCGTAGATGCTCAAAAAACAATGTCAACTCGCTTTAGCGTCCCTTAACTAGCTAACAGTTTTATGGGAGTACCACGTTACACACATAGCCTTGCGGAAAAGGCACTTTTTATTCGTGCAGTGATACCACGCTCGTTTGTTGATCAGTGTAGCAGTACTGAACAGTTTTTTTTGATCAAGTTAATTTCTTAAGCAGTGTACATTTTCAATGTATAGTGGTAAGGTAACGTTTAACATCGAATGTAAGGAAAAAACAAATTTTTTCCCGAATTGGCTTCGCCAAGTTAAGCTTGACATTGCTTTGGCGAAACGCTACATCAACTCCATTAAATCACGAAAACAACAATTTTGTTACTTAATTTTTAGTTCGAATTTCGTGTAGATGACGTAGATTGCAAATTATATGTACCAGTTTATTGCGCGAAAAAATCAAACGAAGTGAAAATGTAACTTTGAGAGTATTGTCAGTTAAGGCATTCTACAGGGTGCGTCAGCTAAATCCAGACACATTTTGGCGGGCTACCCAGCATAGACGGAAGGGTTAATTCAGATCGGTTTGCGTTAGCAGACAGCCCACTGACAGTAAAACAAAAACGCATTGTCATCATGGACGGCCGCCGCAACCTAGGTCCAGAATATGAACGAAGAACAACCGTTATCCAATTGCTTTGTGCCGGACATCGGCCAGCCAAAATCGCCAACATTACTGGATTTAAAAGAGCAACGGTCTACGATATTGCCCGACGCTACAGAGATGCAGAAGAGACAGGGCTAGGTAGTGCAACACCGGGAAGGAAGATTCACAACCGCCGACGAGAAGTGAGGACGCCAAAAGTAATCAAAATGGTGCAAAACTGCGTTTTCAGGGATCCAAGTCTATCGATGCGCCGTTTAGCGATCAAATTCAATATGCGTGATTGTTCTATGCGTCGGATTATCAACGAAGAACTGCGCTACAAGTCTTACACGTTTAAAGTCAGACAGATGTTGTCTCAGGCCGCGAAAAATAAGAAGATGACTTGCTGCCATTTCATCCTCACGTTTTTGAGACACGAAATGGCGGGACATCTTCGATTCCTCTCCGACGAAAAAATATTCACCATTGACCAAAAACATAACCCGAAAAATGACCGGTGGCTCGCAAAGAACCCTGAGGATGTACCAATCGTGCATAGAACCAAACATCCTGCCCGTGTGCACGTCCTAAGTGTTGTGTCGAATGAAGGAGACGTGATGCCCCCACACTTTTTTGACAGACACGAAACCGTAACAAAAAAAGTGTATTTACGTGTTCTGCGAAGCGTGGTAAAACCATGGATTGATAGAGTGTCCAATGGAAGACAATATGTCTTTCAACAAGACGGCGCTCCCGCCCACACCAGTAATTTCGTCCAGGATTGGCTACGGGGCAACATGGCGGCGTTCTGGGACAAAACGATATGGCCCCCTAGCAGCCCAGACTTGAATCCCCTGGTCTTGTATGTATGGAGCGTTGTTGAGCAAGAGACTAACAGGTCTCGACATGCAAATACAGAAGCGCTACGGAGAGCCATTGTCGAGTCGTTCAAGAATCTCAATCCGCTAACTTTGAAGAAGGCCTGCGGGCGCTTTCGCACCAGAATTGAAAGTGTAATTGCTGCTGGTGGTGGCTACATTGAATAAAAATGTTCCTCAGGAGTGTACCTAACGGCACGTAAAAAAATTACCGAAATATCTGTTTTTCTTTAGACATTACTTGCGAAACGGGCGATGACGATTAGTCCGGATTTAACTGACGCACCCTGTCGCATATGCATATATATATATATATATATATATATATATATATAGTGTGGAATTATATATATATATACTTAAAAAGATACATCTTTGCAATACGTTGCACGCGTAGTCGGACTACACATTCCGTTCGCCTCCGGCCCTGCTTAGCGGTGGTCGACTAAGCGAGGTCCAGCCAGGTTCGACAGCCAGCCTCATCGATGCATGACGTCGGAACATGGCGATGTCGATGTGTAGCCGACCCTTGCCTTGCGCTGATAATTGATGAATCATAGACGCCGCGATACCGGCGCAGCGAAAGCCTTCGACTACTACTACTACTAGTCGAAGGCCAACTGGCAAGATGGCAAGCGGATGGCTGCTGGCTGGTACACATGACGCCGACGGGCGCTCTCACTCGCTCGCCCCCGCCCGCCTGGCAGCCGCTGTTGTTGTATTGGCGGTCTCCTTCCCGCTAAAACGCCTGTTCGCCCGACCAGATAGATCGCTGATCTCGGCTCCCAACCTTCCCACCTCTGTGCCCATCCGTAGGCCGTCGTCGCCGCTGTTGTCACCACTTGTCGTTCTTTCTTCAATATATATATATATATATATATATATATATATATATATATATATATAAAGCGAGTTAGTATGAAAGCTTCACATACGGTGAAGCTTGGGCCCTAACCCGATGGTGGACTAACCATGATGGTGACGATAATCACGTCGCGAAACATTATGATCAGGAATGTTACTTCGATGCGCCACCGACGACAAGTTTTACCGTCCATGCCAAGAGCTCGTTATCAAGAAGAAAGAGAGACAGAGAAAATCGACAATTTATGTACTTTTCACGGAACACGGCGCCGTACTCTATCAGAGCAGTGCACGTAAATGACAATTGATTGGTGGTAATTTGCCAACAAACGATTATTAGATTGTTGCCCGTCATTGCGGCCTTTGATAACTGATAACGCGGCGCGCGTCTGCATGGCAGTGGAGGTACGAGCAGGCTTCGCATGCGTTAAAATCAAGAGTGTCCGGGAGTTCCAAAATGGCTTTCCCGTTGCTGTGGTATCCCTACAAATGAACGACTCTCGGACAGAGCGACAGGCGAGCGTAAAAATTGGGTACTTGCTGGCGTTCAATTTCCCTAACTTTCCACCAACGTTACGCAAGACGCACGGTGTACAACGTGGCCCGCACATTATCGGCTTAACATATTAGAAAAATGTTGCGCTACCGCGTTATCAATGTTCGTTTTAAACCTTCAAAGTATTTACTTGAGTGACAAGTTAAAACATAACTCCTGTTAGAATGTCCAGTACAAGCTTTCAGTCTAGATACAGACGACGGTTTTCTTGCTAGGCTAAGCTAAAACGCTTTATACGAAAGCAACGTTTAACGAAAACTGTATTGTAAATTGCCAACAGGTAATTTTACTTCATAACTGCACGCGTTCGGAGACCTCGGCGGGTGGAGCGGATAGGATAGAAGCCTTCGATTCGACACAATAACTCGCAGGCTCAATTCCAGTGCAACACGCACCCTCTCCCGATGTGATTATAATATTATATAGAATTTAATATATAGTTAAACGCTAGCCATAGAATTCGTCGGTGTACATTTCAGTGTACTCATACAATAGGAAAACCATTCTTTGATGAAAAATAAAAAGAAACAAATGGCGTGTTTTTAAGTACGTGTGCGTAGATTTCAGAGGGCTTTTTTCTCTCAGGGAAATTTTCGCGACGGGCAAATTCATTTTTCACCCATATTCAGATGGGCTAGCGAATATTCAAATGACGCTTTTACTTAGATTGGAACCATGGAGAAATGTTCAAGATGAATAGGCCTTTGGCTCCGAATATCGGGACAGCCTTTCTGCTGTATGACTACGAATATTTGTACATATACACGGTCAGACGTATATATATATAGTAACGAAATAAAGTGAAGATAGCCGGCGACTGTAGTACTAGAGATTCCATCGTGGCGCGACACGTAGACCGTTGAAGTGATCTTTCCAAAAGCTTGTAAATTTAGGTTAAAGTTGTTGGATAAATGAAAATAAACTAATAAATATACTGGATGCGCATGCTTCATTACACAATGCTATCTCTACTACTACTATTCTCTTAAACGAGAATACTTACAAACTCTATTTGCATATAAGTTATGGCAAGCTTCCTGAATCCGACTATTCAACATAATCTCAATCGGCTTCAAACGCTACGCCAGTTGTCTGTACCCAAATTGTAAAGCGTTGCCTAAAGGACCATTTGGAGAAATGCCACGATTGTGTGTCTGGAATCACAGGAAGAGAGAGGGTGATGTTCCAATACGTGTGTACGTAAATCAATTCATTGTGTGCAAATTGAGATATTTAGAGGAACAGCTGTTGTGGATGCGTCAACGTGAATTGCTCTGACTGGCCACTGAAGCGTTCTAATAAGAAGGCGGCTATTTAGAACCGCGCTAGGCTAAGACCGTGTATGGCTTGAGAAAAGGAGACTGGCCGGCTTAAGAAAAACTCCCCACGTGACGTGACCTCATTCGTCAGTAGTGATCTGCGACAACATCCGAGTACGTTTTCAGGAACTGAACGAGGACTATGTGGTTCTTCACTCGTTGGCGCATTACGTACTGAACCTGTCCTGTAAAATGACTGCACAAGTGCATAAATAGTTTTTAAATTAGGCCGGGCATGACGACCGTGAATTGTTCAATTGAACGATTGGCTTGCCATAGCATGTCCGTTTAGAACTTCAATTTCGATTATATATTTTCATAATTTGTTTTATAACACGTTCTTCCATTGAGTAACGTTCCAGTCTGGATTTCGGCGTGCCAGCTGGTTTCGTTTATGAAGAGTGCGTGTCGCGCACAGGGCAGAGCTGACGCTGGATGTTTTAAAAGATCTGAAGTGGCTCTTGAAGCACCTATGTATATATATAAATATATATATATATCCGGCAGGTATTTCCGGCCCGGGACAAACAGTTTAGCTCTCCTAGTGGGCATACACGATGTCGAGGAGTTCCAGTTTAGAAACCAAATTGTAGAAGGACGGATAGAAAACGAATCTAATTAACCATTTGTCCTCACGTTCTCGTTCAGAGGATTGGGTCAAGCAACCAATTAGAGGCCGGCAAGGGGTTCGCCCCTTTATCTGACCAAATTAGGGTAAATTATTTTGTGCTGGGTCTATATTGCGGCATAGGTACGCGCTTTGCTGACGAACCTCCAACCACGATAGTAATTTGTCTAATTACTCAACAAACGAGAGAACAGGGGTATTTCTTGATGGTTGGGCCGTAGCAACCCATAGGCTTCGGCCCACCTTGCATCTTGACGTTCCACAATGGAAAGCTGTCTCCAGGTTTTATTTTGTGAGTTTTATTTAGTTATTAGGTCTGTATGCAAGAGATGCACACGCAGCGAGATAATACAATAAGCAGACCTCAAGTAGTAGATTAGTAGGAAATTCTTTTACGTATATTGAAGATAATACATGCATATGACATTGTTTTTACTTAACCAAAGGAAACACATTTTCTATTTTATGGGCGTATCGCCCAATGCCGGAGACAAAAACTCTCTATGCTAAGCCAGGCTTTTAATATTTTCATGGCTGCACTACATTATTATCGCACTAACATAACACAAGGATGCTACGTAAACTCCTTTAGGATTCATGGCTAGTAGCCTTGCTTATACAACTTCTACCTGAAATCTAGCAACACATTAGTATATGCCAATTGCTAATATTCCTTTAAAATGCGCGATATGTTCTTCCTCAGGATTTTAGCTAACTCTCTGAGGGTACTTCTAGGTTTGAAGGCACAGTAGAGCGTAATTCTGACTTGTTCTGAATGTCAAATTTTTCATTTGACTTACGCGTGATGGGCAATGGCTGTTTTTTTTTAAAACACTGCGCTTTTAAGGTCCATTCTCTGGCAGAGATCAGAAGCGTTAAAGTGTGCAAATACTTCAGCGCTCTCGCAGTAGACCAACGCTGATTCATCGTCTATCACATCTTTATATCTCTCTCTTAACTTCTTTCTCGTGTTTCGCCATAGTCAACATAGTTTTACGACCTTGGTAGTCACAGACACTAGATTGTCGAATAATGTCAAAGCTAGAATTGCCCTGAAATCCGACATGAATACAAGCAACGAAACGATTGCCTCGAAGTACTTATGCTTGTATGGGTGGTTAGCAACGGTTTTCATCCCTGTTGTGTAAGACGGGATTTGGCAGAACAAAAACACAGACAGAGGCTGCCAGTGTTAGAGAGTTGCGTGGAGCGCGCTACTGTGCAAGCGAAATTGGTGACTTATCGAAAAGGCTGCCTCGGCGTGACTCGTGTTGTTTAAGAATGAGTATGCCGTTGGCAGTTAAAGCTTCAATTTTCCTCACAAGCGACCGACGCCCATTTATTAATGTTGTTGTTTAGCGTTGCCAGAAGAGGAGCGTCTTGCTTAGAAAAACTTTAATAAATTATTTCCGATTTAGCTCTCACCGCGACATAAATGATTTATAATGATATGGTATGCATCTCTGGGTATTTAGAAAACGTACTTCAGTTGAATTAAGTACGCCTCTAACCTGTCCTATGATAAATAAGCTATATGCTTGTAACCTACAATGCCTACAAGGTGAAGCACTGCAAAGTACCTAACTCGAAGGCCCCAAACAAACAGGATATTAATGTAGCCCTCCCTGCAAGTGCATCTCCTGCACCGGCAAAGATACTTATTGTGGGTATTCGAATCCCCTATATTGGTAGGTAGGCTAGAAGCTTGGCAGTTAGCCCACCAACAACTGCGTTTTATCGCCGCAGAGACCAAGCAAGATGGCTTAGTGGCAAAGCCTTTGCCTTGCATTCGGGACGACTGGGTTCGAGATCCAGACCGGCCACTCTTAAATTGGTTTGCATGGTTTCCAACTTAGACAAGGTAAATTCCGGAGTGGATTAAAATTAGCCATGACATGAAAAAACCGTACACGGGCAATTGCCTTACGGAAAATCTAAAAAAAAATATATATATATGTACCATATTGGCTGCATGGTACTGTTTTACTTTCATTTTCCCTCTGCCTCTCGTTCTCTCCTTCTTCTTCTTCTTCTTCGCTGCGTTTTAATCCGATAAATCCAAGTAAAAAGAGAAGGAATTTCTCTAACATGCGTATCCTTTCACCGACAGCAAATTCATCCCGTTCGTGACAGTATCTAAAAACGTTCCTTGCCGAACAAGCAAAGAGGCAAACAGGCGTGCGAAAGATATCATCTTTGTCCACGGGCGCACCTTGTAGACGCGTACATATTTTGGCCGAGTCGTTTGAGCACACGTGCATAGTGTAGTCGCTGGGTCGTTCAGGTTATGCCTGATGCCTGATTCGATGTAATATACTAATGGTAGCGGGTCACGCGGGGGGGGGGGGGGGGTCGACGACGTGCAAGTTTTTCTCATCTGCACATTATGCATAGCGCCAAAATGAAGCTTACAAAAACTCCGGATAATCGCCGCATACAAGTTTTAGCTTGACTCTGTACCCCCTAGAGCCCGTTGATGTGTCTGTCCAGTGATGGCGTTCCTGGCAGAGCTATCTGAATTCGCCTCTAATACGCAGGTCACGCTCTGTGTATATCAGGGAGCGAATCGAAAACACGACTTTTAATTTAGGGATTTATTGCCGAAAAAGCAGATGTTGGCGCTAAGTGCGGTAAATAAGGTGTGAAGCAAAATAATCACATTTTTTGCCACAAACTGTTTCACAGCGAATGTAGGCTATGTTCATGTGGCGTATAAGGTTTCCTCTCGATTGTTATTGTTGTCAATTTTCGATCATGTTTGAACTGCATCAATAATCAATTCAAAGGAAAGTGTTGCACTAACATCGATGCGCCTTCGCCCAGTCCTAGTCGCCTAGAACAAAGTGACTACTTGTTTAAACCGTGTTTGCTCTACTAAGGTCAGACGGGGGGCCGCGTCACGACTGTTTGTTATGGGTTGGAGTTTCACACTACCGGCCCTCGCTTGTAAGGGGCTTTCATGCCGCGGTGTCCGAGTGTGCAACCGCAATTTTGAATTAGTTCTCTGAAAAAAAGACACGGCTGTGCGCCACTAAGTTTACCTGCCTTAGAATCGAATATACCTATTGTTTAAATGTAAGTAGTCGTAATAATAGTAGTAAAAGTCTATTTTAATGACAAAGCGTATGTCCACGTAGTATATGCGAGAAACCTATTGCCTAAAAAAGCTTTAAAAAATATATATATATATAAAAATTTAGTATAAGCTTGACATTATATGATCTGTCATATTTATTTTTCGAAAATTACATAATGTTTGTGGGACACATATTACAAACGATTAGCTAAGCCAGTGTGCCTAGCGGGTAAGCTTGACATTTATACCTTAAAACACATGTCACTCTTTTAGAGCAGCAGCACATATATATATATATATATATATATATACATACATATATATGTCCAAACGATAAGATAAATATGGAGCAAAAAACTATGTGAAACTTCTTTCGAGCAAATCTGAGCATATGGCTACATGCGGTGGGACACAATACCGGTGGGTTTCCTCCAAGTTTGCATAGGCACCGACATCTTGGCTTGACAAGCCATGTTGTTATCTGTGTGGTTTTTCCCCTCTAGCGACCAACCTTTTGCACGGTGTACGGCTCAAACCGAAAATTGATGCAAAGTAGGCAGGCTGGCGACCGGCCGACATGGTTCACCCTGAAGGAGGGATGTGTGAGGCATGTTCGCATAGGCAAAGTAGAGGTTGTCAATTTGAGTTGAAGTTTGGGCGTCGATTCGCGGCGTGCCCGAAACTCGGCCCTTGGTTAGTGATCAGAAGCAGGCGGTTGCGTCACATCGGCGTCAAAATGACCCGACCATGACGACGACGATGACGTCAAAGATGGTGCTAGCGTTGGTCACGTCGGGAGCCTAGCCGCAGCGGGACATCTCATGTTACCTTATTATAGCCGACCGACAAGGTCATGACTCGAGGAGGACGGCGCGTGAAAGAACATCGCCAGCTGAGGATTGGCCATTGAGACTAATGGATCCGTGATGGGACAAACTCCTACTACAACTACGACTTCTACTACACTCTACTAAGTGATGATCTCAAACACGAGTTGGAGGCAGCCAGCGGAATACATCGAGACACAAGGGTGGGCATTGTGGGAGGCCAGTCCCAGTGTATCTTTCGCTCCTTTCTCGTTGCTTCTCGCGCGGGCTTTCTCTCGCTCTCCCTACCTCTCTCCCATCTTTCTCTCTCTCTCTCTCGGTTTCTAGATGCCTGTCTATATAAATCTGCCCCGTTAGGACTCTTTTAGATGTTGTCTCTCTACTTTGTTTCGGTCTACTAGTGTCTCTACTTCTTCATCCCGGAAGCGGCAGTAGCGGCAGCAATAGTCCTAGCGACGCTTTCGAGAGCGATATACAAGTACACACACGCACGCTCTCACATACTCACACAGTGGAAAAGGAAAGAGGAAACATATATACATAGAGAAATTTTCACATAAGTGCTGGAAAATATACATGTAAGGAAATGTATCAGGAAGAAAGCAGCGCAGGACAGGGACGGGGGGGGGGGCGTGCAAGCAAGAGAGTGAAATGGAGAAAGACCTGGGCGAGGAGAAGAAATAGAGAGGGAAAGAGAGATAAATGGTTGAGCGTGGTAAAGGCGACGATGAGACAACATCGGGAACATGAAGTCGTCCTCGGCGACGTCGTACGGAGAACGGCCACAGCATGCTGCTACGCAGAAAGTGGCGACGGAGCGTAACACTAAGTAGATTTTGATTACTTTGCAGATGCGGCACCGACGACGACAACGATGACGGCGCCCGTGATAGCAGGGGCGGCCACAGCGACAGCAGCACAGGCGGCCTCTTCTCGACACCACCATGAGCAGCACAGGCGGCCTCTTCTCGACTGCACCATGAGCGGCACCGGCGGCCTCCTCTCGACTCCACCATGAGCGGCATAGGCGCGCGCTCTTCATAGCCAGGCCAGCTCATGGTCAGGCCAACGTTAGTGCTACGGCAGTGGTAGCAGCAGGTTGTCGTATAGTAGGTGAGGGAGGGGGGGTGGTGGGTGGGCCTAAGGGGCCGTTGAATGAAAAGTGGGAGAAGGAGGTAGAGGGGGAAGCGTTGCGCGGCGATGATAAATCAACGCCAAATTCAAATTAGCTCAGCGTACAGCCCGTTCGCCCGCCGCCCGGCTGCTAGTTAGACACATCTAACATAGACTGTGTCCTGCTTGGCCCTCTTGCTTCATTCACTTCGACATATGCCGCATGTCGATCGTCGACTCTCGAGTTTCTTTGTCTTGTTGAGCAGCCTGAAACGGGACGGCGCTTCGGTCGCTTCTGGGCAGGTCCGCGGGTTAGGGGGCGCAGCGGTTGTGGGGGACAGAGGAACAGCATTCGGCGCTCAATAATGAGCAGAAAAATCGCAGGAAGGTGAGCGGCCCACTTTTGGCTTTGAACTCCACTCGCTACAGCTAGCGAGCCTTTGCTACTGCTAATAAAGGTTACTGCTAAATTGAGCAATACTATAAAGCTGGGCGATAGAGAAGGGTGGTTTCTAACAGTCACAGCAGGTTTGCGACAAAAACGGCTTAATCGTTTGATCTATATATATATATATTTTTTTTCTTTTTTCAATATTAACATATATAGCAACAGACCTGGAAGCATAGTCGTTACAATCCCTCTTAAAGAACGTTTTGACCAATGCCTTTCAGTAGTCAGCGTCTTTGTTTCACATTACATTACATGACATTTGGCGTTCAAAAACAGCGTCTATCTAGAATGGTCATATAGCTGACGGCTAGCTACCGTATGAAAAAAATTGCTCAGCCCTAGGCTCTCAGATGCCGAAAAGAATTCTACCCTCTCTAAACTCGTTTTAATGGTTCTCTACATACGGAAAACGGTCACCCTACAGAAACTAATGCACCGCGCAGCAGATGTATGCAAAGACAATACAGCAGATACAAGTAGAATAGAACGCGCAGTATTTTCGCAGGCTGAAGGTCGTCGTTTACATCCAGTAAAAGAAGGAGCTACACTCGTGAAGAAAAGTCGAGCCCGGTGGCGTAGTGGCTTAAGTCTGCGTCTCGCAACCGGGGGAGACACATAGGTGCGCGGGTTCGAGCCCCACCGTTGCACATTTGTATTTATGGGGGTCCGTCTATGAAGCAATGTGAAAAACAGTTCCGTGGACTTTAAATCTTGGCTGAGGGTCAGCCCGAAAACTTTACTCGTGAAGAAAAGCATCTTTTAGAGAAAGCTGTTGTTGCGAATATTATGACAAGCCCGACGTTACTACTATGTGGATGGCGTGCTTTCCGGGAACCCCTAGTCATCATTTTATTTTAGTCTCATCCATAATTGAGGCGCTTGAGTCCTATCTTGCATGCATGACGGCGCGAACATACACGCAATTGCGTGCGGTCGGTCTGTGGCCTACCCGATTTACATACCGGATCTGAACGACTCAACATCAGACATGAGGCTCGATTGCTTGTATATATTTTGTTAAGACTATCGTTACTAGCTAGGATTGCTTTTATAGTTTATACGTTACGGCCAAGTCTGTTTCGCTGAATATTTTAAGTACACATTGTGGTATACAGCAACTTGGACAGTTAAGGCACATCCTGACGGCCAGAAAAACGAATTTCGACAACGTAATACAGCGGAGGTTTTGCGTCGTGATGTGAGTCGGCTTAAGCTATATCTCTAATTGTATTATCCACAATATATATATATATATATATATCCGGAACTCATGGGGTATGGTTAAACTCAATGAGGACATAATTTTTGCCAATAAAAAAGGAGAGCGGAAATATTTCATGTTGGAGTAAAATGAATCATTTCGATAAGAAAATCTCCCCATGGCCATATCGGATCTGAGTGCATACATGCAGCTACCATGTTTTCTTTTTTTGTCACTCGTTAAACTTGTAAATGTTCAGAAAAATATTTATCTTAGTCCCAATCTTGTTCGAACAAATGCTCGAAGAATTGTATATGAAAATGTTTTTAAAGATTTACTTTCTTCCGTGGCGATGGTTTTGTAACGATAATCCGTAATTACGTCTATACATAATCATAAATCAAAGTCGAATGCCGATAGTTTTGGTCATGTTCAGAATGTATCCTTCTAGCACAATCCTCACAAGCGCGTATATTATTTGCAAAATTATTAGTAAATCATATGCTTAGTTTTATGCAGTCTGAGAGAGTGCTTGACGAGCGCTAGCACTGGCTTTACTGAAGGCAAACCCAGAGCAACTTGTTAAAATGGTCTAAGGTTATGCCGTTTATATCAGCAAAAAGAAAGCATTTGATTGTATCTTCTTTAATTTTTCTAACGCCTTTAGCAGACTGAACCATTTTACAAATGTCATCTTCTGCTTAGATCTTTTCCGGCTGCTTCTTTTATTGTAAATGCTGCCATTACTCAATATGCAAAGAGTGCACGGGTTACGTAGCGTTGTGTTTTATCGTTGCACTTTGTATCTCCCTCTTTTCCTTTCTATGCAAAAATGTATTGATTATAAATATAGACAAGCACAACTTTTTCGTGGATATCAAGTTATCTAGTTCAGTGTGCGACTTAATGACAGATTTAGTCGGTATGGGGTGTATCCCTCGGACGTGCTCTACGAATCATGTCTTGGTCTATTATTATTCTGTATATTTCTTTTAGATCTTAAAAAGTTATACCTATAACTGTTAAGCACAAACTCTGCATAGATGAACTTAAAATTTAAGGGCCGCCTGACACAGACAACGAAAGGAAAATAATTCAGAGAACAATTTATTTGTTCGTAGATTGGTATATTAAAAACGCTATGCTAATATCGGTCTCTAAATGCGCTGTTCTGTGCCCAAAGGAGGACCACGTCTACACACTTATTGGAGAAAAGATACGCAAAGTAAAGAACATTTGCAATCTTTTGATCACAATAACACCGCACCTGGATTTTAACATGCGCGTCACGCAAACTATTCAATCTGCTAGTCTCATATGTAATATGAGATTTTGGTATCGTATATTTAACGTCTATTGTTCTTTTTCCGCCTTGATAATAGCTTTATAGTTGCCAAAGTTACTCATAGCTGCGGAGTTTGGCGGCTGCACCTAACGAGACATATTCTTGCAATAAAAACAGTTTACCCCAAATTCCTTCGATATGTTCGTTGAGGTGTAAGGTAGAGCGTAGCAGCATTGTCTTAGTAATTAGTACCTGTCTCTGAATGGCACTCGAATGCAGATTTTAAATCATCATCATATTTATTTCACTCATATTGAGTATGCATATAACATAAACAATTACACAGATTATACAGTCAGCTGCTCGTGGCATGTTATTCGAGAGAGGCAGTGCAGTGATCTCTTCACAAGGGCCAGGCAGGCAGACGCATAAAACTTCGTACACACCTGAGAGCACAGTCGACAGGCGCACTCGGTGTACTTCTCGTGGAAGCTCGTATTCGAACAAACCAGGTTATGATAGCCATGAACTATGTATCTGGTATAACCGTGGCGATTGTCACATGCAAGACCAGACCAGAGGTAAGAGGCCCTGAAAATATCCAAGTCTCCGAGCTCTCGTCGGACTTGTTCAACTTTATTTTCCCATTCCGAGATAAAGCTCTCAAATGGTACTGTACGCAGCGTCTTCAACCTCAATCGAGTTATCTTAACAACCGGTGCATAGCCTGACATTATGTACCCAAAGCGGCTGCTTGCCCGCATTGACAGGCAAAGTACTCGCTTCATGTACATTGTGCAGATTTTAAAACGTACGCACAAATCTCGAAGCCTAATAAAGTTTAAATTTTTTTATATTCGCAACAACAACAACTGCGCAGCACTCAAACCATATTGTCGAAAACAACTGCACAATCTGACCGAGCCAACAACACGTTTTTGTGGTGCATGGCCCGAATGTCGAGAACCAAGAGCTAGTAATATGTTATTATAAAGTGTACCATTTTGTGTATCACGAATCATATTTTATGTTAAATTATTCCCGCTAACACTTTTAGAATCCAGGCGGACATAATCATCTACCCAACAGAAGCAATAAAGGTGCACTTGAATAAATATATATATATATATATGGAGTTTGTTCTTAGTAGCTCTCAGCTAGTCTGTTATAGTGAATGTGTTGTGGTGAGCTCCGTCGTGTCGACGAAGCAAATATCTCTGCAGATTCGCTTGACACTTCCACCTCGAATGTAACAGAGCTACTCAAAGCAGGGTACTGCGTAGTCGCCATGGGCCACAGAAAACACTTGAAGTCAGAAGAACACTCACAAAGCAAAGCGCACGCAAAGAGACTTGTGCGCGGCCTTAGTGCTTATTTGTCCTTAGCGGATACGCTACAGTTCATCCTGTTCGTGTCATTGTTGTTTCTAGCAACGTAGGTAGTTTGTGCACATGTAATGTGACGTTAGCGTGCTTAAGGGAACTGCAGCACTTGCCCCCTACGTGGGCGTTTAAAGAGCGCTTGCTCAGAATAACTTCGAATGACCAGCGATTCCCTGAGCCTAGACGGGTCGAGACGGAGTCAGTAAGACGAGAGTCGATTCAACGCCGATTTGACGATGACACCTCGCACTTTAGTCGGCGATCAGTTCTATTGCATCTGCCAGGAGAGTGGGCAGTACTCACGACGCAGACGCGCACACAAACGCACAATGGTAAATGACACCAGGACCGCCGGACAGGTAAAAATTGCCCGAGATGGCTGCTTCGCTGGAAGCGGACTAAGGCATTCACTGGCACTGAATAAATACAGCATACAGTGAAGGCGCAATAGCTAGCTGTAACAATAGCGCTGACTAACCAGAGAGAGCGAGATAGAGATAGGGGGATAAGGGGAGAGAGAGAGAGAAATCAGAGTAATCGCTAACGCAATACGTTTAGGAGGGAGAGAAACTAAGGAGAAGAAGGGGAGGATAATGAGGAGAACAAGAAAAAAAGGAGGCGTAGGTTACGTGAGCGGCAAAAGAACTGGGACTCGCGGGTGTCCCCTCAATCGATCTTCGACTCACCAGGCTCGTTCGTGGTCAAAGCAGTGAGTATCTGCTTAGGGGTCTAGCTACTAGCGAACTCCTGCTAGGTAGCTGGGCACAACTGCTGCGGCGGCTGTGCCTGCTTTCTCTGGCGAGCTGTGCCTTTGGCAGTCGGTTGGTCGAATGGTCTGTTAGGCGCGCCGACGGCCGGGCGGCCGGGCGGACACTTCTCCCGGGAGATTTCCCGTCTGCAAACTGTAGACGGCTGCAGTGTACACCAGCTGGAGAGGTGGGAGTGTGTTTGTATGTATGTGTGTGTGTGTGTGTGTGTGTAGGGGAAATCGTAGAAGAGAGAAGCGGGAAGTGGGGTTTGGGGGTATTCGAGCACAAGGCCAAGGGCTCACAGGGGCTCAAGTTGGGGTAGGCGCAAGGCGATTCGGTGGGACGCGGCTGCTAGCTACTGCTGCCGGCCCTGCTGACGTGGCAGATTCCGCCAGGTTCGGATTCCCAGATAAATTCAGTCGGCACCCGAGCTGGACGGGGGTGCCACGCTGCCGCTGGCGCCACGGCATTGCGGACCGCGCTCTCTCTGGCAAAACAACAAATCCGAGCTGAATCGGCAATGTCGCCAATGGAGCGTCGCCATTAGCCGTTGGCCGTACAATGAAGAGGAGAATGATTACAAAATCAGTCCTGTGTTTATACATTTTCGGCGACGGTATATCTCGGCATCTGGCCGAGATATATAGCCGTCGTCGTCGTCGATATACCGTCGATAGATTCGAACATCGGGCTCAACAGCCTAGTTAAAACGGAGCTAAAATTATTCTCTAGCTATGCCGTAGGATTTAATCTTTGTTCTCAATTAATTCCAAATTCAATTAATCAACTTTAGTGCTTTTAGTTCAAATTCAATAAATCAACTTTAGTACTTTTATTAGTTGGTTATTTGTATACAGACTCTACATACAGACGAGCTAGCGCAAAGTCAAGTAAAAACCGTGTGTTGCCAATTGGCTTGATATTTATGAGGAATTTTATTTAAGTCTAGTAGATCTAAATCAAAGATATTACGACGTGCTAACATTACTAAATGGTCTGCTTCTCAAAAACAACGTCGTTTGAGTTATTTTCACTATTTAACTATTGTTCCTTATCGAATCCTTAGACTCCGTAGTACATCTTCCGGTTAATGTTTTTGGGATAGATAACCAAAGTATTGCTTACTAAGAATTAATACGTGACTGGCTTTTCCTACATTTGGCTACGAACCACCTTTCTACAGAACAATTTGTGGGTATCCACGTTAAAATCGTTTCGTTGGTAATAGTCATACTTTGGGTTTCAATCTTGCCAGTCTAGCAGGCAGCTACCTGATGCTACACCAGGAACTCTTTGTCGCCATGTCCGCCTCACTCACAGACTTGTATGTAGGTGAAACGCGTACCCGTTTCTTCCGGCCACAAATAACAATGAGGATGTGCAAAAAATGCGTCGGCATACTACTCGGAACGGCCTGGCTTCGAACAATGTATACAAGACGATGCCGAAGACGTTCTTGTTTACTTGGGACGGATGAGTGGCCGGCTGCAAACAAAAGAGAGAGAGAGAGAGATGAGCAACGGGAAGAGAAAGGCGAATCGACCAAGGTGAGGCAAGGAACTAAAGCTTCACTTACTTGTCGACTCAATTAAGCGCCAGTCGTACAGTCGCACAGCGACGCAAGCGCATTGCCGGCAGCGTCGAAGCTTGGATTTCTCCTCTATGTTGATTGTTGCCCTAGTGGGCTAGATATAGTGTGGAGCTAGAGACAAAGAAAACGAGACGGAGAGGAAATGAGCAAGCCGAGAGTGTGACCGAACGCGTAACCCCGTATAGGTGGTTAGTACGGAGATGGAAACAAGTTAAACGTTTCAATTAGTCTGAACGCGCTCCCGAAACCGCATTCTCTCGGTAAACATGCGCATCGTCGCAGTGTGTTATTAGCTGCCGCACACACACTCACACCGTTTGCAATGGGACACAATTTCGCCCCCTTGCAGTTGGCCCCCCGGACGCAGACAGAGGTGACTACGCACTGATATACGCTGCGCGTATATGAGAGGTTGACAACGTAATAGATCTTTTGCAGAGCCGGCAAACAGAAATGCAAGTACGGGGGGGATGTAGTGAGGCAATGTCATGTGTTTGAGGATTTCTTCATAAGACGGAAAATAAATACCTAGTGAAGAAAAAGGCGGTGCCACACGTTAGTGTGAGCTAAAGAAACAGCTTCGCACTAACGTGTGGCACTGCCTACCTCTAAAGGTGCCCATACGTGCGGTGGTTATGGGTCGCTACAGTCTAAACTGGATGATGTATATATATATATATATATATATATATCTTATAGTTTATTAACACCCCGGTTGGGTCAATTATAAACAAGTACATCAGTCTCAATTAGTAGCTCTTTCACATGACCGGATTTTCTTTCATCTTGCGAGTTCAGCTATTAACTGAGCTGCTGGACATTCTGCGGGGTGGTACCTATCGCAATGGCCTAAGCATCTCGAGCACCTACAATATTCCTGAGTGGTAGAATATATATATATATATATATATACGAGTATATATGAATTGGTATGATGGATCATCAAGACCAACCTTACTTTAAATGTCTTCTTGTCTAAAGGCGTTTACGCATATACGCCTATTTATATTTTAGTTCGTTTTTTGTCACGTGAAAATGATGATCGTCTACAGATTTCGTACATTTCTGAGTAGGTTTGTAGAAATTTTTGAAAGTTACGATTTTAACGCCTTACCAGAGGTAGCGCACTACTGGGGTACGTAGTTGTGCATGTGCACATTAATCACCGTCCTTTTTTAGCCTAATACGTTCAACACATACCAATTTTATTACATTGTCTAGGCACAGTGTAATATTTGTTTGATGTGTGATTTATTAAAAATCGTCATATATGGGAGAATAGCGTGTAGTTTACGATTTTCAGAGCGGCGTCAAAGTCAAAATAAACATTGTTAGATGCACGTATTATACTGAGCATGTTGGAGTAAAATAATAATGCGTATTTATTACAGGATAACAACACGAAGTCGCACACCTCCACTAAAAAATATCCGAAAATATGTTTTTTTTTATTACATACAAGATATTGTTCGCATGTAATGGACAAAATACACGCGGTCAATGGACGCCGACAAGGGCACGTCGCCGGAGTAGAAGATGGCCTAAAAGCGGCCTAGAAGCTAGCTGAAAGTCGAACTTCAATCATCTCGGAAGGCAATTTCGTATCAGTGCGAGATTTTGCGGTTTCTCATCTGAGGGCCCTCATCGTTAGGTACCAGCCAAGCTCGAAGAGAGAGAGGTCATAACGGCCGATTTCACCTACGGGTACGTTCCGCGCAGTCTGCTCTCCGAAGTGTACCTAGCTGTATTTTTGCGGTGTGATCCCCCGGGACGGCCGAGACTGGGGAAAGGGCGAAGGGAAGAATCGTATACTCGAAGACGCAGTAGTGCACGGCAAAGTTGGGAAACGTCGGAACGGGCCATGTCCAGCCGAGAAGAAAGAAATTCAATTCCACCAGCGACGATTTCCAACAACATGTCCCCTCCTGCTCCTACATGACAACTTGTGTAGCTGCAGGTTCCTATTGAATCGGACGACCTTTGTAGCATTAGAGGTCACCCCAGCACCCAGCGGTAAGGGGAGTGGGGTTAGGCAGGAGCAGCCACAGCAGCTGGAAGTCATTTTTTGGGGCATTTCTCGAACTTCAGAGTTGTGTCCGCTCTCTTTTATTCGCTCGCTTGCTTCATCTCTTCCCATTACTGTCTTGTGCGTGTATGTGTGTGTGTATTTGCTACTTAGGAAAGCAGCAAAGTTCGCAGCGACCTTGGGTTGTTTTGCTATATTACACCTGTGACACCGTTCGGTGAAGTGGTTGGCCGATAGAATCCCGGCTTCGTTTGCGCGAGTCCAACGCATGATACAGGCGGCAAAGAGAAACAGGGCGTGTCCCGTGCAAGAAGAAACCAAAAGCCTCCTAGAACGCGCCTAGGGACGGAGTGCTGGGATACGAGAAGTATACAAAAAAGGGGGGTAGAGGCAAACATGTAACGACAAGGAAAAGAAAAACCCCGCAGCTATCCCAACAGGATGAAAAGCAAACGAACAGCGGTGAGATGTCGCACAATTTTAAATTTAGGTCGAACTATTAGCAATATTTATAAGTGTTACTTTTGAGGAGAACTATATGTTACTCTACTGTAATGTTATCCATTTCGCGTGATGCATGATTCACACGCCGCGGTATGTCCGGCGGTTCGGTCCATAGCAGAACTAGCAAAACGCTAGACTGATGGTTGTGTCAAAACACTTTGATGTTATATAAACACACCTACCCAGCCCGGGTGTAAATAAAATAAAGAAATATATATATATATATAGATATATATACATATATATGTATATATATATTATATATATATATATATATATATGCGGTGTCAATACCTCATACGGCCGGTTCATTACCCGGACCTTTAAAATTAGAGGAAAACTGTCCACGCAACTACGCGGCGGGAGTCGCGCCCTTAAAGCCGCATGTGCATACCAGACTGCTTATTTGACACCTCGCATTTTTTACCGCAATATGTAACATTAATTAACCAACTTCAAAAAAATCTGAATCAACTATATAGCGGCTGCTACCTCAACATTGCCTATCGGACTTTCTAAGATGTCGGAGGCGTTGCTCTGTTGTATTTTTATTAGAGCTTTCTAACGGAGAAGCTCCCTAGATCGTCAATCTTTCTTCTCCATTCATTAGTCTCCTAAATTCCGTAATCCAGAAACTCTTTTCCGTAACAGCCCCTTTGGAGCGTTTCGAATGCTTGAACGGGCTGCACACATGCTCTAGCTTCCTGTACTTAAGCAACTTCCTGTCTTTTAGCAGGTGAGCCATAAATCCAGCTGCACCGGCTGATACGGCTATTGTAGGAGCGCGGGAGAATGTTTCACATCGCCACGACTCGTCCCAAACGAGGAAACGGCCCGCTTAAAACCGCTACAAGATACGTTGTTTTAAACTGCGAATAAGATTGCGAGTGCACGAAATGTGAGCAATTCGAGTGGTGCCAATTGACGTGCTGGTAATGCACCTAAGCCTATATTGAATATTAATAAAGCAGATAAACTTGCCAATCAACGGGCTTGATTAACGGATTATGAACAGTTACAAACGCTTAACGGCATAGCGACACGTGTTTTTCGGAGAAGACTTTCGTCTCGAAGGTCTCTTTGAGAGTGCCCTTATGACCTTGTAGGACATATTTATTGTAATTAAAAATGTAGCCATTTCTAGCTGTGTAGGCCCACATCAAAAGCATTAGCAGCGAAACGTGGACGACAAACGAACACATTGTTCTAGCCATTTTTTCTGTGCTATTGTAAATGTAAATTTGGTTTACTCTTAGAACTGACAGTGGAGCCTGGAACGGTTATTGTTATCTATCTAATATCTAAACTTCAATGATGGCAATCGACTGCAGAAAGGGCGCCCATGATGCTTTCCTATTGGCTGGTCCACGGTCGCCAAATAACGTAAAACTTAACAATTTAAACTGATCCAACCTCATGTCATCGATGGCTTTGGCTTCGAGACTATCGTTCGGAGGCAGCTCATTGCGCTCATGTGCGCTCCATGGTTCCCCCTCCACAAACACCTCTCGCCTCAAGTGCTATCAAGCTATGCTTAATCATATCCACAATTGAATAGGAACTACTGGACGCGTTCAGCATCTAAGCTGCCTTTATTTTAGAGACGTGTGAGAATATTACGGCTTATTGCTAATACGATATCTCGGTATTGATCGGTCAAGGCAATTTACAAACCGGTGCGGCCCTTTAGAAGATGCTATCGCAATAGAATTTCTCTGGTTATGGGGTTTACCTAGGACAATAGCGTTTGAGGCCTTTACTTTTAAGTGGACGGAAAAATGAAAGAAAATCGATTTAGGATTATATAAAACGGTAGCGATGACAAGCACGGCCTGGCGAGCAGCCGGATACAAGAGCAGACATTTAAGTACGGCGTTTGCAGTCCACGGGTTTCATCACGTGTTATGCAGCTATATAGATACCACGCCGCAGCATGTCCAGCAGTTCAGTCAATAGCTGAACTAGCAAGATGAGAGAAGACCCAATGACGTGAAGGAAGCACTAGTTCTGTCTGATGTATAAGTTTATAATTTTACCCAACCTGGGTGTTAATAAACCACAATTAATTTCTCTGGTTATTATTGTTATTATTATTCAATCAAAAGTTATAGGCTATGGACAGCAACGCCGTAAGCTTAACGCCGACTGCTTGGCCTGTGCCATTAACGACAGATCGAGTTTAGAACATGTTTACGGTGCGCCTAATTTTAGTTTTGATTTATTAGAGTCTATTTGAAGATCCATGATCTGCGCAGCATATATATATATAAATATATATATAAAGTTTTTTTCTCCCTTCTTCCCTCCCCTTCTTCCTAGTACCAGAGAACTGTTCCTGTTCTTCGAATATTGCGCGTTAAGTAGCGGCGACCTCGTCGCCGTAACGCTGATCAGACATTTGGCGGAGCTGCCCGAACGGAACACCAAAAGAGAGCTCGGAGAAGTATTCGGATAGTCGGCATGCATTGCAGTTAGTACAGTATGACGAAGCGGTGGCCAGGCCGAGCGGAAGAGTGCTGAAAGCTGCCACCGCTGCCGGCAGGTAGGCGAGGTAGGCGAATGTAGTCGAACAACCGGGGCTGTTGCTGTTGTCTCGTGTGTCGAGATCCGAAACGTCTCCGCCGGGACGCACTGACCTCAAAGGTCTGTCAGCCAGCAGTGGTGTGGCTTGGAATGGATCCTATTGGCGCGTTGGTAATAATACGAATGTTGTAGTAGTAGCTCCAAGCAGCCGCCACCGCCGGAGTAGAAGCAGGAGACGCCGAGAGTAGCAGTTGTAGAGGTCGTAGTAGGGTAGCAATATGCAGACATGCTGAGTGAACTGCATCGGGCCTCATGAGCTTTATCATAGGCTGGCTTTGCCGGGCGAACTTGTAGGCTGGCTATCACCTCTCTTTATGAAGATTAACTTAACCTGATACTAAATTACGACTAATACTACTACTACTACTACTACTACGACCACTACTACTACTCGTTCATAGGACGAACGCAACAACAGCAATACAGCTGCAGCTGGCAGCCTGCGTTATTGTTGTTGTTGTTGTTGCTGCTGCTGATGCTGCTGTTGCCGGTCTCTTCTCGTTCTGTTATGGATGTTGCTTGTAACGGGAGAGGAAACAATGATGATGGTGGTGGTGATAATTATGAGGATGTTGATGGCGGTTATGTTGATGATGATGCTGTTGATGGCGGTGATGATGACGATGATGATGTTGAAGGCGGTGATGTTGAAGGAGGTGATGTTGATGATGATGATGAGTATGATGATGTTATGATGGTAACGGTGATCCCCGCATGATAACCTGCGGCAGTGGCTCCGTTCGTCGGCCTCGAAAGGCCTTTCTGAATGCTCATCGCGGACTGTGCACATCATGCATCACAATTCACAGTATACGTTCTATGTATAGGACTGAGTCCGCGCGCGCGCACTCGAGACAGAGAGAGAGGGCGGGAAGAGCAGCAATGAGAGAAGTCCAGGGTAAAAGACAGCCTGGCAGGAAGCTCTGTTGCGCACACACACACACAGACCCACTGAAAATGAAGTGCCAGAACAGCCCGACTCGCCCATAAATATTACGCCGTACGAGGCATCGTTACGGAGTAATTAATAGCAGCATCAGCAGCAGCAGCAGCAGTAGCAGCTAGATGAGAGATAGAGGCGATTTGAGGTCTAACTAGGTGGCCCTGCCAGCTCGGCAAACGCCAGACGCGAACGTCAGTTCGACCTATCCGAACCGAGCGCCCGGCCGAAGCCCGGGCTCACCGAAACAACCACCACAGCCGCCACCATCACCATCTCCAGCAAACCAGCCACGTCAGCCCAGCTCCAAGGTTGCTTCGCTCTGGCCACCGCACAACAACAGCAACAACAACAACAGCGGCAGCAGCAGCAACAGCAACAACAACAACTACAGTAACAACCACAAGGGATCCTAATCGTAGAGTCATTTATTTGTTGGGTTTGGCTTCATTCATAGGCGAAGCGAGCCGCTTTACTTTCCGTTAGCTGGCTCCCGCCCGCCCGACCCAGCCGGCCCGGCGTCGGGCTGCGTCACGCTCACCGTCGTCTGCACAAACGCGCTCACGATGCGTAGATGCGACCGACTCTGCCGGCGTTCTGTGGCGAAATTCTGCTGTGGCCTGCTGCTGCTGCTGCTGTTGTTGAGAGACGTCTGACGGCTAGGAAACCACTCGCCGGAATGCGGCGAGGAATGTGCACCGACGGGAGAGCTTGCTATCCGTGATCCAATGAATGCCGAGTTTGTTCTTCAGACATTGACATCGGCAACAACAGCAGCAGCAGCAGCAGCAACGTAATGACGACCACAAGAACAGTCGCAATAACAGCAAAGTGAACAACAATAAGAGAAACATCACAACAATATTGATAACAGGTCAGTGCAACATAGGCAACCGTGACGGCACTTACCTGGTGTCGGGACCTACGTGATCAAAAAGGCAAAGACCCCAGGAGAAAGCCTTGCCATTGCACGTCGGCAGGGCTGAGTCCTGCCAATCTTCTGGGATTGCTGGGAAAGATGGGGCATGTCAGTTTTGAGCTAGTTTTGATTGATTCCTGCTGTAAGCAATGATAGCAGCCACACACGTATTGCTATCGGCACTAACTGGTTTAGCTAGCGTTAAACTCTTAAAGCTTGTGTTGACTATGTAGATAGAGAATTCGTTTTAAAGAAATTCGTTTTAATTCTAGGCCATCCTCTACGGGCTTGGAATACTACGGGCATCGTCTACGGGCTTGGTAAGATATGTCTTTCATGCTCCGAAGGCCGGATATGTTAGGATATCGAAGATTTCCCCAACAGTTCTTGTCGCAGAATTGCCTGTGAGACTAGATGAGAACACGTCTGCGTGAGATCGAGTACTTAACGACTGGCTTCTACCCGAACAGCCGAGTGTGAGATATAGAGAACTACAAATTGTAACGACAAAGTAGCTTGGTTGTAGCATACTGTAGGTACTGTAAACTAGGTCGTGAGCGATCCGTACCGGTTGATTTTTCGAATACTACTAATTCAATAAGAACTGGTCGTAGTAGCAAGCTTTTTCTCTTTTCAGTGGCGGCGTGGTTTAGGGGACTAGTGCTCTAGTCATGGTTGTCATTTACCGGGGCGTCGTCAGTTCGATCCCTGTTGTTGATTGAATTTTCTTTGAGAGGTTTTTACTGAAAATAGATGATAAACCATACCGGTGAGCGTCAGTGGCCATGCTGTCACAACGACTGTTGGGGAAACAATGTTTGTGTTTTAGTTATCTAGATATTTCAACATGTTTGGCCGTCGGTGCATTGCCTCAGAACGAGTTCGAAGCCCGTTAGATTACGGAGGATAGTCTGCAATTAAGAACATTTTCCTTAAGAAAAACTGTAATTTTAGACGATCTTTTCGGCACTGCTGTGTGCAATGTGTGCGTGTATGTATGCATATTTATATTGTCCAGTGCAAAAAATAAAAAACGCTTTCAATTATGATTGTTGTTTATATACACGAAATAATACAACATACGATACGCGGTAAGCCGTGACTCCAACATGTAGCCCCGTCGGTGGGAGCCACCGTCGACGTTTCCCATAGTTACGTTGTTGTCCTCGTCGTCGCTAATATTTGCCCCACACCCGCTGCACAACCCACCTTGCTACAGCCTACAGCGAACAAACGCGGGGGGAGCGGACCCCTTGACCTTGCGCCGGCTTTTTAAACTCTATCGTTGAGTTATCTGGTTAGCGAACCGGAGGAGATAGATGGATCTGTCCGTGGACCAGACGCTTCAGTGGCCAGCTTGGAGCGGCGCAGGTTGGAGCAACGGCGGCGGCGGCGGGCGAGGGAGCGAGACTACACCACCCCCACGGACCGAACGGTTCCCATCACGACTACCCCACGTCAAGAACCGACCGACCAGCCTGCCGTATCGACTTGGCTCATGAGCTCGGTGACACGGTTGACGACTACGTCGACTATGACGGCTTCCGGTCGGAAACAGCAGCCGGCGTGGGTTTGTGGGTAGCCGCCTAAGCAGATAGTCGAATTCCCCAATCCCCCACTACTCCGGCCCTCCCCAGCGGCGCTGCTGGCGGAAGCGATAATGTCCACTTGTCGGGCGGCTTATCTCGTAGTAATAGTAGTAGTAGTAGTAGTCGCATCGTACATGGCAAGCAATTGGTCGCCGAACACCTCCATCTTGTCAGCCATGTACAACGAGCCACGAGCACAAAGGGGCTTGCCATAGGAGAGTGGCCAAGGCATTTTCAGTTTGCTGCGGTTTGACGCTGTCTTTTCTAGTCAATTCTTCACTTTTCTTCGTTAGATGAAGGAGAGACTGTGCGTCTAGTGGCTAGCGACGCCAAATGTAACTGCTACTCCTTTGGCGTCGCTAGCCTTATAGGATTGCGGTGTATTCTACAATAAAGAGTATTAAAACTGTATGCATCTAATATGCATATATACGCCGGGAATGTGTACAGGCATACACACACATTTATAAATTTATATGTATATATATATATATATATATATAGAGTGCCATGACAAGCGTGTTTGTGGTCTGGATGCCTGGGGAGTTAGAAGAAGCGTACGTTCAAAATTGTAAATTGAATACATGGTTTTACAAAACAAATGGACCACATTCTAGGGGTTTTCAAACTTGCTGCAAAGTCACTTGTTTCAATAGAACAGGAAAGGGTAAATAGACACATTCAAGGGAATGCGCATTTAATGGAAATCAATAAATCATCAACAATTCGATAATTAATCAATAAAATTCAATTTGTCTTGATTAGTGAGGAGGTTTCTGTAAGCCGTTTTTCTCTCCTCTCTGATGAGATGGATAGGGTCTCGTGTTAGAAGAGAGGAAACGTTATTGACTGGTGTACGGTATGAATCTGACGGTCGCCTGCACGGTCAGTTCTTTGGTCGACCATTTTATTCTCTTGCAATCGCACATTTTGTAAAGTAATATCTGGTCCGTCACATCAATATAACTTAAAAATAGTAAGTCACTCTCACTTCTAAACAGAGCATTTTCCCTATTTCATAGGAAACTATGTTTTTAACGAGTTTGACCATTCCTGAAACCTGAAAACCCTCTTTGACGTGACTAGTTTACTTTCTGAGATTTAGAGAATCAAGAATGAGGCACTTGCCACAGGCGGCAAAGAAGTCGTACATCGTTCTCAAGTAATGTGGTTCGGGCCGAGAGGGTTGTTGTTAGACGAACAGAATTGGAGAATCATCGCCGGCCACATCAGCCCCGAAGGACAGAGGAACGACCACTATTACACCCCCCCCCCCTCTCTCTGCCGCTCCCTAACCAAATCCAGCAGCAGCGGGAATATCTGAATTCGAACTAGCCGTGGCGGATTCTCGCTGCGTACGAACGGCACACGAATGACACAAATGGATCATCAAACCGACGAGATGCAGATTAAGGAGCAAGGAGGAGGTGGGCTGACGTGTGATGGCGCCACATCGACCCATAGCGAACATTACTGTGGGCAGTTGCTTCGCTCAGCACTTTTGCTTTTAGGCGGTGTGAGGGAAGGGGCTAGGGGGACGTCAATGTTGGGCCATTGGCCATTGCTTGCCTGCCTGTCTGCACTATGAGCCTGTATATTATAGGTATGCGTACGCGGGCATGACGCACGCACAGTAATGTACGGCTGGAGCTAGCAGCTACATTTAGCGTATCTAATATCTATAGGGTCTATGCGGATCATCATAATCATCATCATCATCATCACCGTCCTACCTGGTGTCGGCGCCGGCGGGTTAAAGGTGGGGAGTGTTCAGAGAGGCAACCGCAGGGCGGTGATGGAGACGAGAAATACAAGAAAAAAACGCGCGCGATCGTATCGGGAGCTCTCTCATTTAGGTGCTGCAGAGTGTTCGCGTCCAGTCATACATGTCCAGAATCATGCCGTATGTGCTATGCGGTATGCAAACGACCTGCGTTGATGGGATGGGCGCACGTGACAAAACCATTCGCCTTTCGATGGTTCGGTCGCAGCTCGCCGAGCACACGATAGATAGGGAGGCACCAAGAATAGTCTGACTGGCGGATCTGAGGCTGGGAGTAGTTTGTATTAATCTATCTATTTATTATCTGTATCTGTCCACTTAGGTGACAATTATGTTGAACTAAGCTAAGAATTGTGCGTATATAAACAACACACATACATTCGTTTCTGTATATGGCCTAATACTGTTTCGCGATTTTAAGTAGTACGATATTTTGTGTCAATCCACATGAACCTGTAAAGGTAGTCAGGTTGTCTAGTCTAAGCAGGTGTCACTTTAGAGTAAAATCAGTTGCTACACCGAAAAGCATATATTAAGGAGTGTACGTTTAGCAAATATTGCTGAAATGTAACGTTTTGCAAATGTAACATCATCTAAAGCTAACGGTACGGAAGTTCTCTGGTGTCGCGGCATCTTTCCCCGCTTTTCATAATTATGCACACGCTATTAATTGCGATAGCTGTAAATTGCTATTGGGGCAGATAGTCTTTACCCAACAAACTCTTGTTAAGTTCTTTATACTCTTTGTAAGAATCGTTCCTAACTGCAATCGGTAATAATTATCACCTCTCTCCCACTTTTACTTTGGAAAGTTTGAATTAAATAGTTGTTTGGTGTTCTTTGCTTTAAGAGGGCTGGAAATAAACGCATGAAGGCTAACGCTGTCAATTTCTGAAGAGAGAGCCGATTGGCTGTCAAAAACGTTATACTTTATAAAGCTAAAAAAGTTGGACGGGAGGTTCGAGACCTGGATATTTTTAGTGCCTCTCGCCAGGAGTTCACAGGGTGCATCTCTCGACGAAGTATGGACATGGGTCTTACAAATACACCGCTGCGCAGCTTCTTTTGAATGACATTCCGAGAGCAGCTAATAACAGAATAAGTAAAAATGTTGTATGCATGCTTAATATGAGTGAAGATAATACATACATAATTGTGACGGTGAATTAAATTATATATATATATATTTTTTCGAATCTTAACTGAAGTTTTCTTATGCACATGTGTTTTTAAAAACAATAGTTTAAGTAGCAATGTTGCATACACACTTAATAAGATAAAATGTAACAAATCAATATTAAAATAATGTTTTTCACTTGGTTTTTAAAGAAAAAGTTATAAAAAATTTAAATATGTTTTTTAAAACAACGTGGAAACGCTGACTCCGTCCAGAGCACATTTCTGAAGTGGTGTCGGCCTGACCTCATCGAAACGGACACGTGACAGCCACAATACGCGCCCACGAGGCATATTGGTTTAGCTAATCCATCGTGATACGTGTAACATATACATAATGTATTATATTGAAAATAAACGTCAGATTATATATACGAGGTGTGTTCAAAAAGTATCGCGACTTTTGTGTTTTTCAAAAAATATTCATTTATTCATGAATATCTATTTTGTCCCCTTCAAAGTAATCCCCATGAGATATTATACACTTGTGCCAACGGTTTTTCCAATCTTCGAAGCACTTCAAAAAACCATTTTTTTAATCTTGTTCAGCTCCTCCTTCGATGCCGTCTTTATCTCGTCAAGCGTAGCGTAACGTCGTCCTTTCATGGGCCTCTTCAGTTTAGGGAACAAGAAAAAGTCACAGGGGGCCAGATCTGGGGAATACGGTGGCTGCGGCATCATTAGTGTGTTGTTTTTGGCCAAAAACTCGCGCACAAGCAACGATGTGTGAGCAGGGGCGTTATCGTGTTGCAAAAGCCAATTTTTGTTCTTCCACAAATCCGGGCGTTTCTGGCGGATTGCTTCGCGCAAATTGCGCATAACTTGCAGGTAATATTCCTTATTGACCGTTCTACCCTGTGGCAAGAACTCATGATGCACCACGCCCCTGCAATCGAAGAAAACTGTCAGCAAAACTTTCACATTTGACCGAACTTGGCGCGCTTTTTTCGGTCTTGGTTCGTGCGGCAGCTTCCATTGAGATGATTGAGCTTTGGTTTCCACGTCATAATCATAAACCCACGATTCGTCACCAGTTATGACCCTCTGGAGCAAATTTGGGTCGTCGCGGACAGAGTCCAACATCTCATTAGCAATGTTCATGCGATGCTGTTTTTGGTCGCAATTGAGCAATTTTGGTACGGATTTCGCGGCGACCCGTCTTATGCCCAAATCATTGATAAAAATACAATGGCACGAGCCAATCGATATGTTTAGGTCCTCAGCAACTTCTCTAACGGTGATTCGACGATTGGCCAATACCATTTTCTCCACTTCATTAATTTTTTCGTCTGTTGTTGAAGTGCTCGGGCGTCCGGCACGCTCTTCGTCGTTCACATCTTCTCGGCCTTCTGAGAACATTTTGTACCACCGATAAACGTTGCTTCGGTCCAAGGTAGCTTCTCCGTATGCCACAGTCAACATTCGGAATGCATCCGCGCACTTAATTTCGTTTTTCACACAAAATTTGATACAGGTTCTTTGATCCATTTTTTTGAATAGGTAAAAATCGAAGACGATCCAAAACACGTGCAAGCAAAGCAGCTGTCAACAATTAAGTGAACATTCAAAATGGCTTGTCGGCATAAGTGAGAGACATGAGTACCAACATAACGCTACAAAAAATCGAAATTCGAATATACGTAACCCGCGAAAATTCAAAAGTCGCGATACTTTTTGAACACACCTTGTATATATTTTTCCTAACTGGTCCTCTTATGCATTTTGGTGTTTGACGACGTGCTGAACAGTAACAACCATTTTTAGTACTTTCTAAGACAAATATCTAATTTCGAAACCTACGTAGGCTTCGACACTACACAGAACATCAGGGGGGTGTCACATAGATGAGGTGAAGCAGTCTACCGTCGTTTTAGTTGCATCTGAGTGTAATTACAATGATAGTCCGGAGCGCAAAGATAGGCAGTGTCGCTGTTCGCCTGAAGGGCACCCGGTGGGCTTTTAGGAGGATTAAGACCGACTTGCTCAGATGCTTGGCTTTGACGGTTAAAATGCTGCCACATACGAGCATATTCGATCAATGAGGGACAGATGCAGTGTGTGAGAGATAGAGAGAGGGACGAGAGATGAGAGACGCTTGCGAGATAGAACTTTATCAGAGAAGAAACATATACGAATATACGTATGCTGCCCCTAACTTGTGCTGAGTCTTCACTCAGCTCACCACTGTGTTCGAGGTGGGTCGAAACCATGCCAAAGACGACTTAATTAAGCACGGCCTAAGCAATCAATAATTTAGTAGTTTGGGGTGGTCGTAGTAGAAGTAGTAGCAGCAGCAGCAGTATTAGTTTGTTTATTCTTTTGGTCATGTTCTTCGTCGCATCGGGTCATAATCTCTCTGCTTCAAGATTACGCGCCATTGTAAGAAGGTCCAACTGTGATGGTAATCGTTTGCCTAACATCGTGGCCCCTATGTTATTTACTACGAGTTACCCAGTGCTGCAGATACCACAACTTTTACTACAGCAAGTAGTCCAACCTTAACGCGTCATCTACGACTACCCAAATCCGGGTCGATGCCTTACGTACACGAAAATCCGTCGCAAAACTTGTTGATGTTGGGGTCGCTGCCCTACGTTCGCCGTTGGATGCGAACCCAGGAAATTGGGAAACAACGCGGGGCTGCTTTGCCCTGCTCTGCCCGCAACTTCAACACAATCGACGACACAATACGACAGGTCATCAGCATCATCATTCGGCAGCGATGGCACTGATCAAAGTTATGGCACACCTATTCAAAGTTTCGAGCACAATCTAATGGGCTGTCTCTTCCGGGGTATGGCTGATGCCCGTGGCGGTATAAGACATGAATGAGTACGTCGTTTTTTTACATCTCACATACTTTCGCTTTCACGTATACCAACGCTTCCCAGATGGCTCCTAGCTAATACGAAAGGTGGTGGCACGTAACGATACGTGAAAGTCATTTTCTTGTCGGCATGCCAAATGTTCGACCACTACTTTCAGCTGTTTCTGACTAATAACAGCAGGTTATTAAAATGTATCTAGTAGCCTTCTAAGAATAGACCAGGTGTACACTACGTAAAAGTCTTAATTTATTTTCAAGTTACGTCTAGGCAATTTAAGGTGTGCATCGTTGATATATATTAGTAGTACTATTATATATATATATATATATATATATATATATATATATATATATATATATATATATATATATATATATATATGTATGACGAAAATACAAAGATAAAAATGTTGTCCTCGGTTAGCGAACTACACTCAATTCAGCAAACCATAGTGGATGCGAGCGTGTGTTATAATAAGAGCTATCTGCTATTGGTATGGCCTGAAATACAGCGAATCATTCTCTGCTGAACAATGGCACTTATGAAAGCCCTTTTGCTTAAAATTTGGCTTTTTCGCTACCACAAAGACGGAATGCGACCACCTTGGTAGCGAAGATTTGTTTTTTTGCGATCCTCGAATCTTAATTTTTTTGCGATTCTATTTTATTGCCGTGGTTTATCGGTTTCGTAGTGGAGATTCTGATGTGACACATCAACCACGGACAGTCGGCATTTTGCAGCGGATACTGATGAAATATCTGCTTTCGTAGGTTGTAGTACACATTGGACACTCGATGAGATTTCACACATGGCGCGTGCTTCGAATGGATCCGTGTACTCGCACCCAACTAATCATGGACACCTCAAAACGTGCCACTGTATGGCGCCGAACAGACTCACCAAAGCAAACGAAATAATAAACCGTACTCTTCAACTGGGAAAGCACAAAGAGCATGCTTTTCTCGAGAAAAAACGTGATTACCGGCCATAAAAAAAATATTCTTTTCTTCAATACCGTAAGTTCCCTCCAAGTAACTCTAAATAGCCGAAGATATCAGACGCAACGTTGTAAAGGTCCCGAGAATGCTAAGACCACGCTGTGTGTCTGTTAGGATTTATGGACACGTGTACGAAGTCGTGGTCACCATGGTCATTTACCGTATACATCTGTGGCACCTGCCACACGTTGCTGGATACTGCATGGTAGGTACTACCTTACCAAAAGCCATTTTGATCATTATATATATATATATATATATATATATATATATATATATATGATTATGTATATGTATAATGATCATGTCATATCATAAATGATGATGACGTATAACAGCGACACGTAATGGAATGATGAAACAATCTTATAAGCGAATGCGTTGGGCAAAGGTTATAGAAGAAGATAGTAGATATTCGATTGATTACAGTGGCATCGCATATATCGAATTAATTTCTGAATTTTCTAAATTTATTATTTAGATTTCAAGTTTTTGAAATAAGTCAAAATTTTGACTTATTTCAATACGCTATTTGTGACAGTGAATCCATGTATTGAAAAGCACACATACATCCGCCTTTCCAGCTCCAGCTCGATGGCTTTAGGCACCCACTCACGCCTTCACCTCATTGTATTTTTAATTGTTAGAAGGATCAGCGTGACTACAGATGCAACGAGAAATGTTTCGGTGTTTTTGCGTTGTCGTGGTGGAGCAATCGTTGTTTATCTGACCCGCCCCTCTTCTATGTCCTATGACTAATCATGAGGAGGTGTCTATGGGGCAGAATCTTTGGTAAATCCGAGATGCTCGTCCAGTTCGAAATGTTCTAGGCTTGAGACTTCATTGTTAAGGGTGACTGCTCCTCGACACATTTTTTTGCACTTAATTCCAAATGAAAGTTGTACAAAAGAACCACATGCAGCCCGATTTGCTTGGGTATTTTGGATACATTGGGCTATTGTGATACCGGCTTGCTGGTGTTTGCCAATTTCGCCAATTCGCTAATTCAATCAAATTAAATCAAATAATTAGGCGGCTGTACTCGTATGGAGTCTGAGCGCTTTCGGAAGAGGTTTTTTTACGAAACTTCGAATAATTACCCTCTCAGACATATATTAGGGCGTTACATTTATGCTCAAACAATGTCAAAAGCTATTATAAACGTTATTTGGCAAATGTTAAAAATGGTTTCGTGTTAATGACAGTTTCCATTTTAGGAACCTACTTGTGGCACATTAATGCTTTCGGTTTAATAGCCGTACATGTTTGGAATAGGTTAGTGAGAGACATTCGTGCACAGACAATACGTCGGCGTTCACTCTCAAATCTAGCGCATTCACATATCGTTGCTATAACTTGTTTACTGTTGCCTATTCCCTGTTGCCTTCGCGAACACTTGTTCTTTTTGATTACATAATTAGTTACTAGTACTATTTATTGTCGCGGTGCTTACCGTCAAATTTGGACGATTTTAAATAGGCATTACCGCTAGCGACGCCTGAACTGAGCTGCCTCTCTACGCAAGGGTGCCACGGGATCTAGGTGCCGGAACGGGATAAGTGGCATTCCCCAAAGGGACTTACGAAATTTGTGCGGCGTTAGCTCAGACCTCCCAACTGTGATGTGCAGTAAGGCTGCTATTACTACTACCAATATTAATAATTACGTACAGTGACTGATTTCTTATTCACCAGATGCAACTGTCCCAGACTGTTAGTGTGGTCGTCGGTACAAACAGAGAGAGTGTAATCTTCCTGCTCAGTCTTAACTGATTAGTTTAAGCAACGTTGACGTTGGGTCTGTTTTTTCAGCCTTCAGGCTTTTCTGATGACAAAATAAAATAAATACGTAAATGCCCCTGCATCAGTACCTGTTGATCACTACAATATGTTGTTTGCTAGTGATACTTGGTTCTAAAACTGAGATTACGGCTAGTACTATTTCCATATAGTTATAGGTCTAAATAATTATTATTCTTACAAATAAAAAAAAAAAAAAATATATATATATATATATATATATATATATATCAATTAGCTAAGGGACATTCTCAACTAAAAACCGTTGAATTGCCACCCCGTACAAAAATAATTGAGAAAAACCTATACGTTTGACAGACGTTGGCTGACTCAGTCAAAATAGGTAAAACCTGTCTAAGAGCCCTTCTTGAAATGGCTGACGCATCTGGTTGTCCTAGCCATCCGTTTATTTGCAGATGCTTAAGTGCCTCAATTGTTTACTGGTTTCGTCCCTATATCTCCTGCAGGACACAGGAATTGAGGTCAAATGAAAGCTGACTGGAGACAGGTAGATATCGGAGAGCCCAAAATATAGTCGGTTTTTTAATCACTCATGTTCATTTATGTTTTGTAAGTTTATTTTTGGTAGAAGTACAGAAAATAGAAGTCTTGGCAAACCTATTAAGTTTGTCGATGACACCAAACTTCTATTCCGCATTGACTACTCAGTAGTCGGTTTGTAATTGCGCCGATCCCTCTAGCATGTAGTAAATGTTATCCACATTTTAATAAATTCGACTTAGTCATAAAAACAAAAAAGACATGAGTCTACTTCGATCGTCCCAGATGGAACTACGTATTTCCGACAACCTTTCGCTTTGCTCGCAAAATAAAAGTAAATTTTTTTAACGCTAATAATTGTCTTGGTCCCGTGTTCCATGAGAATATGAAATGGCAGCCATATTTAAAGCATACCGTCGAAAGCCTATAGAGCAATTTCGGCACGTCGGTGCATGAGAATGATAGTAGTACTGATAAAAGATTGCTCTGATCTACAAAATGTTTTTTTGCCAGTTTTTTATTACAGTATTCTCATACTTTATGTGAGTCACGCTTATGTATGAGGGGTGGCTGCGAACGGAAACCCCGCAATGCAGATATGACAGACAACGGTGCGCTCCGAGCTACTTGATGCAGGGATTCGGTCCGCTACCTAAACGGAATGTATAACATTATTTCTGTAAATGCATTTTGTACGATGCCAATGGCTCTTTCAACCTTTAAAATTATACGGGATATCGTATACCTCTTTTTCATGTATCCCCATTTTCTGTAGTCCGTTGCGACCTGCCACCACATTAGAAGTGCATTTGTCTATCTAGTAGATACGCCCTGATTTGTCGCTTTCCTTGCCTCAGTTTCAGTCCTTAGGCATATTTGCTGCTATGCTCTTGCGAGACGAATTAGGTGCAAACTAAAAACGCGCAATGCCAAAATGCATTATGATAGTCATGAGGCGATAGTCACCAGCACGCGGCGTTACGCTGATATTGTGACCAATCTGCTTTGTCAGTCAAGTTGTAGCTATAACAGCCGCCACTGCTATAGCTAAAGCTTTCTCATGAAGTGCAGCGCTGACGTGATATACCCATCAATCACCACCTGGCCGATTCCAGGCCGAGCTTTCAGCTTAAACTGATGTGAGGTCTTGAGATGGTTGAAGGTAATTAGTGACCACATTAGAACAGACAAAACGCGAATAGGAACAACCTCAGTGAAATACCACGGTTTAGAACTTAGTCGAACAAGCGCGTCACATCAGTTATACTGGCCGTACAGCAGAATTTTTTCTTGTAGGCAACGTAGAAGCGATGCTGCACACAAGCCCTAGTTAGCGGAAGTAAGTGCTAGAGGAACCATGTTCGATTAAACAACACCTGCTGGCACACAACGCCTGCCCGTAGCAAGCTAACGATCTTCGCTTTGCTTCAACGCGACAAGAGTTGATCGATCACCTGGAAAATCATAAGCGCTCTACCTATCTGTGGGCTGTTTAAGCTTGCAAGCTTTCTTGATTGGCACCGACACGTCGAACGCGTAAATAAACGTAAATAAGTGCGCGTGCGGGCTGATGAAGTCCGCCAACGCTGGCGATTTCATTTGGCCGATCCCACCTCGAGCGGGTGGGTTCTCACGCTCAGTGAAAGGCGCGTCGTCACCCGTTCCTAGGCGGCGCCGGCTTCGAGTCAAAGAAGCAGTAAGTACTCTGTGGGAAAGTAAGGCCAAGAAAAGTGTCGCAACATATGGCGCCCCATTGACTTGGCGCACTACTGCTGCCACCCCAACAGCCGAACCCACTTCGAACCTCAGCCGCCGCAGTAGGAATAGTGAACGTAGGGTCGCGCTTAGTCCGAGGTGGATCGGAGAGACGAATGTCGAGGGCACAGCTAGAGGGCTTTGCCATTCAGACCTCGTAGCCCGCCCGGCCAATCGACCGCTGACGCTGGCCGAGGTTGATCGGGACACGACGCCTCGAACGGGGACGGCTCGTGACGAGAAGGCACAAACTATTGAATATCGCGCCATCAGGTCGCTGGACACGCAGATTCCTAGCAGATCGACCACAACGAAGAAGAAGGAAGAGAAGAAGACGAGTCTTCCGGCATGAGGAAGAAGACCGCCCATTTATGTGGACACGGGGCATATGCTGACGACTTCTGCGGGACTTTTACGGAGATCCCCGGGTCCTCGCGTCGTAACCTCGACAAAATGGTTCTGATGGTCGTTCACTGCAGCCGTTGTGGAGATGCCATTGTGGACGGTGGTCACTGCACCGGCTGCTGTATCGGTAGCCGACATGCGACCCACTGCGCAAATATGGGATAACTATAAGGGGGAAAGAGGTATATATATATATATATATATATATATATATATATATATATATATATATTTAGAGAGAGAGAGATAAAGAGAGACGGAGAAAGAAAATTAGAAGATTAAACGAGAGAGATTGAGGGCGAGAGAGTTAAACGCGAAAGAGAGTTGTAGGGATGAAGGAAAAGGATAAAGCAAATACTAATGGCAACAAAGAAACGACTTGACCCACTCGCTCAGCTAAGACCGAGTCAAACATCAAATACAAGGCAATGGTTTACGCGAAGATGGCTAGAAATACACCTGCAAGAACTACGATATTACAAGTATGCAAGATTATTCATATTATGCTCTTATAGAGTAGATCGACACGAGAGTACGTGCGCTCTTTTATCTGAGATCGAAAACATGAACGTGAGTGATTGTTCAGGTTGATGATTCGGTTTTTACATTTGTTAACTTTAGCCTACCTGGGCGCATAACCAGCGTGCTACCTGTACTGATTATCGAGAAGGCTAATAAGTCAGTTACGGTTGCGTCTCATACCAGCATGAGTCTAATTTCGATAGAAATGAGGGCCTATTCCGACTGCCTGAGCCCAAAACACGGACAAATAAGACCCCCCTTCCTAATAAGTTATCCGCGTCGCGCAAAGACATGACCTCAGTAGAAAAATTCGGCCATGGGGGTCTAGCAAAGGTAGGTGGCTCGTAACTAACCTGAGGGGGAGTGGTGGTAAATATAGTATGGCCAAAAATGCCCAAACTGACGCTCGCGTTTATTGCAGAATTGATCTAGATATACCTCGCGGTGAGTTCCAAGTCCGTAGGGTGGTCTTGAATTAAAAACAGCCTTCTTAAAAAATCAAGAGACATCAAACACGATCTGCTGCTTTGTAATTTAAGGAACCCTAGAAAACCCAACATCGATTCTCTTCTATCTGATATTTATGGTATGACACCGATAACCAAAGTACTCGCGAGGAATGTGACAAGTTGTACTTAGCAGCAATTTTGTAAACTGTCGTTTTCGGATAACTAAGAATGTTTATAATTCGCTCGGCGCGAAGAGCGAATTCAATAGCTAATTTGCTGACGTAGTTGCTCAACCATGGTAAGTGCTTGTTTACATTTTAATTGAAACTGGCTATGCTTAGTCCGGCGCTGCATTGAGTTAATGCGTCACAATTAAGCGGGTCGTCAAACCTGTAAAGAGCATACTTTTCCAATGTAGTGGAGCACTATGGATTTTTTTTAGTTGCTTCATAGAAAAGCTTATAAAACACACACGCACATTCAAATAATTTAATCACATATGGGCGGATATGTGATTTGTAGTTGCAAAATACCTAAGATTTTCTAGTGAACACTTCAAACGTGAGTGCATACATACAGCTTGCATATTGGCTGTATGCTGGCCATCACACACATCTGTTTGCAAATATTTTGTTGCACGCGTGCAAATGAGTCATCTTCCAAACAGCTCCAGCAACGGCGAACATTCTGGCGACCAGATCTTGATGCAGGCTAACGGCGGTTTTATAAATTACACTGTTTAGGTGGCTTCAAAGAAAGGAGTCGAGACTTGATAGGTCGTGAAATCGCAGTGGCCAAGCTGGGCTCGCTTTGGCCAATCTGTCGATCCCCGAAAGTGGCGCTCAGGTCCAGATGCACCCGTAGTCCCGGAAATTAATCTTTCTAATTTGCACGAATGCTGATAATGTTGATGTTTCCTGTTAGGGGGTGGAGGGTGATCGGTACAAAGGAAAATATTGCCAATTAAGCGCGGAAACTGTTATGAGTGAACATACACATTACCGAGTACTTTACAAAAGGTCAAGGTTGATTTATGTACAATGTATTTGGGTGCAATACGCACTAACTTAATAGTTTTACTAAATATCTTGGAATTTTATTAATAAGCCTCTGATTGAGGGATTAGCATGGTGACCAGTATCTATGTCGAACTTGACGCACACTATTGGTTGGTATGGTTCAAGATCTAGGGGTGCGACTGATGACCCAGAAATACATAGGTCGGTGGCTGTCGGCCCAATGTGAGCACTACTCGGTCACAGTGTTCCGTTCGTCGCTCTGAGTGGCGTGTAGGCAACGAACGTAAGTCGGGCCCAACTCTCTAAATTCCTCGAGGATTTCCATCTCTGTGAATGCAATGCTAACACCTTGAATTCTAGCCTTGTATACAACTATAGCTGGGCATGAAGCATTTACTTGTATCCCGTTTGATTGTTTGATGTTTAACAAGGACATCGGGGTTGCCGACTCTATGTAAGAAGTCCAATTTTCGATACTTGATTTGTCACCAGTAATTCTACTCCCTGGGACAATGTGCGGATTGCCGTGAATAACGTTAGCAGTGACCCGTCTTCGATGTTAACGAGCGTGTCACCTCTGGTAGGTTGCCTGCGAAAGATAACTTTAAGGGAACCTATAGTACTGTTTGTTTGTTACCTAGTATCTTAGCTTGTCCAAGTCTGTTTGTGTGTCTTTCTGAACTTGCCTTAAATATATGCAGCAAATAGGCAGAACATATACATGCTTGTCCTGTGGTGGCATATTTACTTGAAACATGCAGAAATGACTCTAACACGCTCGCTTCAAGTGCTCTAGCCGACAGAGCCTAAGTCGTGGACTTTATCGACCTCAGCGTTCAGGTAGTCCATCAAAGCGAAGAGTACCAAACGAAGATGAAAGAAAAATGTCTTTTTTCCGTTGCCAACAAGGTGGCGACAAGGCCGTGGACCACGGGAGCAGCAACGCCTACAACGGGTGGAACAGATATGGGCCCAGTGACGCGTTCATTATTTATCCGCTATCGTCTGTCGTGTGGAGTGCATCGCGCGAGCTGTGGCTTGAGAATATGATGCGGAGACTAGCACAACACCAGGCAGCAGGTTCTCACCACCTTCGTTGACTATAGGCTTGAAGGTAAAACATACGATGATACAAGAGACCAACCGGAAAATATATTTGCCCGCTAATGTAAGCTGGAAGCAGCTGGAATATCGTAGGCAGTACATACTGCATACGCCCACCTACTATCCATGCGCATGGTTCCAATTTGTTCATGTATCTGTACACGTCTTTGCTTGCTAACCTATATTTATAATATTCACCGATCGTCTATCATAATGCAGTGCATTGTTGCGCATCCGAATCGCCCTGTTTTCTGCGCTAGTGAGTGAGCGCATTTCTTAACGACCAGACATTAGTCCGCCAGGCTTAGTGCGGTAGTTTCGCTTGGCGTGGCGCCTTGTGCCAAACTAAATTGTTGGTTTAAGGCTTTTTTTTAGAGAACTCACCGGAAAATGCGGTACGCACACCCTGACACAATTGCAGGAAACAAGTCTGTAAGTGTGGGCCGGCAGTTTGTAACTCACTAAAAACCACTCATGTCCTCTTCCCCACATCCGATCAAGAACGGCATAAGCATAATTTCAAAGGCGAGTATTTTAAAGCTTTACATACAAGGGCGAATTAAAATATTCTGACACATATTTATAAAAACCATTTTTTTATTTCTCTTCTGTTTTTGTTCCCTTCAAAATAGTCCTCGTCCGCTGCAATGCACTTGTGCCACCCTCTTTTCCAATCTTCACAACATGTTTCTAGACGCGTCTTGCAAAATCAAGTTGGATTGTTCCTTTACAGTTTGGAAAGTGCGAATTTTTCTTTACTTACTCTATAGTCTCGAGTTGTTTCTTCAATTTTTGTTTATTTTTGAGAAACGTAGATCGGAGTCAGGTCCGGCAAATTGGGAGGTTGCGGAAGTAAAGAAATCTGATTTTTTTTAATGAAATAGTCCGAAATCAGTGACGATGTATGCACCGATGCGTTAGTGTTATAGATAGCGCTATAGAGTTGTTTGCCCAGAGTTCGCGCCTCTCACGTCCTCGAGCAATCTTCTTAAAATTTAGCGGTTTTACTTTTTATTGACCCTATAATAAGGTGGCAAGTATTAGTGAAAGATAATTAATTCCCTGTAATCCCTCCTGTACAACACATGCCGTGCACCACACGACTGTATGCCCAGGCGTGTCTTCGGTTTCACTTTGGCCGTACTTGCAGAAGGGGGATGTAGTTTTCCCCATTCCGAATAGGCAAGATCCTCATATCCGGTGAGGCCTGAATAACGTAGAACATCAGCTTTTCATCTGGCCGGTCCACCCAAGCCCTGATATCCGCGATCAGAAACCTTACATAGTATCCGGGCGCTCCGTCCGGAATAGAGTCCCATTTGGCTTGCCACTGTCAAGGGTCTTATTCTCTTCATCCTTTTTCTCCTCTGCCGGGTTTTTCCACAAGCGGCGACGCCCAATGGCCTTTAAGCCCCAGAGGGACTGTTCTAGCCAGAACGAAGACAGCCACCCTGATGCTTGTTCTATAGGTCAGTGTGATCCTCCAATCCTTATTGCGAATAAAACAGGTAGGATGGGACTCTTTTCTTAAAAAGTGTGGCCTAAATTACCTTCTAGGGCACTGTTAAATGTATTTCTAACATCCAACTGTACATCTTTTGTCCTGAAATATAAAAATATGTGCAGTATAGATGCTGCTATTGCTGCATTGTCCATCGTTGTCAAAGAACCACCCGCTCTATGGCCACGTGGACGAATCGGCCTTTTTGGAACCCGTTATATATCAACAAAAGGAGACCGTGGCGCTCTACAAACTTCTTCGCAAACGCGGCTCTAGTATTGACTCTGTATTTTTGGCCAGCGTAAATAAGCTAATACAGGTAGTTCCACAAGTTTTTAAAATGAAAACCAAGAATTTTCCAAATCTTGTTTTTAATTTTTTCTTATATGATATACTCCTCGAGAAGCTCAATATACTTTTCCCACCGAGATTTCAGAGCATTTATACCTCTTGAGTAAAATTCTGCGTCTTTAGACTGAAAATAGGCATTGACAGCAGTTGTAACCTCTTCATTGCTGGAAAAACGCTTTCCACCGAGACGATTCTTCAAATGTCTGAAGAGGAAATAATCAGAGGGGGCGAGGTCTGGAGAATAGGAAGGTTGTTCAATAAGTTCGAACCTCAGTTGGGCCAGTTTTGCCGTTGCTTGCCGCGACTTGTGTGCATGAGCATTGTCCTGGTGAAACAGGACAACCTTCTTCTGCAAAGCGGGCCGTTTCACGATGAGTTCTTGCTTCAGGCAGTCCAACAGTCTTGCATAATATTCTCCCGTGATCGTTTTACCGCTCTCAAGGTAGTCGACCAGAATTATTCCACGTTGGTCCCAAAAAACCGTAGCCATCATCTTTCCGGCCAATGCCGTTGTCCGCACCCTCTTCGGAGGTCCTTCACCAGGTGCACACGACTGGCGAGATGCTTCTTGGGTCTCGGAAGTGTAGTGATGGACCCAGCTTTCATCGACGGTCACGAATCTGCGCCAAAAATCCGACGGATTTTCCGACATCTTGGCCAAATTTCGCTGTGAAGCGGAAACACGCGCGTCTGTTTGGCCTTGGTTGAGCAAATGCGGCACTCATTTTGCTCTGAGTTTTTTCATCTTCAAGTTCTCGTGCAGGATGAAATGCACACTACCCAAACTGATCCCCAAGGCCTCCGATATCTCCTTAATGTTCACTCGCTTATCTGCGGCAACGATTTTCCGCACTTTTTCCACGTTTTCCTCATCAGTTGCCGTTTTTGAGCGTCCTGAACGTAGTTCATCTTCGGTGCTCCTGCGACCTCTTTTTAACTCATTAATCCAGTTGGAAACAGTGGCAAAATATGGCGCAGAGTCACCGTACACCTCGTCTAACTCAGTTTTCACTTGGGTCGCATTCCAACTTTTGAAATAAAAACGCTTGATAACCACTCGAAACTCTTTTTTTCTCAATTTTTCAAAATCACGCCGATACGTTGCACGGGAAAAGCGATCAAACGAAATCGCAACGGCCAATCACCATAATATTTTGACTGCTAGCATTCGAAAAGTTGCCGTTTCCAATAGCGGTGAAAGCGCGAAAAAATTCGAATTCTGAAAAGCTCATTTTAAGAACTTGTAGAACTACCTGTATCTTTCGCAATGGGCACAGGATCGACTTTCTTTCAAGCGAGGAGGGAGGCAGCCGCTGCAGAGTATCCGTGTGACTTGGTTAGCCGCTACATTGGAGCACTCCCTAAATTCGCAGCATCGTGGTACGTCCCGAGTGTAATTTATCCGTATTGCTGCGTCTTGCCCTAGTGGCTTTTCTCCTGACCCAGATGCAGCGCCTGCAGGCTAACACAGTCTCCTCGCGTCACCAGTAATTTAGTAAGGCCAGTCAGTAGCGCAGGGAGTGTGTGCAGCCGTGGCCCACTTCATGACTCTTTCAATAGTTTCTGCGAGTCCCGGGCGCTTTCGGGATTCTTTTCGGGAGTCTAAATTTGTTTTAAACTTTTTAACTTAGCCCAGAGCAATTTGTGATGTATGTTGTGGCTTCTATCCCGGTGCCCTCTCTAAAGTCAAACAGGGCGTGGTTGTTCAGGGGTTGTTTTCTCTCTCGCTCTCTGTCTTCAAAAGCATCCCCTCGTTTACAAAAGGTCTGCTCTATAAGCGACTCTATTCTACCGCGGTGGAAGGTGGGGTATGTATTTCTGTTAAAGACAACCATTCTGCGCCCCTTCCGCAATTGAATTGTATGAATATCGCCAGAGAAAACTAATAATTCTAGCGAACAACCCTTAGCTGACCACTTCATGTCTTGTGGCAGTCTTAACGATAATCCACCCTTACGTTGGGGCTACTACAGCACGCGTAAAAACGGCCAGTACCGTCTATACCAATCCATGGAAAAGATGCTGCCGCACCTCTGCACTTATTTTTAGCAATTGACGGTGTTTAAAATTACACAGGTGTTTTTGTGGTCGACTACCACCTATGTTGATACATTTTGTTCTGCCAGTTTAGCGTTTGGCCCTCTAATAAAAGTGAGAACTGCTCCTCTTCCTTTCACTATCTCGCCTAGCGAATGATTTGTCGGGATTTCCGGGTGAGGTGCCAGCTCTGGAAAGACTAAGAGGTGAGGTCGATCTGACGTGTAGGGGCAGCATGAGGACCCGAGTCGCTTAATTTGCCTTTCAATTATTTTTAACCGGAAACTTGGGCAGGCAGAGGAGTTGGCTGAGTGTCCGACAACTCCGCAATTATACCACAAGGAGACATTTGTGCATCCGTGCGATGTGCACTTTAGTTCTCCTCATTTGTGGCTACCATCTAATAAACATCAAAATGTGCCGGTCCATGCCTGGTTGAATAGACGTATATGAATACACTTTAGATGCGATTGTATAACAGATAATGCAACTTTGGTGTTATCGAATTAGATTTGCAGCTAATAAGTTAAAAGGTAATATCTACCTATAATAACGCACTAGAGAAACTGTATATGCATCATGGAATAATGCCTTCATAAACAAGGGTAGTTCAATAGCCAATCCAAAGTGAGTATTTATTGTCCTTAGTTTTATTTTAAGGCAATTGTAGCGGTGCGTTAAATACATCACACAATATATAAATATATATGGTGGGGACAGAAAATACCTGAAAGGGTCGTAGAGATCGCAAAAATAAGCACTTTTCTAACAGAATGGATACGAGAAAGGGCGACAGTAAAAATACATATTTTGGTATCGATGTGGCCGGCCGGACATCGCTTCACAAAATGTACGATTGATTGAGAACGAGCTGTTTGATTGACAAGCTCAAGAAACACACATATTTAGAAATACATAGTCTGCTTTGTTAACAAGCTACGTTTATCTAGCGAAAAACAAATAAGTAATATACAATAAGTTTGCAAAAATTGAGATTCTGTGATATGTCATTTTTTATTTATAAGGAATTTACGGTCAACAAACCAACTGCAATGTGCCAAGAAGTGCTAATGAGAGCCCATTATTGCAGAAGTCTTAGCATATGTTTGACATTCAAATGTGAATCCATGTGTTAAGAATAATTATTCAAAATGCCGTTTTAGAGACTTCTGTTCAATCTACGAACACCGCATAGGAATGCTGCACTTTAACTCAAACAGTTTGGTGTACGTAGTTTAGAAACACGGCACACGCCGGCATCGTAGATCGACCTTTCTAGACTCTATGTTTTACGCTAGATATTATGCCCATGGTTTCCAAGAATAACTGCGGTCTGTGAGCCAATATTGCTAAGGGAAGCTTATATAGTGATAAGGAGGAATGCCAGTAGTTTCTAATTTTACTAAAACGAGCAGCAAAGTGGCCTTTGTAGGGAGGCTCCCTAGCTAGCATCATGGTTCCTATTCCATAAGCATCAGCGGGCCTAGGCTCTGTAGTATCTCCTGAGGTGTTCCACCACGCCGCATATTTTGTGTGTTTGGCTTCTCGAGCCTCACAGCTGGCAGCAAAGTAGTCCATACCGTAAGACTTGTAACACTGTATTTGTTCATGTATAATGTGTTTAACTCCATGCTGCTTAAGCACCAAACTTAACCTCAGTCGGACACCTGCTGTCGGAGGGTGTCAAGATAACGCGGTTCACTGCTAAACCTTTCATTCCATTTTCCAATTGTTTACTCCTACACTGACCACTTTCGTAATAGCAGAGAATCTTGGTCCCGGCAAAATAGCCCCGATACAAGTTAGTCAACTTTTGTAGAGCGAAGCATCTCCATTATTTGCGTGGCGTGATTCTTGTGACGACACAGCCGGAAGTGTCACACACCTCCTGCCGTGAAAAAAAAGACTCTCTATTTAACAAAGATGAAAAAACTGCGATGTTCCTTTAATCTACCGACAGTGAGGTGCGATTGTTTGAGGATCTTCTTACCTTTAAAACGAAAGCTCGATCGAACCCGAAGCGGGCCGCTTCTGCTCTCCTCGGTTGACTCGAGCGTGTGTTGCCGTCTGCTCTCACACAGCATTACCAGTAATGCCTTCATACGATGCGAGTTGAATCAGTCTTCAGTGGAGTTGTTGAATGCGGTAGAGTACGCTTACCGCCGACATTGGTTCGTGGTTTCGTGTGACCCTGAGAATCTAGGTCTGTGCTTACTGACGTTGACACCACGTGCTAATAGGGCGCGTGGATCACTCGTGCACTCTGTGTGTTTCTTCTGAGCTGGACTCATAGACGGCGAAGCACCTCTAGAAACAGTATTGCGAACTGACCCAGGCGTGTTGATTCTCCCAAATGTCCAGTAGGCTCACTAAACTGTGTCAGCCTTACTTCTCATTTACCAATGATTCTATAATGAAGAGCTCACACCAGTACTATTCTGTCGAGGGCAGACGAGGACACACACATTCAAAGCTTACACAATTGGCGCTTGCTTCCTAAGTTACTAAAGCCTACGTATTGTTTCCTTGTTTGAACATCTCAATTTAAGCATCCTTACAATGCTTTATTTGACTTTTTACACAATCTCGTTACAATGCGTTTATAACTATGCACGTTAATAATGGGAACGAGTTTTTCTATAAGTATGATATGACAAAAAAAAACAATTATATTTTACACAGAAACCTACTTGCAAGTTTTTTTCGATAACCATAATAATACATAAACAGTAACATAATATCCATATTGAAAACATTGGCTAAATGCAACTCAAGCTATACCAAGGTAGATTATATCGAGTGTTTTTCTTACATTGCTCCTTGTATATTTGTCCTTCTATCATACCAAGCATGCATTCTCTATTTCTCCCATTCGTAGCACTACTTCTAATTCTGACAGACGGGGTCGTGCCTTTCTTCCGTGTCACGGATGCATTAAGCCAAGCCTCGTTCCGAGAAAGGTTTCTCGGCACGCACGTCGCTCCACCGGCTTCAATGCAAATCGGATTGCGAAGGTGGAGCCTATTCGTATGCAAGCACTCTCACCCTAGCCAAGAGTTAGGGTAACGCTATGCATGCTTAGGCAATCGATAGGGACGTATCAAAATAAAGGGCAATGGAAAAACAGAATATTCCAAATGAGTGATGTTGTTTGAAGGGCAGCAGGGATCGACGGATGATACTATTGATAGTATACTCGACAATGGCGGTGCACGTATGGCAACCGCCTAGACAAAACCTCCAAAAAACTACAAAAAAGAAGAGACTAAGGAGCTACAAAAAACAATACGCGTGGCGGCCCTTCGGGTTCTCTTTATAAAGTAGTTGGCTTGGGGCGGGCAAAAGTACACGGTATTCTTATTCCGTGAAGCGATATGAAATGCAAACTGCTTCTGCAGGATGGTTACGATGCTTGCGGGGCTTCGCGGGCATTAGATCCAGGCGAGCGTACTTGCCCGGATCCAGATCGTGGTTTGTACTTATAAAGCGCTATGCGAGACAGCAGAACTTAACTGTGAATAAAGGGAATGATAATCAACGCTGTTGGAGGTGGGCTTCCATACAGGTTAATGTTACAATTATATTAGTGTACAAACTCATGAGGACTTTTATTGTTGGCACCCGGCAGAAGATGAAACATTCTCGCCCGTTATTCGCATATTCAAATTTCAAAGGCACTTATGAAAGTAAACGCCCATGTAAAAAATAAAAATAGAAAGACAGCTGAAGATCGTGCTGGTTCGACAAAGTCAACAAGTGTTACTTGCCGGACACGACAAAACGCGTGCTTTCATTCGGACGTTTATGTAACATTAACAAAGAGTATATTAGTTAATCCCTAGTGCTACGTTGTTTAACCTAATGTTTCTGCACTTGACAAGTTGACAACAGACAGCTTGCGGTGTTTTTGGGGACATTTTCTTTAAGTTCCAAAAGAATACCACTGTGTTTTCTGGGCTCTTCTGAACGAATCAATTACTCTTGTAATCAATGCCTGGACACCACCTTAGCTAAGACTATCTTTTGTGGCGCCTCTGTTCCAATAACATATATAATATATATGTAGAAAATATTGTAATGATTTATTAATCATTTACAATACGTTTGCACACTTGGCAGTGCTCGCCTTAATAAAAATGGTGGTAAAAAGGTGTCACGTGAAGTTAAGAGTCAGTTGTCCGTGTCCTTGCTTGATGGTAGCCCCCGCTCTTATGGACCCGGTGCGAGCGGTATATCCTCAAGGTTCCTTGCAAAGTTAAAACGGTGAGATCCATAAGATTCCTCTTCGTGACGCCGAGCCCCAAGAGCGTCCTCGCAGATTCGGAGTCCCATACACCACTCATAGAGATAGTGATGGATCCGAATCTGCGAGGTTTTTGCGGGTCGGGGAGCGCCGCTTTTAGGAACTCGACGTCCTATATATATATATATATATATATATATATATATATATATATATATATATATATATATATATATATACAGGTAGTTAGACTCTGCGCCATGTTTTGCCACTGTTTCCAACTGGATTAATGTGTTAAAAAGAGGTCGCAGGAGCACCGAGAATGAACTACGTCCAGGAGGCCAAAAAACGGCAACTGATGAGGAAAACATAGAGAAAGTGCGAAACATCGTTGGCACAGATAAGCGAATGAACATTAAGGAGATAGCGGAGGCATTAGGAATTAGTTTAGGTAGTGTGCATTTTATCCTATACGAAAACTTAAAGATAAAAGAGCTCAAAGAAAAATGGCTGCCGCATTTGCTCAACCAAGGCCAAAAAAACGCGCCTGTTTTCGCTTCACAGCGAAATTTGGCCAAGATGTCGAACAATCCGTCGGATTTTTGGCGCAGATTCATGACCGTCGATGAAAGCTGGGTCCATCACTACACTCCCGAGACCCAAGAAGCATCTTGCCAATGGTGTGCACCTGATGAAGGACCTCCGAAGAGGGTGCGGATAACGGCATTGACCGGAAAGGTGATGGCTACAGTTTTTTAAGACCAACGTAGAATAATGCTGGTCGACTACCTTGAGAGCGGTAAAACGATCACAGGAGAATATTATGCAAGACTGTTGGACTGCCTTTAGCAAGAACTCATCGTGAAACGGCCCGCTTTGCAGAAGAAGGTTGTCCTGTTTCACCAGGAGAATGCTCCTGCACACAAGTCCCGGCAAGCATCGGCAAAACTGGCCCAACTGAGGTTCGAACTTGTTGAACAGCCTTCCTATTCTCCAGACCTGGCCCCCTCTGATTATTTCATCTTCGAACATTTGAAGAATAGTCTCGGTGGAAAGCGTTTTTCCAGCAATGAAGAGGTTAAGGCTGCTGTCAATGCCTATTTTCAGTCTAAAGACGCGGAATTCTACTTAAGAGGTATAAAAGCTCTGAAATCTTGGTGGGAAAAGTGTATTGAGCATCTCGGGGAGTATATCGAATAAGATAAATTTAAAAACATGATTTGGAAAATTCTTGGTTTTCATTCTAAGAACTTATGGAACTACCTGTATATATATATATATATATATATGTGTAAGGGCCTGAACGGGTTACTAGGGGGAAAACACGAATATTGACCGACACTGGTGTGATTTTTATTATTGTCCGACTTCTCTACGACGTCGGTACAGCACCGCCACTCCGGCCTGTCTCACCACACAGCGATCCCTCCTCGACCGCGTCTCGACAACGTCTCTACAACGTCTCTTCACTCGCTGCAGTGTCGTCAGCTCTCCTAACTTTTTTTTAACATATTTTTAATTTCTCTCTCCTGTTTTTTTTTTGGGATGCATTTTTAAAGAGGTAACGCATCTCTGGAAGATCTCCTTGTTGCTGTTCGCATTTGTTTCGGTACGCCGACAGATTGCTGGAGAGTGGGGCAATCTGCTTTCGAAGTTGCTTCTCGATTTCTTTGCCGCGCTCGCATTCGGCAATGTCACTTCATGTTGTCGACCGCTGTCCACTTGACTCACATCGCCGGTAGTACAACTTCTTGCATAGTGGCCGCGTTGGTTGCATCGGAAACAACGCACTATGCCACTCTCCTGGTCCGCGTTCACGGTTTGACTGCCACTCCGTGGGTCCGGTTGCCGTTGCTGTTGTTGTTCTTGCAGCTGTTGTTGTATCAACATCGGGCACCTGTCTCTACGGTGTCCTACCTCCCGACATTGGTAACAGACCGTTTCAGGCCTGACACCTCCACCTGCGGTACCTCCTGCTCTAGACACGTCGCCGACGACCATAGTACGACGTCTGGTCTGCAATTCCATCGCGTCTTCGATGTCATGGATCAATGCAGACACGCTGCTATGTTGACGAGCAGCAATGCTCTGCACCACAATTTCAAACTCTGGACGCAGTCCGACCAACACTCGAGCCTTGATTTCACCGGTCGACAATGATAGTTTCAACGCCAGTGCTTCAACTCTACGTGCAAAGCACCCCAACGACTCCTGTCGCTGTTGCCTACACGACGCCAACTGGTCTACTAGGCGGTTTCTATCCAGCTCACGCTTAAACGCCGTTAGGAACGTTTCCTTCCACGTTTCGTAGGTGTCGCACCTGTATCCATGCGTCGTGTGCCAAATGCGAGCTTCGCCGACGAGTTTGTTCATAATCACCCGGCGGGTCTCACCCCATGACCATCCGCCGATCTCCCTTGCGATCTCAAACAGCCGAATCCATTCTTCCGCTGAGACGCCATCGCTCCCCGAGAACGTCTCCACTTGGCCGCTGACGTCGCTAGCCGTCTCGATCCGCATAGCCACATTCGGTTCCGTCTCCTTCTTGATCGTCAACTGAGCCACCATAGCCTGCGTAGCATCTGCCATCGCCTTCATCGAGCTCATCATTTCGGCTAACACCTCTATGGTTACCGGCGTTCCACCGCCGTTCGACGCCATTTTTTTTTGCACAGTCACTGTCACCAACCCTAGCTTTTTGCTGCCACTGCCACTCTGCGCGCGCGCTCGTTTCTTCCGCGACACGCCACGATCTGAACTCGCGTCGACTCAACTTCACCGCAGCAGCAACAACCTAAGCAGCGACTCCGTATGCAGCACAACACTCAGTCCTGTTTAGCACGATTCCACCGCGCACCAACTGCGCCACCATGCTACTCTTCGCCGTGAACTCGACACCCTCTGTGCCTCTCCGTCAACCGGTTCGTGTAACCCCCTTGAAAACCCCACTTCTGAATTGCAAGGGCCTGAACGGGTTGCTAGGAGGAAAACACGAATATTGACCGACACTGGTGTAATTTTATTATTGTCCGACTTCTCTACGACGCCGGTACAGCACCGCCACTCCGGCCTGTCTCACCACACAGCGATCCCTCCTCGATCGCGTCTCGACAACGTCTCTCGATCACTGTAGTTCGTCAGCTCTCCTAACGGCAACAGCTTAGGTTACAGAAACAACTGCACGTCGGTGCTGCTGCCGCTGCTGCTTCCCCTCCCCTCTCCTCTAACGCTTATTGAATCTACGTGCGCCGGTACTAGCAGACGTCGCTAAGCCATCTCTCTCTATACCTACATCTCCGCTTACAATAACAATCTACAGCCTTACATATATATATATATATATATATATATATATTACATGCAGTTTAATAGATGGTATACATTTTAACACATTTAGTCACAAACCAGGTTACTTGGTAGTGCATCGTTGATACTTTGAACATATCGTGCTTACGAAGGGCTCCTAGTCTAAAATAGTGGCATGTGTACTTAGATCTACATGTCAAGCAAATAATAGATCCATACAATCTACCGTGGCTGTCGACTGCAGTGACGGCAGGCATGGCTGAGTTGAGTAAGATCTCATACGTGTACAACTTTCTGTACACGAGCGAGACACACGAAAAGTCGAGAGCTCTTTTTTACTGCTGAGAGATATTCTATGCGCAACACTTGGCAAACACATATTAAGCTCAGAAATTGCGGCCCCTGATTCCAAAATATGGTAAAAAGCACTGTGTTTTTGTGTTTCTCACCCATAAGAGCAGTCGACAAACTTGCAGTGTGTGTGTAGCAACTCCAATATGAAAGTAAACAGTCCGTTCTGTTCTAGAAAATCTACGGTACCGGGCAGAATATTTGTGCAATCTGAGATAAATTATAGAGGTCTGCGACAGCTGAGCACATTACCCCGGGAAATCGTGTATTTGTAAAAATGTAAACGCCATTTTAGTGCTTTCATATAACTCGACGTCCTTCTTCCACATTTCAAAATGAGAAAGGTAACGTCAGTAGTTAAACTACCCCCAGTTGATTTGCATTTATTTATCTGGTGTGGTTTACAACCAGCAGCGGATGCGTGAAAAGGTCGCTTTCTTTCATATTCGACTAGGAAGCGGAAAACTAGAAAGTGTCAAAGCAAGCATGCCCGATTGGATTTAATACGGCACTAAACCAGCAGGACAGCGCGTGTCCCGCTGTAACGGTAACTTTGTTCCGGCATAGGTTACAGATGTGCTCTGCGCAAACAGCTTCCCCAAGCCGCAAACCTGAGACGATGCGGAGTGTGTTATTGTCTAGCATCGACTCAAGTTGCGGTAAAGAGAGGGCTTGTAGCCACTTTGCGCTAATCGAATGTCAGACAGTATTGCCCTTAAACTCGAAATAGTTTCGTCGCGGTGTTCCTCCGACAGTAGAAAAAGCTCGCACTTGTTCGCGTTGGGTGTTAAGCCGGAGCACGCTGGAACCGCCTTGAATCGTCGCCAGGTTACTTGCCAACGTTGCCTCATTAGGATACCCCGATCGATGCAGGTAAGACCAGATGTGACCACAGAGAGCTGGACCAAAGGTCTGATACCGGACCTCAGGGTATGGTATGTCCGCCAACACGAGGAACTTTCCTACTGGAAGACTCAGGGCCAGTTCCAGTGTTACATGTCCGTGATTAAGAGAGACATCAGCGATACTTGCGTTTTAAGTGACTCTGAAGATGCGGCCGCCGTGAAGCATACTGTTTTACCGTGTGATGCACTCAGGGAAGCAGGGCCAACCGCTGTGAAAGGCCGGCCCATCAGGGATGTAATCGCCCATATGATGACTTCGGCGGAGGCATGGAAGGAGGTGACGCGATTGCCCGATTTTTTTTCATAGAATGTTGCTCCCTAGAAAGTAGATAGCGTGAATTCTGAGAGTTGCCCGTTGACTGCTAGAAAAGCGAAGTTACGTAACGCTTGAAACAGAGGGTTGCTATAATCCCCTGGTGGCAACCTATCAGATCTTTCAGATGCCGAAGGCAATGACCATCGGACCGCCACTAGAACTGTCTGGAAAACTTCTAGTGACGATTCGAATCCACTCAGTCTTGACATTAATTTTAGAAGCTGGAGGTGTCGGCGTCGGTGCCTCAAGGTACCCCGGATCAGTGGGGTGTTTGGGGTATTTTTTTAATAAATTTGCTCTGTGACTGGTGTTTGTACTTGCAGCTGGCGGAGGTCGTCCATTGGTTTCGTAAGAATTCTCTTCCAGGCGTGCGCCACTATGAAATCGAAGCAAATGTTCTCGTACAATCAATGTGAGCGTGCGCCCCTTCTCTTTTTCACCGGCATACTAAACATAATATATATATATATATATATATATATATACTGACTTGACAGAAATGGCGAGGCTGACACAAACATGTTTGTAAATACCGTCGTTCTAAAATATTTCACCATGGATATCTCTCAATGCATGGAGCTTATTAAGCAGTACTATGATATGTTGTTTTGTTAAAAAAATTCGTGGTGGGTCCGTGGTCTCCCAGAAAGCACGCGTTATTTGGCCACCTCGTTCATGGATCTGACGCCCCTGGATCTTTTCCCTAAGGTTTTTTGATGAGCAAGGTGTTCGCCCGCTACCATCAACATGCTGGAAGAAAATACCTTAGGCATAAAGGCGTATAGGGTACTTTCTATTAAAACGTTTTTGGATTTTTGTTAACAAACGTGGATTTTGACCATCCCTAGTCTACTTTATTTTTTATGTCAAAATGTTTATAACTATCAAGTGACCCTTGCCGCACCCTATATATAAACAAAGTTTATCAGGGATTATCACATATGATTTTAGCCTGCTTGGCTAATCTTTTTGGGGGTTCGTGACGCTAATTTGCACTGTTAGATACAGTTCCGTCAATGATGTGCAGTGGGCCATTGTAAGCGAATAGAATAAGATACCTCAAGAGGTAATTCGTGCACGTGCGCGGCCTTCTCTCTCTTTCCCTCTCTCTCTCTCACTATATATATATATATATATATATATATATATATCAACATAAAACAGTAATAACAGTAACTATTTCTTGAACATTAATGTGGCTACTTTGAATTCGTAGCCTTGTTTATATTAATTAAATGTGGTTGCACGTCGTATATTTCTTGACTGACGTACATATTTAAATGACGTCTTAGCAAACATGATAGTGCGCCGCACGTCAAAATTGTCCAAGGCCTACCGCTCTCTGATCCTGAACCCACGGGGACATTTCTGGGCGGTGAGTAATTTTAAATTGCGTTAGCTTTGCCCGTAGAGACTTGACTAGGTGAGTCATTATCGCTAAACCGCACAACCTCCTAGATGGTCTTCTGCTCAAACTAGAGTAATTATTATAAATCGTCTCCTATTTAGATTAAGCTACTCGCATGATGGCGTACTTATGCTGGCCCCATGCCTCATTAGCTCGGATGGCCTGCAGCGCCAAAGAGCAGTTCTTGTTTTGTCTGGCAAATATATTCAAGGAGGAACCCGATATCTCTAATTTGACAAAAATAGGCAAACATAAATAACTGGGAATTGCAAAGCGTGTTTGCAATCGCAACTAGAGTGGATATGCGATTTAGAGGCTCCTTTCTGTAACATATTCTTCTTAGTATTGAGTTCAATTAAAAGTAATGCCCGTGTGGACGGGCCAAAGCAAAGGCGATGACACGACGCATACGCTCTTAAAAAAAACTAGCATTCGTAGATTGGATTAATTCTGCAAATAAAACGAATAGATTAAACAAACGGATACATTGTGACTGCTATTACATACGCTGTGCGTGCTGCTCTACAAGATGTCTCACTCGGTCTTGAAGATCATCCAGATTGCCGCAGTACCAAGACGTCGTGTTTACGCGAGTATTTACAAAGGCATCTCCTAATTAAAATTTGCATCATCTCCAGGTGGACCGAAACTTTTATGGGATATCCAATGCATCGTAAAGCTAAACCACGTAACATATGAGACAGAACAAACGAACGTAGTGAAAACACGGTGTTTCTTTTAGCCGAAGTTGCGTTGTTGATGCAGTTGTTGATGCCACTGCTGCCACTGAGATTAATGCAAATGAAATAAAACCCAAAGCGAAGAGAAAGAACGCGAAAATCCAGAGAGAGAGAGAAAAGGCTACCGTAAAAATGTTGGCAAAAAGCAGTTTGTACGAACTTTGTGGAAGTTCTTGGCTTATGAACTCGCACAATTCATTCGACATCTAACACCGAAGTTAAATTACTGCTAAATGCCAGTTAATTGCTCGACAGCGAGATTCGAAAACAGATATTAACTAATATCATTAGTAATGATAGCGACATAAATGATACAAACATGAAAGGAAATGCAGTGCTGCCGATCATTTGTTGACGTCTTTGTCATTGTTGTTGTCGTTGTTGCTGTAGTACTAGTAGTAGTAGTAGTAGTAGTTGTTGTTGTTATCGCCGTCATCATCATCATCTTCGCGGCCACGCTTAACGAGACGACTGGCCAGCTTGATCAACTAAGCAAGAAGTCACCAGAGACGTCCCGAGTTCACGGGGGCATTGTTATGGCCGGCGCACGTTGTCTGAGCTTCTTTTTGCTGCACCCACGGCCCGCCTCACAGTCAGAGAGAGAACGAAGCGACTTACTCTAAGCGAGCGAGTGGTAACTGTCCTTGTCTTTACGGCAACGATGCCTTCAGGATGGCTCCAAGCCATCGACGGGGGAATTGGCAGTTAGATGACGTCGTCGTCGTTGTTGTCGTCGTCGTCGTTGTTTGTTGTTGTTGTTGTTGTTGTTGTCGTCGATGTTGTTGCTCCTGCTGTTGCTGTTGTTGTTGTCGCCTTCACCACCACCACCACCACCATTATTGTCACCGTGCGGTGCCTCGGCCGGTGTTACTGTCGACGGCCTGCGAACAGGCTTCCACCGGCTTGTCGATAGAAGGCCGAAGCGTGTGCTCGGCTGAGCGAGGCAAAAAGTTTGTTTCAAAAATCAGTTAAGGGAATTCTCATTTGCATATGCGGCAATCAGCATCTCGCACTGCCAAGAGAAGGGGAAAAGGAGAAGATGCAAGAAGAGGATAAAGAGTACATCGTAGTGACAACGACCGCAACTACCACCACCACCACCACTACCGCTATCACCAAGCGAAGAGCGCCGGCCAAGAGCCATCAAGGACTGGCTGCTGCTGCTGCTGCTTATTCGAAGCAGCAGTTTCCGAGCTCAGCGGAGAGACAGCGACAATTTTCGGCGGGCTCCTTCACCTCTCTTCTGCTGCACACTCGGTGAGGCCCCTTCCTCGGCAAGTCCTTACAGACTTTAGAGCCCCCTCCCCCGGCCTTTACAGACCAAGGAGAGTCTATTCACCAGCCCCTACAGACCCGAGAAGGCCTTGCACCAGCCCGTACAGACCCGGGAGAGCCCATTCCAACATCCTCCAAAGAGCTAAGCGCGGCCCCAACTATCGGCCTTTACAGTCCGGGGAAATGTTCTTCCACCCACCCCTGAAAGATGGGGAGACCCGTTTCACCAGTCCCTAAAAAGTCAGGATGGCTTCCTCTGCTCCGGCTCCTGCAGACTGAAGGGGGCAGGGCTTCCACCAGCCCCTTGGGCCGACGACTCGGAAAAACCCCTGTACGCCGCCACGGCCGACTTCGTTCGTCCATCGTCTGCTCATCCACTCAATCTAAAGTAGCTTGCTTCCCTAGCCGCACAACCAACCACCAGAGGCGAGGCGGCAGCAGCAGCACCCGCCGTAGCGGCGGCGACTAAGACCGACCGCCTTCCCGTCTCAAGTCGACCGTAGATTTTGACGAGCATTAATAATTCTATTGTCAAGCTCCCATCTGGGCTATTCATTGTCTGACAACATCTGGAGGCGCCATCGACGACTATCTTCGAATCGAGCATGCGGTTTGAAGCTGACAATTGCTGTTGATGATGTGCGACTCCCACTCCTAGTGTTGTTGTTATTGTTTTTATTATTATTATATTGGTTGATGTTGTTGTTGATGTAAGTACCTATATTTACACGTGTGCTACTGCTGTTAGTAGTGTTATTTTTACTTTACTACAAGAGCTACGTGCAAAATTTGACCTAACTAAGCTTAATCATGCTCGTTTTTATGCGTGGCAAAATAACCTAGATCATGTCACTATATGTGATATGGAAGTTCCTAGAAATGGTTTGTTAAAACACATTTGCTCGTCTTTATCCTTTAATGTAATTGATATAATCGTGTTTACCCTTTAATATAATTGATATAGCTACTCATTGCTAAGCCTAACGAGAATGTAATGCTTCCGTTTTTATTGTACGTACATATGACATCAATGTATGCGTCCGGAATTAAATGTATGGGTACTTAAAGCTTACATCAACACTTCCAGATTCGAATATTCCGTAGTTAACGAAATTAATTATGTTTGAGATAAGAAACATACTGAGGATATACTTTCCAATTAAAATTGAGAAGTTCAATACACCTACACGAAATTGCTTATCTTTACAATATCATAATTGAAACGAGTTTTTACGAGCCAAAAGTAAATGACTTAGTAGCGTTTTGCTGGGGTAACTAACGGCCGTCTTTAGAGTGATTTGGGCACGGAACTCACGCATGTCTTATTTATCTTAAGACGTTACATGAAGGACAATCTTACGATGACTGCATGACCGAGATTTGGTTATAAAATTCCGATTACGAGGCCTGAGAGGTGTCGCAGATTGTCCTTTTAAAACGCACATATAGCACACGTTGTAGAACGCGATCTGGTAGTGAACACATGGATTAGACCGAGAGTCAATTTTGAACCGCTCCAAATTAGCGAGACACTTCTGGGTTTTCCCCAAACAGGGTAGCATTGGAAAGCACCCTTCCACGCGCGTGAACCTGCTCCGGACCGGGTGCTTTAGAGCAATACTTCTCTTTTCTGACTGACGAGAGTAACTTGTCCCTTGTCATGGAAGTCAGATCACCTAAACACACTCATTTGATACAGGCTAACGCGAAGTCAAGTTGAAACGACTAATGGCCGCGTCCAGTAAACATTTGATGGCACTTTGGTATGCTGTATGAGGAAGACTTCAAGAATGCTATGTGCTAATAGCATTACCATTAACATTCCTTACCGCCAGTCATCCATCTTGGCAGAACTAGTTTGCTTGTTTCAGTAAAGATCGATTGGTTTGAGTGGCGAATTATTGGCGATACAACTTATTGGGGGAGTAACGCAATAGATCACTGACGAAAATGAGAGGTTTCGCCTGCCACTTTTGACCTTGAGTCTTACACGGACTTGTCCTTTAATGTCGTGCGTGTTAATTGGTGTTAACAATGGGATTATCTTTTACACTCAACTTATCCTATATCGCTTAACACGTTCCGTCCCTCAATCATATCATCATAACATCATCAGATCATAATTTTCTTTTGTAAATTGACCTAATTCTGCTAGCACTGCAACTACGTAAACATGTCTATTTCACTTAATACAAATCAAGGCAAAGTAAATCAGTAAGCTCCATTATGTGCAGATGTTTTATTAGCCTTTTGCTTTAAATATATATATATATATATACATATATATATATATATATATATATATATATATATATATATATATATATATATATATATATATATATATATATATAGCCTTAGTGACGTCCACGACCACGACCACCGAGCTTCCACCTCATGTGTATCTTGAACAAAACACTTGCAAGCCACACCCTACAAGTCGATCAGCTGTCGAACAGTCCGAGCAACAGTTCGTTTGACCCTGTATCGTCAGTCTCCGTATCCGTCGTATATCACCTCTGTCAGTCACATAGCCTACGTGTGCGCACGGGATTCCTAATCTGTACAGCGTTGTCGATTGTGCCGAACAAACGACCGATTCACATTCGTCCGACGGATCGACAGATGGTAGACGGCAGACAGTAGATGTACGCATGGATAGCTTTGAATTTGTCGAACACAGTGGAGTACGGATGGGTCGGCCCGTCCGACGTATTCCTCCGCTCCCACCTTCCTGCGGCCCGTTTCTCGTATGACGGCGTATATGGCGGCGCCAGTGAATCGCATACTGCCAGACAGACAAACAGGACCGGGTGAAAGAGAGCGTGAAAGAACAAGAGAAACAGAGAGACCCCCGAGAGAGAGATAAAGAGGGATAAAGAAACAGAGACAAAGAAGAACACCGTCAAAGCTGGTGGGGATGGGTGGCGAAACAAACGAAACGAACGAGAAAAACTTGAGAGAAAAAGTACGAAAATTTTCGAGTTCCTGTCGGACGACGAGCACGATGACGGCTGAGAAGGCTGGAGTAGAGGGGAGGGTGGGAGAGAAGAGATCTGGAGATCAGCAGAAGGCCGACGGAAAAAGTCAGCATTTGAAGAGTCGAATCTGACGCCGGAGACGCAGTAGAAGCGACTCGCAAACGACTACTACCAACGGCAGCTGCAGCTACCACCAGCGCAAAACTCGTTTGCGGCGTTAGTTTCCTGACTGCTAGAAGGTTCAACGTCGAAGCACGGAGCCGCGATAGAGGTGGCACTGGCGATGGCGGTGGCTGTGCTGGCTGGAGCAGAGTTGGTGGAAATATCAATGGTGACGGGCAAATACGAGCTACATTTAGACAGGAATACCCAATTACCCCTTTCTCTAGCTGTCGAGAGTTTCCGGCAGATTCCACTGGTAGACTCCGATCGCGATACCGTTATCGCTGAAATCCCTCTCGACCTAATGCCACTACGACACGGCGCCCTTTCCTGACTGGCCGGTCCAACCTCTTCCAAATTCTCTAAAGGCAACCGATAAGTCGACACTATAGCAAGGTATGCCTTGTTGTCATGGTAGGTGTCAACTTTTGTTCAAACACATGCATTTGCCGACTAGTTACGGGCCAATGAATAATAATAGCAAGTGCTGTCCCTTCTAACAGTAAATAAATACACACGAAATCGTATCGGCCCTATTTGCAGTCGAATAAGACTAGAGGCCGCTTCCCAAATTCCTCAAGTCCGCGGCGAAGAAATAGACACCCCACTAATGAAGTGGCACCCGGAAGATAGCTTAGCAGTGTCGGCTCGTTCGTATCCGAGTGCATCGGATTTGCAACAGTGATGTTTAACTCAGATTCGATCATGCGACAATAACCATGTAAGAATGAGAAAGAGCCTGCGCATAATTGTAGTTCGCCGTTCTATACTATGAAATGCTGTGCTTACGTCGAGCGCTACTACCACGCCATGCAGCAGCAGCTGCAGCCGCAGCAGCCTTTAATCCCTAATGGATTCTTGTAGAACAAAACGAGTCTAGATAAGGTCAGTAGCCCTTTGGGTTGGGACGGTTTGGCATTGTCTCTCGATCGCTTGCTCATCGCGCGAAAACTTTGCACACCCGTCGTTGCACAGACACACGGCTGCTAAACGATGGTCGTAGTGTAGAGGGTGCTGATTGTTTGTTTGGCCGAGAACTCGCTGCCTTAGTTAGCCACCCACTTCGTGCCACTACTTCCTGCGCTTGGGCAATCTTCCGTCCGGGCGAGGACGTAATTTTTATCTCTGTCCTACGGCTCCTCACGCAGACGCTGTTCGCCGCCGTCGCCAGCCTCGATCGGTCAGCCTAACGTTGCTGGTTCCATTGTAGACGAATCGAGTGGGGCTATGTCTGGGTATGGCCTGGGTATTGGAGGTGGGGGTGCAGGCGGGAGTGGGGTGGGAGGAACCCGTGGCGCCTGTGTGGTTCAATCGCGGGACTCGGCGAGCCAGCAATCATCGGTCTCGCATCGCTCGTATACAGCGGCGCTTGTTGTCTGCGCGGGCGGTGATCGGCCGGTGGTCATTGGCCATCGCCTTCGCGAGGAGGACGAGGCGGTGGAGAAGCAGGGAAGCAGGCAGTCAGACAGGCCGTCAGGCCGACGAGCAGGAGAAAAACAGCGCTTCATCGCATCATGCCTCGTCGGGCCCCGGACCTCGAATGATGGAGTAGGAGCAGCACAAGTAGTGATGCCGTTGTTACATCCTATATCTCGTTCACGTTGTACACTGGACGAGGACGGCAATGACGACGACGAGGACGAACAAGAACGCGCCCCCGGCGCCCGCCCGTGCGACCGAGAGAGGGCAAGCGGGCTCGACGCTTCGATTGACCGAGCGCCTTGTAAAGCAGTGGCGAGCCAGCCAGCCGCTTCCCCGTTTTCCCGCTCGTACGTAGGCACTGTGTGGACCATTTGCCATCGACCAGGGGGCAGCCTATTCGTCCTGTATCTCTCACCGTAGCCTCAATAGAACTCAACTTGGCTATGTATGAGTAGGTGTGTGTGTGTGTCTCTGTATGTATGTATGTATGTATGTTTGTGTGGCGTGTATGGACGTGTGTAGCGTGTGTATGTACGTGTGTATCTCTGTATGTACGTCGAGTATAGATGTCTATATAGGACCGAGTAGATGGAAAACCGACTAGTGCCGACGAGATACCGCGTCGGTAGTCGGTAGGTGATGATAGATGGAGAGATACGACAGCCAGGAAAGCACTCGACGGTCGGTGGTCGCTCCTCGAGGTCAGGCTACCTAATGCGGCCAGCAGCAGCAGCAGCAGCTAGCAGCGTGCCTCTCGCCAATAAAGCCGACGCAGAAGATACGTACGCGGCACACGGTGAAAGGACAGATGCATTAGAGATGCTATACCGAATCTTCGTTCATTCCATTTCTCTCTCTGCCTCTCGGTTTTAGCTCTTCTATCAATTTCTGTCGTCTTACATTCCTTTTGCTTTTCGCTCGAACTCCACCTCCCCTCCTCTTTCCCACGATTTCTGTATTTCATCGCCTCCCCCTTTTTCCGGCTTTCTTCCTCTCCTCTTTCTCGCGCTCTCTCTCTCTCTCATTCGTTTTTTCTCTCTGGGTTCTCGCTTTTGCCACCGAGCCATCATTGCTGTCCGAGAGACGTTGCGGCAAACGGTGGCAACGAGGAGCAAAATAATGATAATGATGAATGCCGAAGTCAATGATGATGAGGAAACTCACAGGCTCACAGACTCACAGGCTATCATCAATGAAGCTCAACATAGGTAGGCACACTTGTAGTTCTCGGATAGAAACAACAACATCATCTGCAGTAGTAGTAGTAGTAGTAGTAAGTGGAGCAGTGTGACAATAGCACAAACAGTGTGATGAGCAACAAGCCCTGTGTGTGCTTCTATAACCTCACATTGTCCATCTCAGATCTCGCGCGGCAATCCTCTAGCCGCCGCCTTGCCTATCAATGCGACCCACAGGCCCACAGAGTGACCGAACGCCCGGCCAACAAATACAACTAGATGAATGAACCGCCACGTCGATGCAGCTTGTTCTGCTGGCGAGTGCTGTTGCTACGGCAACACAGATAATCGCAGATCGTCTTAGACTTTTGTCCACGAGCAGCCAGCGGAGCAGTCGCCGACGATCACCGACTAATTGACTGTCTAGACTAATCGAGAGCAATATTGAGATAGCAATACAGCAAGCAGCACTTTGATTTTCATTGCTCTTTTCTATATATGAATTATAGCATAGGGCTACACACACATACGAGCACAATATGCATACTACAAACATGTGCAAAACACAGGCTTGAACATGCTTCGGTATTATATATATATATATATATATATTAACTGTAACGATGTCACGTTGCGCCACTGCATTGCGTTGGAGCGTTGGTAATTCACCCGCATGTAAACGTTTTCTCTATATATAATATATATTTATTATATGGGCGGTTATGCAGCAAATTTTAGAGGGATTATGTTTGCCTTTTTGGTAATTTTTCGAGCGTTTAACTAAAGCAGTAATGCTTGTTCCGAAGAAGCTCAAGCGGAATAATCTTACACCGTTATCTTGATTTAGCTGAGTAGGTACTTTTGGTTGTGCATTTTCTCTTGCAATCCACTAGTTGTGTGTTTATGTGTTTGTAAACATTTCGCATAACTATTTTTTTGCGTATGATCCCGCGGAGATGTTTACTGTTCTGCTTGATATGTGCATGCCGGTTCCATCGTACGCGCTAAGTTCTTTGACACATCGCAAAGCAGCAGACGCTCACAATGGAATTGTGAGGATCCGAGGCTGTCGGACAGTATCTGTGCTATTATATCTGTCTTGTCTTTACCTCGGTAATATGAGTATATCTGAAACATATTTAGCAATACCAGAGTTAAGCATGGCGAAACTCACACTCCTAAACATTAAGCGCATACTCTTCGGGCTTGTTCTTTTTACCGTAACCATTACCCACGCCGGCATTTCTAGTGTGTCTAATGCATTCAGTTCATATATGCGGTTGATCTTTGCCGTCAAATGTAACGGACGTCATCAATAAAAGGCGTAGAAACAATATCTATTTATGTTTATGACTAGTCTTCGGGTTGGTTGCTGCTCACCATTATCCTTACACGTTATCCCTTAGGGAATTCTTCCCTGGAGCAGGTTACAAGGAATCACTCTATAGAACTAGAGACATTCAGAATGATGCGGTACGAGCCATTTTCCCTAGACGACGTTTTGACCCGATCAGCAACATGTAAGCTACACATGACTATCGCACTGTACTGGATTTATTTGTGTGCTTATTTGCTGCACGTTTTCATCTTTCATGTAAATATATTGCGGTAAGCCTGTCTGTAAGTACAAATACACGTATGTTGGATGAATGGATCCTATAGAACTATAGTTGTTATCGCCCATATTGCCCTTACACCGTGGCTGTGTTGCTATATGTTGCTCATGGAGTCTCTGCTCACTGCCCTATGTTTGATTAGTTTAACCGTTAACCGTAGCGTTTATATTATGTAGTAAATAAACCACGTTTAAACTAGAACTCATAAATCTTTGTGTTACTGAATCTAACTCGTGTTATTTAAATTCCTCATCACGCATTTACTATACTGCATGCTTTCTCTGCGGTCGGTGTCTGACCTTATACATTTTATAGCGAAAGCGTTACGTAACAATGCTAAATACGAGCCATTCCTTGGTAAGGTTGCTGACCTTGCTCGTTTATCTAGTAATATAGGCTGCATGTGTACATTTGTTGCTCAATGGGGTGAGGAGGAGGCATGCACAGAGGTGTCTACCACCCGGTCTATGTCTGCAGCCGCAGGCCAAAGAATACAAAATCTCTGCTGTTGCCTTCTGGCAGGCAAGTTTTTCTAAAACCATAAGACGTGACCTCTGGGATTGGCGAGCACTACCTAGCTTACGTTATTATTATTATTATTATTATTATTATTATTATTATTATTATTATTATTATTATTATTATTATTATTATATTATTATTATTATTATTATTATTATTATTATTATTATTATTATTATTATTATTCTCATTATCATCATCGGACGGAGCCCTGCTGAGATTATAAATTTTTTTCGTTTACCAAAAACGACACATTACAAGATTGCGGCTAAGCGCGCGGCTCCAGAAAAAGGGCAGAACAAGTACACCCTCAAAAAGACATGTTTTGCACGATTAAACTTTTTCATTTAGCATAGATTAATATGTCCGTTAAAACTGCTGTGATTTCTTATTCTTCCTTCTCCTCCTCCTGCTTGATTGTTTTTTTCGGTTTTTTTCGAAGAATTGTTCTACACAGCCTGTCCGTTAATGGTATCACATTTGGGAAGTCAGCTCTCGGTGTCTATTACTTGTCGTAAAGCATAAGTCGATGGCACAGAACGTCGGTATTGAGAGCAAGAACTGCAAAGAGTTCCGTGCTGAATGTCCATTGTTGTTCGTGTGCTACCTCAGTTTAAAAATCATAGTTTTTTTTTTATTTTGCTAAGGTTTGCCATTACTGATTGGCAGATGCGCACGATTCATTTACGTTTCATTTATTTATTCTGCAGTTGACAACGCGGCACGGTCTCTATCGAGCAGTAGACCAAACCACTTGCAGCTATATACATATATAAGATAATGCCATTCGATTTCCCTAACAGTCCGTAATCTCCATATACGTACACTATGTGCAATAGTGTTCGTACTATTCGCTTGTAAACGACTCGGAGGAGTCGATCGTCATTGTACATCAAATGTAAGAGGAGCTGCAGCTATCACGTAGTACTTACTCTACGACAGAGAGTTGGTGAATGCAAGCTAGCAATTAGCGGTAACCAATGTCGATCGACAAACCAAATGAAAATGCTGCACCGCCAGTGGTCTGTGAGGTGGCGTACGACGCTCTGCATTACGGACAACAATCCGTTGCTGACTGCCAAAGCTCGAGATCGCGTTCGAGTTCGTTGAGCCGCCTACGCCGGGGAAGCGGTGGCTGATCGAGTAATTACTCCCAGAGGAGGCATCTCAGAGGGGGCTGACGACACCTTTCTTCTCGCTCTTCGAGGGAAAGAAAAAGGGATTGGGCGTTCGTGTGTCCGCTGCGGACGCGACTTGGTGGCCGTCGCGAGGCGTTACTCTCGTCGCCGTCGTTGTTGTTGTTGTTGTTGAAACAGAACAACGTCTTGGTCGTCGTCGTCGTCGTCGTTGTTGTCGGCGACTTCATCTTCATCGCAATCGCCTTTGAAGTGTGGACGAAGCAGCGACACTTAACAAACCTTGTAATAAATCTCTTCTTTTTGGTCCGATGCGGGCGACACTTCGAAGCGGCCGCCGCTGCTGCTGCTGCTATCGGCGAACGCGGCGACAGTTTTCCAATGTTCCTTTGATCTAGATTTGAAGACAAAACGTCAATTTTCCCTAATTGACATCCGCTGCTTTACCCAGCAGGTATGTGGCTTGTCTGTGAGATTTGAAATGTTTTTCGGCACACTTTGACAGGCGCGCACACAGGCGGCGCGCCCTGATGCCACGAGCGCCCTGATGCCACGAGCAACATTAGACGCAACCAGACTACTACTGCAAGAACGCATAGAAAAAATCCGTACTCTCTGTGTACATGCCAAACCGGTTAAATGCTTCATTCACGCAAACGTTAAATTAATGATATTGTAAACGCGAATTGATTGCAGAGTTCACCGCAAAGCAAACAAAACTCAGCAGCGTTGCAGATTAAAACGCACTAGCTGCTTACAGCTAAAGCTGATAATGGGCAATGCCGAATATACAGATTTCGGACAGTCATAGGCATTACAGAACGCCTTTTACAAAAAAAACTTGTGATCAGTTACTATTGTACAGTGTAGGTAGCACGCGTGACGTACAACTGTTTCATTATTGTCGTTTAGAGCATTAAGAGCAACACTTAGTTGCCTTGGCGACGTAGGACGCACTTAGGAGCGCCTGCTTAAGTTATTTTCGGACACCTCGCACTATTTGGTGGTTGCGTTGCTTACGCAATTAATTTAGGAAGACCCCTTGAATCGCAATCAACTAGCACATCTTTATAATTGGAGTGCAGCAAAAACACAAGTAGGAAAAGCTACTCAGTCTGGAGAATGAGAAATCAAGAGCACACAGAAGAAGCAGCGAAGCGGTAAGTAAAGAGCTCCAAGCAACTAAAGCTGGCGGCGTATACCATCGAATGCTGAGTGTGTTCATAGGAGCGTCACCACCAGAGACGGGCTGAACAATGCCTCAACACTGGCCTCGGGGTCTGCGAGCAACCAGAACAAAAGGGTTGCGGACTTGCCATTGTCACCATAAAGCAGGTCGAGCTCAAACGTCAACCACAATACATCGAACACTTTTGATTATTTTAGGATTGGTCTAGCTTGAGGCAATCTTTGCTCCATTAAATTATAACGAAAGCTGACAATTGTATTTTTATAATCTAGGCTGATATCGATTGTCAACATTAACCTTATCTGTGACCGAGTAAAGAGTTGACGCCAAATAATGGTTGTGAGCTTCGAGTATAAACTTGCATCTAATTGCTTCAGTGAAGCACTTGCCATTTTATGGCAGTTAATGGGAAAATTAAATTAACCGTTAACAAAATGTCGTTGCCGTAACGGATATTAAAGTGTGTTTTCTTTTAAGCTTATTATGCGTATACGGATATATGATCCTTTCAATACTGTCCTTTAAACGGGCGCTTTTGGCCCACCGGCATTCGCGTGTCAGAAAAACATCGTTCGTTTATGTTCCAGATTCAGGTCAGTCGATGTTCTCCATCCCAGATCACGCCAAATGTGCTGTTTCTAGTGTATTTCTGTGCTTATGTTTTGTCGGAATTTACCTGTGTGCAAACAGCAGACCAGCTGGGAATGACGTGTCATTACCGCCGAGAGGTTCTTTATTCAGAAAGACCCGTCTAGTGCCGCCCTGTCTAGAGACAGGCACGTGTCGGATGCCGAGCGGGTCGGTGATCAGTGGCCACCGTCGACCCGTAAGAACCTTTGCGCAGCCAGCAAAGCCACTTGTATCAGGGGGCCGCGATTATGGAAATGAGGGTAACATAGCTGCCCTAGTGTGTCGTCGATATTAATTGTTTAAAAACTTTTAATTAGTGCTAGGTAGCCGGTAATGCTCTGCTACCTGACGATATTAATTGCAGCACGACTTCTGCTTTTGCACGTGCTCGCTCGTGTCATCATATTACCAAAGCGTTTGTCGCGATACGTTGTTTTTGACGCGGCACGATGATCAGCTTCCGTTAAAACGATCGCCGGATATCACTAGCAGTGTTTGTTTCTTATCTAAATGTATATTACTGCGTTGTGTGTTTGTATCGCTCGCCTACCTACGTATAAATTTACTGAATCTAAGTTTGTTCTAGGAAGAGTTTCGGAAACCCCGAAAGACAGCACCTACCTACAATAGATTCTGTAATCTTAGCCCATTCCTATTTTACCGATAGCTCAGTGTGTGTATGTATGCACACCATTATATGTATGTAATCCATATGTACATTATACATGGACATGTGTGAGTAGTGACGCAGGCAGTGACGCAGTTAGCAGAAGTGAAAGAAGAAAAGCAGCTTTCTGCTTTGAAACCTCTTTGTCGATGCTGTCGGCGGCCTTTGTGGTTGGTGTTCCGAAGCTCGAAGGACGAAGAGCGGAGCTGAGTGAGGAAGTGACACTGGGGGGAAAACCGAGTACGAGGAGAATCGTGCCGCTTTGCACCCGTACAGCCAGATTGATGGTCCTCCTCAGGACAATAAATTCTTCCACTGCTCTATCGAGGGCGTTTGTCCCTTTGGCCGACTGACTGAGTGCCGTCCGACTCTACCAACCTACCTACCTACCTACCTACCACGAACCAACCTACCACGGTCTAGCTTCTCGTCTACGCTGTCCTGCCCGACAGATGACTTCAATTGGTTGTACGCCGCCTTGCGTACAACCTGGCCGGTCTACGGCTACGAGATGCCAGGCAGGCGTTTCTGTCTTCAATTTCCTCTCAAGTATATGTAGCCTCCATGTTGAAGGAGTGAGAGAGAGAGAAAGAAAAAAAGTCCAGAGGGACAACGACACAGAGAGACGGAGAGGGAGAGCAGGAGAGACACCCAGGGATACAGATGCCGGTACACTGGCTGTCTATTGCAATCCACAGGCGCTACCGTTGCGTCTCGACGATGGCCACGACAACGATCACGTCGACTGCCACAATGACTACTAGTACGATACTAGCTTTATTTCTTCGTCTACTAGGGAAGCTATTTATACTATCATCACCACGCCTATTACGACTAATACTCGTGCAGTACAGAGTATCCTAACTAGGGTAATGCAAATATTTAAATTCGCAATAAAATGCAGTTTTTGAAAACTCGATACTAAACTTTGATTTGTTAATAAAGTATAAATGTGGAAATAATGTTTAGAATCATACGACGGGGGGGGGGGGACGACGACGACGGAACCATCACCTTACAGCAGACCCTCACAATACACGGCGACTCTTCTTTTAGAGCTACCTCTTTCAAATTAGAAAAGCTCCATTGGTAAGCTGTGTTCACTGTCGTGAAAGAGTGGAACTCTTCTAAAGTGCCAGGTACTAGAACGGACGAGAGCCACAGCAACTGCAAAACTCAGGAACAAAAGAACTAATGAGAGAGATTAAGGGGGGCCAAATATCTCAGATCCCCCAGAGGAACTCTTAAGGAGTTCGCGTACTATTTATGCGGCACGACTTTCGGGTGGAAGCTAGGATCAGCTTGGCTACGGAGGTACTGAAGGAGAAAGGAAGCCTTAGGAAAAAGGCTTCTCGAAAGCAAGATTTCCGCCCGCTGTGCAAAAAGATCAAGTGACGCACTTTGAACTTTGGGGAGACCCGTGAGTGACTCCGGCTAAATTATTCAAGTAGCACTCGCCACTTCTCCCGATGGTTCATAGTACTGTTCTATGGAGATCTGGGCCGTTAGAGAGCGAAAGTTAAGAAAGGATGTGCGTTTAGTGAATATGGGCTTCAGCGGGCTAACATCCATCTGCTGGGGTCGAGTTTCCAGCTGTTCGAGAAAGAAAGTGGGACCCTTCTCATTCCCTACTTGCAGCAACGGTGTGTAACAGTAATTCACACCATTCCAAAAAATGGCACCGTCCAGTTGGACCCGCGTGTCTGTGAGATCCAAACCAACTCATCGAGGGAACAAAAACTGGGTTAGCACGATATCCTATTGAGGGAAAACACAAGGTTAGCTCACCCTTGATTATTTGCGCATTTCCAATAGCATCTTTAAAAAAGTCAAATAATGCCTTTACCCAAAAGCCCACATTTGGTATGCATGTTTTCTCCTATTAAGCGCACGTGCTTTCCGTCACTCCACAATGTTGCTTGTTTACGAAGCCATCGAGATGAAAATAGGCCTTATCGTTAAAGGAAATTCTGCGCGAAAACTAACCATTTGCTTTCTGCTGTTCTGTTATCCAGTTGACGAATGATCTTTGCTATGGATTGTTGGTAGACTGGAGCTGTTATGTCAGCTGGATTTTGTAGACATGAAAACACAAACATTTTATAAGAATGCGCTGCAATGTGCTTCTTAAAATGTTGCAATCTTGATCACCATGCCAAACGGATGTTCCAAGTTTTAAGGCCAAATTCTTGCAATGTTTTTAATTAAACGACCTGGCCGAACATGTGTCGATGATTTGACATCAATAATTAACATAGTCTTCTTTTTCGATTATTTTTATCATAGATTATGCACTTCGAAAATGTTGTCTACAAAAAATGAACGCCACGTGGAAAATGTAGCGGTTGAACTTACACTCTTTTTAATACAACGAATGTTACACTATAAAAATGCTGTTGTGTTAAATAATAATCAATTTTTTAATGAAGACTATCTACCATTGAACTGCTCAAACATTTGATTGTGCAAAGCACAGCAGTTTAAGTGGCGACAAATGAAAAAACGTTTCTGTTGGAACATCCGATACCACCGCTACTTTTGTTTTAGTTGTCTATATGATTTTTCTGATAAATCTATTTTTCATATGAGGCCGGTTATGCGTCGCCGGTAGCAAACAGAGACGAAATCCCTTTCAGAGTCAAAAAAGTTTGTTGTGTAGTATGACAACTATTTGCGTCGTGTTTCGAGCCATGTCGCGATGTCCAATATGTGATTCCTGGTAATCTCCCTTTGTCATCTTTATCCTACTTCACTTGACATGCGGCATGGAGTCTCCATGCCGTGTGCCAAGTGGAGTAGGATAAAACCAGATCATGACCCTGTCGTAGACGATGTTTCAAAGCACTGGACCTAGTACAGGTTCATGCAAAATCCACGCTACTCTGTATTATCTTTTGCCGGCCACAAATCTACGGGCGTCCAGGTGAAAGACCATCATTCTACGAAGGTAGGGCGAAAGGCTTGGACGCCTCTTGTGTGTCTTAATGTGTCGCGCACGTCTTTCTTGATATTTGCTTCATCTACTAGAGGATGAAACACATAGGATGAAAGCGATGCAAACGCTCGCTTCCCATTGAGCCTCTAATGATTAATGCCATTTGCAGCTAACAGCACTGTTAACTTCCCCAGATATTTTATGGGCAACGACAAACATTCGGTTCATAAAAAAGGATTCATAAATTATTTCTTAGTCGGCAGATCTGCTTCTTTATCTTGGGAATCTTATCCGTGCCTATGACACGTGTTGGGCATATGGCAAGATGAGGAGTATACTCGTTGTTCTTGTTTACAACTACGGTCAAAGCGTCATCGACTTTGGCGCCCGAATCCCGAAAAAGATGAGTCAGTCCCATCCTTTTCGGGACCTTAACCATGTCGCATCTTCTTGCCGGCGTCGGCTATTTTCTCGACGACGGTGTGCTTAGTTTTAGTATAAGAGGACTGGATGTCTCGCAATTGCCCAATTTCTGCTCCTATTGGGCACCAGTGACATACATTTTAGTAATTTAATTTCACTCCTTATCACTCCTAATTATGACTTCTCTGAGAATCGTGTCCCACTGGAAAAAAAACTATTTGTTTTAGGCGATCTCTACAACTTCCTATATCAGCCTCGGACATTTTCCGGTCACCCTGTATGTATGTATGTATATATATATATATATATATATATATATATATCCATATATATATATATCCATATATATATATATATATATATATATATATATATATATATATATATATATATCCATAACTTTGCCAAATCTTCAGCTAATCCTTCGGTGACAAGAAGCTAGGGCGCTGACTCCCGTCGCGGTGTTGCGGTTTAGCAGCAGCTGCTGCAGCTGCTGTTAATGCCGCTTGTGTCGAGAGAAGACGGAAGTTGAGCGGATGAGGTGTATTGCCGTCCGCCAGTCCGCCGAACCAAGCAGGAAACCAGCCGAATCAAGGAAGCGACCAGTGCCAGTGATGACGCCGCCCGGAGCGCCCAATGTGCTAAAATCCGTGCAGGGCCTAACGCATGATACTATCGCCACGTTGGCCGCCACGAGCTGAGGATGACGGATAGAAAACGGAAACGAGATGGAGGACGACGAGGAAACATCAACGACAACAGCAACAACAACAACAACAACAAAACCACCACCAACGACAACAACTACCAGGGAGGGACGGGGGTGTTCGTTGAGCGCCAGAGCAGAGATATTTGCTCAGGTGGAGTGTGGCGCCTACAAACGTATGATGCCGACACCGCATACACACCGACAGAGGGCATGGCTGCCGAGGTCGCCAAAGAGCAACTCTATCTTGCGGCTGAGTAGCTTTACTGGGCTTGGCTGCGACCTGGCTGTAACCAACGTGGCCCAGTTTAATAGCAGCAGCCTATACTGGACACGGATCCGTCACCTACGGCCGTCCAAACAACGTGAGCATTACACCCACCTATATATATATATATATATATATATATATATATATATATATATATATATATATATATATATATCTGCAAGTGCATGCACAGACATACTAAAAATTCGAATAATGTAACACATTAAAGTTTCGGACCTTTGGACTACTGCTTCTAATGCTCGTGTCGCCAGCCATTTCTATCGATTTATCTTTTCAGCAAACAAATATTGAGGGTGTTAGACCAAATACAGTTAGGCCAGACTTGACGTGCTTGTAGAGTTAGTTAAAATAGCTTTGCCTCCTGTGTGTGTTATCGCTAATCGTGTTGCTTAGGAGTGAGCGTCAAGTTATTTTTGGTATACCAATGTGGTTGATGTCACTTTACAAAATACACATCGATGTCTGCCCTTTACCAAATTTCTCACATCACTTGTTTACAGCTCTTCGTCCTAGACGAATGCCCTAACCACAAACTCAGGCACCATTCGACGATAAATATCGGCAATCTCCTGTCACTAAAAATCGTGCTTCTAGCGCTGTTCCGGTCTGGACGCATCCCATTTTACCGCGGCTTAACTTAATTTGAACTGCTCTTACACGAGCAGGTGACTCGAAAAGGCGCGACCCCACGATAGACTCCACGAACGTTCTGTTACGACCCTTAAAGATGGCGCTACAATTGCTATTTCAGTTATGACGCTGTCGAACGTGTCCATTTATCCACACATATGAATGCATGAATTCAATCATTGCATGACATGGGTGCCCTTATGCCTTTATGCTACTCTTTAAATCAGGGCCCTTAGAGCGGTAGCATGAGCGCAACAGTCAATGTGGCAACTCGATCACTGATTGTCAGCGGCATATAGTTCATAATTTACTTTTAATGGGCATCGCTCAAAGAAATTTGATAAACATCGGGAAATGAACCCGCGATATCCTAGTAGATAAACGAAAACTCATGCAGTAGTTCCCTAGCTCACGCTTAAAAACGAAACATACGTTCCGTTTTTAAGCGGTTGTTTTTGATTCGAGACTATTCTCTGTCCACCGCGGGCTTGGAATCGCCGTAAGGCATAATTTCATGTGGAGATATACGTTTGTTAACAACTGTTATGATCTCAAAAAAACGGTTGATGGCACAATCAAAATTCAACGAACTACAATCAATGTGGCAACGTGTCGGTAGATGACAGCAGTAGGGAGCACCTAAACATTTCTGTCTCTGATAACATAATATTCTATGGGAATCCAACATTGTGATGTCATCATTATGTAACATGATTTCACATTGTTATGTGATTAGTTGCGTTAACGATGCAGATCACGCAAACGGTCACTTGCTCAACGTAATTTGTAATTGATCAATATTTTCTACTGCCGTCATAAAGGTGAAAACTGCCACAGCTAATTGAAGGTTGTACCAAACAGTGATGGCCATTGCTGAAGAACTGCAATCGCATTAACCACATAGCACAAGCACTTGCTGTCTGGTAGTTTTTTAATGTATTGAAAGGCAGTTCACCTGTTTTGTACTCGTTACAACATTCCACCGAAAACTAAAAAATGTTAACTTATTAAAAAATACGCATGCTAAGTAAAAAATGTAAACTTATTAGAAAAGACAAGATGCATTGAATTTATCTAAAACGGCTTTATTTAAGCCGTTTTACATAACTTAAATGCACACAATCGGTAAGCTTATTAAACGCTGTCTTCGAGCCTTTATTGAGCTTTCTCTCTTAGAAATTATCGAGATTATTAATTTTTAATTGGTGCACTCTTTTGATAATCAAGGACTGTACATATCACAGCTAAGAAAAGGCGGTATTTTAGCAATTCCAATCAGAGTACAGAAAGAACTACACGTATATATATATATATATATACTTAAACGGGAAGATTGCATCCCAATTGACGGCAATACGCAAGTTACCGAGCTTTAACGGGCAGTAAACATGCCTTTAGGAATATTCATATATGCATCTATATGCGTGCATACGTATGCATATATGACGTAGCTTAGCTTGCGTGTCGTCGCACGTCGCGACACAAGACGCTAGAGTTTGCCGTGCGATGCTCAAAAGCAGCAACCTTTCAAAGGCTCAAGGCGTTCGGGTGGAAATTTGCACTGAATATAGCAGCTATATGCACTGAAGCTGCTAGGGGTTTCCTCCGCTCTTCTTCTAAACTTAACACGGTTGATCAAAGCGTCACCAAAGCGACCAGGGGACGGGGGCGGGGGGGGGGGGGGGTGGAAGAGAAGGAAGGTGGTGGGGCAAGGGGAGTGGAAAAGGCGGGGCAATGAACCTTGGCGTCATTAATAACCCGCCGCTGCGCACAGCTTCGTCCAAATGGGGTGTGTTTACAGAGTCGCTCCTGTACGGGCAGGCCGTTGTCAACAAGTGAGCTCTGCTCGTGGACTCGACGATCGCGCCACTTAAGTGAATGTCAACGTAGTTCCTGGACGCCTCCCCCCCACATTCACTCTCTCTCTCTCTCACGCGCTTCCTGACAGAGTACAGCCGAGACGTGTGCCGATCTTGTAGATTGCTGCTGCTGCTGCCGCTGCCGGCTTTCCATAATATAACGTTCCGACTAATGAGCCTGCAAACCGGAGTGCGTTTGTTCGAATGATGTTCCCTTTGATGGCTGGCCTCGTCGTGGCCAGGCTGTCGGCAGGCCGTGAGGACAAAGTGTCAAAATGATAGAGAAAGACAGGAAGAGGAGGGGGAGGCGGTGAAGGAGGAGAAGGAGAGGGAAAGTGAGGGAGAGAGAGAGAGATGAAGCGAGTGAAGGAAATAAGTTAGCTGTTCGAGATTTCACTAAGCGATTAGCTTCACCATCCATTAGCAGTTAGCAGCCACCTTAGAGTTGCTAGCCTACCTGCAGTACGTTGCAGTACGCCAATCCTCCCTCATAGATTCCCCATAGTCGACAAAGAGAAAGTCGTCTAAAATTGCAATCGGTTCCCTTGCGTGCCGCCTCGTACGTTATTGTCACCGCTCAAGCGGGACGACTCGACGCTGAACGTCATACTTCTATTATGTCTAGGACTGTACGCATGTACAGACGTGTGTATGTATGTCTGTCTGTATGTATACATGCACGTCTACCTGTAACGCAACGTTCATGTTGTTGTTAATATTATTCATGTAAAGGTGGGCTGCGGACTCGACACGATTGATTTTCTCGACCGACGAACACATACAATAGGTTACTATGCTTCGCCGCTCCCGACCCCACATTATTATCGTTCACTTTCTTGTTGGCGTATGGAAATCAGAGTGGTTTTTGTTGGCAATCTCACTGCGTCGCCGTTTGGTCACAAGCAGGCAAACACGCAAATCAAACTATCAATTCTTTACAAAACCACCGAAAGCTACTAAACTGTAGAACCTCCCACCATGAGGTAGGCATCAAGAACCAGTATGAATATAGATTTTTAGTAATACGACTTGCAGGTTTATAGTAAAAAGCAGTCTTTTCGGCATCGTACTTATTAAACAAGGCCAGTCTAAAGCCGATGATGGCAAAACCGTCGAAGGAATGGTGCTAGCCACTTGGAAGAACATTGATGACATTCCGCTTTCTTGCATCTTCACTGCTAGTATACTCTACGCTCATTGAGTTGAATCGCGATAGCTCTTACGTACAAATACTGTTTTGTTTCTAGGCTTCGTATGGGTTCCCAGGCGATAGGGCAAACTCAGTTAAGTATGTTGCTTGTCGGGTAAGCCTTGGTAACTATTCGTAGACGTTTACAGCACCACAGTATACGAATAGATCATTTACGCTAAGGACAGTATTCGCGGCGCAACGTTGAGAAATATACGCAGACTACCGAAAGCCAGAGATGGAGCGCGGAATTCCGCATAACCGGAACGCGACGTATATACGAGGTGTGTTCAAAAAGTATCGCGACTTTTGTGTTTTTTCAAAAATTATTCATTTATTCATGAATATCTATTTTGTCCCCTTCAAAGTAATCCCCATGAGATATTATGCACTTGTGCCAACGGTTTTTCCAATCTTCGAAGCACTTCAAAAAACCATTTTTTTTATCTTGTTCAGCTCCTCCTTCGATGCCGTCTTTATCTCGTCAAGCGTAGCGTAACGTCGTCCTTTCATGGGCCTCTTCAGTTTAGGGAAAAAGAAAAAGTCACAAGGGGCCAGATCTGGGGAATACGGTGGCTGCGGCATCATTAGTGTGTTGTTTTTGGCCAAAAACTCGCGCACAAGCAACGATGTGTGAGCAGGGGCGTTATCGTGGTGCAAAAGCCAATTTTTGTTCTTCCACAAATCCGGGCGTTTCTGGCGGATTGCTTCGCGCAAATTGCGCATAAATTGCAGGTAATATTCCTTATTGACCGTTCTACCCTGTGGCAAGAACTCATGATGCACCACGCCCCTGCAATCGAAGAAAACTGTCAGCAAAACTTTCACATTCGACCGAACTTGGCGCGCTTTTTTCGGTCTTGGTTCGTGCGGCAGCTTCCATTGAGATGATTGAGCTTTGGTTTCCACGTAATAACCATAAACCCACGATTCGTCACCAGTTATGACCCTCTAGAGCAAATTTGGGTCGTCGCGGACAGAGTCCAACATCTCATTAGCAATGTTCATGCGATGCTGTTTTTGGTCGCAATTGAGCAATTTTGGTACGAATTTCGCGGCGACCCGTCTCATGCCCAAATCATTGATAAAAATCGAATGGCACAAGCCAATCGATATGTTTAGGTCCTCAGCAACTTCTCTAACGGTGATTCGACGATTGGCCAATACCATTTTCTCCACTTCATTAATTTTTTCGTCTGTTGTTGAAGTGCTCGGGCGTCCGGCACGCTCTTCGTCGTTCACATCTTCTCGGCCTTCTGAGAAAATTTTGTACCACCGATAAACGTTGCTTCGGTCCAAGGTAGCTTCTCCGTATGCCACAGTCAACATTCGGAATGCATCCGCGCACTTAATTTCGTTTTTCACACAAAATTTGATACAGGTTCTTTGATCAATTTTTTTGAATAGGTAAAAATCGAAGACGATCCAAAACACGTGCAAGAAAAGCAGCTGTCAACAATTAAGTGAACATTCAAAATGGCCGAGCTTGTCGGCATAAGTGAGAGACATGAGTACCAACATAACGCCACAAAAAATCGAAATTCGAATACTTCGCGATACTTTTTGAACACACCTCGTATCCCGCGAACGTACAACCCCAAATGGCTAGGCAATAGTTTAAAACTGCCCTATAAAAACATGGTGAGCTGTTTTGTGCTGCGATGGGTAACCTTAGTGATCAAACCTGCAAAAGGCAGACAACACTTACTTTTCCGCTTTTTATTAGCCTAATCTTGATGTGGAAAAATTTTTAGGATAGTATTTCAAAAGCCTTGGCTGATAGCGATCGCTCCAGTTACAGATCGTTGATTCGGACAACATTGCAGTATATAATTTCTTCCATTTTTGATTAATTTACAAACAACATCTTCGGTGTCCGATACATTGAGTTGCAGTACATGATAAAAATGCAGTTGAATTATTTCATATCGCCTCTTGAGATCGGAGAGAATTGTTACTCAGCGTTTCATTGACTTTATGTGTTTTAGGGTGTCAAAGAAATTTAGTCGTGTAAACGTTAACTAATAAATGTATTAATACTGTAAAAACAACGCTATAATACAAAATTAACTAGGTTGTCCCTAGTATAAAGCCTTGTAGCGCTCCATCTGAAAAAAAATAGATGCCTACCCAATCTAACTTAAAGTCTCCTATAAGGTGAAAAAGAATAAAGTCTTGCTATCAGACCCAGTGCGCCCTAGAAATATTAAGACGATATCGTACCGCAGCTAGTCAAATGCTTTTGTGACGTCTTACATGATAATTCGTCATCCATTCCTTGTCATGTAAATGTGCCTTGCGAACATGTGCCAACGTCATTGAGCGCATCGCCTTAAAGCGGTATTGCGTGTCTGTCACAGGAGCATACACTTCCACGTAAGCTAGTATTTAGAGTCATACTTTAATTACCAAGAGGCCTTACTTCAATCCTATTATGTCCTGCCAGTGTATTTTAATGAGCAGAGTTCTGCTACGCTACACTGGGTAATTTTCAGTGGGCTGGGCACGAAGAAAACAACAACCTTCTTATGCTCGTATCAAAAAGCTTTTACAAAGAAGTAATTAGACCCATCTAACTAATGAACGGTGGCCGTTTTTTCGCTGTCATTTTGAATAAACAATTGCTCCAAGTTGTCGTGCAACTATAGTTGGCCCTATTCTTACAGACGATCTGATGTCTGCTAATCTATTGCACGTTTTATAGTAATAAAAATAATAGTAGTAGTAATAATAATAATAATAAATTGCTTAGTGATCTGCCGTGGTTATAGAATGCTAGAATATCAGAACAATGAATGAACTACCTTTGATATATATATATATATATATATATATATATATATATATATATACATACATACATTCCTGCTTAACCCTAAATAAACAGCAAATTTATTATACGGCTGAGATATATATATATATATATATATATATATATATATATTTGCTTAACTCTAAGTAAACAGCTAATTTATTATATGGACGAGATGGGACTTAGTAATAATTGACAAAGACAGTAACAGTAAAATTTCGAGGAGGAAGTCGACTGGCAAAAGACGACGACTTTCGAGCCGGGGGTAATGTAGTAAATTTCGTAAATGATATCACCTATTAGGGGGTGACTATAACCTCGAATGGTAGCAGTTCCCGAAAGCATATTGAAATTAGAGTAGGAAAAGCCAATCGAACGGCAGCAGCAATTAAATACCCGCAAATGCTGTAAATACATACCGTGTCCGCCCTTTTCAAGACTAAGGTAGAACCAATAGCAACATTCGGTATACCATTTACATAGGAGATATCAGTAGAGGCAGATATACAGTTACTATATAGAGTTCGATTTTTTCTTTATGAAGCGGGTTGTGGAGTTAGCCAATTCTTGTAGGAATAGAATAATTCATATCTTAAGGGGGGGAGGGCTTTAATGACTTAGGAATTACAAGTACGAAAGGGGTTTATATAGGACGATGGCGTTTGTGGCCTACACTATGAAGTGGGCGGAAACATTAAAGGACATCGACACAGGAATATACACGACAGTAGCAATGAGGAGTACAGGCTGACAAGCAGCCGGATATAAGAGTAGACGCCTAACTACGGCGTTTGTAGCCCACGGGTTTCATCACGTTGTATACATCACGCAAGATTTGCACAATCCTCCGGAGCGTTGTAGGTGCGCGAGATGCTTAGGCCATTGCGATAGATACCACGCCGCAGCATATCCAGCAGCTCAGTCAATAGCTGAACTCACGAGATGAGAGAAGATCCAGTGATGTGGGAGAACCACTAGTTGTGACTGATGTACATGTTTATAATTTACCCAACATCGGTGTTAATAAGCCATTATATATATACATATATATATATATATATATATACAGGGTGTGACTGAAAGAATTTTATAGCGATACATAAAATTGTAGAGCTCGTTAAAGCAAATATTTTTTCCAATGGAACATGGTCTCTAAGAAGTCTTGTTTTGGAATGAGAGTGAAATTACTACAATTTATGAGACTGCCGATTTTGCCCGACATAGGAGCACAAAACGTGCTGTTGCGAGACAACCAATCTTCAGCACACCTTCGTGTTCGCGATAAAATTCTGCTCCATCTGAAATATATACAAGGCCGATCAGAAGACGCGACATGGTCGCTTAGAAGAGAATTCGCCAAAAATGAAGTTCTTTATTAGTTTTCACGCCAAATACTTTAGAATCATAACCCTACAACCACTCACAGCGCTCAAAACGGACATATTCAGTCAATGCGCAATTCATGGCGATCATTTTGGTACCAAACATATGTCAATGCGAGCTGTGGTTGCGGAGTAATTACGATTTTTCGGCGGGATGTCCAGATTAAGTGCATGTAAAATGACTGTGTGGCGACGTTCACTACCGCCGACGTGTCGCGCGACAGCCGCAGCGCGTCATTTTTCATGCACTTAATCTGGACATCCCGCCGAAAAATCGTAATTACTCCGCAACCACAGCTCGCATGGACATATGTTTGGTACCAAAATGATCGCCATGAATTGCGCATTGGCTGAATATGTCCGTTTTGAGCGCTGTGAGTGGTTGTAGGGTTATGATTCTAAAGTATTTGGCGTGAAAACTAATAAAGAACTTCATTTTTGGCGAATTCTCTTCTAAGCGACCATGTCGCGTCTTCTGATCGGCCTTGTATGTATTTCAGATGGAGCAGAATTTTATCGCGAACACGAAGGTGTGCTGAAGATTGGTTGTCTCGCAACAGCACGTTTTGTGCTCCTATGTCGGGCAAAATCGGCAGTCTCATAAATTGTAGTAATTTCACTCTCATTCCAAAACAAGACTTCTTAGAGACCATGTTCCATTGGAAAAAATATTTGCTTTAACGAGCTCTACAATTTTATGTATCGCTATAAAATTCTTTCAGTCACACCCTGTATATATATATATATATATATATATATATATATATATATATATATATATTTATATATATATATATATATATATATATATATATATACGGATTTGATTGGGCAAAACTCTGAGAAAATATTTTTTGCCAATGGAAAGGGGAAGCGGAAATGCTTTGCATATGAGTGAGATGATCTTGAATGAAATCTTCTGAATTGTTATTTTAGAAGTGACTGTCCCGACATACGTTTACAAAATGCACGATTGTGAAAGAATGCATTTCTTAATTGAACAACTAACATACCGGCGCATTCGGGAGGAAATTCCAGATTCTCAGAATCATACCTGGTTTTAGCTAGAGCAGGGACTATTGTGATATTAAGAAGAGTTCGTTATCTTTTTATTTACCATATATATATATATATATATATATATATATATATATATTTATATAACTTTTTTTATGTTAGCACTTTGGAATGAACAAGCAAAACATCGAAGGGGCTAATGGGTCGGTTACAGTTGCGTCCCAAACAAGCATGCGACCACGCTCAAAGGGGGTCAGAGTGAGACCGTGCTCTTCGGCCTGCGCTTAAGGCGCATGACAAGCCATGATGGGCCAACGCGTTCACAAGATAACCACAACGACATCGGTGAGGAACCAGTAGGTCAACACCAAGCCGCAGTCCTGTGCGTATTCGCGTCGTAGGGGGCAGCGTAAGGCATGTAACCAAGCTCCAGTCCCTTGACTATTTACGGCTCGAAGCCTAGCTTTATCAGCTAAGGTGGTTCGCTAAAATACAAGTTTAGTTTTGCATGTTTGAGCTTTCACGCCCAGGTTTTCAAGATGACTCCATTACGCGTGCACAACCAATACGTTCAGATGAATGTCTCACCTTAAGTGAATCATTTTGATACCAAATCGGTAGAGCTGATGTCTGCTGTTGCATAGTAACTAAAATATCCCGATGACCATATTGGGTGTGAGTGCATACATGCAACTACAATATTCGCTATCTTTGTCAGTCAAGTCAGTTGTCAAACCTGTAGAAGCTCAGAAAAAAAAATATTTTACTCTAAATTCTGCTCGAACGAGTGCCCGTCAGCCGATAAGCACATTCGGTGGCGACAGCAAAGCTCACTGCACGCGTTCAAAAATACCAGGCGTCTCCCGGTTCCACCAGCAGTAACTATTCTGCCGATCAGATCTATAGGAGACTCAACGGAAGTTGCAATAACTAGATCATTTAGGTGGCCCTAAAGAAAAAGTCGAGACTGGACAGATCGAGCGATCGCGGCGACCAACCTGGTGGACCGCCGCGCCAATCCAGTGATTGGCGAAGGTCTCATCCAGCACGTAAAGCGCGTTGTGTGCTGGGGCACTATCGTGCCGGAACCACATCCTCGATCGAATAATTTGTGAAACGTATGCCAAGAGTTCTGGCAATGTTGTGTTCAAAAATATGTGGTATGTTGATCTATGAACATTGTGTGCGTTGAACACACCATCTTGTGTGAAGGCTACACTATCCGTGAAGTGAACAAGAGCAGGATATATATATATATATATATATATATATACATATATATATATATAGATATATATAGATATATATATATATATATATATATATATATATATATATATATATATATATATATATATATATGTATATATTTGTATAAAAAGTAGGATATACACATATAAAATATATAATAATTGGTATGTTTGCTCACTGTAGTGGAAGCAAAAGATTATGCGCCACTTCACATTCACAGGAGGGTCACGTGCGCTGGACACTACTTGGCAAAGTGCCCTCCAACAAGAGCCTCACTGCAGAAGCAACGCCTGCCGAAGTCACGGCAGCATCAGCAGCGGCGGCAGAGACGGTGTTAACTCAAAGCGGCGTCCGAAGCCGAGAATTGTTGAGGTAGTCGCCGTGTTCTGTTCCGGGCTGGTCCGCCCGATAGGAGACCACCTTAGTAATCCAGGTAGAACTGCCGCAACTGTTCCAAGAGACCACAGCCCGGAACAGGTTCTCTTGATATCGATAACACTTCTGCATTTTTTTGCTGTTTCTCAATCTTTCTCTACCCCCCCCCCCTTCCCGTTGTTTTTCTCTAGCACATCATTTTCCTCCTTTTCTTCGTCCTTTCCCCTCGCCTCATTTTGGTCCTCTCGCTCATTCGTTCGCTCATATTTCCACTCGGTCTATAAAGATGCTCGGCTGCTCTCCGATCTTGCGCAATTTTTATGAGTCAGGACACTCATAAATCTTGCGGCCTGCAAGCGAACTGTCAAGGCCGTCGGCCCGCGTAGCTAGTCGCTGGCGTCGAGCGTGGCATCGCTTCGACAGGCGGTGCGTTTCGTTTTTCCTCTCTCTCTCTCTCGTTCTCTGTCTGTCCGTCTGTCTGTTGGTCCGTTTTTCCTCTACAGTTCGAGTACAACATACACGGCTACGCATCTACATGTATATATATATATATATACGCGCACACACCATGGCTAGAGAGACCTCTCTCTCTCTCCTTCTCCCCCCTCTACCTCTCTCGCTCTCTCTTGCTTCCCTCTCCAGCGAGCAACTTCTTTCGTTCGCTAATGGACCGCGGACCGCTTCCCTAGACGACCAGCTAGCGGGACAGAAATGGAAATACGTACTTACCAAGCGGTCTCCAGATGTCACGTACAATTGAGATATCACACTGTCGCCGAATAGACGCCAATGACCGCAACGGAACGCCGACGCCGCGGCGTGCTTCGTGTTGGAGGTTGCTGATGGTTCTGCCTCGTCAGTAATCCGCACCATTCAAGTCGACAGAGCGGCAGCTGATGCCGTTAGAGCAGCATTATAGCAGCAGCGGTAGCAGACGGCCAACAGAGCCAGCAACGAGAAGCATTGGGTCACAATGTGTCTTTAGCATTGCACGAGTGTCGCATGTCAACCCCCCCTCCTCCCCCTCCTCCCCAAAGTTTGAAGGATAAATGGGTAAAGTTACAAGTCGTCCCGTTCCGTATCAGGACGCTTGTCGCTACGTTTCGTTAACGTCGGTAGTCGGTCTGATGTCGTAAGCAATCTAACTAGTTGTCCCGTGATCCCTGTCTGACTGCCTGGTATAACTAGACTGGACCACGTTGCCCCAATGCACCTCTAGATTAACGCGTTTCTTGAGGTCAGCCGTGACCACTGTGGACCACTTGGTTGGACCGAAGTTGCGAAAGCCTGCTCTACAAAGAGAAGTGCCGGTGTCGGTGAAGCCAGTCTCGAGCACTCCAAAAAAAATGCTAAAAAACAGCCAGATGATGTAACAAAATCTACTTCTCCCGATCATCTAGCAGAGTCATAATGGAGTTGTAGAGAGACCATACGGCCGCACGCCGTGCATATTCGAGCCGCAGAAAATAAACTCTCGATTGCATATGGCACCCTAAATGGCAAATAACAGAATCTCTGAGCAAAAGCAGTATTTAGATCACAAGAAAATTAAGTCCTGTATGTGACTAAGCCTTAGAGTTGTCGGATTTGTCGATTCCCTGATTACTAACCCGGCGACGATAGCTTGATGTCGGGTAACGGATGGTACAATATTCCTGCATGATGTATAACTGCATTATTTTTGTGCTATTGTCGCTCCGTTATCCTCCTTCACGTGGCAGAAATTCGTCTTCTACATATTTCACTAATACATAGTGCTTTTTTTGGTAGTGAAATGTGTAGGCGCAGCGGCTGCGATTAATTAAAGTAACACGTTCTCTATAACATAAATGTATTCTACTATTACGGGCTGTATTTTCGGCAGGATGGGGGGCTAGGGCCACTAGCAGTCGCTCGTCGGGTAGGCATAATGTGGTGTGTTCGATTGATACACGATTGATATACTCGCCGGTCCTCCTATTTGCCGAAGTAGGTTTAAAGTTATTCCAGCACGGGATCTGACTAAAAGGTACAGGCGTCCAGGATTACTGTTCGTCAGTTTACGATTGGCTGCAGCCACAGCCACTGCTCAAACTGCGTCCATCGACAGGTAAAGGAAGTTCAGAGCCACCCGAAGCAGAAAGATGGTGCGGAGCTCAAAGCTGCGAATTATCCCTAATTCTGGTATTTGTTTTGTCATATCTCCTACCTGTGTAAATATTGCTTCGAGTAATACTTAGTAAGCGGAGAACACTTAGTTAGGCCAAGCTGCGCACACCGGCCAGATTGTGTAGGTACTTATCAATCAAGATCTGGTTCTAAATTTCTGAAGTCCTTCCCTCGAGAAGTGTGCACCTTCAGCGGCGCCACTACACCAAGGACACGGACGACGCCCATTTCCACTGGACTCTCGTGGTCATCTCTCTATTTCCGGCTGCGCTCGGGTCTTCCCTCTATTTTTGCTCTACTGCTCGCTCCTCACCAGCGCCGCCGCCTCTGACATGTACGTCCCCAACAGAGGGCATACCCCGTCGCCTGGCCGCCTGTACCCCCTGGTCTCCTGTAACCCCCCATATCCTCGCCTTCCCGGCCGTCTTCTTTTTCTTCGTTCGACCGACCCGACCGGCGGTCTCGCGTAAAAAGGTATTACGTAGGCAAGCTGAGAGCGGTCAAAAGGAAAGCAGTCAGCCTGGATTGGCTCCAGCCGAGCATGCTAAACCCCTCGCCTTCGCCGCTACAGCTTCAGCGCCTGCTCAATCGCTGTTTCTCTTGGCTGGACCAAACTTCTTGGCCTCGCGCCAAGGCCAGTCAGCGACCGTTACAGTCAGACAGACAGGAACCGTTGGGTGCTACCACGAAGCCGTCGCCGCTACCGCTTCCGTCGCCGCTACCGCTTCCGTCGCCAATGCAACGATTCTGCTTTTGCTGCCGCCGCCGCCGCCACCGCCTTAACAACAAGCAGACGCGGCGAGCGACACAGCGAACTTTGAAATTGCATTTCAAATTGGACCCCATCTCTTGCGCCGACAGCCGAAGGTTAGTCCAAATTCGTACTGTTTGTTTCTTTGCTTTCATCCACATCCATACTTATGCGCACGCACAAACGCTCACACCAGCACTGTATATAGTTTTGTTTAGAAAAATACGACTTTACAGATGGCGGACGAAAGTCAACACGGGAATAGGCTAAACGAATGGCGAAAAATAGGCTTTGGGTCAGTATCATGCATGCCTGCAGTGTGCAGCACGTGCAGCAAGAGTGAAATTGGCCGTCACTGAGCTGCTAAATCCCTTAGATTTGGATGCACTAGAACTTGAGAACCAATATTTGGCCGAGCGAACAACAACAACCGAATACACTTTGATAGTAGCAAAAAATACTGCAAGCTTTGATCAAATACCGGTAGTAGTTGCCCACTGTCGTCGTCAGCAAGTAGCCGATCTGGTATTTATTTCGAGTATTTTTAACGTAGTTTCGCAATGGATAAATAGCAATAGTAACATTTATTAAGTCCGCCGGGAGGTTGGAGAGCTAGACATTTTTAGTAACTCTCACCTCTGGTCTGGTCTGGCATATGACAATCGCTACGTCTATACCAGACGAATAGTTCATGGCTATCATGACCTGCTCTGTTCGAATACGAACTTCCACGAGGAGTACACAGAGCGCATCTGTTGGCTGTGCTCTCAAGCGTGTACGAAGTGTCGTGCGTCTGCCTGGCGGGCCTTTACGAAGAGATCGCTGCACTGCCTCTCTCGAATAACATGCCGAGGGCAGCTGACAAAACTGTACGTATCATTGTAATATGCATACTCCATACACGTGATGATGAATAGTGATATATTCGTACAATGGTACCTGATAGACGACTGATTCATGTACCACCGCATTTCGTTATATATATATATATATATATATATATATATATATATATCTATATATATATATATATATATATATATATATATATATATATATATATATATATATATATATATATATATCTGCTGCAAAACCTGCTATCTGCTGCACGAAAAGATAGGCCCCTTCCTGAAGTTTGGCTCTGAAACTGTCTATTTTAGAAGCCCGCCACTTAAGCACACTTGCCAATAATTGGATAAAGCACAACAATATGCACTTACTAGTGCGACTGTAAGTGGTCAACTCGCACGTCAAATTCCTTTAGTCGTATTGAGAGAACATCTCACTGAAAGGTCAACTTTGTTAGAACAAACTTTAAGGGTGGTTGGTCTTCTACCAGGACAGTAGGTCTTCTACCAGGACAGTAGGTCTTCTACGTGGACAGTAAATCTAAGCACAATTTCAATAGAGTCTTGACAAGCCCGATCGCAAGTCTGCAGACAGCCAACTCGTTTCGGCACATAGCATCGCTTGCAGGACGTAGCGAGCTACCACTGAGAGCGTCGTAAATTCGTCTTTGTGACCTACCTACATAGATTAGTCGTACAGCTCCGACTATCTACAAAACGGGCGAAATGCTAACAAGCGGACCGGTCGTAATGGAGGAAGATATATAGAGAGCACACGCTCTTGCGGAGAAAATTGTCCACTCCAAAGTGCTGACATAGCGAGGTTATATAGAGAGAACGAGTCAACAGAATCACAAACTGTGAGAGAACAATATCATCTCCCGAGCGGCCGAGGCGCAGTACGTGCGAACCACGTAATGGCAATGCCGTGCCGTCATGCATCATAACGCAGCGGATCGGTTCGTTGACTTTTTCTGTTCGCAGATTGATGTCATGACGATGTGCGGGCGATTAGCTCGAGGTTATTCGGGTGATAAACATAAACGTGATGGGTGTGATCTCGACACGACGCACGCTAGATGGATGCCAGTTACCTGTGCCGTATGTGGTAATGAGGAGATTCTCAGTAGACTACTAGTAATACTGGCCTGTGGCCGTACTCTTTAAATCTTAAATATCAGCAGTGTTTCACACTGCAGTGTGTTTGTTTTAGCTGGCAATGGCGGGATTTTTTCAGCAAAGCCCTGGTAATGATACTCTTGACGAGTGCTAAGAAAGGTCGAAGGTACTGACACTTCAGAGGTGCCCTTGGCCTCTAGCTGGCAACCAGCCTCCTCCTCGTTATTACAACTTTTCACAATTACAGTATTATGACCGTTACACACGGTCCTTTCAACCGAGGGCAACCAGCAGCAACAGTAACAACGCGTGCTTGTATGCTCATACATCACATGCAAACGCTAAAATGGGTATCACTATCGTCGATAGATGCAATGTGATACGCACACCTCGGCAAACAGTTTTAGACTGGTCCTGCATAGCGCGAAACTACCCGCTATCTCTTTCTGCATCTATTGGACCACTGCAAACTGGTCAGGGCAAAACGACCCAGTCGCCAACACTAAGGAGCGCATTGTAAAATCACAGTATTTCCTGTGTTCTTTTCATTGAGCTCGATCTGTGAGGTTGTACGTGGCGGAATACGTGCACGTTACAAGGGATTATCAACTGCCATGCTTTTCCAAGACGTAGATAAAGGGAACCGGCTATTCAGCCATATCTTATTCAGAAGTAAGTACATACTTTACGCATGACCGAAGCAAATTCCAAACGCGCCTATCAAACAAGGTGGGTAGCCTTAAATTACACCCCTTTGCATTACCGTAGCAGGAATACACCCGAGCTCATATATGTTTAGTTGGGGATCGGGACATTGAGACATATCGCCGACCAAGTTGCATAGTGTGCAATCTTTCTGTCATACTCCTTAAGGTCACCGCATATGATGTTGTTGTTGTTGCCGTTGTTGTTGGTGGTGTTGTTGTTGTTGTTGCTATTGCTATGACCGCGGTTGTTATTGCTGTATTTTTTGTTTTGTTCTTATCAATGTTGCGATTGCTTAGCCGTTGTCGTGGGATGTATATTTTTGCGTTTATTGTTGCCGCTGTTTTTCCTATAGTTACTATATCTATTATACCGACCCTTCTTAAAGCGCTTTGCATTGGCTTAGATCTCAACTCTTTCCTAAGCTTAACTAATATTACAGAGGCTATAGATACATTTGTATGTTAGGATGGCGAATGATTCTCAATTATTTAATTACACACAAACGTCTGCGATTATGAAACACAAGCATGTTGCACCAAACGTTGAAGTGACAATGCCATGGAGTGATCACGTTTTGTACAGACAAACACATGGACTCATAGTTATCTGTCTTTTGCAGATACTAAAAGAGTCAGACTTTGCAACCAACAAGTGCTGCGTAGACAGCGAGCTCATTCGCATTGTATCTACAAAACAATTGAGCCAGCAGCCACATTGACGGCTACAAACTTTGACGCAGTTCTAAGCACACATATATATATATATATATATATATATATATACGATTAGGTTCAGCGCAACAAATTCATGTAGGTGAATTGACGCTGCATGACGCTATTGTTGAAGTAAAGTTATTATACATTATAAAGTAATTATAAAAACCCACATATACTACATTCGAAGGGCCAAAGCGGTATGCCTTTAGTTTAAATAACAATTTGCATCGACATGCTTGCCGCTGAAAGCAAACTAGCTGAGCTATACAAATGCTTTCAGCATGTCTGAATTAGCCAAGCAGCGCGTAATCAAACGCCTCGTATTACCGCTACTCTGTAAACCCTGGAAAGAGCTATAAAATATGGCCTTGATTATTGTTATGTGCGCTCGTTCTTTGCTCTTCGTTGTGATCCTCGTACCACATGGCCTGGCCAACGTGGAAGCAAGACTTAAGCCGACATCCGAATGCTTTCATAAGTTTCATTAGCACAGCTCAGGCTACTCCAGCCCCCCATATTTGCGCCTTCCTCTTGCATTGCTTTCTCAACAATGACCGTTGGAACCGCTTTGGTCAAAAAGGAATACGCCATGTCGCTAGGCCGTCGCTTCCTGTTTTGTAGGCATTCATATGGTAGGCGCGATGGTCCCATATAACACACAGCTATGTCCGTGTTTGTTCACCGTCACAGTTTCAGCGGTAGTGCTTGCTAGGGGGGAAGTTTACAGCGCTAAACTGCTGGCCAACTTGGTTCACAACCACTTGACTAATAATTAGCGACTCACTATCACTGACATTATGTGCTTATGTGCAGTGATTTATTTAAGTAGAGGCAAGTACTACTAGCATTGTTTGAATTATGTACAAACATTATAATTAAATTATATTATAACGGTCAGATAACGTTATTGTTACCAAAGCCTAGTAGACTAGAATAGGGCTAATTGAAATAGACTTGGAGTAGTAATAGTGAAGTATAGAACAATTATAGCTTCAATTAAAATGTTTTACTTCATATTTTGATTGATTGATTGACAACGTGCTATATTATGAGAACTGCGTCTTACAATGCTTGAGTCTTCACAAAAAATAATCATGTGACAAAACAAAGGTGATATAAAGTACTCAATATCGTTGGTAACCAATAACTTTAAAAATCAAATTCTATTCATAGTTTTTATCTAAAGCTTCTGATGCTCCATATGAGCGTATCAATTTTATAAATCATCGTTCATCTCGTACGTCCGTATTACAAACATTAGCACAATTTATGGAGCACTCACGTTAAAATTATCTTAGACAATTTCGCTCATTTGTATACTATTATTAATTGTGTCAAGAAGCGCAGATCCGTAGAACCATTTTCGATTAATTAATTTCTAACACGCTGTGTTCTGTTTGCAAATTGTGCACCCTCTACTCGTTGGCAGTTCATCGACAAAAAGTTTTTTCGCCATTTCCGGCGACACCTTCGGTGTTTTTTGGCGGTATGATTAGGTAGGCCAATCGGCGATGGCTATGATCAATGCAGACGTGAGCTTCGCATGGACCGATGATGCACTTGCAGTTACAGGGTTCAGTCGCGTGCTGTAGGGGTTGTCCAACAATGTGACACGTCCTCAATGAGAGGACGAGACTGAACGATGGACAATTCGAATTGCGTCGCGACGAGCGTGGATATTTTGTCGGGCAACAAATTGCTCACTTTACACTTCATTTCGCCTAGGTAGTTTATGTGTGTACTTGGCTTTCAACGTTGCCAGAAGACACATCGATGCTATTTGCAGTTTTCCAGACAGATCAGCACTGAGTAAGTAGTAGTTGTAGCTAGTGATACATACATTAAAACAAGAAAATACGTTTAAGCTTTTTGGTCAGTCTTTTGTTTTTGCTGGCACAGATGACATGAGGTCTCTCATTTCTCAAGCTATTTGTGATGGTATTGTTTTGTTTTTCGGACATAGTCAAAATCAACTAGCAGTTGCGTGACAAGGCCTGTTGGCTAAATACTAAAGTACCTCGGTGGAGAGATATATTGTATGTACACTATGTGTATATACATATACGCATATATTACAAATGTTGTTGATATAACCACCGGGTCACCGAGCACGCCTGTTTAGTTTGACTGTGCCTTTTTGTGCGCGCATAACCGAGTTAAATAAACACACTGTACCATGTTAAGGTATATTTCATGATATACCATTGCTGCTGGAGTAGCTCTGTGTCACGATATCAAATATTAGCAGCGGCATATAGCGTGTATGTATTTTAGGCGAACTTCCAACAGCGCGCAGTATACAATAACATTTTTGAGCCTTTCTCCTTTAAGTGAGCCCACATATACTACATTCGAAGGGCTGTAGTTTTTATCAGTTTCAGAGAACACATGAAATTCTGTGTTCTCTGAAAAAATACTCAGCTAATATTAAAAAGAGCAAAGTCATGTATATATATATATATATATATATATATATATATATATATATATATATATATATATATATATATATATATATATATATATATATATATATATATATATATATACAGGGTGTTGCAGGAATATTTGAAGCGCGATATATAGAATTGTAGAGCTCGTTAAAGCAAATATTTTTTTCAATGGAACATGGTCTCTGAGAAGTCTTGTTTCGGAGTGAGAGTGAAATTACTACAATTTGTGACACTGGTGTTTTTGCCCGACATAGGAGCACAAAATGTGCTGTTGCGAGACAACCAGTCTTCCTATACAGAAGCTAAGCACACCATCGTGTTCGTGATAAAAGTCTGCTTCATCTGAAGAATATGCAAGGCAGGTCAGAAGACGCGACATGGTCGCTTAGAAGAGAATTCGCCAAAAATAAAGTTCTTTATTAGCGTTCACGCCAAATACTTTAGAATCATAACCCTACAACTAATCACAGCGCTCAAAACGGACATATCCAGCCAATTCATGGCGATCATTTTGGTACCAAACTTATGGCAATGCGAGCTGTGGTTACGGAGTAATTATGATTTTTCGGAGGGCATGTCCTGATTAAATGCATGTAAAATGACTGTGGGGACGTTCACTACCGCCGACGTGTCGCGCGACAGCCGCAGCGCGTCATTTTTCATGCACTTAACCTGGACATGCCCTCCGAAAAATCGTAATTACTTCGCAACCACAGCTCGCATTGACATATGTTTGGTACCAAAATGATCGTCATGCTCATTTGCTGAATATGTATAGCTTTGAACACGTGGGTGGTCGTAGGGTTATGATTCTGAAGTATTTGGCGTAAAAGTTAATAAAGAACTTCATTTTTCACGAATTCTCTTTTAAACGACCGTGTCGCATCTTCTGACCGGCCTTGCATATTCTTCAGATGGAGCAGAATTTTATCACGAACACGATGGTGTGCTTAGTTGCTGTCTAGGAAGACTGGTTGTCTCGCAACAGCACATTGTGCTCCTATGTCGGGCAAAAACACTAGTGTCACAAATTGTAGTAATTTCACTCTCACTCCGAAACAAGACTTTTCAGAGACCATGTTCCATTGGAAAAAATATTTGCTTTAACGAGCTCTATAATTCTGTATATCGCGCTTCAAATATTCCTGCAACACCCTGTATATATATATTTGAGTTTCGCTATGGCTCATTCGTTCTTTGCTAAGATAATTAAGAAATTACCCTTGGGAGTTCACCTGGAGCTTGTGCGTTACTTGCTATCAGCAATACCAACCGTAATAAGAGTCATCGGCGCTAGCCATGCGATAAGGGCTAACGTCTGGCACTATCTGCCATTCGCATGATTTTTACACGTATCAAAGTACACTTGGCCGCTAGTCAGTTTTAAGCCAGCCCGAAAACTTGAATAATAATAATAATAATAATAATAATAATAATAATAATAATAATAATAATAATAATAATAATAATAATAATAATAATAATAATAATAATAATAATAATAATAATATTGAACAGTATTCTGATATATCAACGAGAGAAACCAGTTGAAAGCATTACCAGTAATGGTCTCGTTATGTTTTCGAGCGATACTGCACAGGCGGATCACTCTACCGGTAAAGCGTCGGGCTTTGTTGTTGGGCCCTATCGCCTGAACACGCTGTCACTCTTCGACCTGTCTCCTGAGCCTGTCTTCTGAGCCTGTCACCGAGAAACCTGTCTTCTGGATACTGCTGTTGGGGTTGCGTTCATGGTGTTACCGTTACGCCAGCAATCTTCAGCTTTCGTGGAACTGCAAACTTTGACGATGCGTGAGTTTGCTCCCTTAATTAGCCGGAACCGAGCCCGCCGTAAGCTGTCGTGGCTGGGCCATCTTTGTCGTTGTGGTCCAACAAGTAAAGGATTGTTTCTCCTGGGCACCAACTTGAAGTCCGATGACGTGCAGGTGACGTTAACTTTGTGCCTCATGCTATTGCAACAAAGTCGGTTAGTATTCTAGAAATGTTGATAGATCGGTGGAAAATCAGGAACGAGAATGGAAGCAAGTCTCAATCAGCAACGTTTTCCGAGTTATGAGTACCTGTAGATTCAGAGAGAAAACATCCCAGTAATCTATTTTTCTTTGTGTTGTATCACAAAAAAGATTCGCCGAATTTCGTAGGAAAACCTAGTGGTCAAGTCATGTTCGCACCGCTCTATTATTTATCGAAGGCGAAGCTGAATGTCCTCAACTAAATTAAAGTCAGTTGTCTAAAAGAGTTCGAGCAGTCTACCGCACTAGCCACAACTGGTTTGTCTGTCTGTTTGCCCCGACACCATTCTCTGTGGAGGACCTCAGAACGACTCTTGCTTTGTCGAGAACGGAGGACTTCGAGATTCATCTTGCCGGGAATATGATTTTGCGGATGCCAATTGGCGTTTTTATGAGTCCAGAGCGATGACCACTAATTACAGTAAGGGTCCATGTTGCAAAAATAGACACTTTGTTACCGGGTTTGCAATACATGCATTTCATATAGAGTTATGCATAGTTTCACGAAATATTGACCGATTGCGAACGCGAGTTATGCTACATACATACTCACTATGAGCGAATTAAATGTAATAATGATGACGAATCCAAGCTATGTAGAAATCATATGCTCTATGTCACCTCCAACAGTGTACAATAGTGATTTCACTAAAGAAGGCTATGTAGGAAAGCTGCGATAAACATGTATTTAAACCAAATACTAGTTTATAAAATAAATATGTAATGATTGTTCACGAAAGAGACACCATGAGCATTTGTTCCGCGTGCTTTTACCTTGCGGCCGCTACGCAAGATTATTTTTGCTTTATTCCGCATGGTTTATCTGTAAAGCTGTAGAGATGTTTTTCATCGGTAGGTGTTCGTCGTTGTTCTACCATGATGCGCCCGGGTTTTCCGATCTGTGCGATTGAGTCTGTTCGTGTTTAGCTGCGCCCCTTTAGTTGTTGGGCTTATTGCACTTGATTACTAGTCGTGGTCGTCGAGTGCGTCAGTCGGCCTAACGTTGCAGCGGTAACGTTCGTTCGATGTCGCGGCGAAACCTCCTTTTGCAAATTACGACGCCCAAGAACGACGCCGCGCGCAACCTGCCTCTGTCTATTTGTTCGATCTGCCCAGGGGCGCCTCTAGGCCAACAGCACCATATACACAATAAAACACCTAGAGGTCATACCGCTATTAATGCTTCGGTTTGTACGTAATGCCCTTGATACCGAAGTGATAGTACATGTAAGCAAACGCTGATGACTATATTGGCTTAATCTGTGTAGCGGAGCGTTAGATAGTAGGTTCAATAATTGATAAAATGAGAATGCCTACTTGAGACAGTCGGATATGTACGAAACCACCGCGTTGTAACGATCAAGAGGCTTCGTGGGCAAGGCTCATCACGGATCCAAAATGATGGAAATCAAATCGGAGGTCTGTCTTCTTTCCCTAGAAAAAAGCGTTCATCAGTGATTGCAAAAAATAGCATCAAGCCGATATGTAATTGGCTCCAACACGAGCGAACCTTAAAGATACGCTAAACAAAAGGAAGCGGACAAGTTGTAAGGCGAGTGAGCAGCTGTTGGTGGCCTTTGTATCAACGTTAACAACGATGCTTAGAGGACCACCACCAATAAGAATGGGAGACGCAATGCAGCGCCGTCTGATTTCGTTGGCACCATACATTCTCCATCTCCGGTGTTCAAAATATGGACGGAGCACTCTGAAATGCAAAAGCTGCGCCCACATACCGTTATACTGGAACGCTAGAGCTACACGTACAGGAATCCTCGGCCGTGGTGTCATAGATCAATACAACGGAGAGCTCACTTTGACGTCAAATCCGCTGATGCCATGTAGTGGGATGGAGATAAAGTTATTTGCTATTTTCCTAAGCTGAGCGCAAAAATGAACAGGCCGTAATAATATTTAGTCAAAGCATTGAATATGCAAACGGAAACACTAAACGCACGGAACACGAAACACAAAAAAAAAACGTCGTCTGCTTCGACACCGAAATAGATGGTCAATGAGTGAGCTCCTGAAAAAAGTGACAGTTTAGCTGTGTAAACTCTTCAATCCCTGTGTACCTCCTGTGGTCTGAGACCCCTATACATCAGACTTCTCTACAAAACTGAAATATTGAAGAGCTTACCTTGTTCTCAAGTTACACTCAGTGTATCTCTCAATCTGTGCTCACAAAGAAACGTGGATCTCATCTCTGACTTCATCTACTCCACAATCTGCGTAAGATTGCAACTATTCGCTGGTGAAGTGTCCGCACTGAACTCAAGCACCCAGTCATACCGCGGTCCTAGGGATAACAATTTTGTTGCATCAAAAATTCACTTTTTCAAACTTTTTCGAACTTCAACTAAATATAACTGGGTTGTAAGAATAGAACAACAAGCTGTGGTACATTGTGACACATTGTGAGACTGTGTGATACCGTTGCTTCCTTCGAACAAGCAAGTCAGCGCGCACCAACAACATCAATAACAACAATAGCAACGAACAGCTGACTCGTATGTCTGACAACAAAACAGCTGGAACAAAACGAACGATGATGGAAAATGATGATAACAATGGAAACACGAAGAAACCACGTAATGTTACGCCGAAGTGCCCGAACTGTTCACGAGCCATCGGTCGAGCATCATCTATCCAGTGCACTAAATGTAACCTATGGGTTCATCTTGCCAAGTGTACAAGACTCTCCTATGCCGAAGCCAGGCAGGAAGACGTCATGAAAAATTTCAAATGTAATATTTGCGATCCACCCGCTATTGAGGATGAAGGTGGGATGATTATTGCTGATGATGAGACCGACCTTCTGACGATCATTAGGTCTCTAGTTGATCAGGTACAAAAATTGAACGTTACCGTCCGAACTCTGGTTTCGAAAAATGATATTTTACTGGAAAGAAATCAGCTGTTAGAGAAGAAAATGGACAAGCTATTGAGTAACCAAACTATATCTCAGAGTATGAGTACTACTAGGCCTGTAAGCGCCCGCTCCGACAGCCAAAAAAGCCGACAAAGTCACCAGAGAGGTAGGAAGATTGGCACATCTGAGAGTTATACATACAGCCGATCCCAAAGTAGATCGCAGTCTAGAGGGCGTCTACAGTTTCAAAACAATCTTCACACTATCTCAAATCGTTCACACATGACTGCCGGTAGCAAGGAAAACCGAAACCGCAGACGCGTTCTTGTAGTCCAAAATCGAAAAGAGCAAGGACCGAACGCTTTGCCTAGTGTTTCTGTACGACTTCGCACGGAACGCATTTTTGTGTCAGGTCAAGAACCAGGACTTAAAGCAAGCGTGCTCCATGGCCACCTGTCGAAATCAGGGGTGTACCCGATTGTGGTGAAGAAGATAAAAACTCGTTTTGCCCACTACAGCTCCTTCTATGTTGAAGTTCCAGACACAGACGTAAATAAGATGTTCGATCAAGAGGTGTGGAATGAAGGTGCCGTAGTCAAAATATTTAATGGGCGTCTGAGAGAGTCTGATGTGATGGAGATGCACCCACACCAATGACTGAACGAGGCACATCGGCGGTCATCAACCCTGGTAACGGACATGCAATGGAACTCAAATACGGCACCGAATTGTGAAATAAATAATGAACTCAAATGTATATCTATAAACGCCCGATCACTAGCCAAACCTGGAGCTATCGATTGTCTACATGCGTTTATGGAAACTGATAAGACTGATATTGCGTTCATTACTGAGACTTGGCTAACCGACAGGATAACGTCTGCTGAGTTGGCTGCCTGTGGAAGATACGAAGTCTTCCGTAAGGACCGTGTTGGACCCACAGGTGGAGGCGTTGCACTGCTAGTGAATTCTAAGCTTCCCTGTGCTGAGGTCAACCTAAGCAACACTTCCTCTGAATTAATTGCGGCAGATGTATTACTGGTAGAAAAAAGAGTACGACTTGTCTGTACATATCTCAGTCCGACCGGCTCGCATCTTGAGCGGACGACAAGATTAGAAAATCTGATTGCTGATCTACAGAACATCGTAGCTGGCGACATAAGCGTTGTTCTCTCCGGCGATCTAAATCAACCTAAAATAAACTGGTCTGGTTGGTGTACTGTAACATCATCACGGCAAAACGAAGAATCGACTAACAGTGCACTCTCAATACAGGAAAGATTTCTTCAGTTTTGTAGTGAATCTGGCCTGAAGCAACTTGTCGCTGCTCCCACTCGTGGACAGAACTTACTGGACGTCGTCCTGGCAAATGATGACTCAGTTGATAACATTTCTGTATCAGTACCGCCAATAGCCAGCGATCACCAAATGATTACATTCACCATATCGTGCGGTCCTATCACCCCTGGTGCCTGTGATCTCTGGTGGGACTATGACAAAGGTGACTACGAAGGGATGATCAATAATCTAACTGCGACAAACTGGACTATGTTTTTCTCAGCCTGCCCTAACGTGGACGACATGTACAATAAGTTTGTGAGTTACATGTTCTTCCTGCTTGAAGTATTTGTGCCTCAGAGGGCCTCAGATACCGATGAAAAGCTAAATTCTGGCATTCAACGGGTCAGCCGCCAACTGAATAAAGCCACGCAGAAAAAACGGTCCTGCGCTACAGAAGAAACTGAAGAGAATGCTGCATAGAAAACGAATTATGGAAGAGAGCAGCGTCGCGCAGTCGACTGCTCCCAATGCTGTGCACAAATACGTGCAGAAGCGTATGAGGATCAAGGACAGTCTTGCCTCGATTAGAAGACCCGACGGTACAACCGCCACTGACGACCAGGAGAAAGCAGAAATTCTTAGAAATGTCTTTGCAGCTACCTATCCCACATATAAAGAACTGCAGACACGGAACGCACACGTCGCTCCACCTATATCAACGCCAACGCCCGAAAATGTGAGCGTTGTGAACGACGTAGACGCATCTCCTGAAAACATCCTTAAGCATCTCCGCAAGCTTGCCAACAAGCGGAGCGCAACCCCTGACGGTATTCCAGCTTTTGTCTATAAAAAGTGTGGCTACGACGTATGCGTACCACTTTCTATGATTTTCCGCCGATCCCTGGAGGAAGAAACTGTACCTAGTCTCTTTCGGTGTGCTATTGTATGTCCGGTACACAAACGAGGACAAAAAAGTGATCCGAATAATAAAAGGCCAGTTTCACTCACCTCCGTCCCATGCAAACTATTTGAGAAGGCCATCGCCGAAGAGATCTATCGAAACGCAAATGCACAAGGCCTTATTTCGAGGGAACAATTTGCGTATCGTCCCGCTCACTCGACTCTCTTGCAACTGCTCGAGACCCAAAATGACTGGTGTCTGCTTTTAAATGATGGAAGAGCATTTGACTGTGTGTACTTCGATTTTAAATCTGCCTTCGAAAGCACCACGCACTCAAAGCTGCTTAAACTTCTGCCGCAATACGGAGTTGGTAGTCGTATAGTTAACTGGATTAGGGCTTTTCTGTCGGATAGACTTTTTAAAGTTAGGGTTAATAATTGCCTATCATCAACGGCAGAAGTCACATCTGGCTGTCCGCAGGGTACCATGCTTGGGCCATTAATGTACATATTGTATACTGACTCTATGAAACACATAATACCTCAACATGTGCAGGTAAAGATATATGCTGACGATGTAAAAATGTATACACCTGTAGATAATGCAAATCATATTGTTTCCTTCCAAGGAACGCTAAACAAATTTACAGAATGGTGCAAAAGACTTGATCTTAAACTGTCGGTGGATAAGTGTGCTGTCCTTCACTTTGGCCACAACAATCCTGCTCATATATATACATTGGGCACTAAGGAGTTAACTGCAAAAAGATCTATAAAAGACCTAGGTGTGTTAACGGCATCCAATTTAAACTATGCTCCTCACATTCTAGAAATAGCAACGTCGGCTACGAGGAGAATGAACTGGATTCTGCGTTCTTTTGTGATCAAACAACCCTCTCTGTATGTAAGACTATATAAACAATATGTTCTCCCGATTTTGGTATATGCCTCACCTGTGTGGAATCTAGGTTATTCTCGTGATGAAAAGATACTGGCCGGTATTCATAAAAAGTTTGTTAAATGTGTTGCATATCGTTGTAACATTAGCGAAGACGATGTTAAATGCGACAATATTGTTGAAATGTTAGATAGAATTGACATACGCACGTTTACTCGCATATGTAAACGGCCCGAGCAAGCAGGGAGATTTTTTAACATGAATACTACAAACACTCGCTCGAGAATCAATCTCCAGGCTAAAATGATTGCCAGGAAAGCGATTGTTAACAAAATGTTTGCATGGCGCTTAGTCCGTAAGCTTAACCATGTACAACCCGCCGCCTGAAGGCCGACTTGCGATAACCTTCATCTGTGATCTCAATAAAGCCCCCCTGCTAAAGGGTGTGTGAATATATAAACGAAAATTCCACAGGAGGCCCAGTCGCCTAGTCAGTAATGTAAACGCTATCTAAGTTTCGACGAAGCTTGTTTTACCCAACTTGGCTGAAAGCAGCCCGTGTTTACGAAATGCGCTGATTAACCTTATTGAGTCGTCGCAACTAGTAGGTGATGACTATCACGACCATAATAAACATGTCAGCATGACAGCAAAATTATCGCTGATATGAGGCTTGTCAACGGTTAGGTCCGCGCGCTTGCGTCATCAAGTGGCTTCTCGAAGGACGCTCTGAGACAAATGTAGATTTGTTGGCAAAGGACTTCCTTTATGGCTTAGACTATTTCCCCATAGCCAACAAAAATTCCCCCATATCTAGAAATTAAGTACCTTACGCAGTCAGGAGGTTTGTCCCAGCTCGGTATTTGGACATGATGGTCTTCACCCCTATCGGAGGGAGAAGCTGCTTGACAATCGAATAAACTCCACTTTAAAATTATTGAAAAGTTTGGCATCTCTATGAAAATGTCTTTGAACGCAGGAACATCGTTTGAACTGCCCATATTCTAGGCTGCAAGCTTAATTGCCCTTAAAGAATGATGGAATAGCTCATTGCCTGTGGGCTGATTTTGAAACAAACTGCAACGGAAATTACGCTGCTCAAACTAAATACACCTGTCTGCAAAGGTGGCATCGCTAAAGCTTTTCTGTTTTCGATGTTTTTTATTTTTATTTTAACTCGTCATTTCCTATATCGCTCTTTAAATACGTTTGAAACACGCTATATAAGCGTGTATATGTATGTCATTAAGCAGCACATGCAGTGCATATATCATGTAATCTAACTATATCAGCAACCGCGGTTTTCAAATTATTCGATAACAACAACACCAGTGTTTCAGTCCTTTGTTTGCAGACAGCGGGCGACGTGGCAAGCATACGGAGACGACGCGCTGGTCTAGAACGCTAAGGCTTGAAGTCTGGTAAGCGTCTTAACTTTCTGGGTCGTCAGTCAGAGCCCAAAACCTACCGTCTCTGATTTCAGTAGTTTTTCCAAACGCTGCTCATCTTGAGTACGAATACAGAAGAGAACAAATAACGAGAGAAAATGAAAAAACGACCAGTAAAGGATAGCGGCGATAGCTTTTGGGGAGCTAAAGCCATTTGTCTGGTGAGGACGGCATTTATGTCTTTGCAGGACAGGCGCGCTAACGTCATCGCTCCGCTAAGTGACACAGCCACTAAACGTTGATTCCATCCATCAATCTATGCATCTATCACTATATCGGGCCGCCCCGTACGAAGTAAGCCATTGCTTCTTCCCAGTCTCCTTGTTTGACATATATATATATATTTACAAACAGGCTATATATATATATATATATATATATATATTGGTGTGTGGTTGCTGCTGTAGTCATGGTTGCGCTTGCTGTGTATGTAATTCATCTAAATGTCCCACGCCATCGTTCGTGTTTCCACTCCCCCCTCACTCGCTAAGCTTACATTAACTTTTCTCTTTCAGTTCCCATAATTTCCAATCTATTTCTTAGTCGTCTCTTTAATGACTTACTCGCTTTGTTTTTCCCTCACTTATATCTGTCCATCTGATCGTCCGTTTGGCTGTCGAATAAGCGAGCAAGCCCCCATTTTCCACCCAACAATTCCTGCTCGCCTTTCCTCAGAGAAGAGAGAGAGAGAGAGAGAAATGCAGAGGGATAGAAATTTCTCCTTAGTCCCGCAGTATTCCTTTGCCCTATTATCGTAGCTGTGTGAGTAGTCGTTGTTGTCAATGTCATCCTGTGTTGTTGGGGTAATGTGTACCCGCATCGTAGCCTGCGCCAATCTCTCGCTCTTCCGGTTCTGTCCCTCTTGCAAGATTTCTCCCCGATCAGGCGGCCAGTGATGCATAAAATTTTAACGTCAAGACCAATGTCTCGAATGATTCGATGAGGTTTGACGACAGTGGTGCGTGCGGCGACAACAACCAGGACACCAGCGGCAGCCAGTGTAGGGGGCAGGGCCAGTCCTTCTTTCGCCTTCGAATGGGGGCCCGTTACTGCACGTCGGGGGTGCCGTTCCCAAGGCGCTCAAGTTGGAAGCCTTTAAGCGAATAGCGAAAAAGCGTGGGGACAAAGCGACAAGGGCTTGGATAGTGGGTGGAAGGTGGTGGATATGAAGTGCCAGCCGAATGAACGCTGGCTTCATTTTTCGGCAATCGGCTGGCCTCGGCCCGCCAGAGATCGTAAAGACCAGCCTTTGGTCTTGGCGCGAACTGTGGATTGAGCACACGGCGCGGTACACCCGAACAAAGGGAAAAGACGGCGGACTCCCGCGAGAGAGGCGTGCAGAAAATAGAAATATATGGACAACTATATGGAAGCGTGGCCTCCCAGAAAGCAGACGTTTCGTGGCCACCTCGTTAACCAGTCGAATGCCGCTGGACTTTGTTCAATGGGCTTTCTTTTTAAAGCAAGGTGTTTGCCAGTAAGCCCGCAATCATCGTCCAAGCTATATCATACGGAATTTAAGGTACTTTCTAATGAAGTGTAAACTTTGACCTATTTAACCTCTCTTGTCTGTGTTATCAAATGTTTTTGCACCATATATATATATATATACAGGTAGTTCAATAAGTTCTTAGAATGAGCTTTTTAGAATTTGAATTTTGGCACGCTTTCACCGCTAATAGGAACTGCAACTTTTCGACTGCTAGCACTCAATATATTATGGTGATTGGCCGTTGCGATTTCGTTTGATAGCTTTTCCCGTGCAACGTATCGGCGTGATTTTTAAAAATGGAGAAAAAAGAGTTTCGAGTGGTTATCAAGCATTTTTATTTCAAAGGTTGGAATGCGACCCAAGTAAAAATTGAGTTAGACGAGACGTACAGTGACTCTGCGCCATGTTTTGCCACTGTTTCCAACTGGATTAATGTGTTGAAAAGAGGTCGCAGGAGCACCGAGGATGAACTACGTCCAGGAGGCCAAAAAACGGCAACTGATGAGGAAAACGTAGAGAAAGTGCGAAAAATTCTTGGCACAGATAAGCGAATGAACATTAAGGAAATAGCGGAGGCATTAGGGATTAGTTTAGGCAGTGTGCATTTTATCCTACACGAAAACTTGAAGATGAAAGAGCTTAGAGCAAAATGGCTGCCGCATTTGCTCAACCAAGGCCAAAAAGACGCGCCTGTTTTGGCTTTACAGCGAAATTTGGCCAAGATGTCGAACAATCTGTCGGATTTTCGGTGCAGATTCATGACCGTCGATGAAAGCCGGGTTCATCACTACACTCCCGAGACCCAAGAAGCATTTTGCCAATGGTGTGCACCTGATGAAGGACCTCCGAAGAGGGTGCGGACAACGGCATTGACCGGAAAGGTGATGGCTACAGTTTTTTAAGACCAACGTAGAATAATGCTGGTCGACTACCTTGAGAGCTGTAAAACGATCACAGGAGAATATTATGCAAGACTGTTGGACTGCCGTTAGCAAGAACTCATCGCGAAACGGCCCGCTTTGCAGAAGAAGGTTGTCCCGTTTCACCAGGGCAATGCTCCTGCACACAAGTCCCGGCAAGCATCGGCAAAACTGGCCCAACTGAGGTTCGAACTTATTGAACAACCCTTCTATTCTCCAGACCTGGCCCCCTCTGATTATTTCCTCTTCGTACATTTGAAGAATAGTCTCGGTGGAAAGCGTTTTTCCAGCAATGAAGAGGTTAAGGCTGCTGTCAATGCCTATTTTCAGTCTAACGACGCGGAATTCTACTCAAGAGGTATGAAAGCTCTGAAATCTCGGTGGGAAAAGTGTATTGAGCTTCTCGGGGAGTATATCGAATAAGAAAAATTTAAAAACATGATTTGGAAAATTCTCGGTTTTCATTCTAAGAACTTATTGAACGACCTGTATATATATATATATATATATATATATATATATATATATATATATATATATATATATATATATATATGGAATATCTAACGCGTATTTAAGCAAACTAGTAGCACTTCTTGTGTCAGAACTTTGAAAGGCACCATTGAAAAACACATGTGTAGTCAAGGGTAGAACAAAGGTATCAGGAAAGCAAGAACGCAAAGCTGTAAAACATTATTGCGGCTACATTTTACTTGCTTCGTTCTCTTATTGCTGATATCTCTTATGCACGTTATCTCTGGTATCTCTTATGCACGTTAAGTCTATGAGATAACCACATAGTGTGTGGAGTTGAATTATATACGATTAAATATATAAGTTAACAACAAAGGTCTAAACCACGTTTCTATGCCTGTTCTAAAAACACTCGGTTGTAGCCAATGGCCCTCGAAATATGTGTGATTAACATAGTGTTCACCGCTTCCTGGTTGTATTATTAAGCACTAAATGTATTTTAATACTACTCAAAAAATCTTTAGCAAGAGAGCTGCGTATGTATATATATATATATATATATATATATATATATATATATATATATATATATTATATTACGCTGTTAAAGTCTTATTTTTACCATATGGCACATATAGTTATAGCACGACGAAATACAAAGTAAGCTATTCACCCAACTTTAATCACCTTGAGGCACGGCCAAAACAAACTGCGTGCCTCAATTTTTGTTTAGAACCATTTATAAATAGCGACGGTAAGTCGAGAATAAAACTCATCGCGATAGTTGTTTGAGTAAAATAAAATACGATTACTAAGTATGTGGCATTAGCTTGCCGCTGATGCTGACACCGTGATTTATACATTTGTTGTTGTCGTTGTTGTTTGATCTTTCTTTATTTATATACGTTAACCTGAAGCCCAATCTGCAAATCGTATGCAGATCTGATGCTGAAAAAGCGTTCTGCTGTTGCTCGTCATTAGTCATGTTAGCCTTATACGCGCGTTATTTTGCCGACTAGAGTTGACCCTTTTATGAGTTTGATAGGGATAATCGTCATGGCTGTTCTTATCATTTAGTCTTTACTATTGTTTAATTTCTTAAGCTTCTGCGTTCATGGTCCGGCTGGTTAGAATTTTTCATGTTCCTAACGGCAGGACAGCATGTTAGTCATGTCCTGCAACTAACATTTCATACGAGTCGTCGTTAGCGGCACAATCTCATAGAAGTCTACAACAATGGGGGACAATTGTTTAAACCCCGTTATGAAATAAACATAATGTATCTAACAAAAAAAGTCTATAACGTAAGCAATTCACTGTTACTAGTCGTTTGAGTATTGTTGTTTTTGTTTCTGTTGCTAATTATTTCATATAGTGTAAATGTTTGTAGTCGTGCTCATATTTTTCATTGTTGTTTGCGTCGCTACCATCAACGGCGCTTTTACTCTTATTGTTGTTGTTGTTGTTGCTTTCCTGGTCGCCGCCATGCTTTTCTTTTTCCGACGCTATTGTTGTTTCTATTGTTGTAGTCGCCGTGAATGCTGCCACTGTTGTTGTAGATGTTTTTGTTGTTGTTGTTGCGGTTGTTGTCGTTGGTATTATCCACCGTTTCCGTCGTCATTGTTGTTATCTTGGTTGCTTGTGTCTGCTGTTGTCGTTACCTTCGTTGTTATTGCATTGCCGTTATCGCTATCTTTGTTATTGTTGTTATTGTTGCCGTTGTTGTTATTGTTGTTGCCGTTGTTGCCGCCACCACCAACAACATTGTCAACACCGTCACAGTCTGCTACTGCTGCTGCTGCTGCGTCTGCCTCATTGTTACTGTCCTTACTGACCCGCTTGGACCCCGCCGTAGGCTGTTCCGCTATGCTGTTCTGTTTTGTTCGCGGACCCGAGCCCGACCAATAAACAGGAGGGCAGGAGGCGGCCACTGGAGGCAGGCCATGACGAAAGCGCATCGCCACGACTGTTTGTTTACTGGCTACGACGCGGCCCTCCCCGGAGAGCAGTCTGCGCATCTAACGAATCAAGCGCATGACGTCGCCGTCGCTGTCGTTGTCGTCGTCGTCGTTGTAACGGCCAAGCAATCAACTTTAAGCGAAGCCACGGTGGTCATCCTATCCAAAACCGGTGGGCAAGGTCCCGCAATCGTGTTGTTGTTGTTATTGTTGTTGTTGTTGTTGTTGTTGTTGTTGTTGTTGTTGTTGTTGTTGTTGTTGTTGTTATTGTTGTTGTTGTTGTTTTTGCTGCTGCGACAATTTTTGGCCCTATTGTTGTTGCCACATGTGTTATTGTTGTTGTTGGTCTCGGTGCTGTTGTTGTTGGTAGGGTTGTTGATGGTGTTGATGCGGTTGTTGTTGGTAGTGTTGTTGTTGTTGTTGTTGGTGACGCGGTTGTTGTTGGTAGTGTTGTTGTACAGGGCTCCCAGGCTAACTTTGCTTCCAGCAGATGACATTCTCCAGACAGCAATGAAACATGGTACAGCTGAGCAAGACAGCTATTGAGGCGGTTACCTTCTCGACACAACACGACGACGTGGTAAGACGAAGTCCAATCAATATTCAGTCGGAAAGTCGCCGCACGAGAAAGAAGAGTGCAGCGTGGTTGGTAGCGGTGTGGATCATGCGGATGTGTGGTGCCTGTCTGGCACTCCATTTAGTAGAGTGTCTAATAAACAGGACACTTAAGTGGTTGTCGTATCTTCGACGCTGTCGGTCGGTCGGTTGCGCTCTCGGTCGCCGCCTGCAACAACGGATCGTGGTCCGCGGGGATCTTCCCTTTTTACTCTCAAATATTTCTTCGTTTTCCCTTTCTCTCTTCTCCTCTCTCTATATCTTCCTCTCTCTCTCACTCTGTGTTGTTCTTCTCTATGCCTTTCTTGATCAGGTGACCCTCAGACTGTGGGCTCGCATGCAAGTTTACGCGCGCTCCCATATTCCCTAGGGGCGGGGCCCACAGCGGGAGTCACCATCCGAGTCCGATTATGTTATCCGTGTCCGATTATCGCATCCTGTGTCTGTCCACAGAGAGTAGAAATTGTAGTCGAATTGCGATCAGCATTTATCCCGAGTCTCGTTCGCGCGTCGTATCTAGGTCGAAAAATGGAGACAACCTCCGACATTTTCGAGAAAGCTTTTAGCTTCAATTTCGCTATATCTCATATTACATGGAAAAAAAAACAACCACTCAAACCACGTTTGCTCTGCTGTCTTTGCTGCTGCCTGCGTTGTAATGGGTGAAACGGACGTCCGTGAGCGATATATTGTTTCGCGTCGTGCTGGTTGTCCTGCGGAGTTGAGTAGTTTCAGCATGGTGTATGCACTCAGTCAGCGAACGTCGGACGGATGGTGGTGGGTTGGCAACTAAAGCTAGACAAAATGCCGAAGTCTCTACAGATGATTATTAGTGAAATAAGAAAAACAGTCAATTTGCAAGTGTACTTTTTTGCATACACATTAATTAGATCAGCTGAATTTTGGCATGCAGTTGATATATATATATATATATATATATATATATATATATATATATATATATATATAAATATATGTATATATATACCGAGCAAGGTCTTTGCCTTGCATTCGGGAGGACTGGTTTCGAGACCCAGACCGGCCACTCTTAAATTGGTTTGCAAGGTTTCCAATTTAGACAAGGTAAATGCCGGAGTGGAGTAAACTTAGCCATGACATGAAAAATCCGTACACGGGCAATTGCCTTACAGAAAATAAAAAAAAATCGAATCTAATCTTTAAAAAAAAATATATTATATATATATATATATATATATATATATATATATATATTTAGTCTTCCATAAAAACTAGCAAACGGCAAATATGCAGATTAAGGAACGTCGTAATAAGTTGATATGTTGTTATGTCGTACGTTAAAGCTTTCACGTGCAGAACCGTAAATGAATTGCCATTACAATTACCAAAAATTCACGGCCAAAAGACCATTCTCAGGCAATAGCAAATTCAGTGCCTATCATTTCGTCGTACCAAAGTGATGGTGCTGCGCCACGTAGTTGCCGAGTAACTAAGCCTTTTCGACAGCCGGTTTCGTTGTTATGATTTACGTTGAAGCTTTTACGTTCAGAACCGTACAATTTTGCCAAAACGTTTCCGCCCCCTCCTTCCATTAGGAAAATGAATTTCTTGCCGAGTTCTACCTAAACCACAAAATTTGCACATAACTTTCTCATACACCCTATGCAAGCATGTAGGTCTTCGCTTTCGATATGACTGACGAAAAATCTAGACGTGTGTGTGTGTGTGCGTCTACGCGTATTGTCAACTATAGAAAAGAACGTCAATAGAGCGTTGATACGTATTGATACGTCGCTAGCTGCGTCAACGCATATTTCTTCGCGCTCTGATTTCTCTTATATCAGCTTGACCAAGATAGCCAGTTTCCTCGATAGTTGTGAGTCGTCTGCAAACTGTAATTGCACTGCGGAGACAACAACCTCGTTTCCAATGAGTATGTGTGTGCGTGTACACATAATATAGGGGTAATGTTTTGCGATCTTTTATACGTTGGAGATTTTAGCGCGATTGGTTCAGTCGACCATTAAGTCCGCCATTTGAGTCACAGTCTCGTCGTTATTTGTTTTTTGTATACCGCCTCGACGTCACATTCCACATAGCTTGGTGATAAATACTGCTAGGCAGTTAAATTTTCTTAGCATTGACTGTCTATAGCAGATTCACTGATTCCGGCCAATCTCAGCAAATTTACTGATTCTGGTCAATGTCAGCACATTCACTGATGCCGTGACCGGCCTTTAAGACTACGACAACAACAACAACAACAACTATGACTGCTGTTACTACAAGTGTACCACGTCCCTTTCGTTCTCTGCGACCTCCTCCATCGGACGTGATCGACTGGTCATAGTACTAGAGATAATGGCTCGACGCATCTACTCACTGCTCGCCAAAACCTTGACCGTCGTGTCGTGCACGTGGGCATAGATCGACGAACGGACTGTTTAGTCCAACGGGCAGAGAGGCAAGCTCACTCCAGTCGAGTGTCGCCACGCATTTCAATCTCGCCACGCATTGAAGCTCTGCATGAAACTGCAGGCGGTTTCGCAACGACGTCGGCTTTTACTATACGACAATAGCCTACACCTATTCAGGCAGTGTGCACCAGATTGTAGGCGAAATAATCGTACGTCAGACTTGGCGTACCTCAGACAATTTAGTGTAAGGCCCTCTCCTCATTCAAGTCTGTTCGAGAAATACGTTGCGCGACCAAAACATTTATCGGCCCTGAGCGAGACGGTCTCTCTCTCTCTCCTCTCTCATATATATATATATATATATATATATATATATATATATATATAAGCAAATTAAAGTATTTGACCTTCCCTACTGTTCATATGCAATAGCTAACTGTAGCGTACCAGCATCTACACGTTGTGGAAAATTTCTCCCCGAAAGCGTCCGTAAGTGAGCAAAGTAGGGAAAACGAACTTACGGTATAATGTACGAGCCATTGTAGTACCTCTGCGACATGCTGCGTACCGTGCGGTTGAGTTTGGGCAAGTGGAAGACAACGTTCTATCATGTGTTTATCGAAGTTGTTTGCTTCAAACGAAGCCTACTGTTGTTGTATTGGGCGCCAGTTTTTAGTGGTGATACTAATACCTCCCGTTTTCGCATCCATGTGTTACGCGTCAAGCTTAGGCATTTCGATCAAACGGCCTGTGAAAGGTCACCGTTGTGGCACGTTTCACTAGGGGTCTAGTTATTTCGTTCGTTTTTCATTTGCTTGACTTTATGGCGTTTTTAGTAGGCATTTGTTTTGTCGTTCGTTTTAATTCGAGGTGACCTGCTGATTAAGCCGGGTAACGGCAGTCGAGTTCTTTACACACTGCTTGTGTAACGGCATCAGTCCTGCGCAATATATATATATATATATATATATATACGGATACATTTGTAACAAATAAAAAAATATATGTATATATAAATATAAAAAAATACCATATTTGTAAGTAACCTAGCTCACATCGTGCATCGTCGCCTTGTAACTATATTGGAAAAGTGATGCTATTGATGAGTATCTCCGTTATCCTTAGGCCGAGGATAATGGCACTCTGTGAACACAAACACATAACAGAGTTATTGACGCAAAAGAAGAACGGTTAGTAGTGGCATTCGCGGTGTGTATATCTTGAACGGTGGCACGCTTGCTCAGTCGCAGGTTTGCGCTTGACATCCCAACGCGGACGGAAATCGCCGTATACACCCGTATATATATATATATATATATATATATATATATATATATGTATATATATATATATATATATATATATATTATATATATATATATATATATATATATATATATATATATATATATATATATATATATATATATATATATATAAATAAATAAATACAACTATTCGTTCCTTGCTTTGGGGTCTGGAATGTCTTACAACATTTACGGGAAACTAACGGAAAGCTCAATTGGCGAGAGTGTTCGTGCTACAACGTAGCACTTTTGTTACCTACTACGCCGCGCTAGGTAAAACGGTCTCTGTCACAAATCAAGCCATGAACATTCTCTACTATCTATTTGCGGTTAATAAACTTCTAATGTATTAAGTGTACCCTGGTTAGGGTAGCACATTGCGCCATTTGCGTCAGCAAGTCGATCGCTTTTGCTCTCACACAATCTCTGCTCACTTGACTGATGCCTTAGAAACACCATTTTTTCATCTATGTCTCGAGAATCAGAGTGCTTTACAGTGTTCTCATCTACGTGTCGAGAATCGAAGTTCTTGTGGAAGCGCGTTTTCAGCTCGCGTCACAACAAACAATAACTACAGTCGAGAGTATTCAGGGCCGTCACCACTGCGATCATTCCGTCATCACTACATATCAGAGTAGTGTCATCATAGTGACATGCGTGGTTTTCGACAGGCTTCTGTATTATATACATTTCGCCTTTAATGCCAAACTGCTGAATAACAGACAAAACAGGCACACTGCGACGCCTAGACGTTAGGTCGCATATCAAAAGCGCTAAAATCAAGTCAATGCTAGTACTTTTATACAGCACGATACCCATTCCCGTTTAATTACGTAGCAAAGTGCATTCGTTGAAGAACCCTGTCTTAAGAAGGCCGCACGCATGGCAGAATACGCTATAGATAACTACTAGAATACGCAAACACTTTTGTCCATACAAATACGTCACAGAAGCGTGGTCGAGTGGTCACGTCGGCTTACGGTTTTGACTTGGCGGCGTGAGCATATTTTTTGAGTGTACGCTTAAATTCGTACCATGTGGTACCTCTTAAGGACGCTACTAAAGTGGACTTCCCGCATCTTTCCAACGCGGCACAAACTCGCGTGTAGTAACTGGCGTTATTGCAACATGGCATTACCTGTACGGACTATCAGAATGAAACTAATAGAATAAATGTTGAAAAATATTGATTTAAACTGCACCACAGCTAGGACAAAATCATCGGGTATATAATCCGGGTCGCAGTCGCTGCCCTCGTATAGAGTATGAACATTTAACAGTAAGTATACACTGCCGCGAAAATCTGCTAGGGGTACTGCTCCACGCTGCGCAGTTGCGTCCCTCAGGATACAAGCATATAGCCGGCCTGAACTTGTGTAGGTCTGGAACGCTGATGGCTCGTCATTTATGCTAAGCTATGTAAGCTATTGCTAAAGTTCAGAAAGTTCTCGAATTCACGAAGTCTAGCTAACGTTTTGTAGCTACAAATGTCTATAGCAAGTTGCTGCAAATAGCCTTTCTTGGAGCCTCCCTTTTACTAGCTTCTATAGTTGGCTTGTGTTTCAAAACAGCATCGTCTCCAAGCAAATCGGACGTCACGAGAGTCATTTCGTAAGCTATAAATGAGAGATCGCTGGAAGCACTGAATATAACCGCCTCAGTCATTGCCTAACTAAGCCTCTAGACGCCCAGTATTGTCAAATGTATTCGAAAACCTAGTAGTAATTGAGCTGAACTTATTCCTCGATTGATTTAATTTTATTTCGTTTGAATAGTTTGGTTTTTGTGATTTACACTCCAAGGGACTAGCTCTGACACCATTTCGCACAAGGCTATCGGCTTTAATAAGCACGGGCGGATATATGTTGGAATCTTTTTTAGTCTTCGCTAGTGCCTTCAGCTGTTTACTAAATTTGTTGTTTTGGCAGATGCTCGAATTCCTTGGCTGCAAACCGCTCACGTTCGACTGGTTCTGATCGCACCATTTCAGTAGAAGACCAGCTATGACGAGTAATCGCGCTGTATGTGCGTAGAAGGCAGTTAACATCCGATCGAATTAATTGGGAGCCACACATACAAGCCCTAGAGCTAAAATGCTACGCAATGATAATTTTAAAGGAAACTTAGTAATCGTGTTGGGATTCCGCCCGAAATCTTCTTGTAGTATAGATGGCTTTATCGGGACCCATACTGTACTATATAATCGCATCCTTGAAAATTTTATTTTTAAATCGTTTTTATTTTTTGCAATTTTAGCAAAATATCAAAGCACCGGGTATGTATGTATATGTGTATATAATTTTTCTTTACCAACAACGTAAGCAATCTGCATATATCCAGCTGTATATAAATCAAAATCTTATAGAAATGTATACGTTCAGTATACAGTGTCGGGTCTTAGGAGTCGACTCGGAGTACTTATATAGATTAAGAATTTTCATGAACCGTGGAAAGAAACAGTGCACCTAACAGATTTCGAATAAATCTATAACAAAGACCCAGCATAAATAACCGATATTAAAATGCATAGAGCGTACGAATATAGGATAGGTCCTTGTTACCATTCGACATGATTGGTGGTTATAGATCTGGTCTAGCATTAGGCGGAGCAGGTCATATGATGTGTATGCTTGTGTGTCCCTTTTCTAGATTAAACCTTTAGCTGATTAGCTTGGACCGGCTGTACGGCTATCAGAACTGGGAGATTGACCTAATTATATTAGCGGATATAGCTTTTAGGGGGCACTAGGCTAGAGAGGAAGCGCAACGTTCTAGTAATTGTGTGCAGTCACTAAAAGTAGTTTTGCAATAGAACTCAATTTTAGTCAGGCATCTGTTAAGTATTAATTAACTGCTGGTGAACAACATGGGTGTCTGCAGCGCGCTGCGAGTGCTCTAGTGGATAAGATCCTAAACGTAATTTGGTGCACTTCTCAATGAAGCTCTGACACAATGGCCTATAGCACACAATATGGCAAAACGGTGTTGTAGACATGGTTTGTTGCTCTGACGTCACGACTTGTAGGTTCAATCCAGGTACGACGCTATTATTATTATTCAGTTGTTACAATTGTGAAGTAAGAACGTTTGCGCCGGATTCATCATTGCTCGCTATCTTTCAATTTATGACGCCTATAAAGGAAATCACTTTTCCACTAATTTTTATTGACAATGGAGCTTGGGAGAGCGCTTTTTGAGGCCACAACGGAGCTAAGATCGACCGTGTTCCTTCAAAAGAGGGTGTCGTTAAAACTACACAGAAACAACGCCGAAATAATGTTGAGTGGTCACCAACACAAAAGCAATGACAATATTACAGGCAATACTGTAAATGCTATCTATTATGCATATCAGTAATTATGATACATGTGCATATTAATAATAATAAACCCTTCTATGTATATATATATATATATATATATATATATATATTGGCCACTATTGTAAGTAATAAAAACTGCATCTTGCCTATACAAACGTTACCTATTTTCGAACTCGCCTCGTTCACATCGGAGTCTTCGAATAGAGTAACTAACTAAATTGGACAACCATATTCGCTTTCTACAAGGGCAAGATTCGTGAGACGCGTCCAGCAACGAAGAGTGTATGCGTCTCTCTTCATCCTTCCGCCTAAAGACCACTCACCGATTTACTCTGAGTAGTGCTGGCCTGGAGAGTATTCCTTTGAATCTGTACGTCGCCAGGCCTCTATTCACGGCCCTGCAGTCGTCTGGCCTTTCAGCGTAGCATAAAACGCGCCTCGACGCTAAAAATCATTTCCTCATCTGAAGCCGACCGGCGGCTTGTTTCGTATCGCCAAACGGCGGGATTATCCGCAACCGAAAGCAACCGAACGAACTCAAGTAGTAGCGGGGCGTGTAGTAGTAGCAGTCTAAGCGGCTCAGCAGTAGCTAGCGTTGTTGGCAATGGCCTTCGATGAGGTCGAAGCAGAGGCTTTATTCGCTGTCGTTCTCTTTCGCACTCGCACGCTTCTCCTCCTCCTTCTCGGCCCTTGCGCTGAATGACCTGAATGAAGCCCCTTGGCAGAGTACGTACTATGACCAGCCCAGCCTAGCCCTAACTTAACAGCATCTGTATAGGCCTGGCTCTATTCCCGCGGCGGCGGGAGCAGCAGAATCGGGAATGGTTGGGCTCTTTCGTCTAGGTAGTCTGCCCCTAATGGTTGAACGCGTTCATCCAAACGGACCTTGGCCCTCAGACTGGATTCTTTAGAGTCAACAGGACACGGCTGGCTTTGGAAGAAGTAGGTGGGGGGAGAGGGGGGGGGGGGCAGTAGTGGTGTGGGGCTGGGGGTGTGGGAAGGTGGAAGTTGGAGGGTAGTGATGTTGCTGTAGCAATCGCCGTACTTTGGAGGATCTGCGAGAGAGGACAGGCACAACGATCGGGAAGACAAGGAGGAGAGGAAGAAGGGCAAAAACCTTCTTCTTCTGCTGCTGCTGTTGCTGCGGCGTGAGCACAAGTAGAAACAGCTTACAGCAGCGATATACGGAAGCCAGCCATACATCTTTAGACAAACCTGCACACACACGCACCCGGTATATATATGTGGGCCAACGCACCTCTGTTTGTACTGGACGCTCGCATACCGTTCATACACGGGCTCGGCGGTCAGTGTACACCCCACATACACTAGCACGCTGGCCCGTGTACGCCTTACACACGCATGAACAGACGCACGCGCGTACACTCATACACACTCATGCACAATGTGTTCGTTACAGCTACAACCGTAGAGAGAAAGCTCACGACTTCGTACAGGAAGCCAGTAGTGTGCTTTTTCGAAGGACAAGCTGGTGACCTCCCTGTCTGTCTGCCATTGACATGCCGGCCAGCGACGTAGCGAAAAGAGAAGCACGAAGCCACGAGACACGAGAGGGTTCGTTCGTACGACCAACGCATTCGTATCGCTTGACCGCCTTGTTGCCTTGTGTGGCGGAGGTGGTGGAATTAGTGGTAGCAGAAATAGTAAGGAATGGGTTGTCTGAGCGACACCAGCAGCGGTGGTAGCTGTAGTAGTATCAGGAGACGCAGCGGAAGAGGGTGTAGTCGACTAAGGTAGACGAAGAGGGCAAGCAAGGTCAGCAAGACCGGCCGGAGCATCTGAACGTCATTCTGGATCTAAGGTAATCCTGCTGGCCTTACTTGCTTACTACTACTACTACTACTACTATAGGTCGTTGCATCGGTGATCGACGCACCGTACTTCTTCCGCAGTCCTCGGTTCGGTCTGGCCTCCCGCTCTGCGGCTGGATCAGTTGTAGAAGTCGAAGTAGTAGTAGTAGTAGTCGTAGTAGTAGTACTAAAGAGTAGTCGCGGTAGAAGATGTGGTACCTGTCTGCGGTAGTAACAGTGTGGCCAGCAGAGGAAAGGAGGGGGATCGTGGCAGTCCAGCAGCTTCCAGTGATCCGAGGATCCAGCTCCGGTCCCCCTCCTTTCGGTTGAGCGCTAGAGGCTAACAATGGCGGGCTGAAGGCGACAATCCCCAATGCCAAACCCTTGGACTCTGGCTGGCCGATCGGCGGCCTGGCCGTCTGCCGGACGGACAGACAAGCACTCAGCCGATCGGTTGTTGGTAGATTTGTGTGCTGAGCGCAGCTAGCGAAAAACGACGCGGCGACTCCACGGAAAAGCGGACGTCATTGCAACGAAAAAGAGAGATGGAAAACAAGAGAATAGACAGAGAGAGAGAGAGAGCGCGCTCCTCTACTGACCGGTCGTTTGAGCAGCAGATTCGAGTCCAAATCCAAGGCCAGTTCGAGTCGTCCGCAAGACGATAATGGGTTACATACTGAAGTGCCACAAACCTACGTGTGCTGAGACCGAGTGAAGGAACGAAGAAAATACAATACTACTAAGTACTGCCCATCTGTGTCAGATGGGCAAAATTGACGGCGTTCAGAACTTGCTCTAAACATTTAAAGATGCCTTGCATTATTTTCTGTTAAAGGACTGAAGTTTGATGATAGTATTGTCAATATTGTTTGTCACAGTAGAGAATGGGTAGATACTCAATGCCGACCATGTTTGTAATGTGTCGGTCACCTAGTTCCGGGACGTTCTTAACTTATGACATTCATAATCAATTAAGCGACTTCCTCATAGTTTGTGCAGGCTGTGCATTTCTAACGCGGAACATTTAATTTGTTTGCACTTTTTTTTTAAACATAAAACAGGCCCAAATAACGTTTTTTTTTGCATAAAACAGGCCCACGAAACCTTGAAACCCGGTAAAATTCCCCGTTATTCAAAATTAACCGTTTAAGACACTATACCCTCAAAAGCTTAATTGTCTTGCCGGCAGACCGGATTTTGGCACCATTGAACTTAGGCGTCAGCTGAATCTCTTAGGGTCACGTTCATAAATCCGCCCCCAAAAAACACCGCGCTATTTTTATTCATGAAAGGAGAGGACGGAAACGTCTTATTTAATCGTGAGGATGACATTTATAAAAGTACCTATTCTACCTTTTTATCTCCTACATTTCCTTCATGGTTATGCAAAAGGAATGGGCATTCAGTGTGCCAGATAATAGTACTTTGGGTATACATTTTTTGTCGTAATGACAACATTTTACGGTTCTGCACGTAAAAGCTTTAACGTAAGACGTAACAACATATATTTTTAGATTGTGCGGAATTTTCCGCCGAACTCACCGGTTTGACCGGGTTGTTCATGCGTTGACTGGTCCTCCCGCAACCATTAATTTTGCACAAGGAGAAAAAGGCAGAATAGCTATTTTTATAAATTTCATCCTCACTCCTAACCAAGACGTTTCGCGCCTTCTTCCATTAGAAAAAAAATATTTTGTTGCTGTGTTTTTCCAAACATTATAAATATATATATATATATATATATATATATTGCGAGCGCTTGGGGACCTCCATTGAGACCGCTACACAAGAGACCGATTACTGGTCTCAACAACTACACAACACGTTCGATAGGGCACATTTTAAAGCACACCAAACGCCCTTTGTACATTACTGGATTAAGGGCATGCCCTACCTCTCTGGTAAGGAGTATTTAAACCTACTAAAGTTCAGGATCAACGCACTACCAACGCGTGCCAGATTGGCCAGGGGACGCCCGGGCTACAACACACGTTGTAGGCACGAATGTCATGCGCCTGAGACGTTGGCTCATGTCGCTCAGATGTGCGATACAACACACAAACAAACTATAAAGAGACATGACGACGTCTGTGATCGCGTGGCGCGTCTTCTCCGCGAGAAGGGTCATTAGGTGGTTCGTGAGCGAGTATTCCGTCGACCGGGCGCACCGGGTCCAAAGCCCGACCTCGTAATAACAACACCTACCGAGGTCTGGCTTTTAGATGCCGAGGTTTGCGGCTCGAACCGGGACCTGGCAAAAGCGCGGCAGGACAAGATCACTAAATATGACGTCGAGTTCCTAAGAGCGGCGCTCCCCGACCCGCAAAAACCTCGCAGATTCGGATCCATCACTATCTCTATGAGTGGTGTATGGGACTCCGAATCTGCGAGGACGCTCTTGGGGCTCGGCGTTACAAAGAGGAATCTTATGGATCTTACCGTTTTAACGTTGCAAGGAACCTTGAGGATATACCGCTCGCATTGGGTCCATAAGAGCGGGGGCTACCATTAAGCAAGGACACGGACAGCTGATTCTTAACCTCACGTGACACCTTTTGACCATCAATTTTGTTAAGGCGAGCACTGCCGAGTGTGCAAACGTATTGTAAATGATAATAAATCATCACAATATTTTATGTATACCAAACCTTATATATATATATATATATATATATATCAATGGTTTTTTGACTAGTTATTATTTTCAACGACTTTAGCGCATGCTAAATTAGACTCTCGTTTCTGCTTCCCGTTATGCGCACCCCCCCCCTACGCAAGGTAACGTTGAGGTAACGCTTCTTCACACGGGGGCTGGGTTCAGCTTTACTATCAGACGTCGAAATGCCTCAAGTGGCAATAGTAGTATTTCCGCCCGAAAGACGAATCGATGACAGCCTATATACCGTGTAGTTGTCGTTGAATACCGGCGTTGCTGTTGTGCTTGCTGTCGGCGGCAAACGAGCTGCCTTACTATACCTGGTCTACTGAGGACCGCTTTCCTGCACAAGTGCCCCACCAACACCAAGTATCTACTTAACACCTCATCAACGAGCAAGGTAGACCCAGCAGCTTCACTTCTTTGACACGGAGTCTCGACGACTGAGCTTCGAAGGAGCCTCAAATGAGCTTGGAGATGCTTTTAAGTTTCCGTTTCCCGATTTTTTTCTAGTTCACTCTCTCTAACTTTTTCCCTATATTTTTCTCACTCTCTATTTGTCTCTCACTCTATCGAGATATACTAGCGTATATGTATATCATCTGTTCAGTTTATCGTCTCCCTCCCTCTCCTTATTATCGCTAGCTCGCTTTTCCTTACTTTCCCTTTTCGGTCTTTCTCTATTTTTGATTTTTTTTATCTACAACGTTAACCTACGTATATTTGTCTGTTCCGATCCGGCCGGGTCCATCTCATACGTGCCGCAGGCTGCGAGCTCAGGGAAGGTTCTGCGTAGCTCCATCGAGCGGCTTAATCCAGCGGCCGCCCGTCCTGTACGGACAGACAGACAGCCACACAGATAAACAGGCAAGCAGACAGGTAAGCAGGCAAGCAGACAGGTAAACAGGCAAGCAGACAGGTAAACAGGCAAGCAGACAGATAAACAGACACGTGGACAGATAACCACAGAGTCAGGCAATGGAAGCTGCTCTTTACTCTAGTTAGGTTACGATAACAACACTAGGTTGTAGACAGGTTGTAGAAGACGCCGCAGTAACGCCGCACGCACCTACAGCGGCGCCAGCGGCACTAGCAAACGTCACGCTAGGGCACTCGAATGGGTGCATACAGCAGGCGCGGCAGCCTCACGATCTGTGGTGTATCGGTCGGACGTGGCGCGGCAGAGCGTCGGTGCTGTACGTCGTGACAGCAGGTAAACTAGTAGAGCCAATCGAGGTAGATGCAATCCTAATGGCTGTAGCAGCTGCAGCCGTTCTAGAACGTCCCCGGCTAGCAGACATCTTGCCAGCAGTCCAAGATGTCTGCCTGCCGGGGGCGAGGAGACGGGCAAAGAGGAGGGGGAGGGGGGGGAGAAGAAGAACTGATGAGGAAAAGGGAGAAAAACTGATGGGAGAAAAGGGAGAAGATCTAGGGGAAAGGGAGAAGATCTAGGGGCAAAGGCAGAAAATCTAAGGCAAAGGGGAAAAGATCTAGCGGCAAAGGGAGAAGATGCGGGGAAGAGAGGTGGGGGAAAGGAGATTCGGTTGGTTGGCCGCCACGTCGTTCGGGTTCTGGCGCGTGAGACCGAACAGGCTCGTAAATCTCACCTCGTAAATCTACAGCACAACGCGGTCGGTTGCCCGAGCCGCGACCGCTGCCACCGCTACCTTCACAGGTTCGCTACCTTGCTACTCGGGGGGACGTTAGCGTTGTCCCACGCAACGCCCACGACTGTTTCTACGACCGACAGCGGGGACGTTGTCGACATCAAGAGCGTCTATTGCACCGACGACGACAACGACGACTTTCGCTACCAGATCTTCCACCACCGTCTATACCGTCATCAGCAGCCCAGCGGGGCAAAACCCTGTAGATCGAAATGTAGAGCTCCAGTCACCTCGTCTCTTCCCTCCCACCTTCGACGAAGGTGGGGACCGATACAGCTCTCGCTGATACAGCTGGCCAACAGGAGCCTCAGAAACGGTTTCGGTTAGCCCGGCATTTCGGATTGCCGAGCGACCTCCGCGATACCTACCACCACTAGAACGACGCAACTACAGGAACTGCTGGCCAAACTATTACCACTGCCGGCTGGTTGTTCCTACTTTAACGACTCCTGCTAGAAGATAACCTTCTGTATATGCGGTGGTTTAGCTCTGCAAGGGTGCAGAAATGCTGTCTTGTTTAGTTCGAGAAAGTGTCGAGAGGAATATTTATTGTGTTTCGCTGCAATAAATGTTCGTTTTAGTTAGTCTACGAATCGTTTAATATTACTACTGCTACCATAACTACTATTAACCGAAACGGTGTGGCTCATTTTTATTAGTGTTTAATTGAAATAAAAAAGGGGAATATGAAGATGTGTTTGCCCGTCATATCCCAGTAACGAATTGTATATGGTGTCACTTTGGTCTCTAGGATCATGTGTAATAATCACTAAAAATTACGCCGGGACCTTTGTAACCCGGTGATGCTCGATGTAGTATTGCCTCTAATTACGCGTTTCATGTTTTTACTTAGCCCAAATAATTTCATTCATTAAAAGCGCAATCTTCATCGACCGCGTACTAGAGTATATCTGTTCTTTTAGAAAAATCTTTGGGTGTAGACAATTGGTAGTAACTATATATATATATGTATATATATATATATATATATATATATACATTACTCACACTGCATTAGATAAGCCCATGTGTACTACATACGTACACATGTATATACCATAACAAAAGGACCTCCAAGGCAAAGCCATTTATATCCGAGCTTGAAGGGGTGCGAAGGAAATCGAATTTAATGAGTTTCAATATGCATTCCCGTCATCTCCCATATAAAAAAAAATATTAGACAATTTTTCATATAGAGGTGCGTATACACTCGTACAGTAATCCCGAATAAGAAAGAATACGGCACTGCTTGCTGGAGCTACGTATAATGCGCCTTTATAACCAATTGTTACCAACAGGACTACATTCTCTAGTAATACTTTCGGTATTTTTTTGTACACTTTGGACAGTGCACTACCGCGCCTTAGTGATACTCTACCGGCCTATACAATTTTCTCAAGGGAATCTGCGTTTAATAATTATATAATCTGCTATAGATTAAACGTTGGCCATACATTCCTTGTCAAAGACAACTTCGGTCGCACGTGTAACGCAGAGAAACCGCGGTTTGGCGCCACATGACCAAGTATCGCCTAGTAGGACGTTGCAGGACGATCGTAAGAGTATCCCAGGGCTGGTTATATACAGAGCACTAGGTTACCGAGTGTGGAGATCATACAATCTATCATAGACACTTGTTGATGCTGACGTGCCGCCACCTTATTCCTCATAGTTAACAATCATAAAGCTAGACGTTTCGCCGTTTCTGTACGTATGTGGCTGAAGCTGGGCCGGTGCGTCAATAAGTTTGCGGATTACATTAAATGTGCGATACTATTGAGCAGCCGATAAACATTAGTCTGTTTTTTGGACGTTTTTACGATATAATGCTTTATTTTGCTTCTTCATCTCTGCACCATGCAGACAGAAAAGACAAGCATTATACTCAGGTCAAATACGCACAACCTACTAAATTTACAAGTTACTAAGAGTTAAATACTTCCGGAGACACACGTGTTAGATACTGAAAAAGAGTTGATACTGTCCACCCTCGAGTCGGTGCTGAACATATCTCTACCACCCAGCGCGCGGCAACAAGCATTACGACCAGTCTCTAAAGAAGGCCTCGGGGCCTCGAATTTACTAACCCCGGCCGGCCCTGCTAAATTGGAACATCATGGTCTATCGTGCATCATCTGCGCAGGACGACGCTTTAGACATGTCGCTAACAATGAGACCGTCAGTAGAGCCCTTAGGTTAGGCGGTAGTCCGCTCATCCTTGAACCCCAGGCCTCTGCGCTGAGGACGGCAGGCGTCCAGACGGGATGACACTTACACCCGTCGAGCGAGGCAAAATGCTTGTTTGGGATGCAACCGCTACAAACTTCCTAGCCTTTTCTGTGGTCGGTGGCGGCGCATTCGAATCTGGCTATGCAGCCCACCTTGCAGAAATCAGCAGACTAAGAGAATTCTCATCAATTGGATATTCCCACGATTTCTGTTTTCTCGCTTTTGAAACCTTGGGTGCTTCTGGCGTTTTGACCAGGCAGCTCCTACAACGTCTGGATATTGATATGTAACGTGGAAACGTTATCTCTGTTGGAGGCACACTTCTGAAGTGACCTGGGCTCTGCCTAAATGGAATGGATGCGTGATAATCACAATACACGCCCGCTAGGCACATTGGCTTAGCTAATTCTTCGCGATATGTGTAACATATGCATAACGTTTTATGCGGAAAATAAATATCTATCATGTAATTAAATAAAATTTCGGCTCGCCCAGGCTGGGATTCTCTGACAGTTTAGGGAAGAACAGCAACATCCCTACGCCGGTCGCCACGCCTGCACCTGTACGTCCAAGAAAGTGCCTTGTTTACGTTACTTTGCTTATCTCGGAGTATCTGTTGCTTTTTAAAGTTACACTCTTCTGACAGATATACTCATATATATACCCTAAACTTGAACGCGGCATTTTTTGTTTTCGGAGTTTTCAGGACGTCTTGATGCACATGCAAGAGCAACTAGCGTGACAAGTTCGGATTTAAAATATCATGTTTCTAGCAAAAACAACCGAAGATAAAAGATCTGCGGTGTTTTTAAGGCAGCGCCCGACCTCGACGTCCGACGCAAGAAAGCGGTGTCCGTCCGGGGCATGCTGTTGACGTGGTTTCAACCCATTCGATACGAGATAGAGTACTATTGCCACTGCACACGTTCTCAGAAGACACTTGTCGAAATTATATATATATATGTTATATATATATATATATATATATATATGTTATATATATATATATATATATATAATATAGAGAAATTAATATATTTATGACTAAATCGGGTGCCCTAGGGCTAAAATAGAAGCTTGACTTCAGAACGTGATACGATTAAGAGCCTCTTGAAACTTACAGCAAGAGCAACCTTACGCATTTATGATAGACAGCTATATCGCAGAGCGTTAAGTTAAAGTAAAACGTTTCTTTGCCGCTTCATGTATGTGCGTCAAAAATTACGTTGTGTGCTGAAGACCGGAATGTAGAACGATTGTAAACGTGTGATGACGAACTTCCCATTTATTCGAAATACGAGACAATTTTTACACTCAGCACAACATAGCATACTCACGAAGCATGCAAAGAGATGTCACGGTCAAATTTCAGTGATTCGGTTATCTGACCTGCTGAAATTTATAATTTGACATAACACTTGGAAATTACTTATTTTAATTTAATTTAATGACGCATACCATACTTTTAAGCAAGATACACATATATACCAGATACACACTCATCCAACCACACAAAACGCTGTATCACCTACATCACAACTCACTTACATTGCGAAGCAAAGACATGAGCTCATTAGTCGACTAAAATCTACAGTAGTAAAAACACTAAACATCCTTGTGCGATATGGCATCTTGAATTTTAGCAGTGATTTCAACGATAGTTCCAGCTCTTTGTGGCAAATTAGTTCAAGTGGCCAGCATCCACAAGCCGTTCTAAACGATTCTGGCCGATGTGCTAGATCTTACAAGGTGGGGTTCTATGAGGCTCAGCCTTTAAACTATATTAAATTTAATATCGCTATATTAGAACGGATAGACAATTTAGCAGAACTTGCACTCTGATTAACCACATGCATAGAAATCAGGACTATTGGTTGTCATTGCCGCTGCCGTGCACGGGGTAAGGCAGGTTGTCCTTATTTACCTAGGGGTAACACAACGGTAACGAGACATTTGTCCACCTGCACATGCCTTAGCAGCAGAGTAGCCATCCTCCTGCCCTCCTTCAAATAGCGGTCTAAAGAGAATGGAATTGGCAAGCCATGATGATAAAGGGCACCTTCCTTTGCGAGGGCTATTTCACTTGAGCTCATCGTGCTGTAGAGCATTCAAACTTTCGTATTTTCTTTGTTGTTGAGAACAGAAACACGTATCTACGAGACGACAGGCGGAGAGGAGCCCTATAGAGATGGGCAAACTGCCTGAAAGGCTAACGTAGGTCTCTCAACGAAAGATGAACATCTTTACCCTGTCGGAGTATCGTCTCGGCATGGCCTGCTCTCGCAAACGTCGGGACAACGGTTTGCTTTGCATTGTTTGTCGTTCAAACGGCGAACCTCTGTGGCCGTCTGTGTGTGACTCTGGTGCGGCGTGTGTCTTCATTAGACTAACTCGCAGAGATCGGTCGAACTCGAATTAATTATTGATTGGGTGTTTGCCCGGCTACCTACCTGCCTTGGCTTCCTGCTGCATAACTAATATACGATTGTGATTATTAGTGCTGCATTCGGTTCCTGTGATCGTCTTGTTGCTCTCGTTGGACCTCATCTAACTAAAAGCGCTGTCCAGAATCTGGAACGAAGAACTGACCTAAAGTCTGTTTCTTGGTACGTGGGGGTGGATGCCGACGTCCACTACCAGACCATTGAAGGATGTTGTTGTTCTACCACCACCGGCTGTCGACAGCAGGTGGCCTACGAACGCCGACTCACGGATTACAATGTAGACCTTTTTGCAAATTCGTCTGCATTGGCCGACGGCAGTAGCGTCTCGATACAAACGTCGAGTTATATAAACATTCATCCGAAGATGAACGCGACCAGTGGGCAGATGCCGTCGTTGGAGCTTCTCATGTAAAAAGGGTGGAAATCGGCGGGTGGCATATGCAATCAACGTATTCCAAACAAACGATTGTGCAGAAGCGTCTGCCATAGTCAACCATTGCATGGGTTGATCTTTGTAGTAAAGATTCATCGTAATGTATATACATATATATATATATATATATATATATATATATATATATATATATATATATATATATATAGAATGTTTCTAACGTAAGTACATCAACTCTTAGAGGTGGCAAGCTCTTACATTTCTTCCCGATGGAATGGGAAGGATGTCTTGTTTGTTTAGGAGAGGATGAAGTTATATTATCTGTTATACTGATGTGTACGGTCAGACATCATTTCACAAATCCGCCATTGCCGGTAAACGGGTTACGTAGTGGAGGAACCATACGTAGCACCAGTACGTGCATATCCCGTAACGAATTTAAATGTATCGTTTGTTTCGCACGCGTTCAGATATCTCAAGCATATTTTTCAGTAGTAGTCTTTAGTAATTCAAAGTGCCGCTTTTTCGATGTAATCTAACCTCATTTAAAATATACATAGGATAGACGACAACAGCGACAGGGAGAAAGTCATGGAAAGACGTTTCTAGCGAGGTAGCATCGTCGCAGAGCTTTGGACAGCTACGAAGATAGGAAAACTGCAAAGAGAATCAAGTCCACCCTGCTCAAAGACTCTACGTGGAATGGAGCGTTTGTATTTTGACTAAGGATAGCTAAAACTTACGACTAGTTTCAAAGCAGATGAAGACAGGTTAATCGTAAGCTAACGAAAGCAGTCTAAATCGCGACCCAATGCATTTTACGGAGCGAATACTAAGCATGGGCTGTCTACAGATCTATACATTTCTGAGCATGGCCCAAAATTAAATAATCCGGTGCAGTAAAGGTCCGCAGTTTTATAAGCACTAACAATTTATGCGCTTTATGCCGCTTCGGCATGCGTTGCTTTTTCTTCTAAATTGCACGCATTGCTCACTTATACATAAAATGACCCATTTTAGTAAAAACATTCAACGAAATTGTAACACGTATCTAAAGCGCATGCGTACTTACTCGTAAATGTCTCGTGGATACAGAATAGTCCAGTCGTTCAGCTGCGACTAGCGGACTAAAATACTACGCACACTAGTTTGGACGGTTACATTGACATAAAAACAAAGCAGCGAAAATGACAACGATACTCTTTGTAGATCGCATCGATACTCGTATAGGTATGTCTGGTCATGTCTGATTCTCGTATCTAGGTATGTCTGGTCGGCCTTAACAAGGCCGCTGTCACTTATGGAAAAGGTGTGTATATGCCAAGATCGATGACAGTACTCATGCATATGATACATATGCGGATAACTAAACAACGCACTAAACGTGACACTTTTCAATGACGGCATTTGGCGAGCGTACGCACGCAACGTGTACAATACACGTGACGGTTCGATACGGTACTCAAACGTTTACGTCCCAGCTTCAAACCAGCTTCATGGGGTAGCAGCATCAGTTCTCGGTGCAGATTTGAGGCTGACACACAATCACACTACTTGTGTGCTCCACGCCTGATCGAGTGCCACCACCTCGCACTCGAGGACGCATTCGAGATTCGAGCTGTGTCAGTCGACGAAGCGGAGTCAGGCGACTGCCGAATCTGTCGCTCAGACTGTGTGTGATTCAGACGCTTTTCGGCCGGCAGGGCATGACGGATCGAGACGCTGCCCGACTCGATTTGAATTACGTTCTGTCCTCGCTCGTGTATTGCCCGGTGACACTAATTTGGTAATAACACTAATCCGAGACGTGAGCTGAAAATTGCGCTCTTCTTCGCCGGACGGCAGACGCCAGACGCTAGTCGGCCGGCCGGCAGGGCGTCGCCGTTGAGTGGAAGGTAGTTAAGGTCCGTAGCAGCATATCAGCACATGCGTGTGGGAGGGGGAATCGTCTAATTGAAATATAATTGTGGCAGCGCACTTAGTCGAATTCTTTCAATCATTGACTGCCTCTAATCTTAGGAGGCAGGAGGCGTGGCTCAGCTGATGGCACACATTAAACAGACCTTTAGAACGACATGTTCCTATGTATGCAAATGTATACTTACATAACATGTACACAAGACGAGGGCGTGCATATACACTATATATATGAAACAGTAAAAATACGTGTATGCACAGTTATATGGTTTTATTTACTTTTATTAGTATCTAAAAGGCCATTTCACTGCGGGTAATTGAGGGCGTCCTAGAACACTTGCGAAAATAAGCAGTGACAGTGAAATTGTTCATATTTTGTTTATGCCGATGTACAAAGTTCATTGTGCAAAATGTGTGATGGCAAAAGCACGAGTTGTTCGATTAAGTAACTGCTTCAGGTGCTGAAAAACACCCTGAGCTTGACTAACAATGGAAAAATAGTTGTGTTGAATATTGAGCGTTTCGTAAAATTCAAGATCCGGTGATGTCTCATTTTTGAACTTTCCTGCTCAGTGCCTCGACACTTCCTTTATGTTAAGTGTCCCGCCGAAACATATTTCTTCTGCACATGTTGGTATGCAATACACGGTTTATTCTATTAACGAAACTGCGTTTCTATATTGCTTGAGTTTTTGTTAAAAAAATCGTGTTTCAGTGTACACATTTACACAAATTGACACCAATTCACACATTCATAAAAAAATTTATATTTGCGTTTACATCAACATTTATGTGCAATCGCAGATTTAGAAATATTGCTCGGCCAGCCACATCGATGTAACATCGCTCCGTTTCCTTATATATATATATATATATATATATATATATATATATATATATGTATACGTGTGCATATACGTAAATGAATATAAAAATACTTACATATGTACCATCAAATCCTACCTGTGAATAAACATTTTGATATATATATATGATCAATGACCTTCACCTAATATACAGTTGACGTTTAATATGACACCCTTTTAAATTGAGCGGCAGTACAAGCTTGCCCTCTTTTAAACTAAAAGTTGTACTTACACTCAGTATTTGTTTTTAACACGGCTATTTATATCTTCACTCTTTTACACGCTGCGAAGCTTACCACACTCTCAAACGGTTCTGTCTGCCGCAGTGCTTTTGAAGCACTTAATTATTTGCTATAGTATTAATCAAATTGGTATAATAATCATCAATAATAATCATATCAAGTTTATTCAATTATCAAATTGGTATAATGAGGTAGTTGACGCGTATATCAGACTACGTGTTTTCTTCGGTCAAATTTTCTTTATCAGTTCTATTGCACAAAGATACAAACGCAGGTTCTGATATTCAAAAAGGGCAGGATAGCGGCCGATATAAAGTTCTTCTCGTCCACCATCTAGGCTACGCTTGGCTTAGATGTTTAAGGCTAAATAACTTTCTAGCGGCTGCGATTTGCGAGCAGTAAAGTGCGCTGGAATTAATTTATCGTATAAACTTGCTTAGTGCGGGTCATAGCTGCGCCCTTATAAGCTAATAAATAAAGCTGCCAGATATCGCCCCCATACGAGGAGAGGCCGCAATGATCACTCGGTGGCAACTGATAACACGTTCTCTCCATTAGAGGATATAGTGGTAACTAGCAAACGCATAACATACGACATACATCACCAGCTTGCCGTTTTCTTTACAGCCTGGGTCTGATTTCCAATGCAATTGTGAGACGATAATTGGCTTCACAAGTCCTTCCAAACATAAACATGCATTTAAGTAAGATTCGGCTACAACGTCTTTAACCTCTGACATAGGTTTAAGTTCAAACAGAGCTAGAGGGAAATTGTCTATGCTTTGTCATTGTGCAAAAGTCACAACGATTCTGTTTGGAGTTCAGAAAAACTGCTGTGTTGCTGTAGCATTTAGGCGGGGAGCGTAGTGTAGTTCGCCATGCTACAGACACCGTTTAACTTTTAAAAGCTACGCTTAAAGCGTTGTTTCAATACTATGATGTTCTACACAGCACGACGAAACTCTTGCAGAGTTTACAAAACTTAGCTGCGTCTCAATTAGCGCAGATCTAAGACCCTTACTGAAGACGACAAGCCCATATTTAGCATGAAGGCTGTTGGAGCAGCAGAACAAAAATCTCCGAAGATCTAATAACCCTTTGAGCGTAATTATTTTATCCTTAAAGCAGCTCTGTAATATTAGTAGATGCTTTCCCTGTTTATTGTTTGTGTAAAACGGAGCTCCTTGATATGTGCTCGTTTACTCTAGAATACATTTGTTGATTTTGACTTGCTGACTCTTCAGCGCTTTATCGGTAGCGGGCATAATGGCAAAATAGTCAGTGCTCTAAGCACATGACTGGAAACACTTTTAGCTCATTTCACACGGCCTTACGAACGCGTGTTTCATCAGATGACCCTGGTTTCTTGCTTCATTTCACGGAGAAACAGACTTTTTGCGATACGTGTGGATAGGTATGCAGACATTCTCTGGCAGGATCAAAAAGGCTTCTCTATTAACACGAGCAACTCGACAAAGGTGCCGACTGCGACAAATCCGGCTCCGCTCCGGTGGCTTTATTGGGGAGGAATACACTCTCCCTCAAAAAATCTTAAAATTTGTTTTTGTTAATTACAATTTGGTGGCATTGCTGTTTCAAAACAGTGGAGTCAGCAGTTACGTGACAACCGTATGAGTCGCGCCCGGAACAGTGTTTTATTTTGAAAGGTCGGCGGCTACCTCAAGTTGTTAACGCACTGAACGCAAACAGTACATAGCAAGTTCCATATACCCTAATTTTGATCTTGCTGACGTCAGGTAGTCACTTAATTTTAAAACAATCTTGAGCAGGTTACACCGATTATTGCCTATCTGGTACGAACAGATGGCACAACTGCCATGCAAACGTTTTACTACGACTGCAAGCCAATCCTTGGATAGTGTGCTGGCCTATATAAGCACACCGAGAATGGGTTTTTATTTATGTATTCAGTAATGTCGAATGGTTATAATTGCTGAATCTCAATTACCTTCTGCTTAAGCTCCGTGAATGTAAAAGGTGGGTAGGTCAGAGGTCTCAAACCGCCCTATGTTCTAGTTTTAATTTGATATGTAGGGTGCATCCTGTAGTACCCGCTTGAGAGAATGTTAGTTAGCTCACTTCTCCCGCTTACAAAACCATTTTCCATCCTACACCAGCGGCTTAGGCCGTAGGACGAGATACGATGCTTTGAATGATACCCTGCCCCGTGCTCGTAGGTTTTCTGGCTGCCCTTGTGTTCTCGAATCCGCAGGTCTGTATACAGACGACTTCCGTCGACCTGACGGGATGACTCTATCAGCTTTTGAGAGTGGAGAACACTTGTCTGGGGCGCTACCGTGCCTGATTCTTGAGCTCCTTCAATGACTAGTTACGGCGCTGCTCAAGCTGGTTATGGTGTTTTGCAGGCGGAGAGAAATAGGTGTCGGAAGTATGCATCCAGCGAAGACAATGACTTTCGACATTTCGCCTTTGAGACCTTAGGGGTTAAGGTATGCAAGTCTCAGATTGGCCACGGAAAACCTACAACGTGGTAACGCCACGGCGGTGCTTGGCGCCTTGTCCAGGTGGTCGACACCAAGCTTGGATTTAGGGTAGTTTGTCGTCACGTTCACTAGGGGACAATTGTTTACACCCCATTATGAATTAAATAAATATATACATATATATGTATAATATGTAGGTACATGTTTTTGGCTATATTTTTAAACTACCCCGATTTAGGATTGGAATTAAATTATAAAAGATTCATGTGACTTTTTTGTTCTATACGCTGCAATAAGGTATTCAAATACGCGTACGTTATTGATCAATATTGTGCATGGCCGATAAATTTAGCTAGCAGGCTTATTGCCGGGATGCCTTAGCAATACGCTTCAGTGATAATTAGCGCTCCCAACTGAAGCTTAATTGTCAGTAGTTGTCAGTAGAATTTCATCTAAGCGCTTGAACTAAGCCAGATATAATTGAGGTTGGGTTTATTCAAAACAATAGAAAAAAAAAAATTGTGAAAACTTAAAGATGCTTTTAGTTCACGTTCTTACATTTAATTTATTATTGTGTCTGTACATCAAAGTTATGGCAGTGCGCTTGTTTATGTTGAAAACTCTGCCAAAGTTGGCGTATAGCTTAGACAGAGTGTGGCAACATCTATCTCAAGCTAATTTTAATTTGCTTGAAAAGTGCTTCACACTATACATGAAGCGAGTACTCTGCCTTTCAATCAAGGCGAGAAGCCGCTTCGTCTATGTATTGTCGGACTTTGCGCCGATAGTGGAGATGCTTCGGCTTAGGCTGCGTATGCCATTGACGGAGCCACTTAACCATTTCTTGGAAGAGTGGCGACGCAAATTCACGGAAGCAGCGACGGAGGTAAGAACGCTCGACGTCTTTAAGTCTCCATGGTTGTGGGCCTGGGTGGCCTGCGATGACAGGCATGTATATACCAGGTACATCGTACACGGGTTCCATCACCTCGTATGCTCCCGTAGGGAGTTTCATGAAGACTATACTACTCAGTGTATTTGTCGGTTCTGCTCGCAGCAATGCGCTAAGTACCACGCGGTTGATTGTCCGGCACTGCAACGAAGATCCTTACACTTCTTCTCTCGGTGGAACGGCAAAACAACAAGTATTTATGTTTAATAATAGCATGAACTATTTTGTACATACTCTATTTGAGTGAAATAAATATGATTGAAAACATCAAAGTTATCTTTTCAATCAATGTTAATATGTGTAATTTTTCACAAGCTTGGTGATCGACACCTCTCCTGCGGAAGGACGAAAAATGGCCTCCACAAATTATCCGAGCTTTCCCGGTCACAGAGGAGTTCGCGCTCACACGATATGCTCGCATGAATTTACGCCCGAACAGCGACTTGATGACAGCTAACTTGCCGGTGGCCTATTTTGGTGGTTTTCGCGGTTTTCTGCAACGCTGGAGTTGGAGTTTCTCGGTATTCGTACGTCCCCTATAGCGGAACCCCTCTGTCCGAACATAGCTCCTACCCTTGCCTCCGAATGGAGAGACAGGGCCGAACGCCTGGAAACTTCAACAGCGCTAGCTGTTGATTTGTCCCCTGGCGTCCTGGTCCCGGCATTGCTGCCGTCGCCTCGTCTTGTTCAGTCGACTCGCAAAAGCGCAAAAATTCATACCGCTTGGAACGAAAGGACAATGTTGTCGTTCCAACGGAAGGCTGTGGAGTGGCTAACATACATACTATACATATGCTCATACACAGACATGCATGTCACCATGCTCACCACAGCAACAGCCATCCGCCGTTGGCTGTTGCTGTGGTGAGCGACTTGCAAAAAATGCATTTTACATAATAGTCGCTCAGCTTGCTTTCCGTCTTTCTTGCTGTCTCTCTGTCTCTCCCTTGCGCACGCATACACGCACTCGCTTTTAACCAGCTTTTCCTGCAATGGACCCCTCGGAGGCTGTAACGAATATCGCTACAGTTGGACGCCGACAGATGAGACAGGCGGCGAAAAAAAACTCCCGTATATACTTGAATGAGCCCATAGACGTTGGGCCAGCACCCATAACGACGGCGACGACGAACAAATGTCCTTGACGCCGGTTTATGCCTGTGAAGCCCAGCTGTGCGGCCACATGTGAGACGTTGGCTTCAGAGAGTACGTCGTTTCTAACTTTCGAAGGATTTTCTCTGCTACAACACACGTTCCGCGATGCGCATGCATTTTCCTGACTCAATTCAGTTGGAGAGCTGCTCCCCAGGTAAAACCCTGAAGAGGTCGAGATTTTAGACATTGACAGAATCGATTCCTGTTGATAATTGCTTAATTTTTCTCTCTAATTATCGCAAAAAGCCCAATTTGAAGCTAAAAAGGTCCAGAAGCCAATGAACGCCAACGCGGCTTTAAGCGACTTTCCTTGCAGATCAATCCATATAATTTGCTACTTCGCTTATCAAGTTGTCATAAAAACCAAACGTGATTTTTTCTCGGTCTTTCATGCAAATTAAATAATTTATTTGACTCGATTATCTATTTTCTAACGTATACCCACATCTGCAAATATTACTGTAAAGTCTATACATGCAATAATTGTGTTGTAACAAATGGTTAAAATTCAGAGTCATTCGTGGCACAAGTGCGCTTCTAATGGGACAAAAAGCATTCGATAACGAAATACAACATGTAGGCAAACATATTTGCTCTTTAAGGTATCAGGTCATATAATTAGTATTACTAGTTAAGCATTTAATTTAGACTAGCAGTAGAGATACTAGAATCATATGAAACTCTGCAAAGGTTATGTTTGCACGTTTGTCTTGAAATGTGCTGTTAATGGTTCTGAAGCTTGCAATAGTAGTACGGACGGCAACGGCAAGCGATAATGCTGTTGATTCATTAGAAACGTTCTAGTTATCCCTGCAAATAAAATGTCCTTTATTTGTTGAACGGTTCTGTACACATTCATCGATTGTTCAAACTGGCTGCGTCATTCCCTGTGCTCACAGATGAGGGTGTTATCGCTGGCAGTTGAAGCAACGCGGTGTTCTCGGTTTTGCCAGTCAATGTTCTGAGGCAGGGTTAATTGGCACTGCCCGGGCCATGACTCAGAAGATGTCGGCTGACCATGGTGTAACTCGGCCATAACATCACCTACCCATGCAGTCCTGCTACCGCACGATTCGGATTTATGCGTGCTTGACCAGTGTTCCGAGACTGCTGACACGCACAACGGCACCGTCTCGAAATGAAAGAGCTGAACCCCGCCCGTAGAAATGTAGGAAAGCGATGCACCCGGTTGTAGCCAGCCTCCGACCAACGTGTTCGAAATGTGGATTCTGCGCAAAGGACAGAGACGAGGAACGGCAAAGCGAGCAGCCCCGTCGAGCAGCCTGACCAGCAACATAAACCAGGGTAACAGCAATAGTAATGCCACAGCGGCAGCAGCAGCAGCAGCATGAAGTCCTCGTTGACCGGCAATGTAACAGACGTCACTTCTTTCCAAGGACTCGTGGGGCTGAGTGTACCCCAATCTATGGCTTCATCATTCCTCCCCCCCCTCGCATTCGTCTGACCGCTCGAAACCCCCACGTACCTCGTGTCGGAGATGTTGAGTCGTGCCATTTGCTCTCAGCGCAGTTGCTGTGACTGCCGTCGCTATCGCTGGTAGCAACGGCGGAAGGCGGCGGCCCGATCGCCGTCTCTATTGCGGCCCCATATTGCGGAGACCAATAAGCAATCGGATGGCTACAGATGACCGAAGAGGACGTGTCTGAAGATCGTTCTCCGTTCGCACGATGCTAGATGAGAAAACGAAAGCAACAACGCAGCCGCAAGCGCCACAGCTTCACCGCAGAACGAACGATCAATGTCGACCAACATCGATGAGCCAGCTTCCTAAGCAAGACTAGATTCCTCCATCGATTCCTCGAGCAACAGTGCTCTCAAAGCTGCTTCATAACTGTGTACCCTGGCAATAGACAGAATTTTTTGAATATTCAAAATGTATTGCTTCTAAATGTATATTGTTTGGAATTAAGAAGAATACGGGTTAATACGAATAATGATAACAATTGGGACACCATTTGGGATGCAGGTTATTAGATTATGCTTGGGCCGGAGAAGCCAAAGTTCCACGGGGCGAAGGATGTTTTACGATTAAGTTTTGCTATAGGGACTTTTAACAGCCAAGCATTTGAGGACATACTCTAGTAACTATGGAGGTAACTTGCCAGTGCGGAGCTGCGCACCGTATAGAACCCTTTAAATATAAAAGTAAGTGTGGATTTGCGTAGGTTGAGCAGCAACTTTATAGAGAGCCCGGCTCTACTTCGTTCCATATAAATCCTACCGCTTTCATCCCACACTTTTGGCAAATGCACGCAAGTAGGTTGCCAACAACCTAGGAGTGGGGCACAGGCGCTATTCACTTCAGAGTGGTCATGAAAATCTTTGAAGTTATTTCAAGGATTAAGAGCAGAAAGAAGCCGGCCATGGCTAATTCTAAGGCCGGCTTCTTTCTGCTCGTTCTATGTGAAGCATCTAAGCCGAGCAAGGATATTAATAACATGCTGGACTGCTTTGTTTAATTTGCCTTTTAGGCAAATTTGCCAAATATGCAAACTTTTTTATGTACCCGACGAATGGCTGAAGGCCCTGCTTATTGTCAAACTAAAAGCAAACGACATTCACAAGGTCTTTTTCCTGAAAGAAAGAATAATTGGTGGTACGTCAGATTATCCGCGTACGGAAAACGGCGAATTCATGTGGTGTTGCTCCAGATCGAGCGGTTGTTCAATAACTTGGTCTGGTGCGGGGGCGTTTGCATCGAGAAGAAGGTGCATTCAAGTGCTGCCGCAACTGCTCCTTTGTCATGCTGTGCATGCTCTTATTCTACCGGTGAAAAATGTAGACATAAAGTTTGCGCTCTGCTTTCGTCAACCAGACCCTCTAAGCAGTGTTTAAAACAATCTGATGATGATGATTAGGATGCACAACCGACTTAACAAGACTGCTATAGATATGTGTAATCTCACTGACCCATTAGTGTCCAGAATCGTATTCACTAATGTGATGCTTAAATGCTAGATCTATTTATATCAAGATGGTACAACCAGCGCCGTGGTATTACCTTGATATCACTCTGCAACTTTGTTTTCACCTTGTCGACAGAAAGCTAAGCTTGAGATGGACTGGGACATTTACGTCATAAGTTGTGGGACTTGATCCCGAATACGATTCATAATGGCCGCATTAAAGACACCGTATTAAAGTATGCACTGAAATATTCTTTAAGAGTTTAATCTAACAATTTTTTTCAAGCTAAGTTCAGGTCCAATGGCCTCGTATGCAGGTCAGCTCACTCAGGGTAAGACGACGTGAATGCCTGGTATGTGCAGTACATGCCACGTATCTAATGAGTAAGAAACGATCAAAACTAAATCCGTTCGAAGACCACAACTCGTTGATCGCGCACATCAAAACGAGCGGCTTGACCCCTCGACAGTCTATCAGTTTGAGCTCGCCCTATCGTGTCGGTGTGAGCGACAGGACAGTGAGTAGACATGTACGACATTGCCTACATTTCAGGCCATACATACATCAATTCAGCCAACGTCTAACAACGGCGCTTCATAATTAAAAAAAGCTTGCGCTGTTTGTGCAAACATCTGCTAAATAATTTTCAGTCTGAGTCCTACCTGAAGGTGTTATGGTATGATGAGTCAAATTTTGACCTACGGAAACCATACATAGAGTGCTGGCTCGCAGCGTGGAAAAAGCGAATCATTGTTGGCAGAACGGTCGGCCAATCGATTGAGGGTCTGTCAACCACCGTTTAGGACAGTATTACCTCTAATAGCAAAACTTCACTGGCTTTTTCTCAATCTCAGCCACGACCTGTGACGGTCGAGGTATATCGATTGGCTGTATATATGAGTGCATGATTAATTTGGAAATATTAGTAGTTTATATATATATATATATATATATATATATATATGAGGGCGGATTGACAAGTTTCAGTATTTTGAATTTTAAAATTCAAACCCGTTTCAGTATTTTGAAATTTAAAATTAGAATTGGTTTAAAAGTTGAAGAAAACAAGACGATTTTTTTAAAGTTGAAAATGAAGGATCAACAAATCTGCATAACGTTCTGTGGTAAAACCAAATCATATGCTCTTAAGTAGTGGAAATGTTACGAAGTGCTTACGGTAATTAAGCAAGATGACAAAACCCTGTGTATACGTGGTAACGTGGATTTCTCGGCGCACGTAAAACGGAAATTACCCCCGTTCGGGTACGCCGTCGACGTCAATAACATTGAAGAAATTTGTGATATCGTACTCAATGATCGCCGAATTACAATTAACGAGATAGCTGTTTTAGAAGATTAGATAGATATTTTTCCTTGTAAAAATTAGTATTAGAACTTTTCGATCCGCCCTCGTTTACTTAGACGGGTGTACACAGTGAGTACCTTCCTGTCTTGTGGTCGACGAATAGCTAGGACGATTACTGTCTCTGACAGATGCAAAGCTATCTGTTTCGTGTTCTGCTTCCACTAGCACCCCACACCTAGTTTTCTCAACGTCCTCTACCTCAATACCTCACTCACATCGTTTCTCTTTTCTCAGCAAGAACGATAGACGTAGAGGTAAACACGTGTCGGCCTGATTATTCGTGTGGGTACGTAGCTGTTTGTCAGCCTTATGTTCCTCGTCGCCTTTTCTCGATGTCACCCGATGTCGTGAAGGCCTAACACGGCAGATGTCCAATTGCTGGCCAAAGATGATGGTGTTGATAACATCAGTGACATTCGCCCGGAGATTCAAGCTGGCCAAGAGGCTTGGATCTCCAGCCGTCATCTTCGACTCTGACAAAGATGAAGAAGAAGAAGATGATGGCGCTGGCGGGGATGGTGGTGGTGGTGGCGGTCATGGTGATGACCCTGATGATGGGTACTATGAATGGCTACGTGCTCAGCGAGCGAATGAAAACTGCGACGGCCCGTTTGACGCTTTTGCGCGTGTTACGACGTGTATACCGGACAACAGTGGTAGCGCTACTGCTTATACAGCAGTGAAGACCAGACATCGGCCATTGCCGCCACCACCTCAGAAGCACTAGGCAACGTTCACACTTTCTATACTTCGGTGTCAATGAAATGCGTACGATCCGTGACGTGACACAGAAGCGAATGGGTCAGTCTGTCAGCCAGTCAGCCAGCCACTGACGAAGCTGGACTGATGTTGGGAACTCTCTATAGGCACCCCATGAAAACCTAGTAGCCAGTCTACCCCCCAGAGTGAAGTAGATTCGCCTTTTAATATTGAAGTAGGTTATTATGATGTTACGCAACAGAGCTGCTGCTGCAGCCGGCCGCCGGAAGAATAACGCTGCCGCGTGCCTAGTACTTGCCAATTTGGTTCCTGTTTATGTCGTTTTACGACATTAAAGGTTCGAGTGACAGCGTTATCATAGTTGACGTTCGCCAAACGACAGCTTTAAGGACACGTGAGACCCGATCTTATGTCAACACGCCTCCTTCATCAGCATACAGTTATTCCAACAAGCCTATTATAGGTAACTTCGTGGCAGAGGTGCGATTAGCACTAATAGTAACTGAATAGTTTAACACTATCTCGTGTAGATCTATATATAAAGAAACCAGCTCCACTGACACACAGGATGAGACAACAGTTACAGGGACAAAAAAGAGAGAGGAAGGGACAATATGGATACCGAGAAGGGTAGGACAACAGGTAAAAGAGATTCGGATCAACGGAAGCTACTTCCTGAGAAGGGGGATCGCATAGGAGCAATGAAGATAAGGGGGCATTGGGAGTTATCAGACGGTTGGCTATCGATGGCATCGAGAGGCGGAGGTCAAGGAGACAAGGGAAGCTGGGAAGAACTATATAAATTACTAAATTTAAGGTCTGTCGATTTAATGCTAGTAACAGTGACGCACTTGTGTGAGATAAAAGTGCCACTGGGTTTAAAGGGATACAATTGACATGATACAAATCGGAATACGGACAATAAGGAAAACACATTTCTGGATATTGGGATAATAACCAGAGATGCTATTTCCTGCGGAGAAGTTGGTAATGCCGTAAATAAGGGATCTGGTGGTTATAGAAGTACACCTGGAAGAGACAATATGGGCAATTATGGGAGTATAAAGAACGCTAAGCAATACGGAAAAAGAGGGTGAGTAGGCATTTAATAGAGTACGTAAAATAGTTGGGAAATATCTGAATAAAAAAGGGGTAATATGTCCAGAAGATTAGAATGTACGTATCGAACAGATGGATGATCGAGAAGATAGAGCGGACAGACGACTGATACAAGTAGCAGAGCCCAGCGGGGTCTAAATTTCGAGTTTAGATCCGCGGGTAGAAGGGAGATATACGTACACACAGGAAAATAAAAATGCATGCGTAGACTATGCACTAATGAAGAGTGAAATAGATAAATAAACAGTTTTGGGACTATGCCAGACAGGAAAAATAAGGATGACAAATAAGAGCCAGGATAGAACATAGACAATAGGTGAAATGGACACCGCGTCACAAGCACTACTTTTCACGACTGGCGTAAACAGTGTAGAAAGAACAAAAACTGTCACAGAGATTACAACCACAGCAGATGAGATCGAAGGCGTGGTAAATAAACTAAATCCAGAAACAGCGTGTGGTCTTGACGGGAGTGCAGTGGGGATTATCCAGGCGTTGAGAAATGAGTACGTGCATTATGTAAAGAAGCAATTTAATAATATAATTAGTGGGTTCAGACTCCCGGAGGGTTTGTGCAAGAGAAGAGTTTCCCTTCTTTTCAAGGAGGGGGTAGGTAATGACAACTTATAACATAGGTAACCAATTACAATTACACCTATAACGTATCGAATATTTATGCAGGTGTTTAACGGTAGATTACAGAGTGTTCTAGAGACAAATGAGCAAATATGAGAATGGATCTAAAAACATTTTTTAAGAAGGGTTGTTAGATCTTTAAAAAGTATGTTATATAGCGGACAGAACAGAGTTGTATCAAATTATGTCAGAGGAGGGTTTTGAGAGAAGCTGGGTGGAGTTACTAGATACAATTTACAGGAATGACAGGAATACCGAGCAAGATGGCTTAGTGGCAAAGCCTTTGCCTTGCATTCGGGAGGATTGGGTTCGAGACCCAGACCGGCCACTCTTAAATTGGTTTGTATGGTTTTCAATTTAGAGAAGGTAAATGCCGAAGTGGATTAAAATTAGCCATGCCATGAAAAAACCGTACACGGGCAATTGCCTCACGGAATATCTCTTTACAAAAAATTACAGGAATAACACGGTTCAAATAATAATAGCAGCAGAACAATCTAGATAGTTTATAGTCGCTAAGAAAATCAGGCAAGGGTGTCCGGTTGTCATCTGTAATTTTTGTAATGTATATAGAGAGAATAGCGAGAAAGATTAATAGCACGGGTTTAGCGAAGTTCAACAAATGTCGAATGCATGTGGGAATCAGCGAAGGAATTGAACATGGCGTTTTATGAAAAAAAACGGCAATTTTAGCATTTAATAGGGTTAGGGGAGAAATGAAGCTTGTATTACACGAGAAGGAATTGAACTATATTTGTCAGTACAAGTATCTTGGGGTGACAATATCTACAGGAAATGATTATCTAGAGGAAGAAGACATATTACGAAGGAAGAAAGCTGAAAGAGGAAGAATTGCAGTAAGGTGTAAAAGCTGCTGGGGGTTTAATAGGTATATAGTAACAAGAAATATATAGAAGGCTATGTATGTACTAAGAATGATCCTCGCTAATGCCATGTCTGTAATATAATGTCTGGTTCACCGCACGGCGTCGGGAAAGAAGTTAGAAACAATTTGCTACCGCTCTAAGCGCCACTGATATAAAAGGGTGACACGTGTATTTAGGTATACATGCCAAGCGAATAATTGATCAATTAATCAATAATAATGATAATAAAATAATTATTATTACTATTATAAGCAATATTGTAGATGTTATATAGTAATATTTTAGTAATTGTGATACATGTACATATTGGTAAATTAAACCCTTATAAAAATATTATTATTATTATTATTATTCAAACGCTGACGGCTAATTAATTTCATGGATAGGTGACTGTCAACGACCCCCAATCCTCGGCTTAATAGATACCACGAGTGAGCTATAATGCACACATGTATATCGTTCACGCTGTCTAAGCTCCGCTTGTTATACATATTTTAGATACACGCACTTACTTTAATCTACTCCTCAATACCATGCAGAGGTCCAATTATAGTACACCCGTCCTTGATATGTATAAACAAGACTCTTCTTACTTTGAAAAATATTATCATATTCTTAATGAAAATAAACATAAAATCCAAAATTTCCGTATTTATTAATGAAAAAAGACGACGACGAACTTAAGCTTAATCCGTGCATGCAAATTAATAATGTTCTAAACGAGTCAAATACTTTGATCTATTCAGAGTTCAACGGTATATCCAGGAGCATTTTGAACACGTCATACTAACGCCTATTCTCGAACAACTACTTGGACATAACTTAGCACGTAGATTAAAGGTAGACACGCGAATAGAGCGAGATGGCTACTTCCTACGGTCTTAAGGTAAGCCCTGGTCTGAGGTGGTCATCAAATATCACATAAGATATCACTGCTACATCCTTAATGAAATGCATACTTGGTCGTTAACTATTTGTTATTTAACAACCTCGATTTTGCTAAATTAAAATCCAGTATTTTCGAAGACACCATCGATATTATCATCACGATCGCCGAGACCAGTTGTCTGCTCCCAAGGGCAATATGTTTTTGCAATCGACAAGCCTGGCTCAGCTTTCCAAAACGTTTTCTTCATTCTATTTACTTTGCCCTCGCAGCAACCCGAGCGGGGCTCTCATATTTTTCTAAGTAATTGAATTTGACTGATAAACACTGCTGCGGTCAAAAACGCAGACAAACTACTAGGTTCACTAGTTGAAAGCCAAACACTTATAACTTAGAGAAACGGTTAAATTGTAATATTTAATGTTTTATGGTAGTATTTATTTTTGTTCTGTTATCACGAAACGATTTTGCGTTTTCTCGCTCCGCTGGGAAGCCGCTCTTATCGCCAGCCATATATAAAGTGCTAACTTAAGTAACTTCTTCGTTGACTGTCAAAACGTAAAATATAAGCTTACTAAGTTTGTTAGCTTTGTATATGAGCCTTTTGAACGCGTTCACACTATTGATTTTGAGGGTTATAGAATCCATCTAGAACATCAACCTATGATTTGCAGATCGCATATCCTTATTAACTAATCATGACTTATTCTAGACTGAACAATAGGGATTCTCGACCTTTTTATGCCAAAAACGGCTGACAGAATCTAAATCCCTACCAACCTTTAATGTAGGTCCTGACGTAGCCGGCATCAGCCTATAAAGGGCTGTCTTGTCTTGTATCACTCACTGTGCATCAGGTGGTACGAATACTTTATTGATGAAAAGCCTATGCAACTTATCGCAGCATGATGACCTCGTACTTTTCTTAGAAACTTTTAAACTAAACACTGTTTTTAAACCTTAAGGTTTTCCTCTATGCCCTAAATTTGCATCCAGTATTTTTTAAATCGTTTACGTTGTTTATAGCCTACCCCTAAATAATAAAAATAATATCAAGTTAGAGCGAGGAATTATCATGGTGACGGCGCTGTACCCGATTTCCTTAGACTAAGTAACTATTACACTTTTTAATCAGTAGGTTCGAAACATAGCAATGAAAAGTACTTTTCCGCTTCACAATTATTTTCACCACGCGGCGGTCTCTGAGACGATATTAGTTAAGCGCTTGAACTTTTCAGTGTCAAGCCATATGCTTAACACCTCCAGCATAAAATAACCTTACATCGGTCAGCATTTACACAATTAGCGTTAGGCTAGGCTATGCTTATACATTAATTAAAATTATAAATTAAGCATTTTTTTCAAACGAAATATGCTTAATTGTATTTATTTGACCGAAGAGCACGTTTGACAGAATAGATTATTCTGGTCGGCCTCAAAAACGTTAGTTTTGCACATCATATTATATCACTTTTATTGAAAAAGGGGTATTACAATAGAAGCAAAGTCGTTTCGAATCTGCTGAACGACGTGCAATCCTCCAGGCAAATGAGTTGTTCACAATGATCGCACAAGCAATCTCGTGGGGGTGGATGGAGACACCGTTCCGGAGAATATTTGGTCTTAGAACAAAATACATAGTAATAAGATTCTGACGCGCTAGTTGTTTAAACATGCGGTGATCGGCATGGGATTGATATTCGATAACACTAGGCAATCTGATACGCTCGCGTGGTAGACAACACCGACGAGCAACTCGTGTGGAGCATAAATGGGTATTGATGGCCAAACGTCAAACATATTAAAAATGCTGCTGACTTTTTTTTAGATACGATATACATATAGTCGTGTTTTAGTTACTCGCAATCATATACACAATGTTCATCAATGGGTATATTTATTATATTATTCACCTGACACATACAATATTTATATATTTAAACATAAATAAAGGCTGTCGCCATTTTATAGCAGGAGTGCTTACAGCGGCAGCATAAGAGTACATGTTGAGATATCTAGGGGGATCCTCTACAGTCTTTGAAACACCGATGATCACCGACTCTTAACGGTGTGGTTTATCATCTATTCTTAATGAGCATAGTTTAGAGAAAATCCGATCAACAACAGGAATCAAATTGGTGATCGGTAGATGACAACCATGACTAGCACGCTAATCCTTCGGTCACGACGCCACTCATATACACAGACAAACATCCACAAAACGCGAAATATTGTCGAGCACGTTTGTCGTCCTTGGCGACTTTTTTTACTGAGTTTTTTTACGGAGTCTGTCGGTAGTGTGCAGCAGGAAATGGGCCTAGTCCGTCTAGCGTCTCGAATGGCGAATGGCCAATATTAAGAGGGTATTCGATCGATATGGCGTGTCCGCCTGGGACTCATTGTGATTGACCATTAAAGGGACCAAGGGTACAACCACGGTGGCCGTCCCAGACAAGCATCCTTCCCGTAGTCACGAAAAAATGGGAGACAGTGTATTTGGGGCCTTTGATCTCCCTGCCTAAGCCGTAAGCTTTAGAGTCCGGAGGGGGGGGGGAGTCTTTTTAAAGCACAAACATGAAGGTGAGTCGCACGTACGGGCTATCAACGACCAATGCAGGGCCTGAGGCTGGCAGCTACCCAGTACCTGAACCAGGATAACAAAACGACGGAGCGTCCCTAGGAGTACTCTCTCCCCTTTGAACGAGCCTACCTCATATGGATGCCACGAACGACTCACTTTAACCCTCATGTCGTTTTGTTCACTAGAGTGTCACGGGGGGGATGAACAAATATGCCGAACTGGCAAGAGCCCATAACTTCAGCCCAGTGGCCTTCGAAACCTTGGGACTACCGGGCCCCTTGACTCTAAGAATACTTACTAAATTGGGCGAACGATTAAAGATAACTACTGGGGACAAGAGAGCCGCACAATTTTTGCGCCAAAGACTTTCCATTGACGTCCAGCGGGGCAACGCGATCTTAGTTTTGGGGTCGCTTGCCGAATGGTGCACACCAGGGCTGTTATAGGCTGAAAGTTAACACGTTCATTTACACCGGATTGTAATATAAATTGATTAATAAAAATGACTGAGCAAACATTATCTAACAAAGCACAAACAAGTGCGTAGTTAGGGGCTGAATGCCTAGCACGGCGCCTTGCGCTCTGTACGCATGTTACACCAATGACCCAAAGCGTCTACCTGCTCGCCGCAAGAGCACCTGTGTCTGCGTACCAGCCTAAGCAGAACCCGGCGCAGATGGGCGCGCACGAATCGTCTACTAGGGTTCCAAGGGGTGAGCTGTGTGAGCCGTTCAACCATGCACTGACACTCTTGCTGCAAACGGCGCAAAGTGTTTGTTACTTTGTCTCGGTGCATTTCAAAAGAGCGCGTCATATCGCTTTCTCCGCCGCTAACGACTTAAAGCACCATCCGGCCCTGTCTGCTAGAATGAATCACATACTATTTTACAGTTACTGCTGCTGTCCGGTGGGTGGTGTGTTAGCTAAGTGGGTTGTATTAAAACATTGCGTACCTGACTTAGATTATCAGATAAATATGACTCTCTTACAAACCCTTACGTACGGTCCAGACTAAGATGAATCGTTACTTCTATAGAAGATTAAGATATACGTACCTACCTAAAAAAGTCACCAAACGACGGCCGGCGTTTTAAGTCGTTCGTCGTTTGAGACCTCATCTAAACTGGATGAGAAGAATGCGCGTAGACGCGCTGCTCCAGACGATCTTCACACGCACGGTCTATTGTGCTATTTTTCTACTAGAAGATGTGCTGGCCAGCAAGGGTAGGTATCGCTGTCGGTTTTCGTTTCACCTGCGACCTTTGACCTGCCAGCCGACTCTTTGATTCTCCAACTGTCTCTCTCCTCTGTCCCTCTTCCACGTTCAACTTCGGCTATAACTATAGTAAGCAGACTTATTATGACTAGGAGATCGCCTGGCTAACAACTGAGAAACTGTGCGTCTAAGAAAACGCCCATTGTTGGCCACCCGCCACCGGTAACCTTCTAAGCGCAGTGCCGCGTTCCGCTATTCGCTGAACTCTGCACGTTCACTTTAGCCACGGGTAATGACGTCCATCTTTAATGGGCCCCATCGGCAGACAGCAAATGCCATCACGAAGTCCGCTGACCTGCCGCTGTTTCGGCGAGGCCAAGGCCGGGGCCCAAGGTCCAGGCCTGATTTGTGGCCATCAGGCTAAAGTTAGCCATTTGGCTGGAAAGCTTCCGTCGTTCCCTGCGTACGCTACTACGTAGTCTCTCCTAGGAAGTCGAAGGAAGTCCGTTTGTAACGGTCGTATTGGTCCTAGAAGCAGCGGCAGTCTCACGTCAAAATGTCCGATCGAATTGCTCTGTCGCTGCCATCTAACGTTACACGTGGAAGACACAATGGCCAGGGTAACGTAGCGCAACAATTCCTGTTTGTTTAGCTGTAAAGCCAATGTAGTAGTGGCAGTAGTGGTGGTGGTAATTTCCCCGGACCATTACTGCGTGACGGCGAGTACCTTATCAGTGTGACATGTCAATATATATATATATATATATATATATATCTTTCCAGTTTATAAACATTAACTCAATTTGCAAATCCCTAGAATGATCGCGTCTAAAAGACCAGACTTGTTGAGCGATTAAGGCTTATAGATACAATCTGTATTAGTTATGAGAGATGTACTAGTAGCATCAATTTGTTTGATTTTCATAAACCGTTGTAACAGTGATAGCTGTAAAAGCAACACACACGTTTTCCATGCACCGGAATATTCACGGTGTACGTTGATAAATTTTCATATTAAACCTAAGTTAAAGCTCTCCAAGTTGAGTCACCCAATGGCATACCAATAGTATAATGCTTAACAAAACTAGCTGCATTGTTTGTGCCTCCTCATAGCACAATTTCCGAATTGGTCAGAAAGAACGATAGGAGGCAGAGTAACAACACAACGTCTACCGTGCGGCCATTTGGGTACATTTAGCAAATTGAACTAAATATACTCGGCGGCACGTACATGTAATGTCGATAATAATCACGCGTGGAGTAAATGCAAGCTTGACTTTGCGAATCAACAAAGAAAGAAACGCTTCTAAAATTTTGCCGTCAGCAGGAGTTCACGCAATTCCTGACCAGTCTTGCCAGAGACTCTAGTGTATTCGATCTGGCATTTACGAACACCGCCCTGTTGAAGACACTGCGACTGGAACAACAACGCACAGGAGTGATCACCTCACGCTAGCCTTTACGATAGCCTTGTCCACGACAGACGACGAACAGGCAACCAAATATTTATCGTATTCATGATTACGAAGGTACGATTTGCATGTTGGATTCGACAAATTGGGATCAGTTCTTCTTATCACGTACTGACGTGAACGCAATGTGAAATCGTTTTATTAGAGTGCACTGACTCTCCTTCAAGGTGTCGCTCTACGTGCAAAACCGGTGTGCGCAATAGGCATCAAAGAAAATAGGCGACTAACTTGCAAGCGATCGAGAAAACGGCGAAAAGTGACTTTAAGTTAATGTGGATAAAATGTGACGAATGAAAAATGAATAATGGAAGAGAAGTCAAATAAGCTCGTTGTGCTGGAGTCAAGTATCGGCCGGCAGCTCCGCAATTTGCAAGAGCGTTCAACGTCGCTTAACAGTTAGAGGCAACCCTGCCTCGTTAGAACGCAATGCGAACGATGCGACGCGACTGGTGAAAACGACAAGAAAACCGAGCTCCTTTGCCGCTTTTGCGCCGCTTAGAGGGGGGGGGGGGGGGATGGGGCATGTAACCAAAAACTACATGCCCCATCTTTCCCAGCTTGGGAGAGTGGCAGGTCTCAGCCCTGCCGAAGTGCAATGGCAAGGCCTCCTCCTGGGGTCTCCGCCTTCTTGATCACGGAGGTCCCGGTACCAGGTAGGTAAGTATACAACTAACGGACGAAGAGCTTGTCAAAAGCTAACTACGCCCTGTTATACCGGCACCAACCAATTGATACCTACGACGGATAAATGACATCAACACGTCTCCAGAAAACGTGTTTCTCTATCTGATGCGTCTGGAAACTACGTGCAGTGAGACGTCACTGGGAATACTTGTCTTCGTATACAGAAAGCGTTGTGCATCTATAGATCTGCCGCGATCGATCATTTTCTGCCGCTCTCTCTCGACGAGAAAAGGGTACCCGATTCTTTTTCTGTCATGCAATAGTATATCCGGTGCAAAAATATTGCGACACGAGTTGTCCATACAACGAGCGTTCTATGATCTTGACATCTGTCCCGTGTGAAATGTTCAAAAGCGTCATCTCGAACGCTAACTACGCGAACGCAAGACGAAGGCTTGAGCGTCAACGAGCAATACGCATATCGTTTCAAATACTCCTCAGCCATCCAACAGCCATACTCAAAATGGTAATAGTAATTTGTCATAACAAGGGTACACCGTTTAACTGTGTACTCTTCGATTTAAGATTTGCATTCGAATCGGTTACGTGCGAAAGCATTTAAACATCTTACCGAACCACAGCGTAGGAAGTCAATATTGTTAAATGAATTGCGTCCTGCTGGCTAGAATTCCTAATGTATATATTTTATACATACATATTAAAGATTAATATACCTCAAATCTATAAAGACGTAGACGACGTCAATATGTACGCCTCTGTCTGAATTGAATACGAAACATGCATTTAACTCCAATAAGTGTTAAACAACTTTATGCCGTAGACCAGGGATTTGGATCCAATTCTATCCGTACACAAATACTGAAATTGTACATAAAAGTAGTAGCAAATCGATGCGGAGTTCCAGCCGATTTACGGTTTAAATAAGTCCGTGTCGAAGCACAAACTTGCATACATTGTAATCATTTTTGAAGCACTCATTAACATTAGATTTGGTTTTAAGTGCTTCAAAAATAGTTTGCCTAAATAGTCCACGTTAAGCGTGGAATGATTATGCATTTTTGAAAGAGCAACGCGTCCGTCCCAAGCGAGTGAATGCTATCCAGGCGTTGACCAATTTGTAACATTTAGAATTATATAAACTGATAGTTTTGCTCGAACACGTTCAAAACGTTTGTTCCCCAGTGCCTAAAGCTGAGCAATCCTGCTGAACATAATAGAAAGCGCCTTTATTTTCAGAATAAAGGGTGGACATAACCTACGATAGTCACGATTTGGCTTATAAGTTGTCTTACGTAAACCACCCTGTCCTGGCAATCAGAGTTTGGATCCTGATGTGCGAGAGCCCGTAGCCAATGGACCATTAGTAGGCATCCAGGTCAGACTTCGCTCTCACGGCTTGATAGTTGCACTTCAAAGGACAGAGGCCATTCTTTCAAATGGCCGCACAGTACAACCCTCTCATCGATGAAAACCGGATAGGTGCGGAAATTCAGCACACACGTATCGCGCCGCAAATAAAACGGTACAGAACTGGGCCCACGCTTAGCGATAGCTTACCGCATAACACTACGCGCCGTTTTGCTGTGGGAGCACGCGACCGGTCAAATCCCGCGAGAATCTGAAAATCGTTTTGTCTGAATAACCTCAACGTTCAGAACATATAAAGTGTTCTCCAAGCTTATATATATTAGAAAGTGAAGAAATTTATACATGGGAAAGGAGCACCAAAAGTTTGCAGTCTTGCCATCAAATGTAAATATGTGCGCATTTTTATTAGAAACCGACAGTACGAAGCAAATCCATAGAGTAGGCAGTAACGTCAGACTTTTCTCTCCCCCCCTCCTCTCTGAATATATATATATATATATACATATACATTTGACCTCATCCGAAAGGACTTTGTTTTAGTTTAATTCGTTTGTATTATTAATGCACCAAACGCGCCTGTTGATCAGCTCCTTAAGCCCTGGGGAATTCAGCTGGATTAGTCAAGTGTTTCTGAATAACCTGACATTATATTTCCGAGGAAGCACGGAAGAAGGTAGGTCGTCTTTCCTTGAGGGCTTTACATTGTTCTCTAATCAAAGTTTAAAGCTTTCTAGGTAATTAATGTTATGCAACGCAATACCATCTCACACACATATATATATATATATATATATATATATATATATATATATATATATATATATACAGGTAATTTGATAAATAAGGTGCCTTTTCAAGAGTTTTCAGGCACTTTCGAAAGAATTAAGACCGCTGAACTAAATGTGCATACCTGTGGCCTAAATTATATTTCAGGGAAATGTCATGTTCATATTTTATCCGAGAGGAAGATAGAATCACAGATACGACAACCCAACATTGTGGAGTGAAAAAGCAAGACATCATTTACACAAGTGCTCACTTTGCGCTTTTTGTTTTCACGTATTTTCCCTAAACGATATGTATACAGGTCATTTGAGAAGCAAGTTGCGTTTTAAGTTTTTTTTGCCTTCAGACTTCCTGCTCTTTTGAAGGGATCAGACAATTAAAAGACCGCTGGGCAGTTATATTTAAGAGAAAAATATTATTTTCATAATTTGCCAGAGAGAGCGACATGAGTTACAGGTATGATCACTCGACATTGTGGAGTGAAAAAACGAGACATCATTTACACAAGTTTACATTTAGCATACATCATTACACAAGTTTACATTACACGGTTACTTATATTTCCCTCTCCATCTTCACATTAGCTTTTGCACATGTCCACGCCATTGTTTTTTATAATAATGGAACATCACATTTTTTTACATTTTATTCTAGACAGTACGGCCGCTGAATTCATAACGCGGCTTTGCTGTTCGTTTTTGTCTATCTATTTTCCTGTTTTGCTCTCCAAAGTTGTTTTCAAGAGAAGCCTTCGGGTCACATACTTTAGATAACCATACTAACGGGTTTCGTCTTACCAGGAATGCGCATTAAAGGTGTTTTCTATGCAACAACTTATAATGAGCAATAAAAAGGTTTTATACCAGGCTAAACCTCTCAGCCTCTTCTTGCTCGGCGCGATCGCGTAAACATGTGCAAGGCTTGTCAGAAGGGGTCTAGGGGGCCTGCGCTTAATGGAACCCACTTATTTGTAGCGTTGGCTGGTAGAAGCCTGCTGTATGAGCTTTTTGCAGGACATAAATGCGGCAGCAGGACAATTTTCAACAATAATTAGTAATACATTTTTCCACTCTTATCGTTCTATAGTGTTCTGCAAATACTGTCCACAATACATAATGGTAAGTGTTTTTATATAATCGTTAAAGAACTTTTGCGGTTTTTCTTGGTCATTAGCTCGAATCAACTTAATTACGAATATATAGGTTTACTGCGTCTACTCTAACTACGAAAATGTTTCAATAAGTGTCCAGTTCCCCTATTAGAAAAAGCTGCGCTTGCCATAAGTGAGAAACTATTGGTTAACCTATTGGAGCCAACTACCTCTGACGTCACAATTGGAGGCCATTCTACCTGCTTTAACCTGGCCTTACTGAAAAGGTGCGTATCTAACGTAGATTTTGGACATAAACTGCCTACAATTGCAGTGCTTTAATATCGTAATTCCGGAACTTCCTATACATTTTTTTTGTAACTCATTGCCAACGTTAGGCTTTGCCAATATCATAAGCAATGTATATCTGCTTAGTGTTTCACGATGAGAAGTAACGTGCTTCAAACGTTCTTCAAACGCATGTAACCATTGTGTCCAGAGACGTATTCTGCTCAAGTATGTTTTTCTTTGCACCTATCTCCACCCTCTCTCTTTCTCTCACTATCTATCTTTCGCTAACTCTATATGCTTCTAAAATTGTCCGTCCTTAAGACAATCACAATTAAAATAAGAACTTACAAAAAAAAACGAAATTATATCCTCTATAAGGCAATCCGTTCCTCAGATCTTACTTCGTCATGCTTGTTTTGCTAAATGTTTGCTGCTCTGCGTGTGGTTTGCGGCAATTTCACATTGTTGGTCATCAGCCAAGGGGTGGCGACGTTATGTCTAATTATATCAAACAAGCCTTTTCGCAGCCATTGTTCGCAGTTCACACAGCGCCCTATCTAAAATTGTGCATTGCTATTTCCTTGGGTTGTAGCAACTCGACTGAATAAAACCTTTGAGAAATGTTGGAGTTTCATTTAGCTGCGGGCTCTGCGTGAAAGTGGCGGCTTTACCTTACTAGGACAAAATTATTGGCAGAACTTGGGCACCAGAGGGGCCGCTTTGTCATTGGGACATGCGTGCCAATGCCCACTGTGCCATGCTGTCTAATTAAAGCTGCTATTGTACTTATCTGCCTTAAGGATCTGGGATAACGTGCTCGCTTGGAGAAGAGGCATGCTATTTTTCACAAAGGCACAATCGGATGAAGCGCTCTGCAAATAACGCAGATTGTTCGCATCCCATGCCTGACTTTACAACTTTAGACTGTTCATTGACAAAAACAGAAGTTTTCCTATAACTAACTTCTAGTCGTTTTATTACCAGAAGCCCTTGCTGTGTCCCTATTTTATTGCAAAGTACATCGTTCAATTTCTAATTAGAATTAGCCACACATCATTTGTCTCTCCACTGAACGTTGTCTTATTGGTCCGTTAACGTTTTCCACGAGAAATACTTTAAACAAGTTCACTAACAAACAATGATTTTTTTATACATGCAATATTTTCGTAATCTTGTGTTATTAAAACTAACTAAGCCACTATACTATTAATTGTGGTGTGCGTCTGTTAACAAAGACGCACACTACGATTGACACAGGCGGCTGCCGGCTACCCTGACTTGCAACGGCTCGATATAGTCACTAAAGAAAATCGAAAGTCAACTTTTATCTGTCTAATAACTGCAAATAAAAAGTACAAAAATAATCCCAGCTGAGGCTAGACACATATGCTTAGCTAATTTTTTGTATTCTTCTATTTGCGTGGATTTCAAACAAGGCAACCTTTCCAAGTAACCTAAAACTCCTTGTGGTTCCGTGTTGGCTGTCCTGTGCAAGTTATTCTAGCCGTTTCCACCTTATTTCTAAAATAGTGGATAACTGGAAAACATCTCACTTTAATTCACGTAATTGCATACTATATCAATTTTCAACACCCTAAAAACTTAAAGAAAAGTAAATGTCTGATGTAACCCTACAGATATATCATATTCGTTAACCTCGCAACCTTGTCGTCTAGGCGACAACGACACAGTAGGGATAATAACACAGATTTTATCTAGTACGTTGGCGGTTCGAGTACGTTTTTAAAAATTAAAAACTTAATGGGGGGTTGGATGGTAATGCACCATCTCGTTTTATTGAGACATCTGTGCTCCCCGTTTTCTTTTTCCGGCCATGGTCGATCTTTAGTCCACCCCGGCATTCACCTTGTTTGGGACCCATGAAACCCAATTTAGGAGTGGCCGGCCTGGGTCTCGAAGCCAAGCCTCCCGAATGCAAGGCAAAGGCTTTTGCCACTAAGCCATCGTGCTTGGTGTGAAGTACGTTCTAACACTGACTCTCACACGTTGAAACCATAAAGTTAGTCCCTGCCGTATCAAAAGTCAGGCCATCTACGTGCGTCTGCCTCTCTTGTTATCGCACCGGGGGTTGCACGTTAAAGTTATCTAGCTCGGCGGCGGTGGACAGAAGGCCGCTTTCCGTATCCGAGCAACTGGTCAGTTAGTTCCCTAACAAGAGCCGATAGATCCGACAGGGTTTCCGTTCTTGCAGACTGGCTATGCATATATTGCAATAACGTTCCCCGATAGTAACGCTGCCGCAAGTTAGCCTGCTGGCGCTTCCATTGTAAGGTACCGAGCTGGTCTGTCTCTGTATAGGTAACGAATACTGCGTTGAACAAGTTACACTCCACTAACTAAAAACATGTCACCTCAATTTTGCCGAACAATCACTGTCTTCTAGAGACTTATTCGGAGATACCAGTGTTGGCTAGGAGCTTCAGTGGACAAACCGGACAGCTTGGAGATCCATTTTGTTATTATATTATTATATTATCGTTTCATACAAACATTGTAAATCATGGCGGAGCGCGCTGGCACCTAGGCTATCGGTAGTGGACATAAATCAAGGTCATGGAGTCCGTCTTACATCAATCAATTGCCTTTTTCTAAATTATGTGCTTATGTTTTAAATATGCTTTCCAACTCACCGTGTAGCGTTTGTCGAATTTGAAGCACTTCCGGAACCGTTCTATAGAGCATCTAGTGTTAAGATTTAATGCGTTGCCGTCTCACATGGCCCTGACTGGATGCTTTGTAGCGGTCCCAACGCTCCAGCCCCAACGCGGGCATATTATGCAAGGGTGATACGTCGAACAGAATGAATACGACGTCTCCACTAAGGTCCTGAGCGAGGCAGCAACCAATCTGCCAGCGACCAAATTCCCTTAAATGAGAAGGCATCCAGGCAGCGGCAGCAACCGTACCGGCAACGCTGATTTCACACTCATAAGGAAAGCCCCGGAGCAAGCCCTCGTGTCATACCCACACATGACGCTGAGTCAAAGGTCCGAAAACGGAAGGGACTCACGGCAAAAACGAGTAAAATTGCCTGACTCTACCTTCCCCGTTGTGGTCCGAGATTAGGAAATGCGTGTTATGCTGATGCCTGACATGCTCTTCGAAATATCATTGACCCAACGACGGCTAGGGTAGATTCAAAAATAGCTAGAAGCGCAATCCGCGTGATTGTGCCAGGTACTTATCTCGATGCCACCGGCAAATTCCTCCAACATCTTTGTACCCGACAGCCTAAGCTGACTCACGAACCAAGGCTGTCGTAGTCCGGGACCTAGACGAGTCCGGCGATCCAAAAGACATTCTCAGGCTCTCAGGGGCCCACTTAAAGACGGAGTACCGGAAATGGCGTTCACCCTGGCTTTCTTAATGAAAACCCAGACCAACAGCTTCATATGAATTTCTAAACATCCCCCTACTAAGTTCAAAGGCTCCTACGACAAAGACAGATACATATATCGGTTGTACCCGGCCTAGACGAAATGGTCTCAATTTCGCAGTGCGCAGTGCGTCAGCTTTATATACGTTATTTTTTTTAATGCACCTTGTTTATGTATGTAAATACAAACATAATATTATGAAAAACATGGTAAAATGGCCTATGGGTATTCTCGCTGGAGCTGAGAGGGCGACACAGTTTCAGTACAATCGGGTAGGTGATACAGGGGACGTGGACCGTCCCAACGACGGCATTTGCGATTCTCTTTGGGTTCATAAAACCCAGCAGACCGGCATAATAGATAATGAAATCAGTGAACACTGTAGCAAGTTGTGAGGTGGCGACATGGGCGGAAGACTCTTTCCAGGCCTGGTTAGCTGATGATAAATAAAATTCTCTGGGAAATTCAGACATTTTTGAGAATACTTATGCCAAAACGTTTCTAGGGCGACTGTCTGTGGAAATTTAAAGCGGTCTACGAGTTTATCTGTAAATTGTACTAAGCTTGCAAATATGTAAACGAATCTGTTGCGTGAATTCGACGGAAGCCCAAGTACTCGCTTTAAGAAAGCTGGCTTTACCCTATCCAACTGCCATAAATGCTAAGTGCTAAGATGTTTCCATGTCACTTAGATACCGTAAGCAACTACGGATGCTACTTTGAGCATGAATAATGTCACGGCCGTCCGAACAAACAACTGTGTTGGGTTTCTGATATCATCTGCCGCGATAAGCGCTTTTCTACAACGCTCAGTTACATGTTGTAACAAGGTTATACCTCGAAACGAGAAAATTACCCCAAGATAGCAACAGGTTTGTACGAACTGCACTCGCCGTGAAATCGCAGTTTATCTGCGCAAGTTTGTTGCTCGCCACGCCGAAACTTTACAGCCTTGGTTTTTGACACGTTTACTATAAGGCCATTCTGCGAGAAATATTCATCAAGTGCACAAAGCGCAGCCTGCAGGTCAATACGGATTCTGCTAAATATTACCAGATCATCTGCGTAGAGCAGGATCATGACTGTTGAGGGCCGCTCTTTCATAGTGCATGGCATCTCAACAACGAAACTTTTTTTCGGGTTTATTGAGATTGTGATCAGCTCAAGAGGTACTTCGCAGGCTGAGATAGTGAAACGCCCAGTCCTGAAGCCATGCTGCTCATCTAGAAGAAACCCCAGTGCTGTCAGGAAATTCGTGATACGTCTTGTTAGTAAGCTTGAGAGTAGTTTGTGAACACAACTCTTTTTGGATATCGGCCGCCATGCGGAAGGATCTTCTGTTCCTTTTAGAATTATTTGAAGAAAGCATTCATACTACTTGGCTGGCATAGCGCCCTCAGAGAGGTATCTGGTAAAAAGAGACTACAGTACAGGCACGAGGAGATGTCCCGGCCGAAGGTGTTTATTTTTTTCCAAAATCTCACCCGAATACCTTGTTGTTTCGTACACGAGCGAGGGCAACATTGACTCGCCCTCGAAGCCAATCACCTCTGTGCTACTGGTGGAACAGCCAGATCGCCGAAAAGTAAAGGGCCTGCCATTGCTTGTAACGACTATGCGACTTTTCTATCTATAAGGAAAGCACAGAGAAGCACGAAATGCTCTGCAAATGGTTCTTAGGAATAGCTAAATAGACCACTGGAACTCAATGTGCCAGAAGGTCAAAGAAAACCCTTGGGGCAAAAAGGTACAATATTGTGCAAAACAATATGCGCTACACACAGCCGCCCCTACCAGTTGAACCAGCCCGACCGACTATAACTGCGCTCTTCCCGCAGAGACCCCCGGTGCTCTTTGAGGGAACTTCAACTTTATTTTTACGCCAATCTCAATTTAAGAGATCAGAATTGTGGCCAAACACATATCGCCAAGAAAAAAAATCCGGACCCAGGACGTCGTTCCCCGCAAGCAGCACGCCTACTCTTATAAAGAACCATTCAAAGGTATTCAAATGCATGATGAATACAATTCTCACCAGCGGAGACTATCCAAAATCGTGGAAAACGTCCCGTTTGACCCTTATCCCGAAACTCAGTATACCACAATGGGACCCTTCGGCATGCTGCCCTATAAATATGGTCTCCTATCTATCCAAAGTAGCTGAGCACATTATCAATGAACAACTAGTAACCGAACTAGAAGACAAAAAGTGCTGTCGAAAAATCAGCACAGTTTCCGAGCCCTACACTTCAAACATTCGGCTATCAGCATAGTTCTAAGCATAGCTGAAACATGGAGAAATGCGCCAAGAGCAAACCGGTGGTATTGTCCGGCCATCCTTTTTGATGCCACAAACGCGTTTAGCACGCATTCGTGAGACGCTAGAAACAAACCCGCGTACCCGAGAAGCAACCCACTCTCTGCGCCGTCTTTAAGCACTAGCAGTGAATAGCATCATACTATATGCGGCACCCTTATGGGAACGCACGACTACTAGGATTACAGCACGCCTGACTCTCCCTCATGCCATACAGGCAACTTAGAAGAGGCTGAGGTATGATACTGCTACGAACGCTGCGCCTGTTTTCAGTTCTGAATGAGAGCTATTGCCTCGGAAGTCTGGTGAGTTCTCTGGTATGTGCCAAGCCCTTGTACTGGCGCTTCTCAAGGATCATTTGCAAATTTTGATTAAAGTGTATCACAACTTCAATCAAAATCTGCGCAAATAATAGAAAATACCGCTTCCAAAGGGTAGCCAAAACGTTTTGAGCCGAAACGAACTGACGCACTGTGGAAGTAATCGGTCATCTTGCCTCACTCCGTCCCGCTTTATATATATATGTAGGCTGAATGCGTCACATAAATTAGTTCATTTGCACTGAAACGCCTGTGCACACGTGAAAGATGCCGATATGTGGGTATCGCAGAGGCTCACCAGAAGCAACATAATTAACCACCATGATCCCTGGTGTACTATGAGCTTGAGAAGCAGAGCAACGAAACAATTTATTATCTATATTGTTATTTAAGCCACTCAACCAATTAAAGCAGTTCGAAGTAGTCAAAAAGCAGCGCGAGTTATGCAATCGTGGAAACGTCGTTTTTTTTATGAGATGTTTTTCGCACCCACCTGATAGCGCATTGACTCTTCACATTATCGCCCATATTGCTAATTTCAAAATTATTTAAGAAAAAAATGAAGTTTGAGGGTACCGAATTAGCCAAAAAAGCTGATCACTTTTTGGCATCTTTTCGCAAGAAATTCTAGAGGAAATTAGCTTTTTTTAATTTAAAAATATATAGGTTATAGAAAGGCTTGGTGTACTATAGCACTATATGACTATTTATATAGCACTATATGAAATAACATAATCTCTGAGGGTGCACTACGAACCGGAGACCACGATTGTAATACAATCAAGACGAAATTATTAGTCATCTAAAGTTTAGCTTGTAAATGTGAAAGAGGGAGAAGGTCAATTAACAGAAATCGTGCCTTTATATTCACAGACGTTTCTGCACACCGTCAACCTCTGTGGACTACTAGCTTAATACATATACCAGTTAGACGTCTAGAGCTGCACTTACTTTGGCGTCTCAATCTCTTCCTCCAGACTTTCCTCTATTTCTATGTCTCTCACACTCTTTCGTGTGTTCCCTATTTTTTAATTATTTTTTTCATCTCGACCCATTTTGTACACAAAGTACACTAAGGTTATTTCAATACTATTATTTCACCCTTGTCCCCCAACATCTCGTTTTCTCGCTTCGTAGTTCTCGCAACTACAATGTACCGCCAGCGCATCAGGCTGACAAATCTATACTAGTAATGGCATGGCCACGTATTCTCCTGCCCTCCTCTTGGCTCTGGCCGGGCCCACGTTAAGCGGGGTAGTTCGACGATGCCTATCCTTTTATGAAACTCATCCGATAGAGTAAAATTGATTACTTTTTAGGAGGTTGTCTTACGACCGTTTATCTCTATTTGGGGTGTCAGCCTTTGGGTAATGTCGTGTCGTTATCATTTGCCGCTGTCCGCGCCGATGTCGTTCGGAGCCTGAGCGGCGTGCGAAGGAAAGGGAAGAACGAACGAGAAATCTAGTGCTTCACACCGTTCAATAAGGCCTCGTCGGTCCTTATTTTCGAGGGTTGTGCAATATCACAGCCCGCAGACGAGCTTTGTTCTTAGCACCGTATGCACATACACGGGGCATATACCTGTGCCATGGATGCCTAAGCAGATACATAGATACAATTCCAGCATATATATACACATAGATACACTTCCAGCATATATATATATATATATATATATATATATATCGTATCAAGTACACATAAATGATACATGCTTATATGGACACATAAATAGATAATACAAGGGCGTCATCCTGAAGCTTATATTTAACTGGTTCATGGCCATGAGCTGGGATAGTGTCTTTGAGGAACACTTCCCAACGCTAGCTTTTGGCCGGACATAGCAAAAAAGCTTACTACTCCTGCTGGATTTAGTCTGTGTCAAAGAATCACCAGCGTTCCTTGCCTCGTAACTGTGGTTCTTGTCCTACCGTCTCTCGCGAGCAAGACACGTCATATTCAGTCACAGCCTATATCACAGTGCAGTTGAGAACGTAGCAAAAATACCTCGCAACGAACAACATAAGCTTGCTACCTATTATAGGATAGGGTTAAATACTTTCACGAACTTTCGGACAGTCTTTTTAGATGTTCGAAGCGCCACAGTAGTAAGGCATTGCTATCCTCATAGCGCGGTAAGTTCTGTTTGCCCTACACGGTAGTCTCTACGAAACTCCAGGAAAAAAAGGTGTGGCCTTGTACAAGAAACACAACTCATAAAAATTAAGCCACTTTTATGGCTACTTTTGGCGATTAAACATGCAGTCTTAATTATCCACATACAGGTGATCCTTGCCAATCGCCTTAAAATAAACCTGTATTGTTTGGTCTGACATATAACCATAAATGTGCACATAAAATAGTCATAACCATGTACAAAACATACCATCGGACATCTTGAATTTGTGCTTTGGTGAGGACGCATTCTTCATATACCATTTTAGACGCATTTTTTTTATAGCTTTCTTCCATGTTTCTTTTGTCGCCGAAGCTCTTGAGAGTTTAGTGATATACACGCGTTCACCGAGCACGAGACGATTATATGGTGCGCACCTTTTTGAGTTAATTTAATTTAATTTATTTGAATCTAAGATTATGCTATAATATGTTGTACCTCTGACTTCATATAAGCTGATTTCCTTTTTTTTGCCATCCTTTGATGTAGATTATCACAACGACCTAACCGAAGGATGGGGTGTGATCATATTATAACATTTATCTCTGTAATCCCACCTAAGCATGAGACAACCAAACAAACTTTTTTAGATTTATTAATTTCTTAGAAGCTATGTACTAACAATTATAGTGTTAAAAAAAAAATATATATATATATATATTCTAAGTTCACATGCCTGCGCATCAATAAACGTTCATTATAGTGGTTCTCAAATAACGTAATTATAATATATATATATATATATATATATATATATATATATATATATATATGTGGTCATCTCTTTGCATGCGACGAAAGAAAAAGGGCCGTAAAATACGCCGATAGAACAACATGACTCGGAAACCAAAAACACTTTTCGGGCTGACCCTCAGCCGACATTTAACATTCACGTGACTATTTTCGTATTGCTTCGTAAGACGGATCCTATAAATACAAATATGCAACGGTGAGGCTTGAATGCGTGCACCTGTGTTTCCTCCGGTTGCGAGGTACACAAGAAAGCATTAGGCTACCGGGTATTACTCGGAAACCAAACTACAATGGCGCCAAAATTGCGTCTAGTCTATCAGAATTAGTTGAGGAGCAAAGGACCAAGGCGCTAAGACCTGAGATGCCATCCCCAGGTAACGACAAAATTTTGCCAAGTGAAGTCACTGTTAATGCGGCCGACGGTTCAGGTTAGACTGTCTAAGGTCTGAAAAAATTACGAATAACTCCTAGACACTATAATGCTACCACCCTTCAAAGGCTTATTGTCCATGAAATCCAAGTAGGTTTGCTCTAATTTTCCTTTTTGAGAGCAGGGTAGACAAATCCCGCTCTCAAAAAGGCGGCGACCTTATAATAGCCGCATATAGCGCTGATAGTCGTCTCGGATTTATGGAGGCAGTCCAGTCACGGCTAACTCACAACTTCCGAATCAGAGCATAACAATGACATTTTGTGAAGAGTACCCTTTCACTTCGAAAGACACCATCGCTGTCACATTAAATAATTTTGGAGTGTCGGACGTGACTCGAGTACGCCGAACGATCCACTAGACGGGATCGTTAAGCCCAGTGATCAGATGATCACGACCTTTAAGGAGGGAAGCGTCCTATCCGACGTAACTCTGGGCTTTAAGATTCACGCAGTTCTTCTTTACAGGGAGTCTTTACACAGCCACGAATGATATAGACTGGGACGTGGGCTAGCGCAGGACACTATGCAGACGCTGCGGGTCTATGGTCATCTTTGTAAAGTTTCCTCCAGCTTAACTCGCGGCTACAGTTGTTCGGGTTCGCAATAAAACAACATGGGGATCCTGCGCCCGGAGACTCCATAAAACGGAGATTCTAAAGAGGTCGGTCAAAAAATTAATTAGGGATGCATCCCCGCGACTCCGCGCAGGACAGACGCCGCTGCTTTAGAACCGAACAGGCACACACACGCAGGGTTTATCGGCGCAACTATCAAGGCATTATATCATGGACGCAAGTACTCCGTAGACATTCTCTAATCATATTCGATATCACAACTTACCCCAAGGTGTTGAAATCCAAATTGCCTACTATCATGCATGCGGTAAATTGAGCCATTGCACAGCCACAAAAGAGCTAAGTGAACGCTGGCTCGTTCGGCCGAATCGATCCAACTAGCTTTCCGTGGCAATGCCAAAGAAAATATGGCATTCCCGCTTTGTCCTGCACCAACACAGGCACTCCGAGTGTGACAGCCAGCGGAGCAGCACTGAAAAAAGTAATAATAAGCATAGGACGCCACCAGCATAATCAAAGACACAAAGACACCCGGGAAAGACACAGCCCAGAAATCAGAGCACACCCATGCGTGTGGCAATTTTAAGCGTCTGGATTTATATAGATTACGTAAGAAAGTAGGAAAATGGCACAGGAGGGCTTGCACAGATATTTAGATAGTGCTGTGGAACAACTGTAAAGAACATGTCATATTAAAATGACATGTCCTTTACAGTCCTACAACACACGCGTGCGAGAGTGGATATTCAGCCCAAGCCCCGATTTTTTACGGACACCTGGGCTGTAGGATCTTGTAAATCAAGGGACTCTTACAGATGTCACGCACCAGCACAAAAATAGTAGGGTCGGGGATTAAACTCTTGGGGTACTGCAGGAGACAATCCCTAAGAAAATAATGTTATATACTGGGCTTAGGGACAAATACACATATGCGGCACGATTATGGGTAGCTCGTGGAAGCGACCGGATTTAAATGGTCTTGCGCTAAATGCTAGCATATATTTAGGAAACTTTCTTCAAACCAGGGAGGCCAATATACGCGGCATTTTTGGATTATAAGGCCACCTTTGGCCATGCATCGCGAAGCAACTTGATACAAAAATTAGCCATGGAAGTGGTTTTGGACCGATTTTATTACAATTTCCGGGAAGTATTTTTAACAAAGGCCAATCTCTATCTTCGGTATTATTTAAAACTTAGCCCATTTTTATTTTTGGTATTTGGAGGGGGTGGAGGGGCAACCTGACGGGGTGAGACAGGAGTAGACCCGAGAGTAGGCAAGTACCCATATACGCAGATGACATTGCGATCAATAGCGGGGTTAAACAAAGTTGAATATATGAATGAAACCAAATTGAGTATATAGACAAAATACTGTTTGTAATTCATAATATAAAGTAACTGTTGGCACAAATACAAATGTTGTCTTATACTATCGTTATTATGATTATATTATTTCGTAGTAATTTTTGTGACCGTTGGAAGGTCACCAAAAAGTTTGTTCTAGCTAATGTTTGTGTATGTCTGTCACGGTAGGCTTACTGTGCGGCCGCTACCTACCGAACCCGATACGAACCCGATCGAAGTGTTGTCGCTGCTGCTGTTTTGACCACCAGCTTCTTTTGCAAGCCTAGAGCCGAGGTGGCTGGGTTATTTCTCCTTACCCTTTTGTAACTTAAGAACCGGATATCAACAGCCATGTGCGCTTGTGCGTCACGAGAACGTTACGCTAAAAACTACGTGGACGAGAGAGACGACAAGGCCGAAGTGATGCGACAGGTCGCCAGTTAGGCCCCGCGAACATCGGGCACGCTACCCCGCTGTAGTGATCGCAGGAGTAGAGCTGTTTTAACAGTGTAGTATAGGACGAGCGTGAGAGCCAAAGGGCGATTGTTAAGTTCGTTCACAGTCAGTGATTAGTTTGTTTCGTGTAGGCCTGGCTATCTAACATAACGGTGTGTTCGGGGAGACAAGATGGTCTACAGCAAAACTTTTTTGGGCTGACTTTCAGCCAGTATTTAACGTCTATGCGTTTGCTTTTGCATTGCTTCGTAAGACGGACCCCATAAATACAAAGGTGCAACGGTGGGGCTTGAGCCCGTGCATCTATGTGTCTCGTCCGGTCCCGAGATAGGGGTATACGCAAATGCACCACGCCACCGGGCTCGGCAGCAAAATCAAAGCGACAATTTTCCGTACATTTTTGCTGACGCCTTGTTGTACCAAAAAGTGATTGCATAAGCGCTTATATTTGTCTCGTGACGAGCAGACCTGTCTGCGTTCACATAGATATAATGGATAATCGTGTGGCAAGTGCTAAATTTCGCAACAATCGATCAAACTGGCAGATGAAGAGGTTACGTTGCGTACAAATGAAGACAAGGATGACTGCGTTTTTTGAAACCGTAATAGGAGAAAAACAAGTTGGAATCGTGCGCACAAAGATTCTAAAAAAGAGAGAAAAACTCTAGCATAGACATAACAGGGGCAAGTCGTACGAAAAGAAAACCGAGCAAGTAAAAAATAAAAAGCTGACAAATCAGAAGATGTCGAAAAGTAGAACCGTTTGGTAGGCGAATAGCACACGCAACCTGCCACAACACCTATCGCCCGGAAGGAATCCGCGCATGCTTGCTGAGTGCCATAAGGACGTTAGACGTTCAGATACAACACAACTGGACACTTATAAGTTATTGCATTGAATGAAAAAAATCTGTAGGAAATCTGCAAGCCTTTCACACAAATTAGGCAGTATGCTTTCTAGACGAATACCTGTTAGATTTCACTATCTAAATGTCGCGGCGGGAGGGGGGTGTCTCGTTATATAGTCTGCTATATAAAAAACGGCAGGGCGTCTCGACAGGTCCCGACCTGGTAATCTAGCCGAGACGAGGAAGCTCGCGAAATACGTTTCAAGAGGTTACTCACACGAGTTCCAACCAGCTGGCGTTTGAAGCATTAGCCGGTCCAGGCGACGTCATCCGAGAACTTCTCCACAAAGTCTGTGAATAGCTGAACCTCGCAACTGGTGACAAAAGATATGCGGCTTCTTGAGATATAATAGTGTTTCCAGTGCACAAGTTCTCATGAGACAATTTTCACTCACGTACTTATACTCCTAATAAAAGACCTTAATTATACCAATACAAATGTCTATCTAAACACGTTTATGCTTTTACGCTATACTCAGCCTCTTGAGGAGCTCCACCTCACACTTGAACGGACAGAACCGATTCTATTTAACGCACTTAATAGCGCATAATAGGCGTGCAGCGTAATAGTTATGTGATGGCCGTAGGAAGAATGTCGGCTATGTTGTTGACGACGAGAAATACGACGAACGCGGGGAAGTTGTGTCGAGCAAGTAGTGTATGAGTACTGAGAACCAGGGTGGGCTGATTAGGCATAAGTGCGAAGTTCGAAATGGTAGGCTATGTTCAGGCTGCAGATCACTGGATATGTAGTATAGTTGCTGCATGATATTTGCCACGTGGACAGCCCTTTACTGAACGGCGTATATTGCAATAATCAGGCTGTATGCATGTGTGCTTGGAAGAGTATGTGTTTATTATGATTAGTGTCCTAGTACACGAACCGGGCCAGGTGTCGTTAGTTGCAAAATGTCTTTTGATTCGTTCTTCTCCTGGCTAATTAGAAAACATATGTATAATAATGTACAGGGTCTACCGTGACCGTATGTTCCTACTTTAAGGTTTGGTGGAACCCGGTAAAAAAATAGTTTGTGTTCCCAATAGAAGGAGGGAGAGGAAACGTCTTGCTTAGGGTGAGAGGGTAAAATTAGGAAAAGTAGTTAATCCGTACTTTTTTCTCCTACATAGTTGTGCAAAATCTACGTTCGAAGAAGAACCAACGCACGAAAGAACCAATCACACCGGCGGGTTCGGCGAAAAATTCCGCAAAAAAAACAACGCAAGCCAGCGAAAGTTTTGGCACCAAGTTCTACCAAACCCTAAAATATGTAAATAACGTTCTAATACATCCTGTACATTTATGCGTTTGTATAAACGTATATGTATAACTTAATTCCACTAAAGGTAGGACATACCATTAGGTTATATATATATATATATATATATATATATATAGATATATATATATATATATATATATATATATATATATATATATATATATATATTGCATAGCTTCCACTGCGTCGCGGCAGTTGCCTAGATCCGTGGGAACCGATGTAGTTAGAGCAAACACAAAAATTGCATCTTGAAAGGACTCCTTGTGTGCGGGAGTTCTTTGCCTATCCTACAATTGAGATAGCCAGCAAGAACTATCGGACAGACTCAGGAAAGGTCCATCATATCCGGTATTTATTTCGTTGCTATAGTGTTCTACAAATGAGGATACGTTTCCAGCCAAACCCTTTTATATCAGTGGCGCTAAGAGCAACAGCATAAGCAGACATCTTTTGCTATCTGGAACTTCTCCAACAGACCTTGTAGCTACATAGTCGCTGACCCTTAGTGGTATACTTTATCATCTATTATCTTTAACGACCATCGCAAAAAAAGTCAATCAACAACAAGTATTGAACCGGCAACACCTTGATGCATGGCAACCAGGATTAGCGCACTATATATATATATATATATATATATATACGGACACACACTTAAAATTACTTCTCGACGTGCATATGTGACAATGCATTCTCGTACCGTGTAATTTACTGGAGGGCCACGTTGAGTTAAACAGAACACTTCGCCAGCTTCTCGGGTTGAGAACTTCGAACTGTGTTGCAAGAAAGTTGCAAAACATTTCTTCCTGTTGCAATTAGAAGGACTCCTGTTGGAGCTCACGGCCGTCCAAGGCACTCGGAGGTAAAGTTCGTACTGATTACCTTGAATGTAAATGACTTTTTTGTGTTTTGAGGAAATTGATTCTGTCAGTGTTTTTGGATTCAGCGTATCTGCCCATTTGGAGCCTGATGTTCGTTCACCCGGTGCGTCCTCGTCTGTGTGCTTCCTGTTCGCCGCTGGAACAAACAGCGGTAACGAACAAAGGCATTGAGCCGACAGTGGACTCACAACGGCCGCCCTGCATTCATTCCAGGGAGTTAGGAGAGGGCGACGCAGCGAATACGAACGTCGGTATTCACTCTCCGCCCCGCTGCCTTGTTAATTCTCTGCCGTGCAGCGAATTAACATGCACCGAGTAGTATGAAGCGCTTTCAAAGCTCTCCTAAGAGCAAAATACTTCTAACGATTCAAAGGAGTACTCAATCCCCTCGCGTTCGTCAAGGGCCGCCCGTACTCCAAATGAGGCGCATATTTTCATTGCTTTTCTTTCTACCTTTCTCTGTGTGCCGAGGCTACGACACCTACACAAGGATGATGCACTACTGCCCTTAGTCGATATTGGATGGCTATAGTGAATTAACGTGCGTTTGTTTGCATTTGCAAATTGATCCGTACTCGGTAAGAATAGCAGCATAGTAGGCGTGAGTCTTGTTGAGTTGAAAACGTGCGAGTGAAACGCCAATCAAAAGGATTTTTGTAGGGCAGGCATAAGTGGTTTTGTACTAGTAGTTTAGGCTGTGTTTAGTTAGTGTCCAGCCTATTTTCTAGCTTTTTGAACTCGGTAGCGCTGCTGCCAGCGCGCAACGGTGTAATACTTTTAGATTTACTCTTCGTAAATCTTCTACTAGTTCAAATCATCGGAGGCCATTGAGGCATTTCTTCTGCTGTACATGACAAAATATACTATGTTTATAGGTTGCAAACGTTTTTTTCCTGACTTCATAACGTTTTAATTCTCTTCGGCAGACTCGTACACATTAACAGGTACTATTAAACTATCTAATGATAGTTTATTGTATCATTGAGCGAAACGAAATGGTTTATATTGCCTAGTTGCGATTTAGCGTTCCTACTATACCATACTTCGCAAATTAGTTGCACTTGACAAGATAGCAATGACGCCTTATGCTAGAGTCGGTTTTACGTTCAAAACTAGTGCAGGGATCGCCGAGACGTCTGACAGTTCATTGCGTGGTACACAGCGCAAGTCTGCGAGCAGAATTGGCATTGGCGCTAGTCATATGGCTAGTGAAAACCTGGAGTGGAGCACACAAGACAGTAGCCGTGTTCGAAATATCGTGTGTATACGTGACGGCTCCTTTTCTCCTAAAGTTACCTAGAGATATAGGTATCAGAGTGCCCAATATCGGCCGAAGCTTCTACACCTTTCTACACCTTTTCCCTGCTATTCCTGCAAAAAAAAACGAGAAAGAAATGGTTTTAGAATCGGTTCTCTCGGCTTGACTCTGGTTGTTTCCACTGTCGGTCCGCAGCCAGCGAACACGTATATAAAGCGACCTCTGGCCGTCTGAGGAAGACACTCGTTTCATATAGGTAGCAAAACATCTCTCCAGCCGTGCCGATTTGTCGCCTTGCTTTGTAATGTTTATATTGATTAATTTCCCTCAAGCTCCATCGAGTTATGTTATCCTAGTGGGACTTCTCCACGCACGTGGAGGAGGGTTTGCAAGGGTCCATACAACCTTGTAGAAACTACCCTACGGGGGAGGAACTAAAAGAAAGACACAGCAAGAGATCAAGCTGGCGGGATAAGCTCTATCACCGTGGTGACCGGTAAGAGGACAAACACTGCATCATCAAGCGAAGTAGCCTAGTAGTAGTGGTTTCATGAGTGGACTAGCATCCAAAAAACCACATAGGTCATCCTACTGATTGGCGAGAAGCAGTGTCGATATCTAGGCATTTAGTTGAATGGGTACCAGATTATTCCTTTTAAGGAGGTAAGGTACCTTAGACCATACTTGATTCTATCTATATATTCTATATATCACCCCCTCCACATTACCAGGGGATGACCGGCACCACTCATGCGAGGCATTTGACAAAGAAAGCTGCGTAGGCAGGGGCGGGTCTCACCTAGAGCCATGCCGATTGTGAGTTGGCCTAAGAAGGGCAGATAAAAGTTTCTGGCAGCGATTCGGTCGTCCTTTACATTGCCTGTACCAGACAAGGATCTGCAGATAATACCTTGCATGTATAATAAATAAAACGAATCAGCAATGGGGATAACTTTATATTAAAACAATTCCAACATGCAAACAATCTGCGACGAACATGCCCTATTTGTGTCTATATGCCTGTATTTTCAATATATAGTAATAACAGATTGCTCCTGGCGTAATTTAATGCCAATACTTGCATATATATATATATATATATATATATATGCTCTGCTAATTTATATACCCGTATATAAATTAGTAGAGCACTTACAACGAACACTCAAGGTGGTTGGAACATATCGTAGCGGCATTTTGACCACAGCCAGTGTAGTGCAGTGGTGCATCCGGTGGCCGAAATAGGCCCGTCCGGGCCGGCCGGTCATTGGTGGTGTCACCCAATAGCGGGGCGGGCGGAAACTTCGTAGCGTAGCGGCAGTGGGACCGTTGCTTTCGATGGCCGCCACCGCTTCTCCATTTATCAGCTAACAACTCGATCGGAAACCGCTGACTAGTAGTAGTCGTAGTAGTAGTGGTAGTAGTAGTAGTGGGGTAGTGTGGGGTGGTCGGTCTACTGTCGAGAGTACGACGAAGCACGACGGCAGGCCAAGCACGGCCAGCTAGCAGCAGGTCTCTGTGCGCAGTTTATGTCATTGCCTTCCAGCATGTTGTTGGATGCATTGCCATCTCTGCCAATGACGGTGCCTCTCCTCTACGTGGTATCGCATTGCTTATATGCATGCTTTTCTCATCTTGCTCTCTCCCTTCTCTCTCCCCGTCTCTCTCTCTCTATCGTTATCTCTCTCTATCAATGTGTACCGTCTATTCGCCGTCTAACCAGCGCTTGCTTCCCTTCGATGTTGCCCACCCGTTTATATATATATATATATATATACGTATAGTAAGTAGTTCTATCTCTCCGCTAGAGTCGATTCTCGGCGTTTTGTACTATCTTCCGATTTCTCTCTTCGTCCATCGCTCATCTACAGGCACATACGCCACATACTTGGAAACGATTACCAACGCGCATTAGGAGACGACTTCTATTGCTACTAGCAGCCCCACCAGTACCAGCCCAACCCGTCTGCGCCACCTATCGATAGGTATTCACTGCGTCTGCTGCTGCAGCTGCTGCTACAACTGCGGATTATTAATACGGCGATCTTCTCTCTCTCTCTCTCTCTCTCTCTCTCTCTCTCTCTCTCTCTCTCTCTCTGTGTGTCTCTCTCGTAGCAAGTAAGTATATCTCGAGGCTGCCGAGAGCCCCCTACCCCCCACAATCACTTGGTGGCTCACCGGCGTGCTGCTGGTACCCACTTCCCGCCACCGGCGATGCGGCCAAGCGAAACAAGCCACATGTGGCATACGTGTGGCGGCCAGCATCCTATAGGAACAAGTGAGCGGGCTAAAGAGAGCGCAATTGAGCCAACGACCGATCATATCCATACAACGATGACACGCATGCGCACGCTGTTTAGCCGTTGGAATCCATTCGGTCGGGAAGCCATTGACGTCCGGCGTCGTCGCCGCCTCCCAGCTTGTTATATGAACGCGCAAATGGTCGCCAAAGTTACTAGCTACCGTCGTCGTCGTCGGCGTCGTAGCCACCATCCCCGTGTCGCCACAACACGATTTCGACGTCACGATCGTCAGAAACAGCAGCCCGACAAACACCGGCCAGAGAACGAACAGCGTCTTTCTCCCCCCCCCCCCCCGCCGTCCTCTGCGTTTGGCCTTGCTTTGCTTTCAACGCTTAGGCCTATGGATCACGAGGAGCCAGTTGCAAAGTCAGCACGACGGCGACTACCGGTCAAAGTGGCGGAGAACCCCAATCCGTTACGGCGGCCCGGCCACGGCGACGAGCCCCAGTCCGTTACGGCGGCCGCGGCGACAAACCCCAGTCCGTTGTGACGGACGCATCCCTCCCCAGGTGACCAAGTCTACTTTATTCAGCGGCGGCTGCAACAGAGGCAGCATTAGTATAATAGCACTACTGCATCGAAGACGACCGCCCCTCTCAACCAGCTTGACTCTATTCTTTTCTTCTGTTTCCTGTGCTATCTTCCGAACCCCCGTCCGGTTTTGCCACATAGAACGAGCAATGAGCAAACTTGTCCGATATAGTCGATATCTCTAGTCTAGCGCAGCAATCTTCTAAACGGCGTACAGCGTATCCTGTATTAGCATCGATTAGCCTAGCTTAAGTAGCTAGCTGGCAACTTAACTAGTTGTTGGCTCGCTTAAATTCAATTTAGGAGTGGGACGGGGATTAACAGCTATTTTTGCAGATTGCGCTGGGCATCTAGCGTAGGCAGAATTGCTCCCCGCCATTAAGGTCCTCGTCGTGTAATCAAGCATACACGTGTACATTATGCAATATTGTGTGTTATCTGTAAGCACATGGTATTGTACAATGGCTAATATTTAAGAGTCACATTGCCCAGCCGTCCTTGTTTGACCAAAGTAAACAGAAAAGGTTACCTTTTCAAATATTTATGACAATGGAACGAGAAGATCGCAATACTCTCACGTCTGGATCGAGGCAACGAAGCAAAGTCAAAAACTTGGTGCCTTTGTGTGTATAAGCAAAAAAACATTGGGAATGAACTATGCATTAATTTATACCGCTAACCTACAGATAACGGTCAGCATAGCATGTAAGCTTCCAGAGGATAAAGCAAGACGCTACTGGAATCAAAGAAGACTTGTCCTGATTGTCCCATATGGTTTCCAGTGGTTGAGAACTTAGAAAAATTAACTTCCTATTCACGGCACCTTCCCATATACGGCGCCACGCCGGACGTTGCGTGTTGCTCTTTACTGAACAGACGCTTAGGCGGAAAAATTAAATCGGTCCGAATATCCGGCGAAACCTTATTTGATTCAATAAAATCCTGCTAAAAAGACGTCTGTGCAAATCGAAAATGCTTGTCTAGCTAAACTCAGAAACTTATCACACAAGATATGCTGCATTTTTAAATCCTCATTCAGTTGTACCTTACCTAGTTCTGCTCAAAGTGGGCTTTCTGAATTACACTTAAACATAAAACAAGACTCTTCTAGGCGTAATACCTGCATTACTTAAAGGATCCTCCCGCATACAGTCACTAATTAGAAGAAACAACAGCAGCAAAATCAATAATATTTATATAATAACATATGTATTTTGTTTTGTTATTAAAGCCGGTCGGTAATTGTAAAATATTGATAAGAATATTCATATTGATATGACGATATAAAATGTACGATGTTGTGTGAATGCGAGACGTGCTGTATTAGAGTGACCTTTAATAACATCTTATCCAGAAGATGTTGATAATAATGAAAGCGTATGGCGGAAAAAATGTGTTATACAGACATCCAGGCGGCATTAAAATCAACCGGTACCGTGTGTGTATATGCAAATGTTTATTTGTTGGCCTATACGTTGATGCTATTAATTGAGATCTGCTAGCACAGCACTTTCAGCCATCGGCAAGGCCGGAGGCGTATTATTTTTTTACTAGAGAAACCAGTCCTCCTCCTATGAAAATCGAAGTAAATAGACAAAGTAGGATGTGAAAATATACTAGTTTGCCACGGCGCGCACGTGCGTACGAGTAAAGTTTGTCTGAAGATTGCTAAAATCGCTCTAAATAGTTAAGATCCTGCATATGAATGGAAAGCGGCTGGGTAGCTTTACAGGGCTCACGACATACGTCGCGCGTAGAGGTTAATATGGTGTTGTTACACTTCATTACTTTACTGAGAATGCTAACAGCGCTCCTATGGTAGATGGTAGGTTGATGATCTGCTGAAGCCTTAAGGCCGGGCAACGAGGAAAAATAGGCACTGAAAGGAGATGCCACAAAGTTCAACATCGATCATTTCCAGCGGCTATCAAATTAATTGCTAATGTTTCAACAGCTTGCAAGCACTAACAGTACTGATTCACCAAAAGCATATAACCGAATGCGTGTGTGAGTGAAGACATGGAAACAATGTGAAAGCACATGTTTAGAATAAAACGAACAACGTTTCTTCATGTATTCGAAAGGACATATCCAAGATAGGACGTCCAGACACAATATGTTAACTCAAAGGAACCTTGCGACTTAATTGCCTAGTGAAGGACACATGGTTTTCCTACGAGAGCCCGCGCTCAGAACGTGTGGCTTGGGGCTATTCTAGTAATGTTACAATGTACATGGTTAAGATAGGATATACAAAAGCTATGCAGATGCTACATTTATTTCAAACGCTTATCTGAAGATGGAACCACATTTAAGAATGGTCGTTTTCGTTTCGTACTTAGTGCTCAGCGATCAAGTACGTGACGTTGGATTTCAAAGTCGGAGTCGTTGCCCGTGCCCAGCTTGACGACATCATCTATGCCCTTATGTGTTAAACATGTTATGTGCTGAGTTAGACCGAGCAAGATGGCGTAGTGGCAAAGCCTTTGCCTTGCATTCGGGAAGACTGGGTTCGAGACCCAGTCCGGCCACTTTTAAATTGGTTTGCATGGTTTCCAATTTAGACAAGGTAAATGCCGAAGTGGATTAAAATTAGCCATGATATGAAAAAAACGTACACTGCAATTGCCCTACGGAAAATCTTAAAAAAAAAAAAAAATATATATATATATATACAGGTATACCTGTATATATATATATATACAGGTATACCTGTATATATATATATATATATATATATATATACAGGTATACCTGTATGTCTGCGTAGCCGCATGCTTGCTTGGGACGCAACTGTAATCGACTCATGAGCCCCTTCGATGGTCGGTGCAGGTGCGGACCGAGCAGGTTATGCCTCCAGGTTAGCTGAGGCTAACAAATGCAGAAAATACTCAAGCGTTGATTATCAGCACGATTTTTGTCCGTTGGCGTTCGAGACTATGAGAGCTGCGCTCAAGCTGATTCAGCGCGTAGGTAGAAGCCTTAACCATTCGATAGGAGACTCGAGAGCATCCGAATTCTTGCGTCAGAGGCTGTCGCCCGACATTCAACGAGGAAATGCAGCGTCTGTTCGGGGCACATTGTTGAACTGGGCTAACCCTGGGTTAGAGAACCCTTTATCACACGTTCGCGCGGAGACAATGCCACTCCAAAGTGCTAAAATAGAGAAGTTCTATAAATAAATAATAGAAAAAAAATATATATTTACATAATAGAAACAATAGCGACTCAGTTTATCTACTGCGCCTCGCTAGACGCGTCTGTTTTGGCGGAAAATGCACTGGCTTTTATTGACAGAAAGGAAAGCTTTCAAAATACATTTGTGTGTGCGAGTCGATGCTTGCAGTTCGATAGCGATAAGCACACACAAACGTGTATTCCCCTCATTCACACCCCTCGTTCATACTCCGCGTATTGCTCCAACTCCCAATGCTAACGTCATTCCTCCGTGTATCACATTTCTGCACATAGGTGTTTCCTTTGACACCCAAACTACTATTTTACTTGGCTCACATATATATATATATATAAAAAATACGTGATGATTATATATATATATATATATATATATATATATATATATTAACAAATAAATCGATGTTATATAAACATTTTGAAAATCATCTTTACCATCACATCAGTCAGCACCATCACTGCCGCCAACGCCTCCTTCTTTTCCTCTATTCGCTTTTTCTTAGAGAACTCTTTCTACGATGACCTCCTGGATGCGCGCGGCTATTGGTGATTGGTGGGCACCAACGTGCACCACCACCACCACCAGCAGTACGGACGACAAATGTGCTGTGCGGCGACAAATGGATGGATGCGCAATTAGCATGATGACGGGCGCTAACTGCCCCGGCCATTGTCATGCGAGCACGACAGTGTCCCGCGCCCTGCGCTCACAATCCTGCGTGAGCAGGCAGGACTCGGTCGCCGCAGTTTATGCTACCGTTGTGCTTCTGCTACAGCTAACTACGACAACGACAACGACAACTCTTCTAGTAGTATCATCATCATCATCATCACCACAATCAACATCACCACCGGACTCTACTGTCGCTATCTTGACCGCTTACCGTTGGCCCGTTCATTCATTTTTTCATCGCTGTTCGCTTCCAGCCAGCCAGCCGTCCGTCCGCTAACGCACGCACGCTTTCACTCGCTCATGCACGCCGGCACGCCTACGTAGGACGTTGTAGGGGCGGCAGCATTTTGCTGTTAATGCTGTTGCTGCTGCTGCCGACATTGCTCTTACTACGTTAGCACTACTATTACTACTACGACGACGACAACTATTACTATTACTACTTCTATTACTACTACTGTTACTACTACTACCGCTTGCGTGACAAGCCTGCCCGTTACTCGGCGGACAGCACGCCAAGGCCCGTTGCGTTGCCGCTGCCGCCGCAGCCAGCCGACGTCATCGCAGTTGTTGTCGGGGTGGTCGACGGGGAAGACCGAACAGAGTTACGACCCGCCTCGTCCTCCCATCGTCTCCTCTACACGGTCGAGCGCTTTGTCTCTGCTTGTCACCCGAACGAGCCAGCGAACAAGCGAGCGAGCGAGTGAACGAACGAACGAATGAGCCAGTGAGCAAGCGTCCTTCATTGGAAGCGTCCGACATGCGGTGACCTTGCACGCCGCCCGGGGTGACACCCAATATGGCCGGGTGCCAAGGAGCCGCCTAGGCGCAGAAGACCGACCGACTGACGCACGGACCCTCGTCGCACGACGAGGCTGGAGCCTCAAGAACACGACGAGGCTGCTGGTAGCGCTGGTGCTGCTGCTGTTGTTGCGTCGTGGCTACTCCCGCGCGCCGTCGCCTCTCCTCCTCCTCCCCCCCCCCCCCCCCCCCTACGTCGCTGTGGAACCAGCTTCCCTGCAAGCGTTAGGATATGGGATAAGTAGTAGTAGTAGTAGCAGTAATAATAATAGTAGTAGTCTTTCCTTCCTTCTTAGAGTCGGAACTATTCTTGCCTTGCACGACGCCCACCGCTCGTCGCCCCCCAATTCGTCTGCTGCTGCTACTCCCGAGGCCGCCACAGTTTCCTTCATCCGACAACGACGATGACGACGACGGTAGTGACCTTAGCTGGCCTTGCGCACTTCACAGACCATCATACGGATAAGGGAACGGGAGTAGAGAGGAACCTTTCAGGGCAGTGGGAAGAAAAGAAAAGGAGGACGAAAGGATAGGGAGAGGTAGAGAGGGAGAAAGAGAGGAAGTGGTTCTTCTTTCCCGCCCTGCTTCTCATAGAGCTGCCCTATTCCTATTTCCTATTCCTATGAAGCGGCGTTGCTCCTCTTGGACGACCACGGCAACGGCGACGACGACAATTACAACAACAACAACGATGATGACGACGACGACGACGACGACGACGATGACAACAACAACAACAACAACAACAACAACGACGACAACGACAACAACGATGACGAGTACGGCCAAGAACCGACGACAGTCCCACGACGGCGTTGGCCATCCAGCCCACCAGCTGCCTCACTCAGGAGGGTTCCTCTTTCATCGGCCGGCCAAGCGCTTGGCTGCCGCGGACGCCCCCCGCCCTCCGCCTGCGGCGTCGGCGGCGGCGGCTCGCCTATAGTGTCTCTGTAGCCTGGCGGTGGCCACCCACCACCGAGACGACGGCTCTCGGCGAGAAAGAAGGGCATAAGAGGACGACGCCAACGGCGGCGACAACAACAACAACAACAACGAGGAAAGTGACGAATGAAGAGACTTGTCTCAAATGGCATTTTTGCATCTTTCTATGGCTCTCCGCCTTCGTCCTCCTCGTATTTTTTCCTCTCCTATCCCTCTCGCGCGCGTTTTCGTTCTTTCTCTTTGCTCCGCTCTATTCGCTCTCCATCCCTTTATCTCTCTGGTATTCTTTTCGCGTTAAAGCAAACCGCCGCCACTGCCGCCGCCGCCGCCGCCAGCACTTCCAACGAAGGCAACGTACGTCTGCATTTTCCATGGCTGTCCATGGATTACGTCTGCTCTATCATGTGGACTGCTTGCTGACAAAGCCGCGTTGGTCTCGTTTCCTGACGCTTCTTTTGCTGCTGCGGCTGCTGCTGCCGTAGATGCTGCTGCTGCTGCTTCTGGTGCTGCTCTAATGCTGCAAACACACTGCGGGCGCGACCAGTGCACGTACTGCGACACTGTGCAAAGTAATTTATGTGCTGATTGAAGGCTGCATTCATTCGACAGTGTGTATGAGAGAGAAAAGAACAGAGAGATGGGGGCGGGCGGCAGGCGGGGGGGGGGCAGGCGCAGGAGAATGCAGTGAGCCCCCGACGAACAACCTAGGTTAGCGAAACCGCGCTCATATAGGATCGCTGCTTCAGCTCATAGGATTGTGTAAAAGGGATGGGGACAAATGTAGGCCTTTCGTTCGGTCTTTACAAACCCCGTTTTGTCCTACTGCGGAGGCGGGAAAGTTTTTCGGGAAATGCTATACTCGCGTGCAGAATGGATTGGATTTGTCTAGACGCTGCAGGCCGATATATTTTGTCGCATCTGAGAACGCAGGCCCAGTGCTAATTGGTAACACAGCAGCGCCAGCAGCAAGCGCGCGTCGCTTGAAAAAGCGTTGAAAAGAAAAGCCGGCGACTACGTTTAAATTAGAAATGTATCAATGTCGACAGTCGCCGCTAAAAAGAAAGATATACGACTGCCGCCTTGCACTCGAAAAATTTTAAACACAAACCCTAGACCGGTCGCTTAGTGTCCCTGGCTCCCATTGAGAGAGCACGAATGCAGAAGAGGAACAACATAAGTCATAACTAAATGTGAAAATCTAGGCAAACTAAGGAAGAGAGTGCAGAAAATATTGAAAATGATCTGTATGTCTAACCTTGTATATTACATGGCAAGGTTATTGCTTAGCCTCTGGGAGGTTGTGGGTTTAGATTTAGAAAGTTCTAGCATTGGTTTCCATTGCTTCTAATTCAAACAAGGTGTATGCCGAGGAAGACTTTACAAAACGTTTTTTTTTATTGCACGGGCATCTCAAAAATAGATGATGCATATCACCTTTTTCGGTATTATTCAACTGAATTGTATTTAGAATTGAAACGCTTTATCCAAAGTAGAAAGAAAAATGTACATCTGCTTATATGTCTGTATGTCATGTGATGACGGCCCCTAACACTCATGAATATGCCTAGAGATCATTCATGGGTATATGTTGCTGATGTAGCAATTATACTAACGAAATAGTATAAATTAAAAAAATGAATAGAGAGGTTTACATTAGTGTGCGTATGCTCGTGCTTAACTAGATAATTTTTTAGTATAGTAGTAATAAAATAAGTGTGTAGAACACTGAGCCGGTAGAACTCACATTGCAATAAGTTGCGGTATATGTTCGCACTCGTTTTCAGCTCAAGATTACTGCTATATTATTATTATTATTATTATTATTATTATTATTATTATTATTATTATTATTATTATTATTATTATTATTATTATTATTATTATTATTATTATTATTATTATTATTATTTATATTATTATTATTATTTATATTATTATTATTATTATTATTATTATTATTATTATCACAGTTCGACATCTACCGCATTTGAACCTACGTTCTATCCCGGAACGTCCTTATGTTTTCTCTCTCAGTGAATGGGCAAACTTGACATTATACTCTTTTATTGATACACAATGTACAATACTATTAAGTATCGCTGTTTTCTTAATGTGAAAAATAATTCAGACGCAAATGTATCGTTTAAGGCTTCGACAATTCTGCGTTGTTTTCTCGTAGCTTAAAATTAAACTAAATCATACGTGATCGTGAGAACAATTCGTAAACGAGCAATGTGAGAGCTCGTCGAAAAATCACATGCAAAATGGCGTTCTAGGTGTAAAATAAAGTTGAGGCTAGAGACAGCTGGTTCTCTTGGCAGGTGGGTGAAAGCAAACCGGTGGCGTGTTCTGCGCGGAATGGAGGCGGTAGCCTTTTGGTGAGCCGATACCCTGATGCTATAGGCAGCGTGTGTACAGATGAGATTAAATGTTCTCTATATATGTGTATAGAGGATTTGTTGAATTGAATTTTAAATAGATCTCCCTCTCTCGCGGCTAACCTACCGCCGGCATTGTTCATACCAATTTGTAGAAAGCTGGCGCACGTCTCGACACGGCCTAAAGGGGATTATACGACCAACACGAAGTCAACAGTAAAGTTGTTTAATCAACAGCTACTATGCCTATATTGGTACAGCCCGCCCCAACTAAGGACAGACCTGACCAAACTAGAACGCCGGCATTTTTTTAAGGATTCACAACTCATAAATAGAAAGATCAGCCTGTTAAAGCATGAAGATTCTTTGCCCGTTAAATTGTTAACTGAACTCGTGGTTGCAAACAGTATTACGTTATCAAATAGCCATTGATTTAACCAGCTTACAAAAATCATTCGGTATTATTTTTAGACATTGCAAAGACAATGCAATGTCTCTTCGTCAACCTTAACTAAGAGGAAACTGCACGTGCATTGTTTTAACTTAATTGCGCTGTGTGTATTCTCATCAAGACGAAAATGTATTGTTATTTAATGTTCCTGTCAACAAATGTTCTGTCTTAGAAACTGAGACACTTCTCATGGTTGGCTAATGTAACTGTGCTTTGCAGAGCAGATGACCACAATATACTTCGAGGAGGAGAGATGCTCAGTCTCATTGCCGAGCTTAAACGGCATCTCGGCAGGCTGCTGCTCGTTAGATGGCGCTGCCGCCAGCAAAAGAGGTCATCAAAGTGAGGCCGCTGGCTTCCTGTCGTCCGTGGTTGCTATTCTCGCGCCCACAACAACCGCAAAGGGCGCGTCTGTTCTCACCCACGGGCGAATGTGCCTGGTGTGAATCCGCGGTCCTGGGCGGTGATTAGCAACCCTGGCATCACGCCGCTAGCTAGTCGGTGGTCTACCATAGTCATGTGTCTTGTCCGTTCGTCGCCATTTCTTTCTCCTCCGCCATCTACACTTCTATGCACCGAAGCTGAAGTTCCGCACCGAAGCTGAAGTTTGTGTGTCTACAGAGTTCGGTAGAGGAGTCGTGCCACAAGTCCCAGTGACGATGAAAGGAAATTGTATATCTCCTATCGGCAACGTGTTTATATGTTTCTTTTTCTAGATTTTTCCGTAAGGCTATTGCCCGTGTACGGTTTTTTCATATCATGGCTAATCCACTCCGGCTTTTAATCCACTCCGGCATTTACCTTGTCTAAATTGTAAACCATGCAAACCAATTAAAAAGTGGCCGGTCTGGGTCTCAAACCCAGTTCTCCCGAATGCAAGGCAAAGGCTTTGCCACTAAGCCATCTTGCTCGGTATGTTGCAGCATATATTGTTTTTTTGACACAATGACACGTTAGACCCGTGTGACGACCAACGTGGTCAACGCGGCTCTACCTGGACGTAGTCAGACACGTCGTAAAGTAGTAACTGGTACGTCTCCTGTATATCTGCATTCCCACTTAGAAAACAAACTTCGTGCTTCGGTAAGTCGTCTAGCTCGGGTGGCTGAGCCGAAAACGCCGACCTATAAATAGACAGACGCGAAACGAGTGTACAAGCTGCGGAGGATTGATAGGGTTCCAAAGTCACCAAAGTCTACGTTGTGTTTGTCAGTTCATGTGCAGCATTATCAAATCTGCCCACTGGCAATCGAATATATCTACGCGAACTTCCAAAGAAGCTGGTGTTTGGCTGATTGCTCTAAGTGACCATTGACAAGGCTATCAGAAAGTGCGGTGCCGGCGGCGGTAATAAAAAGGACAAGACTTATCTGCGGTATAGCTGCGGTTATTCCACTGATGATAGCAAAAATCAACAATAAAATGAAACAAATAATGAACAGCAATAGAAGATAAACAATAGTAACGGTTGTTTCGACAGCGTTGCGAATATACTGCAATACAAATAAAAGTAATCACGACAAGAGCGATTGCAGCAGTAACCATAACAACAACGCCAACAACAGCAAACCTACAAAAGTAGTAGCAACAACCATGACTATTACGAACAACAACTGGCATTTCAAAAACACCAAAGGTAGCCGCAAACATAGAAGAACCTATTCCTTTAGTCAGACTTTATAGAATGAAAAATGTCAAGCATAAGCTACGATGTTTAAAAATAGAATTTTTAGGCGTTTTTCTTGTCGTATGGCCTTAGAGACTGTAGATATGGTGCTTTAGAGTTTTTGTCAGTTTTTTGCAGAGGTTTTGCAAATCTGTAGCCTTGTGGCACTTCTGCTATGTTCAAACTGGTTCCGTAGCACGGTACTGTTCCTCACTACCTAAACTACTAGATTAGATAGTTTGATATGATTCGGCGTAGGTAAAATATAGCCATCTTCCTGTGAAGGGCCTTTAAAATGACTCTCTACGATAGGCGTTTCAAACGTCAAGTAGGATGACGGGGTAGAGTTCTCCTTTTCTTGACGGGGACTGGTGGATGAGTTTGGTCTGCGTCTAGATCCGCTTTAGAGCGCCGCTAGTTGAGTAATCCTTAGGGAACTCGCGCTGGGCGTCCGATTGTCGCTCAGGCGAGGTTGACGCCGTTGGATCATCCATGTCCATCCTCTCTATGCATATCGCTTCGGCACTCAAGATCAAAGTGAGAGAACTTAAGATCTCACGTGAAAACACCCAAGGTCTCTCCGGAGAGTAGATCGCCGTACGGTAGCGCCCTCGAAGAGAGTACCGATCTAAGTATAACCGGTCCGAGTTCAATTTTCAGCATTTTTAAATTTTAGTATAATTATTTACATATTTTAATTCAATTTATTTGTTTATATATTATTCTAATTTATTTACTTTTATAAATTAATGAATGTGAGTAAATGTTTAGAATATTCTATTAAAAAACGCTGGGAATTCACTCAGACCAGACGCTGGGAATTCACCAGACAGAATCTTACTTAGACCGGTACTCTCGTCGGGGGCGCTACCATCTTGTTATCCAGTCTCCTCCCTGGACGCCATGTACAGTGTCGGTATTATACGCTCTATGTGCGAGCGCCCGTTTAAACCTATATACACAGATGGCTATATACACAGTGTAATATCAATATATACGTAGTCAAGAAACCCAGCCAAGCAAAACTACCAATCAGCTAGAACCATTAGCCGGTAGGCTAGGCAACATTCGAATTTCGAACACTATTCGAACTTCTACGCTTAAGGGACTTTTGGGAATTATTTTTTGAAATCGAGTTTGTCACAGCACTTTGCAGTGCTCACTGGTCGCGATAGGCTCTCTACCACTAAGGCCGTCGATTGCAATTGGTTAGCCTCAGGTTCCTGCACTCTTTGACAAAGTTTCACGGAGCAAAGGCAAAGACGACTGATAGCGGCATACTTTCGATGACCTCTTGTAAGCTACAAAGGTTCTATTTGTAGAGCCACTATGATGCTCTAGTGAGACGCGATTGTTACTACGTTCGAATGACACATATTCAGTAACTATATTGATTATATTAACTAGGCACCTAGCTACGTCTACTAGTGAGCTATCCTCCTGAGAGTCCTCGCTGGCTACTAAGGGAAACCCTTTAACAAGGCGTTGGTCATAAATTCAAGTGTGCTCAAACACTAATGCCGACATTCTGAGTCGACCAAAAAATCGTTGATGCTCAAATATGGCTATTCGTCGAGAAGTTTATAAAAAAAAACGACTTGAAAAGATAAAAAGACTGTCCAGATAAAAAGTTGTTTCTTCGAATAAATATAGTGATCCCTTATAAATACAGAAACCCAAAGTAATTTTTTAAAGCGGTCTTTATCCCTGGCCAATAAACAAGTTAAGGTTCGGCCGGTGCTATCTCAACACTAGCCGTGCTGAATCGCACAATCCGTGCGATACCTGCGCAAATAAAGCTGCGTCCTTTTTCAAATTAGTTGTATGGGCTGTTGGTTAGCCCGTAGTACTAGATGAGTTAGTATGTGTATATTTGTGTATAGCATATAAACAAGGTAAGCAAACACTACAATTGATCTTGAGTTTACATGACATGCATGAGAGTGCGGTTAGGCGATCATGAGTCCTTAGAGCAGCCCTTGCTGGGATGGATAGTAGTTATGCACCCTTTGACCAAACTCTGTGTGGCAAAGCCTGATCGGATTTGTTTCCCTAGCAGCTTCTACACAGAGACCTCTTCCTCCTTGCCCCATGCCCCATGTATCTATCTCTCTTTATCGTTCTATCTATGTATGCTCAGGCCTCAGGGCCTATCCTCGGACCGCGGGGCATATATGACAGCCTGACTCCTGTAGTCTCTCGCCCGTTTGCCGAAAGCGCACATGGTCAGACCCGGGCAGGTCTCGATATCCGTCCGCTGAGCCGCCTATTCTTAGCGCTAGGCTTTGTTCTATGCTAATTACGATCCTTTTGTTCAGCCTGCCAGGGAGTGCAGGACAGTGAAGCTTTGCGTTGCCTGCCTGTGACAGACGGAGTACAAATGCGGCCAGTCTTCGTCCCGTCGGTGTCGACACGACACTGGACGACCCCGACAATTGCCCAGAAAGCCGATCGAATACGTTTTCTTCTCTGGCCTTACAACATGATGTACGAGTCAAGCTTGGGAACGTTAGGAAGGGATTCGGGGCCTGCATAAAATTTTGACGGACACCATTGCTTTCCGCAGGAGACCTTTACTAGTGATTTAGTCTTTGTGCATAGCTTTTATCATTTCTCTATTCGTTTGCAGAACGTACGTTGCATGCATTAAGAAGGTAGATGAAGGGTCTTGTTTTGAAGAATATTTGCACATCTGGAAACATGTCCTAAACGCTTAGAGTTATTACAACATCAACCTAACTTAGTCTATTGCCATGAATTGGCGTATTTGATGACTTTTTGTTGAGATGGGTGAGAGCGCGAGGTTGATGTAAGTGGCCATGTAAATATAACTAATGAAGTTATTTATGTATATAGCTATATATATATATATATATATATATATATATATATATATATATATATATGCTGCCACTTTCATCGCCCCTGATATAAAAGAGTGGCATGTGTATTTTTGTATGCTTGCTAAACAAATATATATAAATATGCCCTTCTGTTTTTTTAATTTTTCATTAGACGTACGTGTGCTATAACGCTACTTGATAACTATCTGTGATCCGTCTTTTTTCAAGAGTGCAAATTGATATGTCATATTGATGCTGGGCATTTGCGTGGGCTCTAACGGAATTCTACAATTGTTCTTAGCCAAAAGGGAAACCCTCGGGAGGCAAAAATGACTGCGATTTTCCTCTGCCTAATGTGCTCGCGATCATTAATAATATACAGCGCAATAGGTTGCTTTAGACTCGTAACCTTTTTACTAATCTTTTGGATGAGTCTACTTAAAGGCACCTTTACTACACAAAGGTACATTTTTTCAGCCTGCCAACCTTTACTTGATAAAATACTATTTTAAGCTATCTCTTCATATCTGTTTCGAGCAGGTAGTCCTGTAATTCTGTAAGAGCGCACAGTAAGCTTCGCGCATAATTTCCAGCGCTTCATTCCACCATAGATCCACTGTCTTTCTCGGTGGTGGTGTTAGTTTTTGACAGGAATAGTTTAGTCATAATGGTTAAATATTGTTTCGAGCAACGGTTCTTCAGGCTTTATTTTCCGAAATAAACAATGTACCTCGGGGTCATTCTTGAAACAAGACTCACGAGAGCGCATAAGTTAGCATGCTTTCTGCCGATGGAGTGTTCGAAGCCAAGTTGAGACTTGTAGCGAGTGGCCGACTCATCATCGACGCTGTGCGTGTATGAGGAGTATGATCCTATTGAGTTGCATAATATTGTACTATTTCTGCAGTTAGACATCATGTTGAACTCTCGCAGTTCCTGCCTAGATATCACCATGAGGCTGACGGCCTCCTCTCTACGAATCGTTTTCCTGTGTAAAGCAGTTGAAATTCGGGCTAAGGGTTGCGTCCGCTCACCTGCCTAAAAAGTTCCAGCCGATCTGTGAGGCAGATCGGCATAACAACGGATGTTCAAAAGGACAAAATGTGCTGTGCGCCCTAGAACCAGGTGACTAGACCAGAAAACGACACGGGGCCTGAAAGCTTTACCATATCCTCTTGGTCACGTAGTGTTGGGTCAATGTTTGGGTTGGGCTGATTTTTTTTGTGCGACGTTCTCCTACCTTTGACATAGCCTAATCACTGTGTAACGGGTGACGAAACATACTAAACGGAAAAGAAAAAGTAAATGCTCTTAATAGAGAATAGCTTCTACTTTTTGATAATGTTATGGAAGACTTAAGCATATACGGTGCAAATTTTACCGGAGCTTCTAGCTTTTCGAACTATGCAACCATAGTACCGTAAGACACATAAAAAAATTTAAGATAAGATGAATTAAAAATAAATATACTTACATACATAAATGTAGCTATTGATTTATTAGACTTCCTAACTAACTTCTTAGCTAACTAATTAACTAATTTCGGCACGAATTAGAGTATAGTCGGCATGGTCTCTAATGCTGTGTACAGACGCTATCTTTTTGCACTTACGACACATTTTTTGTGCACACAAAATTCTGGTATCCAAATAGCCGGGAACCAAATATTCACCTCCGTGCACTTCTTCTAGCTTCCCTTGAAGATAGCGTTGGTTATACCTCCCACAAAAAGAGCCCGTATGAAACCGCACTAAAACAAACGCTGACTACGTGGTGACAATACGTAACTCAAGTTTAAGATAAAAATGCAAAACGGATATTGGCAGAATGGGCGGCACACACGATCGATAAAATTGATGCAACGAGCCACAGCTTCAGCTCTCGGTGGGCTAGACGCACAATCCAATATAGCAATATTTCGTATGACTTGCAGATTTAAGTCAAACTTAGCACAAATACTTTATTCCAGCCGAAAAATAAAACGATCGCGCTATTTCTCTTCTTATCGCCTGACTGTACTTGACCGGAGTTACCGTGTATTAGTTCTAAATTTATCAAACCACTACTAGGATAACCTTAAAATGGTTTAGCTAGTTAGACACTTTACTGATACAATTGTAAACAGTAAATATCCTGCAGTCGTGTACTTGATATAGAGGCACAAGCTAACAAAGCCGGCCAAGGTTGCTCCGCTGTGACACGGCTTACCTTATGTCGAAAGGCGTTTAAGGTTTATATATGTTATTATAAGGTTAGAAGTAAAAGTACGTTGGCTTAACTTGACTCTATGCTCTGTCATCTGTACTAAAACTTTATGTAGTTTTGGTATCCATGCCGCGTGACGTAGCCACTTTTGTTTAAGAAAGGCAGGAGCTTTAGTGTAATGTTTAATGGCGCATGTTGAGTTTATATTTTGTGTAAACACATGATAGTCATAAAGTGCCTCGGATTGAAGGTGTCGTTTGCTGAGCGTCAGATCTTCAATTAGCGTTCGCTCCTTATACAGATCAGTTGCAAATGTGGCCGAGATAATCGCAGCACACTGGGGTTTGTAGGCCCAATGTGTTGTGATTGTGAGCAAATAATATGTTCCAATTGGAAATATTTTAGGGTGTGATGTTTTAAATTCCGTTTTTGTGTCTATGTTACGCAGGTCTGTGTAATAGGGACATCGTCGTTTGCTCGTGCTTTCCTCTGCCAAAAGAGAGTTTCGGGATCATGGTAAGTCCGAGGTGAGAAATGTAGTCGGCCCTTTATACTGATCAGATTGTCTGCGGCGGCATTCTCAACAGGATCTTCCCCATCTCTGTTGCAACGCAAAATTTTTGTTTTTGTCACGTTGATTGTTAAGCCCGTTTTTGATACACGATTTTGCAGTCTTGTTGAGATAAAGCTGCAGGTCGTTTCGGGACCTGCCTAGCCACGACATGAGAGGACTTTAACTGGCCTAACAGTTCCGCCTAACATCATAAATCGAGGAAATGGCTAGGGGAGTCCCCTGAGCTACAATCATGTTAGACGTTCCTGTCTCTTCATGCAGTAGTCTGTAATTGGTTTCCAATTTTTATTATAATAATGCTATAGGCTGAAATGGCGCGTTATAGATTGAACATTCTACGCTTAACCCCAAACGTCTTCCGTGGCATTATATATATATATATAGGGTCGATTTCAGATATACAGTTAAATACGGGTTTTTTTACTGACCCTCACCCAAGGTTTTACGTCCACTTTTTGCATTGCTTTATAGGGAGCCCCCATAAATACAAATGTGCAACGGTGAGGCTCAAATCCGCGCACCTATGTGTCTTCTCCGGCTGCGAGGAGCAGGCGAATGCCCCATGTTATCGGGCTCGACTGTCGAAGACGGTCCGACAGGTGATAAGTGTCGCTAGGCGTGGCGGGATGTGATATGATTGAGGACAAATTTTACTGGATCCGCTCGTGGATTGTTCACGACTGAATCCACAGTCCTTCCTCTCTGGTTTAAAAAGAGGTTACAGCGGGCTTCTTCGACACTCATCGGGAATCGAGCCCTAACGTAGGAAATCGTTGTAGAGGCATGTTGATGAAAGACTTGATATATATATATATATATACTTGCGGTACAGACAGCTGTTTTTGACTCTCGAGTTATTTTGATGGCTTGCTTTATATTTATATATTTACGCATTTTTATCAGTGCCGATCTTTAGGGCTTGCGTAATGCGTATTAGGCCTAGGTTTTGATGTAAATAAAATGCGGCCATCCCTCGCGTCTTCTCAAGCAGATACCACCAAATTAACTTATAAAAATATGACGGAAACTATAGAGTCTGTGAAGCGGTGCCAGGTTACAGAGCCAGCCTATTTGATAGCACTAAACCCAATAATGCTGGAATGTGTCTCTAGACTGGAAGTCTTACAAAGCATTTGATTGCTAGGAAGATAATAGAGCTTGTTGAAATTAGTGTCAAATCACCCGGCAATTAAAAACCCATGTGGGCCATTAGGACCCATGTGGGTTTTTTACGAGCTCATAGTAAACTTATATCATGGGTAGCCAGGTTAAACTGTTAATGACTAATTGCAGTTGACACATAAAAATCTGATGCATGGTAATATTCGATCAGAAAATCCGGGAAAATACTGTGCTTACTTCAGAAAAGTTTTACGGCACGTAGTACATTTTATAGTGCCTGGTACTTTTCCACTTCTTTTTTTCCAGACTAAGGCCTGCTGGTGGTAATTTTTTCGCCAAAAGGTACTCTGTTAGTAAGTATTTAGAGGGAATTACTGGTTAGGCAAACATAAAAAAGTACAAAAATATTAACAAAATACCTGAAATCGCAATATGTTTATTAATTTCAGTACAAATCGCGACAGTTCTATCGAGACACGACGCACAGTGAGGTAGACGCTGCGGATTTGTTTCCTGTGTCGTTGTCGCAGAGAATAACGACGACACGGCCTTGGTTTTCCTGTTCTCCTTCGCCAGACCACGGCTCTTCCAAGACCTATTGTCCTCCGCCCTAGGGGCTGCAGCCGACCAACTTGCTACTGTCCTGGTCGAGGTCGTTGATCATCCTCATTGGGGCTCGCCTCTCTCTAATTGGCGACCGCTCATCTTCGGGGCCTGACTTTTCGTTCTCAAGAAGAAAGATAGCTGCGTTAGGTCCATCGTATGTTCATCAATAATCTGGAGACTGGCGGCATGAATCTTCATCTTTGAGAACACGGCAGGGTCTTAAGTAATTTAGTGACCATAATCACCGAATCTCTCAAATTCCCTCTAATTGTATGGTACTTGGACCCCGGTGTTCTGGGCGACGCCTCCGATCCAGTTCCAAGGGACATCCACAGAATCCTCGAGTTCCACGGCGGCCCAGGATGAGTTCATAAGAAGCTTTATGATACTCAACTTAATATTACGCGTATATATATATTTTTTTCAATATTTTTGTAGAAAATAAAATAAACTAAATCCAAGAGAAATCTGTACCTCACAAGAATCTTGTTATACTCTCGTAGTCTTTCTTATTAAATGTCCCCAGCTTCTTCATTTGTAGGTGACACTCGTACCGCTTGATTAAATCCACGTAGTAACATTTTCATTTATTCGGCCAATTCTTAGTATAATGGATAATTTTAAAAGACTATCAGCTATTTAAAAGACGCAAGGTGATATTCTTATGAATATTAAATAAACAAAACGAGCAATAAAGTTTTAATTGTACTCCGTACAGTCAAAATCCGTCGGACGTTTGAAAGAAAACATCCAAAAGACACCTATGTATTGTTGCTGCAATAAGTTCCATTAGAGGTCAGCAGAAATTTGTCTTGGTCAACGTCCCACCGCGCGTCTTATCACAAGGATGCCGAAGGGGAGACGCTCATTATCGAAAAACAAGCAATTTCAATCGACCAGAAGCTAACATAAGTATAATAAATAAAACTCGTCCGCTTAGATGATTTTTGGTAGCTTTTTCTGTCCCTGCGATTGTTACTCGAGTGCTTAAAATGTATGTTACAGTTATTTATGGATTCTAAACTGTATTAAAATTTTCCGGACAAGGGGTTGTCTGTGGATTTAAAAGGAGACGATATGTTTATGTCTGTTTGCATTGTGAAAATAATGCAATATTTGGCATGCACATCTCAATCAACCTCGAACACGTTTTTTAAAATAATATTTTGATTTTTTGTCAAAAACGAATGTTCGTGCCTCTGATCTAGCTCCGCCTGCAGTTGAATATTAAGTAGTAAGTTAACTAAATTCGTTACAGCATGATATTTAGATACTTCTACCAGATATGTGTGATAACAGTTAGAAAATAAATATACGCTTTAATAAAAAAAGTTGTGACTTCTTGTTGAATACCGCTGGTCTACTTTAAATACGCACAATATCCGCGCGTAAGCTGTACTAACGTTTTCACTACTTGGCTACAACTTGGATTTGCGTTTTTTACAAACTCGTGCGTGAGCAAAAAATCATATGTTTTTTTTACACAATATCGGACAGTATAGAAAACGCGTTTAGAAACTTTCGCATTTAAAGGCTGTAGGGAGATTAGGCTGCAGTAAAAACCTGCGAAGCCGCCTTATTATGCGAATATCTGACTACACGCTAGGCAAACATACTATTGATTGCATCGTGTTTTGCAATAAATTTTGACAAAAAAAAGTCTGGCTTCTACGATTGTTTATTGTCACATTGAAGAATCGGTCAATAGTTTTCGCGCTCACAAGCTGCAACAGTACAGCCAACAAATAGAATACAGACAGACAAATAAATAAAAACCATAAATCGGCGTTCATCTACAACGCCGCAAAATTAATGAAAGTCACGTTATGGAACATAAGTAAAGGCTGACCAGCATAGGTGTAAATGATGGCTGATTTTCCCAGCATTATTGTTGCGGTGGTTGTTGTTGTCGTTGTTGTACTTGTTGTTGTTGTTGTTGTTGCGGTGGTGGTTTTTGTTGTTGGTGTCGCCACTACTGCCTGAGACAGTTGGCCTCGGCGTTGCAGTTCTACCGATAACTGCCTCCACCGACAACCGTTGCCTTCTCCTTAATGGATGCCCTCCGAAGAATGAGGCAAGGTCAACAACAGTAACGGTAATACGCCCACCAAAGGCAGCCACACATACATGTTTGTAGTCCAGAGGAACAAGTATAGATTACTCAACCAGTCGGTGGACTAATTGAGCTACAACCTACTACCTCTGCTACTGGTATTGCCACTAGCGGTCTTGGCTATGCAGACGCGATCGATTTGCCGTCCGGAGAAGACGGCCCCATAAAAAAACTATGCCCTGATATAAAAGGGCTGAAATATACGGCCCCTGATATAAAAGGGTGCTATGTGTACACACACCTAGAAAGCGAATAAATCAATCAATCAATCAATCATATATATGCACATATATATATATACACATAAGTGGACGGGTTCGATCCCTCCATTGCACATTTCAAAATTTTTTGTCGGTGGACGGGAAAAGCCCGCCGAGTTGTTCTTCGCGGGGCAGTGATGCGGAAGACGAAAGCAGTCGCGCCGATACTCAACTTATTAGTAGTAAGAACAATTCATATAATATATTATATATAATTTGTAGCGGTTACGTAGTCTAGATAGCTACTGCTCGATAGAGCATTGCTGACTTCTGGTGGCCTCGTTCGGAGAATTGATCTCCGGTACTGAGATTTGTTTCTTGTGTTCGAACATGTCAGAATCACTCGATATATGCAACGCGTCAGAAAATGCATAAAATATGTTTGTGGTACGGTACACTTGAGTCCAGTGCTTGATCATACCGCGCTGCAATGAGGATTTGTGCTCGCATAAAAAAAATCTACCTTGAATTGCAATATTTTCGGACAAAATCTGAGAACTTTCACAAAATGGCCAACAAACGAGCCAATCCCAGCAACAGCGTCTTCCAATATATACAAAAAACAAATAGGGAAGTAATGGGAAAAGCTTGTTCTTGTGCTAACTACTAACGGGACATGGTACTTTTAGAAACATATCTATAGAATCGGACTAGCTAAGTCTGCCATAGTCCTACGTTGTGTCTAAAAATAAAATAAAATCGTGACGTGCTATAAACGATGGCGGATCGAAAACGTTACAATATTTTGAATTTTAAAAATTCAAAATATTGCAACGTTGTCGATACCGAATGGAGCAAAAGTCTTCCGATTTGTCTTGCTTAGGGGGCTCATTCATCACATATGTCAAATTTAGTTTAGTTGCTTTTATTGTTTGAGTTCGGTGTGAAGAAGTCAATGCAACGAGGTTCGACGGCTTTTAAAGAGCCAAAAATGGAAGAGCAACGAATCTGCATAAAGTTCTGTGTTAAAATCCAAATCATATATTTTAAAGTCTGTGATTGTTACAAATTGTTTACGGTGATTAAGTAGTATCTTGAAACACTCTGTAAATGTAGTGCTGTTGATTTTGCGGCGGACGTAAATAAACCGGATGTGACCCCAGTTCGGGAAGCCGTCGACGTCAACAACAGAAGAAAAAATTGAAAAAAATCGCTTTATCGTATTGAACAATCGCCGCATTACTATCAGGAAGAGGGCTGAGGAATGAAGGAATCTTATCGATTAGTTTCAACAGTCTTGATTGATTTTTTATGCGTTAGAAGACTCGCAGCGAAGTTTGGTCAAGAATTATATATATAATTCTTGTTATACATATATATATATATATATATAATTATTGACCAAACTTCGACGCGAGTCTTCTACCGCATAAAAAATCGACCAAGACTGTTAAAACTAATCCATAAGATTATATATATATCAGCAAACGAACGCCCGTTGGAAAATATTCAAATTTAACTTTCAGACAAGAGCAGAAGACCCTGGCTTGCTTCAGAATGCGATTACAGGCGACAAGTCTTGGGTGTATGGTTAAGAATTCGAGACCAAATCATAGGCCTTAAAGACATAGCGCAAAGAGTACTATTTTGAATTAATATTAGATGCGCACACCCCGAACAAAGAGCAAATAGAGATACGTTTTATTGGGTTACAACAATATCGTATATCAGAGTCTCATATTACTATGGCCTGTAAACACCTAGGTTGGGTAAATTATAAACATGTACATCACGTCGCATGTACATACATCGCAACTAGTGGTTCTTCCTCATCAACGAAATGTCTCTCATATTGCGAGTTCAGCTATAGACTGAACTGCTGGACATGCTGCGGCGTGATATCTATCACAATGGCGTAAGCTTCTTGCGCACCTACAACACTCCTGAGGATGGTAGAAATCTTGCGTGCTGCGTAATACGTGATGGAACACGTAGGCTGCAAACGCCGTAATTAGATGTCTACTCTTATATCCAGCTACTCGCCGGGTTGCACTCCTCATTGCCACCTCCATATACATTTCTATGTCGATGTCTTCTAATTTCCCCGCCCACTTTCTAGTGAAGGCCACAAAAGCCGTCGCCCTAGGTAAACCCCATCGTACTTATTGTTCCTGTGTCATTAGAGTCCCCTTCTCTAAGATATTAACTATTCTATTTCTACAAGAGCTGGCTAACCCCACAACCCGCTTCATACACAAAAAATTAACTCTATATAGTACCTGTAGATCTGTCTCTCCTAATTTCTCCCAAATGTTGCTATTTGTTCGTCTTTAATCTTAGAAAGGGCGGATGCGGAGTCTCATATTACCTAATTATAATAAGCACATAACTGCGTTCTCCCCTCTCGTTCAAAACAATCGTACGAAGACGAGTGTCGATACAAACAATGCTGGAGTAAATGTGGTAAATACTACGCCGCGATTTGTCCTTCAGTTTAGTCTATAGCAAAACTGGCAAAACGCTAGATTGATTGTTGTGTCGAACCACTGTGATGTAACATAAGCACACTTACCAAGTTCGGGTGTTAATTAAAAATTGTACTTGTAAGTTTCATGGCATACTACCACAACGGCTGCCTAAACCACCGTTTGACGTCTCTGCTATCTTCAGAGTTTGAACGTTTTGACTCATTAAGACCGCTTGCTAGTTTTATCGACAAGCGCGTCGACAAATGCTAGGAATCGGGAAGAAGCGATGGACTGCGACACGGACAGACCAATGAGCTTCTAACCCCGCTCTACAACTGAAGATCCAGAGTTGTGACTCGTTCAACGGCCGGAGTCAACCACTTTCCGTCTGACCCAATTCCATAATTGATCCTTGAATCCCCTTAACGCGCATGTACCGTGTTGGGCAAACACTCTTCCTCAATTGCCTACATTGCAACTTAGAACTGGAGAACGAGAATGACATTGAGCAGCACATTGTTGAAAAATACTAGATATTTTACGCCGAAAGATCACTTCATACAGACTGTTCCGTGTTCGGTCCTTTCGTAATGTGCCGCTAGGTAGAACAGGCACTTCTCAAAGATTCTCGCGCATGAACACTGATCAAAGCCTTAACGGATACAGCTTCAATTGAGTAGGATGGCTTGACGGGCTTACTTGGTTCACAACTTCACGGGCGCATAAGATCAAGCGCGCCTTACCAGACCGGTCTTACCAGACCGAACACAAGATACGCTAGACGCGGTGTAATGGTAAACACAAAGACGACTAACTCGGCACTCTGCAGCATAAATTATTATTAAAGTCTCTAAAATGGGCTGTTACACATGGCACATAATGCTCGTGTGTGGCACACAATGCTCGTGTGTGGCACACTTGACCTCATAACGCCGATATGTGTCCGGGTACGTGCAGCTTTTCCACCTGGACAAAAGTAATGGCCCACGCTGTAGTACGGGGCTGGATATTTCATAATAGTAGGGGGAGTAGTATTAGTAGTCATTGCAGCGGTCGGAGTTGCGTATCGGACGATTCAACTATGTTCATGTGGTTGTGATGGTGGCCGTAGTCATCGCCATAGCTCAGGTATTCGCGAGCTCTAACGGGAATATGAGTCGGTGTCGCGGCATTGACCACATCGCCTGCATGCGCTTTCCTACGCGCCCCCAGCCGCCGAACTCAACACTGCTGCCTGGGCCGTGAGACCGTCAACACGTGGGCGATGACAACGTGAACGACGACGACGACCAGGATCGCGACGCCACCAGCCGCAGCACAAGCAGTGAAGGTGGCTAGAGCCACAGTCGAAAAAAAACTACGTGCGCCAACGAGCGATCTGTTCGAATACCCGTGAGGCAATAAAATTCCGAGCACCCAGACACCAACCGCCGCCGGCGGTATTGCAGGCGAGGTAACAGCTGTGGCACTGATGGTATTTGTTGAAGTACTTGTTGTTGTTGTTGTAGTAGTAATAGTAGTAGTGCAGCAATAATACTAGTTGTAGCCGGAGTAGTAGTAGCTACTGTTGTTGTCGTTATTGCTGTTGCTGTTGTTGTTGTTGTTGTAGAAAGAGACCTAGCCAGGCGGGAACGAAAAGCATCACCCCTTTCAGTGGTTGCTGTCCAGTCCGCTTGTGGCAAATCATGGCGAGAGAGACAGCGGGCAAAAGCGCGAGTCAGGCACAACGAGAAGGGGAAGTAACAGCGCTCGAGCAGGCTTTATGAAGAAAAATAGCTGTAGATACATTCTCGCCACCACCACCACCATCGCCGTCGGCGCCAGAGGCAAACGTCTGAGCGTCTGAAACCAGACGATTTGCGTCAACAGGTAGCTGGCGCACTCTTGCTAGCCAACAAGCTAGGACTCTTCGTTGCCCCTACATGCTCTTGTTGGCATCACTTCTTCCAAACGTAGGTAGAGGAAGATCAAGCCAACAGTTGCTTCCCCCACTCCCACCCCCCACCCTCCCGTTCGCACGCTGACGACGAATCAGCTGAACTGACTGGTCACAGGGTCAATAATTGATGTGATGTACATACGTAGCATAGTGTATATATATATATATATATATATATATATATATATATATATGGTACTCGCCCCTGGCTGTTAGCTAAGACAGATCACCCCTCGTAAAGCATTCGAAAGAGCTACAGCCGACTATCTGCCTGCATCGTTTGGTAGTTAGTTTTTGCCTCCTGTTACTTAAACAACTGTAGGTACAGCTATATAGCTGCTATAATCATTTGTTTCCCCCAAAACAACTAACATTATATATATATATATATATATATATATATAATCAGGTATGCGTTTTTGGTTTTTTTGTATGCCTCTGCACGAGAACGCTATGCTAGCTTCTGATACATGAAAACATGAATGATTTAAGCCTCATACATGAACCACCGTTGACATAGTGAGCGTACTTAACGTGGCAAGCGCGGTCAGCAACTGCCGGCTTTAGTATAATCCCAGTTCCCCAGGTTCCGTGTCTGAATGTGTGCATGCATATGCAGTTTAGTTCGCACTGCGTAGTTACAGCACTAATAATTTGATTCATGCAAAGGGGTTTTTTAGGTCTGGCGCAAATGCTCACCACCGACTCCAGCATACATCAGCAGAATCATCCTAAAAACGACATTCGTGGCAAAAGGCAAACTGAAGTGGAGTGCTGTGGTTAAGTGCAGCTGTGACAGGAAGAGGGTGCAGTTGTGGCAGGAGGAGGGGCAGCGGAAAACACGTAGTGACAGTCGGACGGCGCAGGCATGCATGACGCTTGGTAACGCGCAGTAACGTTCGAGCAATCTACAGTCTATGGTTTGCACTTTCACACTACAACGCTCTCGTAGTGTGAAAGTGAAGCCCGTTTGCGCGGATGCAGAGGATGGAGTACGAGTAGATACCCAGCTGCGGCAGAAAGGGCAACGCAGCGCCACTGCTCCTCCAATTGTCACTGTTGCAGTCAACCCCCGCTGCCGTTAACCCCGCCGCGATAAGCAGGGGTGTGACATCACGCCCCCGCGCTGCCGACTGCGCTGTTGCTGCTACCCCCCCCCCCCCCCCGCCCCCCCGACGTTAAGGGCAACGAATCGGAGTGCACGGGAAGATAGCTCTAAGCCTAGCATCTGCTTGTTTGATATCAGAGCACGCTGAGAGAAATGCACAGAGCGAGCGAGGCAAGGAGAGAAAAAATCGACGAATAAAAATCCATGTTTATTTTAGCCAGCTTCAAGAAGTCAGTGATTTATAGAGGCGATTGGCTGTAGTTAGTAATAGTGATTAATAACGAAACGGCGAGCGCAATGGATTGCCCAACTACGGTGCAATAATAATAACAACTTGGTTAGCCAGTTGATTGAGCCAGCCCGCTGGCATGACACCCATGCAGCGCGACAACAAAAACTAAAACAACGACGAGCAGCGAAGGCAACGGCTGGGTGGTCAGACGTTGCAGTCATCCTAGTCAATTAATCGCCGCCGCCGCTTGTGATGGTTTTAGAGGATTTTTAATTGTGTTGTATTGTTAAATGTGATGATTTCAGGGGATATTTTTGAAAAACGCAGTATTCTGTCACATTCCCTTACTGTCAGTCTGTTTGCCCGCGCTCATCTCCGGCTATTTCTGGGTGCGTCAACCACCGTCAAAAGAATAGAGCCGATATTACGCAAGGCAGTCCTATCTATTCGTATATATATATATATATATATGTTTTTTTTTTGGAAACCATGCATACCAATTTAAGAGTGGCCGGTCTGGGTCTCGAACCCAGGCCTCCCGAATGCAAAGCAAAGGCTTTGCCACTAAACCATCTTGCTCGGTATATATATATATATATATATATATATATAGGGGTGGCGTGGGACGATGCTGGATAGGGGACGTGGGGGATATAACGTCGAGTTGTTTGGGATCCATCTCAGATGTGGCTTGGCTAACCAAGCCAGTCCGCCTGTCGGTCTCTCTGTCTGTCTAATCGTCTCTGCCCGCCTTTCCGTCAGATCCGTCAGATAATTGCTAGCGTAGGCCGATTTTGTCCTGCAGACAGAACAACAGCTCAATGCAGCATCGTCTCCTGGCGCAACAGCTGACGCCGGGTCGGGTATACGCGTTATGACCGCGCGCGCGTTTGCACGTCATGCTGGTGCAGAAGTGCTTAGCCAGAGCCACAGCCGCAGCAAATGGCCGTTCGACAAGGGACGACAAGCGCTAACACGGGCGGCGACAAGGGGGTCCTACCTACCCCACCCTACAAGGGCAACGGGATGAGTTTTGCTTGCGTTAGTCGGAGAGAGCGTCTAGCAAATAGCTGTATAGCGGCGCATACGGGGCACGGCACGCGTTGCTTACGTGTCTGTGTGTGTGTTTGTGTGAGTTTGTGTCCCTGTACAAGAACGTGTATGTGTTGTGTATGCGGTTGTGTTCGGATCCACGCCGCATCTGCGGCAGCCCAACCCCCGACGACGTTGGATGGGGATAAATCCTGTAAAGCGAGATAAACGACGAGAGGATAAGGTCACTTTCTGTTCACGATAACGGCGGCTCCTGCAAGTGTCCTCGTAAATGGCGGCCCTGCCACGATGCCACGATGAGCCAGCAGCGCTCGGGTAAGCTGGCAACGCCAACGACGACGACACAACGGTATGAGCAACCACGACCGTGGTGGGGGCAACGCCCCGGCGGTTGATGGCGATCGTGCTGTGTAGACAGAAAGGAGTTTCTGCTCATCTGGGCTCGCCGGACGCATTTTGGCAGATTTGGCCTGCGGGCGGCCTGTCGAACAGCTAGCTCTGCGGCGGTGTTGAGCCGTCGCGTTACACAGCTCGAGGCTCACTGATCAACAGCTAACGCTGCTACCACCAGTTGATGGGAGTTTGCTGCGTGCTCAACGACGGTCAATGACCAACCTGAGTGATAGCGTATCGCGTAACATATAAGGACTGCCACGTAGTATGCATGCAATCACAGCACACTACGTGTACGATGTAAGACTCCGTATATATATATATATATATATATATTTATATACATATATATATATATATATATATATATATATATATATATATATACAGGAATATTTGATCAACGATATGTGGAATTGTAGAGCTCGTTAAGGCAAATATTTTTTCCAATGGAACATGGTCTCTAAGAGGCCCTGTTTCGGAATGAGAGTTAAATTACTACAATTTGTGACATTGGTGTTTTTGCCCGACATAGGAGCATAGAATGTGCTGTTGCGAGACAACCAGGTTTCCTAGACAGAAGCTAAACACACCGCCGTGTTCGTCGAGAAAATTCTGCTTCTTTCGAAGAACTCATAAGGCCGGTCACAAGATGCTACATGGTCGCTTAGAAGAGAATTCGCCAAAATGAAGTTATTTTATTAACCTTCACGCCCAATACCTCAAAATCATTACCTTACGACCACTTACAGCGCTCTAAACTAACATATTCAGGCAAATGCGCATTTTATGACGATCATTTTTGTAACCAAACTTATGGCAATGCGAGCTGTGGTTGCGGAGTAATTACAATTTTTTGGTGGGATGTCCAGATTAAGTGCATGTAAAATGACGCGCTGCGGCTGTCGCGCGACACGTCGGCGGTAGTGAACGTCGCCACACAGTCATTTTACATGCACTTAATCTGGACATCCCACCAAAAAATCGTAATTACACCGCAACCACAGCTCGCATTGCCATAAGTTTGGTACCAAAATGATCGTCATGAAATGAAAGGCATTTGCCTGAATATGTTAGTTTAGAGCGCTGTAAGTGGTCGTAAGGTAATGATTTTGAGGTATTGGGCGTGAAGGTTAATAAAATAACTTCATTTTGGCGAATTCTCTTCTAAGCGACCATGTAGCATCTTCTGACCGGCCTTATGAGTTCTTCGAAAGAAGCAGAATTTTCTCGACGAACACGGCGGTGTGTTTAGCGTCTGTCTAGGAAACCTGGTTGTCGCGCACCAGCACATTCTATGCTCCTATGTCGGGCAAAAACACCAATGTCACAAATTGTAGTAATTTAACTCTCATTCCGAAACAGGGCCTCTTAGAGACCATGTTCCATTGGAAAAAATATTTGCCTTAACGAGCTCTACAATTCCATATATCGTTGATCAAATATTCCTGTAATACCCTGTATATATATATATATATATATATATATATATATATATATATATATATATATATATATAAATATATATATATATATATATAATATAGATAGACATTTGTATTATTTATATAAACAACTTTGGCTTTTATTACAAACAGATTTCCAGAGTTTGCAGTTTATCGCTCAAAGTAAATGCTAGTGTTCATTATATAATTATTCGAATTAACTTCATTAAATGCATTTGGCAATGGAATTTCCTCGGAATATAGCAGAATATTTTGTTTGGACCTCAACAGCTTCAGCACACTGCCGGGGCATATACAGTATAACATTCAGATAAATAGTATTTTTATATATCACTAAGAATTTATCGATGCGTTCACCACACAATGCGGGTTTGAGCGCATAAAATTGCATCAAAATCTGGCTTAAAGACAGCCGATCCATCTTCAAACGATAATCTTATCCGTGCACTCCCGTGCAACAAGAGTGAATGCAGACAAGGCTGCAGCTTTTGCATACATATACGTTTTTATACGTGTGTATATACGGGTAACCACTCCAGCATACATGGCTGTGCTGTGTCGCTACTAGGAACGCTCTACTAACGCCAAAACGGAACAACTTGTGTTTTCCGCTAACTAGTTCTCCCCATGAAACTAAGTTCTTAAGGTGAGTCATTTTGCACTTAGCAGCTCTCCTTTCTCTTCGTCTTTCCTTCCTTTGTTCTCTCGATCTCGTTTGGAAGCCAGTCGAACCTGGTCTTTAGGCCTCGAGTAGGTTCACCCGTCAGCGAAGCCCTGTCGTGTCATGCTGTGGAAAGGTCGCCGTTACGGTACCGACGACGAAGACTATGATGGTGGGGCGTGGGCAGTACCAAAGTCTTTGGCAGGGGACGGCACGCTATCGGACAATCTCGTGCGTTCGGGTGCCCAGGCTCTTTGAGGACACCCGTCCAGCTCGACGCATGCCCTGTCAGCATAGGCTACCAAAGAAGTAGCGGCTAAAAAGAGTGACCTATGGAAAGCGGCCAAAAGATGGAGATCGTGTCAAGACGAAAAGGAGGCGACAGCAGCGCAGCCTAAACCAGGCAGGCAACTCAAAGAATTAGGCAAGCTACCAACAACAATCTCGTTCGTCCAACGGGGCTCCGCGTACTTAAACACACCCCCACACTACCTCCTTAGTCTACTACAGCATCGTCAGGTAGCCGTGTTTCGTCGTACCGTGAGGCAGAGACAGCGCTGGGGATAAGTGTGAGACAGAAAGACAAATGAGAGGCACAATGATAATCAGAGAAAATAAAGAAAAAGAAGGGAGATTACTACAAAAGTCGAGGCCAATACTTACATCTTTCTTGGCACGCAAAGGGTAACTTTGACGGTAAGTAAACGCAAATGTTTATTTCATGGGTTACGTAGGTGCGCGTTGCTGCTTACAGAGATAAACAGTAACATGCTGCTTTCGGCGGTAAAATTGCAAGCAAGAAGAAGAGATCATGAAAAACCTGACAAGAAAATCGCTGATAACATGTTTAGCTGTGCAGCTGTGGTATGTCGCAATGATAACATGATTATTTTGCTGCTCGGTTGCCAACAGAGAGAGACATTTGATGTGTTTAGAGGAATATGAGATGTTTGTTATGCTTCCGCGTCTGTCGATTATACGGAGCTTTTTTGTTAGTAACTAATCACATCATACTTCTGATAGTGTGATTCCGTATGAAACTGTGTAGACGACAAGCCCATCCTGTTGCAGCAGTAGAAAATCGGTACACCAAACGTATGACAGATGGCGTAGGAAATGCAACGATGTGTAAACCGTTGTGCTTACACTCTTTTTTGCAATTATGCAGTTTCATTTGGCGTCCTGCGGTGCACTGCAAATACAAAGGTACCCCCTTACTGTCGTGGAAATATGTGAAGCCGCAACCCACTTAACACGTTTGTGAAATTGTGAACAATGTATTCGATACATCCATCTGTTTGCTCACCGATAAACTGCATCCGCGTAAGCGGCATATCGAGTAAGAAGGACTGCTTCTCGAAAACATACTACTTTACGCATCATCTCAATTTAGATGACCATCATCATTATTTACTTCATTCAACTGATTGTATACAGACCAACTAATTGTTTTCGTCTTCACCCTGTTGTCTACCGCTCCAGCAAAAGATATAATGGAAATAGATATATGAAGAATAACAGTCAACTGCATGGCATTTAACGCATTGCTGTGGGCAGATACACACATTGTAGTCCCAATGGAACATATCAGAAAGTAGAAAAAGAGCAACCTCTTGCCACCCTGCTGCGATACCGCTCGTAGAGGCTTTGCTCACAGCGGAGCAATACTATAGAAAGCCCTCCTTCGGATTGAGGAAAGCCTCCAGACTCCACTGACTAAACCTAGACGGCGTTTGTACGCAGTCTTTGATAATCCTCCTCGCCACCTATCGTCAAAGTCTATTCAGCAAGCAAGAATCGGTAACCCCCTCTAGGCAAAGGAGCTGCCTAGAGAGGGCTCATCTCATGCCAAACGGTTGCTCCGCTGTGAGCGAAGTTACTACGAGCGGAATTGGGCTCATCGCAACAAAGATAAGCAGAACATTTTTCAGGTGACGCTCTATCTGCTCGCCATCAAGCAAACGAGTTTTTTTCCCACGAGACCAGAAAATCAAAAGCTTACGTTTGGCTCTTGCAAGCAACCGAAGCTCCTCACCTTTTCTCTAGCCCAGTGTAAGGTCGTAGCAGGGCCTAATGTAGGCCTTTCTGGTTCCTAAGTGCTTGCATATTCTGCCTTGCAGTTGTGGATCTGCTATACAGTCATCGTAGCCTGGCGGTAGCGTAATCGACTGCCAAACGTCAAGCCTCGCTTCGACTCCCAATCGAGTTGTGAATCTGTTCTACCCTTAGCTTTGCGCAAAAACTCGAGCAAGTAACCGTGAGCAAAGTAACAGGCTCTGGAAGAGCACGGACGTGGTCTCTGTTGCCTCCACCAAACTGCATTGCGCCTTACTCTGTAATATCGATCTAAGACCTAAGGTCCTGCAAGTGACACCGAGCAAGATGGCTTAGTGGCAAAGCCTTTGTATTGCATTCGGAAGGACTGGGTTCGAGACCCAGACCGGCCACTCTTAAATTGGTTTAAATGGTTTCCAATTTAGACAAGGTGAATACCGGAGTGGATTAAAATTAGCTATGAGATAAAAAAAAACGTACATAGGCACTAGCCTTACGAAAAAATCTAAAAAAAAACGTCGTCCCTAAGAGCGTTCTAACCGATCTGTCGCCATGATGGGACAGTGGTTGCCAAAAATCAATTAAGCTGAATTCCGCTTGCAAGGGCGAGTGGTTCCTTGCAGCGACGTTACGAGTCTCGAAAATCCGAAACTTACTGTATCATTATTGCTATAGTAAACAACAAGTGGTCGATGATCCATCCGTTAAGAAGTCTAATATACACATAAACTTCACGGTCGTCAGCATAACGCAGACCCTCGATACTTCCATCAACTAAATAAGCAGCCCTTAGCCATTAATTCTGTAGCTATGGCCGGCATACCGAACATTCCGGATGCCGACATACTGCATGTGACTATGTCAACAACGTCAGCAGGTCGAGCCTGGTGGCATTGATGAATGTGGGGGATTGTGCCCCATCTTGAACCAGCCGCTGCTTCTTTCTTTTTACTTGCTTTTACACTTCGACCTTCAGGGCAAATTGGTGTTGAAATTGATGCGCAGTTTCACATAAGTCAGGAAATCAAGACACCCCTGTAATTTCCTCTGGAGCATTCTGGGTCGTAAATAACACGGTTTTATTCCTATTTTAATTTTGCTACCAACATATAACAGTGTCATTATGAGACTTTTGATTGTCTAGGTAAATCGGTAGGTAAAACATTTAACATCCTAAATTTATTTACCTAGTGCTAAGCGCTCCGTCATCAAGAAGACGGTTACCTCAAAAGGAGGGGTTGCCATAGCACTTCGGCAAAACTGACCTGCCAAGCTCCCAAACTGAGAAAACTAAGGCATGTAATTGTTGTTAATTAATGGCCTTTAATTGCGTGCATTCAGGGCACTTTTAAAGTGCCTTTTAAAAATAAACTTTTACATGTGGCCGATTTTACACGTAAACTTGCATTTGAAAAGGCACGTTTACACCTCTTCAATTTACAGCATAGTATGCCTGAAATAACTCACACCTATTTATAACCGCAATTAGATGCGCTAAAATAAGAATTTTTATATTTGCATATGTGTTTTCTAATATTAAATCGTACACTAGTTGTTCTCAAATAGTGAGAGAGCACGTCCATACACGTTATATATATATATATATATATATATATATATATATATATATATATATATATCCTTCTCGCAGACTAGGCTTGTTTTGCCACCAGCTTGTACAGCTGCCACTAGGTAGTTGTTGTTAGTAGTAGTAGCTGGTGCTACTTCTGATCTCTCTGATGTTTGTTGTTGTTCCTGCAGCGTCCCTCTCTCCATCCAGATACCATTCGGACCTCGTTTAGTTGGTTGTTGTTTAAGTTATTCGTTGGCAACGATACACGTTGTGGCTCGCAGGCAGACAGACAGACATTCCTTTGGGGGTCCTGCGGAGCTAGCGGGGGCGCGGTCGGTGACCCGGCAGCCGCCTACTGAAATGTATCGCCACTGAACCGGGCCATCACCTGACTCAGTAGCTCGACATACACAGAAAGACACCGATAGCGACGACTTGAAGTCGACCGCCAAGGGGTCGATAAGCAAGTGTAGTGCAGCGGCACAAAACTCTGACTGTGGGCTCTGAGGAAGGGGCCTTTTTGCTTGTAGCATTTCCGAGGCGTCGGCTGCTGTGACTGGGGTGAGTCGTCAATGGTACGCCAGCCCTTCGTGGCTACACCATAATGGGAGAACTCCCACCTCCCACAAACCACTCGTTCAATGGTTGGCGTCGTCATACCGTGGGGGGAGCTTGAACCGCGGGGTGGTCATGGGATGGCGGTGGGGTCTCAGGGGGATCCAGACGGACGGAAGTGTCCCCATGTCGACACATCCGGTCAGTGTTTATCAAGCAAAAGGAACAACAAGCAACAACGAACGTCAATAACGGCGCTCGCGTTCTTGGTGGTCTTGAGCCTCCCCGTTCTCTCTTTTTCTCCTTTCTTTCTCTCTTTTTTATCCTTTCTTTCTCTCTTTTTTATCCTTTCTTTCTCTCTTTGCCCCTCTGTTTTTTGCTCTTTAGATATTCATGCTCTCTGTTTTCTTTATATATATATATACAGAGTTTCCTAGAATTTGTCCAAGAAAGTTCGGGGTTTAGTAAAACTCGGCGAAATAATATTTCTTTCCAATGGAACAAGGGGGCGTAAATTACTTCTAAAATTCAGCGTGAACACCAAACTATAAGATTTGCAAAGAATTTCATCTCTTGGGAAATATATTCAATACCACACTTATTCTGCTTTTAGCTAACGTACGCAATTTCGATGCAAAATTTTCCTTCAAACCGCAGGTATAATTGGTTTGTCAATAGAATGTCTGGGCCTATCGCAATCGCAGATTTAGTGAAGGTACGTCAAGATAAAAAGCTTGATACATACATTTTTGATCATTTTTTTGTCACTCTAAAAGAAGACATTTACGCACCCTTGTGCCAAATTGTTCTTCGCCAAGTTGTACTAGAACCTAAAGTTAGTTGGACAAGTTCTAGAAGACCCTGTATATACACAAAGTATCCAACGTGCATCTACTAACTCTTAAGAATCAATCGACTAAAAAATACTCGTAGGAAAAATTACACACTTTATTGTGTATTTTAATACATATCTCTCGTAAGCTCACATTCGCGTTGAACTGCCTCTAGTTGGTCAAAAATTCTCTTTTAAAATGGTCGTTAGCACGCGCGTTATTGCTTGTCAAATCATCTAAACAAGTCGAAAACGCAACCTTCAAATTTTGAAGGTTGCGTTTTGGAGGACAAGGAGGCAAAGTATGGATCGCGGATGCCATGTCGAGCATGTAACTAAAGTGGTTTGAAATAGATATATATAGCGTCGTGAGTAGGGGCTCACTCGAATATGTAATGAAAGCGTGTTTCACAGTTACATGTTAAATCACGCACAGGGAAGCACTATCAAGCTACTACGTAACCAAATAACGGCTTTCACTGTGTTGAGACATTTTGCTATATGTATCCGTCGTGGATCAAATAGATGGCGCGTCTGACAATCGCATAACGAACCTAGTCTTAAAACTTATATTAAGTAGTATATTAAGGTAGTGACTGTACATTAGCCGCTAGCATTCTTTTTTAACACGGGACCCTATAGGAGCTCCAGATCGTTGGCTTATGGTAATCGTTTCACGAATCATACATGATTGGTATCAAAATGATCCCCAAGAGATGTGCCCTCTGAACGCGCCAATTTAACAATTAAATGTATTAGACATGCTCAGACATAAAACATCGCAGGATCAGAATTTTTGCATACCAACGATTTCGCTTCTCCTAGCCAGCTTTGAATAAAAAAAAACAGAAGTTTCTTCCGGTGCGTTCAGTTTCTTAGTCGACCGATTCGCTCCCTATAAATCGCACATCTTGTAAAATCATACGCGGCCAGTTACACGGGTATACCAAAAACAAGTAATTTTACTCTTACTCCAATATACGAAATCCCCCCCCCAAACGATTGAAAAAACAGTTTTTTAACGCGATTGATAATCCCTTAAATTGTCGTCCATAAATTTTATATATATATATATATATATATATATATATATATATATATAATATCTAATAATAATAAATAAATAAAACATATTGTGTATGTACATGCTCTCTTACTATATGAGAACAACTAGTGCACGATTTAATATTAGAAAACATATATGCAAATATATAAATTCGTATTTTAGCGAATTTATTTGCGGTTATAAATAGTTATGAGTTATTTCCCGCGCATTATGCTGCATATACATATATATATATATATATATATATACCTGCGTCCTGGCCTACAACAACAGTTTCTTTGACCTAGTATATTGCAGTAGTAGCAGCGTCTAGGAAGGAACGCATCTTCTGTCTGTCCAGAGATGTGTATCGGCCAAGTATGGGCATCAGCTAGCGGTGTGGGCAAAGTTCCAGGGTGGCCGAGCTATCTATTCCTGCGGGCGTCAACATAGCCAGTTGTTGGGACCTCAAACCTTGAGTGGCATATGATATGGGACTCGCGGGAATATCCTGCAAGGTGTGACCGGCAAAGGCACATCGACATCTTCCCGGCGCAAATGGAGACGTGGACGAGGCATACCGTTAAGACTAATGGAAACAAACGTGGCTGACTAGCGGCATGGGAAATTCATTATATGAAAAAGTTATATATATATATATATATATATATATACAGGTAGTTCAATAAGTTCTTCGAATTTTGGCGCGCTTCCACCGCTATTAGGAACTGCAACTTTTCGACTGCCAGCAGTCAAAATATTATGGTGATTGGCCGTTGCGATTTCGTTTGATCGCTTTTCCCGTGCAACGTATCGGCGTGATTTAGAAAAATTGAGAAAAAAAAGTTTCGAGTGGTTATCAAGCATTTTATTTCAAAGGTTGGAATGCGACCCAAGTGAAAACTGAGTTAGACGAGGTGTACGGTGACTCTGCGCCATGTTTTGCCACTGTGTCCAACTGGATTAATGAGTTAAAAAGAGGTCGCAGAAGCACCGGGATAAACTACGTTCAAAACGCCCAAAAACGGCAATTGATTAGGAAAACGTGGAAAAGGTGCGGAAAATCTTGTCGCACATAATCGAGTGAACATTAGGGAGATAGCGGAGGCCTTGGGGATCAGTTTGGGTAGTGTGCATTTCATCCTGCACGAAAACTTGAAGATGAAAGAGCTCAGAGAAAAATGGCTGCCGCATTTGCTCAACCAAGGCCAAAAAACGCGCCTGTTTTCGCTTCACAGCGAAATTTGGCCAAGATGTCGAACAATCCGTCGGATTTTTGGCGCAGATTCATGACCGTCGATGAAAGCTGGGTCCATCACTACACTCCCGAGACCCAAGAAGCATATTGCCAATGGTGTGCACCTGATGAAGGACCTCCGAAGAGGGTGCGGACAACGGCATTGACCGGAAAGGTGATGGCTACAGTTTTTAAAGACCAACGTAGAATAATGCTGGTTGACTACCTTGAGAGCGGTAAAACGATCACAGGAGAATATTAGGCAAGACTGTTAGACTGCCTTTAGCAAGAACTCATCGTGAAACGGCCCGCTTTGCAGAAGAAGGTTGTCCTGTTTCACCAGGACAATGCTCCTGCACACAAGTCCCGGCAAGCATCGGCAAAACTGGCCCAACTGGGTTCGAACTTATTGAACAATCTTCCTATTCTCCAGACCTGGCCCCCTCTGATTATTTCCTCTTCGGACATTTGAAGAATAGTCTCGGTGGAAAGTGTTTTTCCAGCAATGAAGAGGTTAAGGCTGCTGTCAATGCCTATTTTCAGTCTAAAGACGCGGAATTCTACTTAAGAGGTATAAAAGCTCTGAAATCTTGGTGGGAAAAGTGTATTGAGCATCTCGGGGAGTATATCGAATAAGATAAATTTAAAAACATGATTTGGAAAATTCTTGGTTTTCATTCTAAGAACTTATTGAACTACCTGTATATACGAAGGGCCTGAAAAAGTGGAGTGTGAGTTAAAATACAACTCATTACCTGATTGGAACACTCGAGTCGATTTTTCTACAGACAACGGTGTGAGAAACTGGCAACCACAAGCACGTCGGGTCCACAACAACCTCACTCAAACATCTGGCTGCGTACTGTTTTTTTGCATATCTTCCAGCCACAATTAAGTGTACAACCGTGCTTCAAGCATCTTTAATCTTATTGGATCCCTGGGAGTTGCGTATAGTTCAAATAGAACATCTCTAACAGGATATATTTATTTGTTCGACGAGCTCTGCGAAGGGTGTCTAAAAAAAGAAACGGACGACGCAAAATATGGCTCGTACGAAGGCTGCGATCGACGAAAATTCAAGTGCAAATACATAGACGCTAGACGAGACTAGAGAGCGTAGTGCCTGCTTCTCCCATAAGATCCTGGACGATCACCTTAGACTCCTCAGAAAGTCTGCTCGGCGGGTACCTCGGGGTTTGTCACAGGACCGCCTATTTTTGTGACTTGAAAAATTCGACTCGTTTTGAGCTCTCGGTAGTCAGGTCTAGCAGCTCTTCCAACCACAAAAGTGAAGCGGTATCGGTCGGCTAGCAACAGGAAGACCGCTTCACCGCCTTCTTCTCCGGGAATCATAGAGTGGCGGTAGTTCAACTGCAAGAAAGTAATCCTGTAACGAGCGATTGTTTAGCGCAGAATGCCTACCAGAAAAAGAAAAAGATTACTACGGGCTCAAAGCACGACGATCCTGATGGGCGCTCAAGTGGACGAACTAGTTATTCTCGTCACTACGGTTCGGTACTCACGGCTACAGCCCAATAAGAGGCGTCAGTCAGTGCTCTGTCAATCATGTTAATATTCTACTTAATCTGTAGACCTAGTAGAAACAACAACAACAACAACAATAACAACAGTAAAACTGTAACAACATAGACTCGGCGGGTCCGAAAAATCTCAGCTTATACTTAGTCTTCATTTATGTCAGAGAGGTTTCAAACGTGTGTTCAACAGCCCTGATAATAATTAATCTCCCCTCAAAAAATCTAGTCTGTTTCTCATCTATCTCTCTTCTTCTTTCTGTTTCGTTTCAGCACACATCTTATAAATATATATATATATATATATATATATATATATATATATATATATATATATAACCTGGTGTTTTTTCACGAAGGTATTAAAATATCGCATACATATGGAAGCCTATTTACGATAGCAAGGAGATGCCTCAATGCGCCGTGTGCTGCAATGTCATAACGCGTCGAACACGTCTGTTTCGTCACGTACAGCACTTACGACATGCAAGCCTGTTAGTTTAGTTAGTTAGCTTGCGCTAGCTCCGTTAAACCTTTGCGACAAAACTCTCCTTGTACGCAGAGAGTCTGTCTGTCAGCAAAGCAGAGAAGCAAATGCGTGTCGCTCATTTGCATTGATCAGTACAGCGATCAAGGAGAACGCAATAGCAGGGCGGTAGCACCAACATCAACACCAACAGCAACTACTGTGGCCCCGTTTGCGGCGGCCGTTCTGATTCTGCTCGTCTGTTCGCTGCGCATTGCAAGCGGGTAGTTTGGGGCAGCGACTTTGGTGGTCCCGGACCATTCGTAGTAGTAATTGTGATTGTTGTCATTGTTACTGTAGTAGTTGTAGTAGCTGTAGTAGTATTAGTAGTGGTGGCGTGATGCATTGGGCTGCGCCTCGCAACCGGAGGAGACAAATAGGTGCGCGGGTTCGAGCCCCACCGTTGCACATTTGTCGTTATGGGGGTCCGTCTATGAAGCAGTGTGAAAAACAGTTGCGTGGACGTTAAATCTTGGCTGAGGGTCAGCCCGAACACTTTATTTTAGTAGTAGTATTAGAGTGTACGAGCCCGGTGGCGTGGTGCATTAGTCTGCGCCTCGTAACCGGAGGAGGCAGATAGGTGCGCGTGTTCGAGCCCCACCGTTGCACATTTGTCGTTATGGGGGTCGGTCTATGAAGCAATGAGAAAAACAGTTCCGTAGACGTTGAATCTTGGCTAAGGGTCAGCCCGAAAACTTTACTTTAGTAGTATTAGTAGTAGTATGCAGTGCTAGAAGCAAGTTGCAGCTGTGATGGCAGTGCTACTGTTGACGTAACAACCGCAGCGGCCCGCGACAAGTATAGAGCTCGCAGACAATTTTTCCTCCAACGCTTGCCCACGTACCGTCGCCATCCCCACCCCGTCTTCTGCCGTGAATCGTGAGCGCGTGCATCCCAGCGCGAACGTGCACCGACCTCGTAAGCCTTTGGACGGAGCGGCTGGCTGGAGGCGGACGCACAGAACGGTCGTTAGCAGCAAATAGCGTGGTTGGTTGTTTGCTCCACGTCAGTTGGATTCCTTCTTGTGCTCAGTGGCGGCGTTTGCAGATACCACACCCCACAAACTACCTCTTACGGAGGGCGGAGGAAAGAAGGGTGGAGAGGAAGAGAGCGCGGAGGGGGGTTGGCCTATCTCTATCGTGCCCTATTTCTCCTGTCATGCTGCCGGCCGAGGCTAACAACAGCAACGCGGGAGGGGAGCCGCGCCATATAGTCTCATGGGCCACGCCTGTCCGCTGACTTATAATGGCCTGTCTCGCCGATCTAAGGCCAATGAATATGGTATGATGAAAATGCGGATGATGGTGATGACGATGATGATAATGATTTAATAAACGCACCCCGAAACGGGGGGATATTTATTTTCCAGATAAGTTGTTACAGTTGCGCGCCTGGCGGCTACTGCGCCATGCAAAAAGGCTGTTTACAAAGGTTTTCTTTGCGGTGGCTTTTGCGTATAAATTTACGCCACTTCGTGTTGGTATTACGACCTTATTAAAAAAATATTGCAGTCTTTTGTCGTTCTGACAGATTTTATCGAACATTTTGGTATCGTTGTCTTTTAAAAGCTGTAAAATTGAATCACATTCGATCTCTTTAGGGTCAATATTGCACCTGTATCCGACGCGTTTTAAAAATCTGTTGAGCATTGTAGAGATGAGTTTCTTGTCTCTCGCAAGGCCTGTATTCCAGACAGGAGACGCGTACAGTATCACTGGTAACACATATTGTTTGTAAAGACTGACGTAGAGTCTAGCGTCCGACAGTACATACGTCCGCATAATCCAGTTAACTTTCCTGGATGCGCGGGCAACAGTTTCCGTTATATGTGCGCTATATTTTAAACTAGTGCAAGTTAATACACCTAAATCTTTCATGATCGTTGCAGTCTGTAGATTCTCACCGCCAAGGGTATAGGAGTACCTAGGATTTGTTTTACCAAAATGTAGAATAGCGCACTTTTGTACGGACAATTTGAGATCAAGTTTACAAACCCATTCAAAGAAGTTACCTAATACTGCTTGTAAAGACGCAGCCTTAACATCATCATCATCAACAATAGTATACATTTTAATATCGTCTGCATACATTTTCATATGTTATGTTTCGGGACGATGTGTTTCAATGAATCAGTGTACAATATGTACATAAGCGGCCCAAGTATGGTGCCCTGTGGACAGCCAGAAGTGACTCGAGCACAGGATCGTAGGCAGTCATGAACACGTACGCGGAAAGTTCAGCTGATGATGACGACGGCCATGATGATCTAATGCCGACGCGCCGCACGCAGCTTGTCAATCTCTTTATGAGCGACATGAAGCAGTCAAAGCAGTCAAGTCAGGTCGTTTTTAATTCTAGACTATCCTCCGTCCCCAACGGGCTTGGAACTTAACCTGAGGTATATCTTCAATTGCACCGAGAGCCGGACATGTTAAGATATCTAAGGTTTCCCCAACCGTCCTTGTGGCAGCATGGCATGGTCGCTGACTCTCCGCGGTATGGTTAATCATCTATTCTCAATGAGCATTGCTCAACGAAAATTTGATCAAAGTTACAAGGATCGAACCGGCGACACCGCAGTAGATGACAACCGTCACTAGCGCGCCCGGGAGAAAGACAAAAGGGTGTTGTGAGAGGTTTGTTTGTTTAAATAGCAGTAAGAGCCTGCGCTATATTAGACCTGCGCTATAGAATACGTTCGAATTTCTACCTCACGCGAACTGTAACGCTCGAGTACATATGGCAGAGTTAAATGGGTATTTTCGGCATTTAATGCTATTTTATTTCCGAAAAGAAATAAGGCAAACCGAGTCGTAACTACGATATGTAAAGTATATGGTGGAGAGGCTGTTATATGTAAATAGGACCGTTGTTTAAACGTGCGATTTGTGCGATTTAGGAGCGCCGATGTTAACGCTCAAGAGCGGGCGGCCCGGACGCCCTGTCACAGTATACATGGCCCCTTTAACAACAGTGGTCGAGCGAAACCCACACCTATCGCTGCGCGAGATCGTGGCCATTGTCGACGTACATCTGTTCAAAGGCATCTCCATGCTGAGTGATTCGTCAGCACGTTGGATGTATAGGCGTCGCACGCGCTCAGCAATCGCCAACTGGATAAACGTGTGCTAGTTTGCAATCCGCTTCTAAAAAATAACGAGAATCTCCCCTTTGTCCGCACCGTGGTGACAGGGGATGAGAAGTGGATACTTTACAAGAACGTTGTCCGCAGAAGGGCATGGTTTAAAAAGGGAATGAGCCCCAAGCAACTGCCATGTCCGGACCCAATTCAAGAAACGTGATGTTAAGTGTCCGATAAAACGCAAAGGGGGGTGCTTTTTATGAGCTGTTACAACCAAACGAAAAGATCATTACGATAAAATACTGTCAACAACTGGACAATTTGAAAAGAGCAACTGACCAGAAGCGGCCGGAATTGGCGAACAGACGAAGCGACTATCCACCACGACAACGCAAAGCTGCACAATTTTGCTCTCCACCAAGAAAGTCATAAAATTTAGATGAAACATTTTGCACACCCTACGTATATGTAGTCCTGACCTTGAATTATGCCACCATTATTTGTCTGTTTGACCTGAAAAGCGGCTTTCATAGTGGAAAGCGTAGCAAGTCCCACAAAGTGTGGGCACAAATAAGTATAGTATAAAGCGGTTTTGGGGGATTAGCTAAAAACCACAAAGCTCGCTACATATTAAGTGCAACCCATTGCTCCAGCAAAATACTGCTCACCGAATTCAGATGATTGCACGGCCTAACGACGGCATTTTTAGAACAGCCTTAATGATAAAGAGCCGGACCGCCGCAGACACAGAAGGGCGTCAAAAGACGTTTCTCTCTTGCGTGTAGCGGAATCCTAAGGTTAACCAAACCGCCTTCACGACGGGGCAGTGAAAACAGTTGCTATATAATGAACTTATAGCTCAAGGTACGGGAACGAGTTTATAGACTCCGGCGGCTCTTTGGCCACCGCAATATATTACACCGGCAGCGGGAAATCTTTCTCCAATATATATATATATATATATATATATATATATATATATATATATATATATATATATACATATAAATATAAATTCTTGTATAAAGTTATGTTGGTTAGTAAGTTCCACACACTGAAGAGGAGGCGGACGCATTGTTTAAACAAAGGCAGTTTGTTGTTGTTATGATTTGAAGCACGACGAATCAGTTTCTAGTAAACGTACCTCGATACGAGAGCGTTGTGTCGTTTTGTGAGTAAAAAAAAACAATGCTACATTGAAAGTCTATTTGCGTGACATTATTCTTTTTTAGTATTATGGAGAGCTGAATGCGACTGCCTTTCAGTTCGTTCAGGACTATAATAATTTGTGCTGTCGACGGGCGTCGAACTCCGTTCGATCTGCTGTCGATTCCGGCACGCGAAGCGATGCAGTGCAATCTCTTGCATCGCGTTCGTAGCGGGGATTCTGATGTGACAGGTCAATTTGGGACGGACAAACGAGTCCGCCTTATTCTACAAATTTTAAGTATGACAAAACAAAGTTGAATTCTAAACTCTCTCATTTACTGTGAATAAGCCTGGACTGTATACAGTAAACATGTCCCACAGATTAGCGACCCTGCTAAACTAAGCTGTGAAAGTCAGGCTATTGTTTTCCACGAACCCGACAAAACAGCCGTTCGACTGTGGACATTGCAAAGATGCTTGAAACTAATCAGAGCGCTATTAAAGGAGCGTTTTTGATAAGTTATCTGGGTTGCAATGCGTTCACGTTTCAAGAACAACCCCCGTTAGTTCCAAAGATGGCGCGATAGAGAGTTTTAGGTGTGTTATTTCGTAGTCTCAGAACGGTTATAAAGGCAGATATCAGGTCGATGGATTATTGTCTGCAACCGTCACAAAGCCTGAATTTTTGCCGACATTTTTTTATTTTATTAGTATTTTAATTAGTTTACGAAACGCCGAAGAAGGGGCTTCAACCATGGTTATCTAAATATGGCTTAACTATAGGTTATTTTTGTCCCTCAGAAGCTTCTTGTCGGAGTTTACAGGACAAAAGTTAATAACTGTATGTGAGGTTCTGAGGCTCGACATGAAAAAAACCGTCCTTTAGCTGCAAGTTAATACAAAACAAAAGTCTCAAGAACTCAATGTACAATTTATCTGAAATATAGATACTATCGTTAAACCGGCAACGTAGAATAAAGCAACGGACTATAATAACTATGCACACTTATTCTGGCCATGCAAGCATGCGTATCTACGTAGAGGATTTTGCTTTTCGCTGGCAGTAGGTTTACGTAATTGGGCAAAGCTGCCAAAATTGAATTGCAAGATGATCTACGCTACAAGCAGAGCCAATAAGTGTTCCACTATTGAGACCTATTAGCTCAGGTGTGCTTCCAGACTAACTCCAGTATGAGTTTTCCAGTAAGCAGGAGGTATTAATTCTGCCAATCCGTTTGCCTCGAACCTGAAGAAACTCCTTTGATGGCCGTCGACTCCATCACCAGATACAAATACGTCGCGCATTGATCTCACGACACGACATCAGCTGCTACTCACATCGACCCAGTGGCGGTTTCGGTAAAGTTTTAAGCTGAACTTGAATGAGTCCGTGCACTTCCCGTACCGCTAACCATCGCTACGGGAATACAGAAGGTAGATGAGGACAAATCCTCGGGTCGAAAGGAAAAGCCCGGCCCTATTCTGGCGGGCGTGCAGTGCAGTGGTACGCGATGTACCGTCGAAAACTACTAGTGATCCATGAAGACCAGCGCACCTTCGCGGACAACGTGCAACACACAGGGGAAATTATCGGCTGGAAGGCTACTCTAGCTCGACTGCTTTGAAGTCGTATTGGGCCAAATCGTCTCGAAAAAAAGTATTACTAAAGCGCAGTCGCGAGTTGTCAGCCGCCAACTACAACAGACAATGAACAGAGAAGAGCAGCTTCAATGCATTCCCAAACATGCGTTGCGTATCGCCCAACTGATCATCGTGATGGCTTAAGGCGATATATGCATGTGCAAAGTTTCTAAAAGTCTGACAAAAACTGCGAAAAAGTAGTGCGCACAGTCTTTAAAAGTCATCAATATGCTGAGCGTGTCAGTAGCAACTGCTGCGACGAATTAGCCGTAGCTTCTTCTCAGCATTTTTATGAGAGGATGTAGACAGCTGTAAATTGTGAACAACAAATCATTTTGGTGTAGATAAGTCTGGTCAATGCGGGTAGTTGACCACGCTAACCTTTGAGCATAGATAGACAAATGCAGACATTCAATTCTGAGAAAATAGGAAACTCTTATATAGCTCTAGTCGCACCAGCAATTTAGACCTCTCACGCAAGGTATTAATATATATCCTGCCCTAAGGATACCAGTCCGTTTCCCAATAGCGGCTAGAGGTGACGATCTTTCCTGAACTAGCAAAAGCCTTGTTATTTAGGCTCTGCTATTGGCTACCAAAAAGCATAGCAGGTTGTAGTATAAGCACAAATATTGTTTCCGCCTATTAGTTTATCTGTAAATAGTCGGGATCTAGATATTAAATTACTAGGAATAATATTAACTAGTATATTACCAAGAATAACATTACTGGTCTATGGACCGTGATCTGTAAGTATACTGAAGATTTCCCAGCACGTTGATAATTACGACATCGCTTGGCAAAACCTATAATTACAATTTCTCCTATTACGGTAGTCTTGATGAGTTGACTTGCGTTTTAAAATATTCATAACAACTTTAACATATGACGTAAAACGTTCCATTTCGACTGTGTCTATAACGTGTTCATTAGCTACACATGTATTTTTAGATAAATATCTTAGAATTACTACCAAACTAACCATAATCATCGATAGAATAAACTAGATTCAGACACTGTCTGTCTGCGGCAGAGATTCGTCACGAAGGCAGGCTTCAAGTGTCGGCTTCGTCAAGTAGCCTGGAAGTCGCCTGGACACATACTTCATCGACTCTGTGTCTCTCTCTTCGCCCTCATCCTAATTTTGTCCATCCACCCTCTATAATCTCTATGCGTTGTGCGCCTGCTCACACCTCCTCCACGCTGATTCCCGCTAGCTGGCTCCGGTAAGCGGATTAAGCGGATTTGGTCATTGAAAATTGTGCGGCATTCAGAGTCTGCAGGTGGCGTAAAGTTGTCAGCAACTCAAATCAGGCCCGTTTGTCTTGGAATTCTCTGAAGCGACACGCCGCTATAAAACGCCGGGAAGGACCAAGGATGGACCAGACATAGGGGCCACAGCCATCGCTACCGTCACCACGACCGCTTTCGGTCTGTGTAGCGCCCAGTTCTGTTTGATTGAAGTTGTCATTTTGCCTGGCTGATGGCTTGCTTGCTTACTTGCATATAACTTATTATTGCAAATATTACCGGTGTTCGTTTTTTTGTCATCGTCGTTAAAATATATGGCTGTCAGCGTAAAAGCGCCTTCACTTATTCCTGTGTCTCTAATATTTTAGGACGGGCCAGCACCGACCCAATATGTAGGAGAACCAACATGCAATTATCACCTCCCATATCTGTGGCAATGGCCTGCAGTGCAACCTGCATGTTGAGCTTTAGAAAACGCGATGTCCGCTTGAGATAAATTCTGCTGATTTCTGATCTCGCCCCCTCTCGTTTGCGAAGTCCATCTGACTTTAGGTCGTGCCTGTCAGAGAGAAGCTCTTGTGCAGCTCTTGCGCACCATGCGACCACTATCTACGGGGCGCACTGTGCTGCCCGTTTACCCAGGGTGGTAGAAAAACGCAGCAGGGAACCAGGCTAATGCAACAGAAATATTCATTGTAATCGACTTAGACAGACAATAACAAATTGCCATTGCTAACCGCACCATATTTTAACCGCGAGTCTGTCTGGGCAGTAACTGTCAGTCTGCCTGTGCAAGGCGAGACATCGGTTTCACGATATTTACTTTATCGGAGTAAAACAGTCAACTTAGGTTTGTTTTTGTAGAACTAATAACAAGCTACAACTTTTTCTTAAACGCGACTGAATTGAAGAGTTGCTGAGTTTAATAAATTGCCAATTTGTGAGTAAAAAGAGCACCTCATTATGTGATCCTTAATACTAGGTAATATGGTATTGACAATACAATCTTGACGTTTTCTTATTTCGTTCTCTGTAGTTGTCGAGCTGTTTTGTCAGTGGCCCTCGCCTTCGAATAACTTCAAGACGTGCGCAAGTTATAATAAATTAGTTAAATAATGAGCGACTTGCATCCGTACCAAGACAGAGACGAGATGCTCAAGAGACGGAGAGGGGGTATAGAGAAAAATAAAAAAACAAACAAGAACCTGTATGATCGAAACCAATCAGCAGGCTAAAGGAGCTTGCCAAGAAGCCGGCCCATTCCCGCTTTGCTGTCATTTCTATGCCGTCGCAGAGCCCCCGCCGTGGTCTTAGTGTGGTCATATCTAGGCAGCATGAAAGAGCAGTCGTTGTAATAGCAATGCGTAGCTAATCCATCTGGAGTGGCTCAACGGGTGGAGAGCTCATGGCGGCCGCACAGGATATGCAGAAATGACACCCTCGGTATGCTTCACGATGCCCGAGCGTCCGTCGTAATCGGAGCATCCGTCGAAGTTAGGCTGTGGGGTGCATTTATATGTCTGAATATATATATATATATATATATATATATATATATATATATATGTGCAGAACTGTTTGTAACATGGCGCGATTGCACACGTCTTCGTCCGCATCCGGATATCCTGGGGATCAGGGGCTATAGCAATGTTTGATTCTTCCTCCTTCTACTGCCATTAGCAGAAGCGGCAGTAGCAGCAGCAAGACTTTCGTTTCGCTGATAGACGATATCTGCATCGTATTCGAGCAGCCTTATTCCCCTCTCTCTCTCTATCTCTTTCGCTCTGTTTCGCTCTCGTACGCACACACGTTCAAAGCATTTTCTTTCTTCTCTTAATCTCTCGCTTGGTGTTCCGGGTTAGCCAGGCTCAATTCAGATGCTCGTCAGGTTGAATGAAGAAGCTTTTCGTGACGATAGAGTCCCGACTTTTGCCGGCCTGCACACTGCTTCCACAGTCACTGTCTACCTATCGCCCAAGTTCGGTCTGTCATAATAAATACAGGCTGATCGGGAGGGGTACACCAAAGCCAGCCATTGCTGTAATATTATACACCGGCGGGCAGTCGTCAGTTGCTTTCGACGGCTTGGACGGGGTTGGAGGTCTCTGCACCGGCAGTTGAGGCAAGAGACCAACACGATACATCCCGATTTCGACTAGGGTTCGGAGCCGCCTGCCTGTTTCCATCCGTTCTCCTTGTATGCATCTATCCATCTATCCATCCACGCAACCAAGCGTGTCTCCTGCGCAGTTTGGCACGGCCATCATTTTCGGACGTTCTGATCGTCGCCGTGGTCATCTCGGGCGTCCCCGCCCTGGTCTTTCTTCGTCTCGTCGTTTGGGCAGAGTCACTATCATTATCATTATCATCATCATCGTTATCATCAACAACATCAACATATAGAGACGATTGAGCGGACCCCTCCAGGAATCCGAAGTTCGTAGTCACAACATAATCGCCAACTTATCACGCCTTACTTACACGCGTAACCCACCCATCGTAAGCACTACCAAGTGTCCGAGCGTTGCCGCCAACGTAGGCCTTAAATCCTCAGTAAGTTCGCTGCATACTTCGTTTTCCGCTAGCTCGCACCCTGGTCATGCCAAGCTAATCGAGAGGGGAGAGTACACTCAAGTTATTATTATTATTATTATTATTATTATTATTATTATTATTATTATTATTATTATTATTATTATTATTATTATTATTATATTCCTATTAAAAATGCATAACATGATCAGTACTATCAGAAGAATACTTGTTTTTATTATTACACTTATTAGGCTAGTCTAGCATCAACGCTACAGTAGGCAACTCGACAGTGTACGATACACAGCCCGAATTCACAGGCCCGCAACCAATGAGTCGTAAAATACAGCTGAAGAGCATCTTTGAAGTCAGGCGATTAAAGCGACTACACCTTCGTCTGAGGTTGCGCCTGCGTTGTGTTGAGATAAACATCTTAAAAATGAATGATGGACGATCGCACCTGCTTTTGTTATCCGGCTCCACTTGACTGATATCGTTGTTGTCGTTGTTGGTATTGTTGTTGCGGCCGCTGTTGTTGTTTTTGTTGCAAGGTTCGATCGACAACCCCCGATTACAGAACGAAAAATACCCTGCTGGGGCCAATTGTAAGTGATCTAACGAAGGGAGACGTCGGATTGTCGGGGGAAATGCATTGAGAGAGCCAACAGCGGCCGGCACTCACCAGCCAGGCTGAGCCAACGAAATTCGATATTTTCAAGTGCAGCGTCGGCATCTATGTCCCTCTCTCTATCTCTCCCCCTCCGTCTGTATGTTTGCCGCTGTTCAGACTGCTATCCCCTTACACGCACCCTTATCCCTCGTTCGAACTGGTCCGCCACATCGAGGCGCCAAGCATCTGATGACACCAGTTTGTCTGTGAGATTGCCAGCCTTGTGATCTGGGTACCCCCAAAAGCCCATACGGTACGGCGCAGCCCGGCCAGATAAGGTTTCTCTATCTTTCCATCTATAATGCAGAGTATCACGTCGCAGTCATAGTAAGACGGTGATGACGGTGGTGGTGATCATGATGTTGGCGGAGATGCTAACTATAACTATAGTTAGTTGTAAGAATACTAATAATAATAATAATAATAATAGTACAATTCGTGACAATACGTCCATCAAGAATCCGAGGGAGCAGGTCCAGTTTAGTTGCCAGCCGAATCGTATCCGGACGCAGGGAGCACTCACAGCTAGTGGCTGTCGATTGGCAGCAGCCATCCTGGAGTGGAGGACGTATTGCTTTGGCGTTCGGCGACGATGCGCATGAACACTCGTCGACTCAACCGAACAAGACAAGCGCAAGTTCGGTCGACGTCGACTCTTATCGGCACACGGAGGAGAATGAAAGCGGCAGCTTGGGTGGGGTGAGCTTTTATCGGGCATCCACATCGTCGACAGTGGCGGTCGGAGCGCCATTGCGGCGGTCCTTTTGCCCTGTTCTTCTCCCTGTCTCCCGTTTGTGGAAAAACGCAGGAGATGACGGTATCTACTGCTGCTGCTGTGTATCCATAGCAGCAGAGGCAGTGGCCTGGATTGCGGATCGAACGAACGCAGATCAGATCAGTATGAAGCCAAGGCAGGAACACACAGAAGCAGAAAAAAGGACGCGCCGAGGAAAAAGATCCCTGCCAACGCGGATCTGTCGGAATCTTTTCCCGTCGCCGCCGGAGTCCCGGAGAAGGTTAGACGGGCAGATATCACTGGGCACGTATGTCTTGGCAGGCACCCTGAGACGGAAAAACAAGCCAAAGGAAGCTTGCTGATATCTGTGAAGCATTGTTCTTAGGAGATGTGCTGCCCTTGTTCAAACCGTCGGCGTGCTACAGGTCGGCACAGGGGAAATTCGCTCTGCCACAGTGTTTTAGTTTGCCCGTCAGAGCTAATCCCGGTTCGTTCCCGTTCATTTGCTCCGATTACACATGTTGAAAGTCCTGCATTCAGAAATCAGTGCATGTCAGAAGCCTCCTCAGCCTTAGCTGTACGACACTAAAACGCCCTGTTTTGCCAACATCCTTCAAAATGTCAGTGGTCTCATGACATATCTCGGCTAAGCACTATCACGCTATTTAAAATGTCAGGAAATTAATGTGGGTGCGTAACACGTCATGTCCAGCTTAGCACCTAATGTCTGTTTAGACTGAATGGATTAGCTATCCTTACTTTGTATGTATCGTCGTACTTTTGTAAACAGATTTTGTCATTTTTCATTGACTCAATTCATTGCAGTGCAGCCGCATATAGTTACTACAGTACATGATCTAGCATATCTAAATCCTCTAGTCACGACTACGGCGCGTTTATTTCCGGAAATTTAGCTGCATCCTTCATGACTGGTTTTCGTATTTTACGTGCCCTTAAAATTTGAAAAACTATTTTGATGACTATCTTGCCAACTTTGTCCATGTTATGGATGCTTCAGCTAGACAATGTCTGGAGCTTGCTGCTATAAACCGGAACGATATCAGTTTTGCAGATTCGTAGACTGAGTGGTTTACATGATGTAACTGCCCTTCGCCACGCCAGTCGTCTAATCATCAATAGAGGACGAACACAAGCTGCCTAAAACGTTGTATATGAAAAGCGGCTTTTATTAATTAAAGGCGTTATGCCGTGCACAAATATTAAGCGTAATGGTTGCTTCTATTTATGTTTTCATGTTTGCTCTATTAGGGTCAGTACTTGAGTAATTCACCAAAAAATATACACGCTATGAGGAAATATGCTTTTCTTAACTCATCACTATCTTTATGGAGATTACATTACCGTATCACCGTTCCTTCAAGACACGCGCTGAGATTCCGCTCGATGGTCTTAATGTGTCTGTTAAGTAAACTTAAACTAAAGCCTAGTTGGTTAGCTTCGGGCTAGCCGGGTGCTTCGTAGAGTGCCACACAAAGACTAGATGTATGATGTTCTTTATAACGGTCATATACTGCTGACTTTGTGGCAAGCAGAGAGCGTTACTCGGGGTTGTACAATTGCATCAAAGATTGTTGACCTGTTGTTGCAAGCTCGTATTGCGATTTAAAAAGATTCAGATCTTCCCGCAAGTCGGCACGAGATATGGTGAAATTAGAGCTGAAGTCCACGGGAGCTCCGCTGGTAGGAACAGGCTGTCATTTCGACAACCAAACTACCCTAAAACACCCGCGCAAACAGTTTATTGCTGGCTGTGTTATGCAGCGTTACATTGATGACTGGGTTCACGATTCTCAACCCTTGGTAGGCATGTATACTCTTGATGGGGAATAACGGTGCACACGTTTGTTTTGCGGACAATGAGTTTCCTTTCAGCGTGTTTCCCCGTGAAGTTACGCGTGCACCTTCTTCGCAACGAGAAAGTTGGTCAGATATGCAAACTTCCTATGGTAATATTCTCTAGCTCTTTCGACCATAGGAGACAGGGCATACGATATAGATTTTGTGCCAACAAGCTCATATTGGTTCATTCGAGCAGTATCAGGACTAACATCGGTACAGATAGGTGCCTGCCATTAATTCCGGACCGGCCAGATAACGTCTCGCACCTAGCCAGTCAGGGGTACCGGTCGGAATGACCATGCTGCCCTGGCTTTATAGGCATATAATGGCCAGGGTACTTCTACACAAAGCAGACATCCCTGTGCGACAATCGACCTTACCTGCTGCTACCCTTTGCAGTGATAGGCCGTCTACCCTGGTGTGGGTCTAGCTACCTGAAAGGGGTGAATGTGTAAATGCTGGAATGTAAGGTGGAATCGCGAGCTAACTGTTTTTGATCGTATGAGTAGGAGCAGCAGTCTGGTGGCCCGGCCCCTCTCTGGTCCGTGATAGCGTCGATAGGTCGTGACGGGGCTTCTTCGCGTCTTCAACGTGTGCTCCAATGAAATAACTATATACTCAGTAGAACGAAGAAGAATGAAGCAATTGGCGCTTTTTCTTGTTGCTTTCCATTCGAAGTGCCCATTAGAGGCCACTGCAAACCTAGCCGTTTTGCTCCGGTCCGCTGTTTGCTTAGGACGCTCTGCTCAGGAGGTTCCTGACCCCGGACACTTACACACTTGCGCTGCCTGTCACTGCCTAGGCGGGGAATACAGTCCCTGTTGTGTACTTACGGCATCGGCAATTCAAATTGGCGCTCGTTGTTGTCATTGTGCGTGTTGTGGTTTCTGACCCGAATTAATTTGACTCAGTCATGTCTGCGGTTAATAGCCTTGTGCCCGACAGCTTTAGGGTGAGCACAAAAACGAAATAATTACACAACATTGTTATTTGAGAACTTATATTGAGTAGTTTAGTAACCGATAAGTTTGTATGTCAATACATCTCGTATAACCTGCCTAAACTGACGGAGAGTGTAGCAATCTTAATCTAGGGGCTAGACTTAAAATTTCGTGGCACTTAGTCCACTTAGCTGTAAACAAAATCAGCAGGACTACCGAAAATACTTGTTATAAAAGATAACGTTTGGAAACACAGAGTGAAACTAGCCATAAACCGTGCACCTACCTGACGGCTGTCACATGCGCAGTGCCAGACATTAAGTGGTTTGTACCTAGGATAACTAATTGCTCCACCTTACAGCAACAGCAATAGCACCAACGCCAGCAGCAGCAATGACGAATGCTGTAGATACTTGCAAAGCTTGTTGCCTTGTTCTGAAGATTTGCCACTTCTGATTCTTGTATATCTGTTCTTGCTTATTTGCTTCATTTAGCACTGGTGCGTGCCTCTTCCTAAGGATCTCAGTGAACGGATTTAGAATAACGCTATACGATTTTATTTACCCTATTTAGGCTTTCAGCCCTAAGCTTTCAGCAACGTCAGAGGGCTAGTCAACTACGCTCTATAGGCTCGTGATCAGCAATACTTGTCTGTGCACCGATAGAATGAATACAATTTGCTTCAGTCGCTCCGCGACGCCGAACGAGCAGCATTAAGTACCCGTTTGAGCACCTAAGTAGTGATATCAAATGCTGATGAATGATATAAATGGCAGAGGATTAAAACCTGTTGCGAACTTTAACGATTCATCACGTTTGCATCCAACGCATGAGCCACTTATAGAGTGACTCGCTAGACGAAATATGGGCATACAAATCACTTTCTTGCTTGTTTAGCACAGACACAAACTTACAAACAAAAAAAAATTCGTAGTATATTCTACATGTTTTATAGATGCGCATGCAATTCTAAGAAAACGAAACGTAAAAACAATTTGCCTAGTATATTTTACATGTTTTTCATAGATGCGCATGCAATTCTCAAAAAACGAAACGTAACTGTAAACAATTTTCCTAATATATTTTACATGCTGTTCATAGACGCGCATGCAATTCTAAGAAAACTAAACGTAACTGTGGTCAATGGTATATGTTATGGTCTCTTTCTAAACATTTTGCTGCACCTTTGGGTTTGAATTCACAGGAAATGACGCAATTTTCGATCGGCCCGCCAGTAGTTTCTGCCCAAAACTGCCGCTCATTGCCGTCCTTACTTGTCCACCTCTCTCTCTTTTTTTTGGCTTTCTCGCCTTGTTTCTGTCGGCCTTCCTCAGCAGCACCAGCTTCCACCAGGAAAGAAAGAACGACATTCTCCGACCTTCTCTCCTGCAATCTCATTGCGTTCTAGCGGGGCAACGTGAATCGGCAGGCCATTTCTGTCCTAATGAACAGTAGTTCTCTGTTCGATCCATTTATTACTAGCCACAGAGGAGGTAGGGCGAGGAAAGGAGCGACACCTTCATTCGAGTCAATGTATTAATTTATCCCCCCCCCCCCCCGCATCCCCCCTCGTTGGCAGCAGCGCCATCCCGTTAGCCCGCCCTCCCCAATTTTCCCATCACCGTCGTCGTCGTCCGCTTTCGCCCTTCGTAACGATGGCGAGCAGTGCAAGAAAGCAGAACTACCACCTTCTTCTCCGCTACAGCAACCGCTCCCGCTATGGTAGTAACTCGTCCGAATTTATTGTTTCTAGCGTACGCCTGTATGACTAATCGTCGATCATGGGTGTCATTATGTTAGTTCGGCCTAGAGCCGCTGTGTGGGTACAATTTCATTTGGTACCCCCCCCACCCCCAGGGGAAGGCCGGCAGCGGCACGCTTGCAAGCAGTAGACCTTTGGCTCATCTTGTTAGAGGAACGTGTCCAAAACAATATATATATATATAAAATTAGGTAGACTATCTAAAAGTAGTTTGCATGGCGCGTATGCATTCCTTACACGAGTTTAGAACTCGACCACTACATATAAAGAGAGGCTTTGAAATGAGAAATAAAGAAACTGAAACGCCGTCTTAGAGAAACGCGTCTAGTGCTAGTGTTTTTCGTACGCGTCTAGGCTGTAACGCCAGCCAGCTGCACATGAAGTCCGGTCGTAATGAACGCCGTGTGGACAGCCGTTTGGGACATCCTCTGATTTGTTTCCGTCGGAGTCGACCGCAGCCGAGTTCCGCAGGGCCGCTGCGGTGTGATTTCGCGGGCGCCCATGTGATTCCCTCGTCTCATCTCGCTTCGCGAATCGTAAAACCAAAGCCAGCTCAGCTGCAGTCAGGCCGTCGTAAATCGCGTCGCCGTAGCCGCTCGAGACAGCTCGGGACGGAACGCGACTGGCGTATATCTCGACGCAATGAAAATACACTGGCCAATCCCTTCATGATAGAAACCCGTTTTTTCCCGCATCTTCGTTGACGTCTGACGTGTTGACTTAAGGGAGCTAGGTGGTGTACGTGAACGTATATATATATATATATATATACACACGCTTTTGCTACAGTCGGAACAAATCCAAATCGCCGCTGGACACACTCAGCCATTGAAAATCATAGTGCGTGGTCTCAGCTGTAGTGTGCCGGAAGACATTGACCGGCAACCGTATGTATATCACGTATATCGTGTCAACGTACTACGATATAGGCACCAGATAGATACGGATAATACGACTTAGGGATGCGCGTCTACCACGAACAATAAGCCAGTGTGTGTTATTTATCCCGAATTGGCTGGGTTTCAGTGCTGTGTGTTTCGTACCATGCGTGCGTCCCCGACTGGATACACGAGTGTGACGCTATCGCTAGTGGCATACATTTAACAAAACTAGTCGGGGTAAAAAGCTGTCATTCGCTATGTTTTGAACTCGATTGAGCTACAATAATAATAATGTACTCTTCAATGGGCAGCAAGTAGAATATGTAAGAGTCACATTCTTACAGTGGATACTTACAGATGTAAGTATGTAGTACCACATGTTTGTAGTACTTGAATGATTGTCTCATTTATACCTAACTACAAATATACTAAGCTCCAGTAGATGTGCGCGCTGTCCCGCCCATGCTAGACACATTAACTTACCGTTTCGGGGTGTCATCGAGTCCATCGCCGCAGTGGTCGCACGTCGGACTAGGGACCTTCTTGGTCCTGATCAGGTAGGACTGGAGGTGCTCGTGCCTTGTGAGGACCTGGGCTTGGTAGAATGCTAGTGTTCCCCCCGGCCGGTTGAGTTAGCTACTGACGTTTCGCATCAGGGTGCGGAGGCTGACGGCTGGAGCGGCTATTGTAGACTGTCCCACTCCTCCTGCGTGAGGTCGGGGTTATCCCATAAGCGGCGGCGCTCGGCTGCCTTCAGATCCCACGAAACCGTTCAGGCAGGAATGAGAGCCGCACCTGCGCTAACCGTCGCAAACGAGTCCTCTTGCTTTGAAATTTTGCGTGTCGGTGGGCCAGGCCGGAGCTCCGTATAGGGCGAATTACTCGGCTGCATAGGTATAAGGTATGAGACGTGCGAAGGCATTGGTTGCATTCGTTGTCTTCTCAGTAACTTGCCGCACGTGTTCAAAACCACAGAGATCCCTGTCAAGGGTAACTCCTAAATAAGTTACGATGTTGACAAGTGCGATCTCTTAAATTTCTAGACGGAGGTGAAAGGCGGGGCATTTTTTGGCGACCCAACAGAAGTATCGTCTCGCTCTTGGAAAAGGCGAACATGTCCCGCCAATGGTATCCAGTGGACGACGTCGGCAAGTGTCTCGTTCGCATCGCTCTGCACCAGGCTCGGGGTCCGAGCCTAGGCAGTTAAGGCGAGTTTGTCAGCGCAAGGAGGTTAACCCGAGAGAGGGGAGGGGGTCCCTCAGCCGCAGCTGATCTATTGTAGGAGACCAAGTCCCTGTGGCACCCCTGCAGTCATGTTGAAAAACATTTCCATGAGAGTGAATCCTCCTGTCATGTAAGTTGCTGGCTATAAACTTCGCCTACTAAAAGGAGACATTTTTCTTGTGGAGAATCCCCAGGATAACGTTTCTAAAAAAGTTCAATTCAGCAAGTAAAGTAAGCGGAGTAAGCTCGTTACAATATAAGCGTTGAAATATTTGAAAGCGCGAGCGATTCTGCGGAACGGTTCGCAAAATCACTTTCGAGCAGCTACTGTGAAATCATAAATAATCTGGTGTGCCTCTAGAGTTATGACGAGTCATTTTTCTTATGGAAAAGATCATCTATGCATGCACTCGACCTCAACATGGCCGACAAGTTTTTGGGCTGACCCTCAATCAATATTTAACGTCCACGGGACTGCTTTTCGCATTGCCTCATAGACGGACCCCCAAAAATACAAATGTGCAACGGTTGGGCTCGAACCCGCGCACCTATCTATGTGTCTCCTCCGGTTGCGAGGCGCAGACGAATGCACTACGCCACCGGGCACGACACTACAGCTATGACCCCAATTGCTGCTACTTTGGGAACAACATGCCAGAGGAAGAACATTTCGTGAGCTCGTGATCGGGTACACGCGAGCGCCTGGCTGTGAGATCTACACATGTTCGTATATGCTGTCTAACTGAGGATCGTGTGGGTTGACGGTGGGTGGTCGGATGGGCGGGGTCGTGTGTCCTTTGAACTGCCTACCGACGCGATCCGATCCGCTGGCGGCGGGGCCGTCGTTGAGGCAAGTCGTAAATCAATAACAAGCCGCTGTCATCATTGTCGTTGTCACTATGCATCGCCTGTTGTCTATGCGTCTATCTGCTACCGCTACCCAGTCGGCCAACCAGCCGCAGCAACAGCAGCGGCAGCAGCAGCAGGCTACAGGAAACGAGCGGTTTTTCGAACTGGCCACTTGTCCCGCCGATTGCTTAGCGGCGGATCATCACAGCACATAGATAGCTGGCTAACGGTTGTGCTGCTAGCTTTGTCGAGCCCGGTGGCGTGGTGGCATGCGTCTGCGCCTCGCAACCGGAGAAGGCACATAGGTGCGCGGGTTCGAGCCCCACCGTTGCACATTTGTATTCATGGGGAGTCCGTCTATGAAGCAATGCGAAAAGCAGTTCCATAGACGTAAAATCTTGGCTGAGAGTCAGCCCCGAACGAATTTTTGTTGTCGTTGTGGCGGCTGTTCTTGTTCTTGTTGTTGCGATTGTAGTTGTAAATGTTGTTGCGGTTGGAATTGCGAATTTTGTTGTCGTTGTTGATGTTTTTGGCGGTGGTATTGTACTGGGAATTGTTGTTCTGGTTGTTGTTGTTGGTGAATGGTAGTGTTGTTGTTGTTGTGGTTGTGGTCGTGGTTACTGTTGTTGGTATTGTTCTTGATGTTTTGGTCCTTGTCGTCGTCGTTGTTTGCATCTTCATCCTTCTCCATACATTCAGCGGTCATTCATTCAGTCAGTCAGTCAGCTAGTGAACGGGTCATCGAGCGACGAGGCGAATCATGCCAGGAAGGCGTGGCAGTAAACGTTTGCAGGCGACGTCACCATGAGGACCACGATTACGATGATACGCTGACTGAATAGCAGCTATCTAGTCGATGGACAGCGAGGCGCATCGAGGCGTCCTCACTGTAACTACGACCCGAATGACCCTTGTCGCCAAAACGAGGAAGCGAGACAACGAAAGAGGTATAGAATTATACATAGATCACGAGCGAAAGGAAATACAAAGAAAACGCGAGCACGCTTAGATTCAGTCCCGCTATTTAGAGCTCAGGCAAAGCCGAGAGCTGCCATCTCCAAGGTCGTTCGTCTGTACGCCCATAATAATGGCACTTATATATACACGTATGCATTCACACGTGCATCATCTGGTAGATGCCACAAAACAGCTGCCGTCGGAATGAAACAACATGATACGCGGCAGTATATATATACAGGGTGTTACGTAAAAAGTTGTACTTCTTTCGAGGTTTGATAGAACTCGGCAAGAAAATAATTTTTCCCAATGGGCGGAAGCCAAGAAAACGTTTTGTTTAGGAGTGAGGATGAAATTTAGAAAAGTCGTTATTCTGCCTTATTTTCTCCTACATAGTTGTACAAAATCTACGTTTGCGGGAGAATCGTGAGGAAAGGTTAGATTCGCATTATTTTTACATTTGTAGTTTTCTCCTAACCTAGCCACATCTCCGCCGCTCTCCGCACCACCTTGATAATGAAGGGGCTGATGAGTCAATTACTGTTGCGAATAACGGTCAAACCGTCTAGTTTTGTACCGCAAAAGCCAGAAGGCTCAATTTTGCAAGAAAAGCCGGCAGATCTTAAATCTTGGCTGAAGGTGTCGTTGAGTGCTGCGTGTCGAGCTCAAAACACACGAGGGGACATGGTGCGTTTGTGGTCCGACTTGGTCACTCCGGTGAGAGGGAGCAGAGTTCGTGTGAGAACCCGCAGAATTTGGGGTGAGAAGCGTTGATTGAGCAGTGACTCGTATGCTTTCAAGATCAATTCGTTAAAAGGTTGGAGATCTTCTGCCGAGTTGAGGCAAATAGCATAATTGAATTATCAGGGCTGCGACAAAGCACTTCAGTAGAGCAATCCCATGAGGGGAAAATGTATATATATATATATATATATAATAAATATATATATATATATATATATATATATATATATATACATATATATATATATATATATATATATATATATATATATATATATATATATATATATATATATATATATATATATATGTATATATATATACATATGTATATATATACAGGGTCATTCAGAGAGTACTGTACTTCTTTCGAGGTTTGATAGAACTCGGCAAGACAATAGGTTTCATCTATGGAGGGAAGACGCGGAAACGTCTTGTTTAGGAGAGAGAGTGAAGTTTATAAAATAGTTTTTCTGCCTTTTTTCTCCTACAGTTCTCCTATAGTTGTGCGAAATCTCTGTTTGCGGGAGAATTAGTCAACGCATGAAGGAACTGATTACACCGGCGTGTTTGGAGGAAAATTCTGCACAACGGAAGACACTTCACTAGCTTGCGTAGCAACAAGCGAATACCCAGATTAAGGAAAGTCATGAAATGTCGATATTTTACGTTAACGTTATGTTTTACGTGCACGTTTTCACGTTCAGAACCGTAAAAATTTGCCAAAACGTTTCCGCCCCTCCTTCCACTAGGAAAATGTATTCTCTTGCTGAGTTCTACCAAACTTCAAAATATGTACCTTACTTTCTCATACGCCCTATGGAAATATGCATGCCTTCGCTTTCGATATGGCTATCGAAAAAGCTTTGTGACTTGACAACTACGTAACGCAGCACCATCACCTTGGTACGAAAATGATGGGCATTAAATTTGCTATTGTGTGAGAGTGGTCTTTTGGACGTACATTTTTGGTCGTAATGGAAACATTTTACGATTTTTCATAAAAAGGCGTTAACGTAAAATATCGACATTTCATTACTTTCCTTAATCTGGGTATTCGCTTTTTGCTACGCAAGCTAGTGAATTGTGCAGAATTTTTCTCCGAACACGCCGGTGTAATCGGTTCCTTCATGCGTTGACTGGTTCTCCCGCAAACGCAGATTTCGCACAAATATGTAGGAGAAAAAAGGCAGAAAAACTACTTTTATAAACTTCACTCTCTCTCCTAAACAAGACGTTTCCGCGTCTTCCCTCCATAGAAAAAACTTATTTTCTTGCCGAATTCTATCAAACCTCGAAAGAAGTACAATACTCTCTGAATGACCCTGTATATATATATATATATATATATGGTAGTTCAACAAGTTCTTAAAATAAAAACCAATCATTTTCAAAATCTTGTTTTTAATATTTGCTTATTCGATATACTCCCCGAGAAGCTCAATACACTTTTCCCACCGAGATTTCAGAGCATTTATACCTCTTGAGTAGAATTCCGCGTCTTTACACTGAAATAGGCATTGACAGCAGCCTTAACCTTTTCATTGCTGGAAAAAACGCTTTCCACCGAGACTATTCTTCAAATGTCCAAAAAGGAAATAATCAGAGGGGGCGAGGTCTGGAGAATAGGAAGGTTGTTCAATAAGTTCGAACCTCAGTTGGGCCAGTTTTGCCGATGCTTGCCGCGACGTGTGTGCAGGAGCATTGTCCTGTTGAAACAGGACAACCTTCTTCTGCAAAGCGGGCCGTTTCACGATGATTTCTTGCTTCAGGCAGTCCAACAGTCTTGCATAATATTCTCCGGCCGATGCCGTTGTCTGCACCCTCTTCGGAGGTCCTTCACCAGGTGCACACCCTTGGCGAGATGCTTCTTGGGTCTCGGGAGTGTAGTGAAGGACCCAGCTTTCAGTCACGAATCTGCGCCAAAAATCTGACGGATTTTTCTACATCTTGGCCAAATTTCGCTAGTGAAGCGAAGACACGCGCGTCTTTTTGGCCTTGGTTGAGCAAATGTGGCACCCATTTTGCTCTGAGCTTTTTCATCTTCAAGTTCTCGTGCAGGATGAAATGCACACTACCCAAACTGATTCCCAAGGCCTCCGCTATCTCCCTAATGTTCACTCGCTTATCTGCGGCAACGATTTTCCGCACCTTTTCCACGTTTTCCTAATCAGTTGCCGTTTTTGGGCGTTTTGAACGTAGTTCATCCCGGTGCTCCTGCGACCTCTTTTTAACTCATTAATCCAGTTGGAAACAGTGGCAAAACATGGCGCAGAGTCACCGTACACCTCGTCTAACTCAGTTTTCACTTGGGTCGCATTCCAACCTTTGAAATAAAATGCTTGACTCGAAACTATTTTTTCTCAATTTTTCAAAATCACGGCGATACGTTGCACGGGAAAAGCGATCAAACAAAATCGCAACGGCCAATCACCATAATATTTTGACTGCTGGCAGTCGAAAAGTTGACGTTTTCAATAACGGTGAAAGCGCGCCAAAATTCGAATTCTGAAAAGCTCATTTTAAGAACTTGTTGAACTACCTGTATGTTCATACAGCTCGCACCTTCAAAACATAAGAAATGTTGCCTCTTAAAATTTAATCACGTCATTAGCCGCTTGTCAGCAGAGAGACGTAGCGGCTCCTCTTGCGTTTAGCCTTCTTCTGCATCAGTACGTCAAGCAGGTGACATGCAGGGTCCCTCTGCTCTACCTCGACGATGGGACTCTCCTTGACAACGATCCGTCAGTGTTATTCAGAGACAACAAGGATCTTAGAGCGTTTGAGCAATGGAGCGGGCTGCAGCTCAACCCCTCTAAATGCGAGCTTTTTCTTCAAGGTTTTAAAGACGAAGAATAACAGCAGGTAAACGCGAAATTCAGCAGCAAGCTTCCGGGCATCCTTGCAAAAGACCGGTTTGAACTGGACCTGCTGTGTACGGCGCTGTCCCCCGACATCATTGGCCCAGAAGGGAGAAGTACTGGCCAAGAATAGAGAACAACTCTCCCGGCATTACCAGCGGCTGCGCTATCTCGGGAGACACCGAGCCTACTTTCTGCTCCGGCACGCAATGGGAGTGCAAAACGTCCTGTACGTACTACGGACTTCACCTGCCTTCCTTCTGCCGTCAGAAACTTCGGCTGCCGGCGGATCCATCAGTCACCAACAAGGCGCCGTTCGGCTCTGGGACGCGCGTCAGTCTGGTCACCCTTCTGAGGAACAGGTCAGTAGGCAGAACGGGTAGGACCAAATCTCCACATAGGCTACCCACTTACCTTATTTGTCGACCTGTGAGTTAGATGTGGACAATATTAGACTGAAAGCGGTCTCATCTGACGCCGCCGGAGCGCGGCTCGACGTGTTTCCGTGCCGCCAGTGGCCTTAGACTTGGCATTGTCATGTTTGAGAGAGAGGAATGTCCATGCGGTTGGAACAGTGGATAAGCGCGGCCTGCACTGATTTAGCTGCATTAAGCTGGCGGAGCTTACGCAGCCACGATGCCATCAATGACACCCTCGGGCGCGCTTTTAGGCAAGCGGGCTATCGCGTCACGCTGGAGCCTGGTGGGCCGCAGAAGGACGACAGGCGTCAACCGGATGGCCTTACCAGCCTGGACTGGGACCGTAATCGGCCGCTGACGTGGGATGTCACTGTCTCTGAAACGTACGTCCTCGGATATTGTGCACTAGCCAGCGCGGGCGTCGGCCACATCATTCACCAAAGGGAGATGCACAAACGGCGCCTATACACGCACCTTCTTGAGGACCACGTGGTAATGGCGCGTGGTCCTGAATCACCTGGCGTTTTGGGGCAAGAATGCGCTCAAATTGACGAAAAAGCTTGAAAAGAAGCTTATTGAGGCCAAAGCGGAGCTAAAATCGACCGCGTTTCTCCGCAGAGGGTGTCATTGGAGCATCAGACAGGCAATGCCAAGATGATGTTGAGTGGTCAGCGACACTCGAGCAATAATAATGATGTTATATAATTAATATATTAGTAATTGTGATACACGCACATAATTATAATAATAAAGCCCCGTTTAAAAAAATATTATTATTATTGTTTAAACGTACAGTTGTGAAGTGTGAACGTGTAATTTTTGCCTCTCCATAGCTCCTAATTCTTATTCCATATAACCGACAATGAAACCGGCGTTTCCTCGGCACACTGCAAGCGACAGCAGTTGCCGTAAAAACTCACCTTAGCGCCGATTGCCTGTGAGATCTGTAATCCGTCTGCCCAGCTAACTGATGAATCTCTCTTGGTTGCCTTGCTTACTGAACCCATTGTTTTCCATAGACATTGGTACTACGATGTTGTGCCACTTGCGTTTTTTTTCCCGATTTCTGCGTGCTCGGCAACCCTATCCCGTCTCCAGTGAACTGTGGCGTAGACAGAAGGGAGCCACTGTGCAGGACACTGTAGCATCCCATACTGAGCATTTGCCGTTAGCCCATAGCCGAATTGTCACACCGTCAGGTTTTTGTCGTGACCAAGTCCTAATCTGGCAGCTCGAGCATGCTTGGTATGCCAGCTCCGCATAAGGCTCTTCTTAAAATTGCGTTGATTTTAGCGTGTCGAGAAGCTGTACCATAGCTTTGAATGTAGCTTAGGCGGGTGAAGTCCATCCGTCAATAACTGTGATGCACCACATGCATTGCAACTATTATTATTATATTATTCACTTAGGTTGTAGTCGTTGTGGTCGTCGTCATCGTCGTCGTTCGGTGACACCATTTGCTGTCATCACGGCGGTCACAAGCAGAAGCAGAAAGTAAAGGAAGGCAACGACGACGACGACGACGGGGAGAAGGCGGAGGACGAAGGCGCTTTGGGTCGTGTGGCTCTCATTTCACTTTCGTTGGTTTCGTGGGTTGGCGACGATTTAGCGAGCGAGCGAGCGTTCGTTGGTTGGCAGAGGCCGCCAACGGCTGGCACCGACGACGGCTTACGGCTGCGAAACGCGGACATCCTGGTGCTCGAACGACGTCGCCCGCAGACGTGGCCGGGTGGACGAACGGCCTCCCCCGCCCCCCCCCCCAACCTCCCGCCAGACAGCCAGCTAACCGGAAGTGGCATCGTCACATCCGGTCGCGTACGGCAGCGACAAAACCCCCTTCTCTATCTGTCTCTCTCTCTCGCTACCTTCCTTCCCACCGAACGCCAGCACCCACATCCCTGGCGGGCGGTCATTTTCTCTTTGCATCGTTTTTTGCTACCTTATCATACGGTGCTTTATCACGCGGCCACGCCAACCCGTAGCTTGCGTCCGTCTTCTCCCTGTCCCGCTCTGGGTCTCTCTCTCTCTCTCTCTCTCTTATTTCCTCTCATCGGTCTCTCGTATACGACCCCGCTTATTTGCCGGGTTATTCACCACTATAAAGCAATATATATATATATATATATATATATATATATTAGAAATTATTTATTCATTGTAATCAATCACCAACGGTGGAAACATGACAGTTGGGTCCCTGCGAAGCTGTGCACATTTACGATTACGCCTTTTATATATATATATATATATATATGTACATGTCAATCGAGTAATATATTCTAAAATAAGTATACAGGAAATATACATATATATTTTTTTCTGTATTTATTTTAGGATTTATTACTCGCCTGACATGCATACGGAAATGCGCATGCACCTTTTATATCAGGGAAGCTTACGGTGGCATCATAGTGCAAATATGTTGATAAGATATCTAGAGTTTCTCCAACTCTAGTCTTTGGGAAAGCATTGTCGCTGACTCTCAGCGGCAGGGTTTATCATCATTTGTTCTTAATGAGCATCGTTTAAAAAATTCTATCAACAACAATTCAAAGAAAATGCTATCAACAACAGTTCGAAGAAAAAGCTATCGACAACAGTTCAAAAACAATGCTATGAACAACAGTTCAAAGAACATGCTATCAACAACAGCTCATAGAAAATTCTATCAACATACTGCCGCCTAGAGTTTTGCGTATCGTTTTTACGACATTTATATACATATACGGTTAAGCTCCTTATTATTGAATGCAGCTCCTACATGGTTAGAGTCATAATGATAAAATAATTACATATAATTTATGATGATGATACAATACGTTACATATGATGAGCCCTTTGTAAGAGCCAACCATGGCCCCAACGGGGATTTGAGTGCTCGTATGGATTTTGTGTACTGTCAGCTGTTTATTGATCTAATAAAAACGAATGAGAAATCTCGAATGTACAGTCAATACAATGCTTATTTTCAAGATTATGTGACACACATATGTAGGTTATGATTTACGTAATAGATAGTTTCTGGAAGCCTCAGACTTTATAGGACTAGGAATGTTGTGAAAGATTTTTTAAGAGGCAAATAGCGGTCAACAGTTTTAATTTACGTATTGTTTATATTTACGTACTATAGTCGATAGTGGGAAAACGTCCACGTATAAATCCCGACCGATTGGCAAGTGGATGCATTATCTAAGATAAGCCATTTGCTGAAAAACACGCTACATTTAAAGTTCACCAAATTAGACATATAACTGCGAAGCAGCAAAAGTTGAGACTGTTCCTTTGTTACTGGACAGCAGCCTGGAAGTCACCTGGTAACCTAAAGCCAGTGTTTGCGACATCTAGTGAATTTGAGACAACGACACAAATGCTACCAATACGCGAGCCCCTTTAATTTCGAAACATCATATAATAATTCCTAAAACCGTAATCAGCACCATAAAGCGAGTATGCTATCATTAAATTATGCGCCGCATAAAATAAGATCATGAAGCTTATGTAACAAGTAATAATATTATGTTGCGTTAGTTGCACCTGATTTGTCATCTGATCTCAAATTTAGCTACGGACATTTGGCTAAACGCCAATGTTTTGACCCGTCGCCTCCAACTGTGAGACAATACTCTAGGGGTCGGCGTCACCATTAAATCACGGAGGAACCGTTTTAGGTTTATTGCGCTCAAGATAGGCTTTAACTGCGTGCCGTAGTCTCAGGTAACGTGCGTTTATATTTTATTTGCCGGTTAAGCTTAAAAAGAATCTAATTGTGAAATGTATTATCAAACAAATATCAACATTAAATACGACGGTTCCTAGGTGTGGTGTAGGAACCACCTACGCAGAACCGACGCAAAAACCGTTGTTGCTGATATTTGTTCAACGCTTCAAAAGTTGCAAATTATTCTTGTGATTTCTCTACTAAACTAGGATTTCTAGAGTTTTGAGATCCATGTGCTACTCAACGCAAAGCTTGACACATTATTGAAACATAATTAAGCATAAACTGAAGTTAGAATATACGCATTGCTGCAAGTGTGTTAATTTGTGTAAACTGTATGCGCTGTGTGGTAATTTGTGTAAACTCTAATGTGTCCACTGATACTCTCATTTAACCTAATATTTTAACAATAATATAAGCACTATAAAAATAAAGTTCCATCAATAAATCAAACCCTGTATTGTTTTGTAAACTAATCGCATGCAGGGTAAATGAAACTAGTTGTGTTTCTCAGAACTCTAGGTAAGAGAAACTAACCTGTCTTGGGCCACAATGACTACGAAACAATAACGAGCGTGTGTTTTGAGTACCACTCAAATCAAAGGTACCTTCTCCTAAAGGACTTCTACACTGAACCCGAAATACGCGCCGGCTTCCGACGTTTTTTGCATAGCACAAATGAATGAGAATGCCAGCACACTCACATGAGTGGTCAACGTTCAATGTTTTCAAAACTATGCATGAGGCAAGGCTGAACAACGTAAAATTCACCTCGTATTGTTGCTTTGTTTATGTTTTTTATTATTAAACTAAATGTTTGTGGTGTTTAGAAGACGCATCAGCGGGCAAAGGTTTTATCACAATTGCAATACTGTTAACATTACTAGATTATTAAAGAACTTTTCTAAGAATTCTGATGCCTTGAATGGAAATATCCTTCGTTCGCGATTCGAAAGTTGTGTAGCAGCGCCTCCCATATCTGTAAAGACGACCATCAAACAATTGGATGTCGGTGAAAGGCCATAATGTAGGCGGTCGAGTGGAAGTTTCTCCTCGCATGAAAGGCGGGCGAAACGATGGCAGGTAGTAACGATAACAGTCCTCATTTGTTGGAAGGTTTACGAAGTCGAGCGGCTCTAAATTTATCCCAATATCTTTGTATCCTCGCTTCGTTGTCTAGCATCGACCGGGCAACCGGCATTCTTTTCGCTCTAGGCGCGATGCTAGACCTTCGCTTAGGCTCAAACTGTCTTGATACAGATGCCCCAATGGCAAATGAGGATTATGAGGGATCAAAATACTATAAGAGGCGATAAAGGAGAACGCTAGAAGGTTGGATCGGATGGTGCGTGGAGGGTGCCGTGAAGGGATGCACCAAGGGGGGGGGGGGCGTCTGAAAACGAAGATAGGATGCGACTAGAAACCAAGGTACTAGATAGAGAAGCAACACATACAGAGCACATGAGCCTTGGCGGCGGGAGTAAGGTGAGACGCCGCAGAGAGAAGCTGATATAGGCGATCGCGAGAGACAAGAGACCCAGAGGGTACAATACAAAGAGGGATACGGGGAATAGATAGAAGAGGGTAAAATGCGAAAACGAAGACTGGGGCGTCTGTGCGAAGCGATGGCGCAAGGGCGGCAGAGAAGGCAGCCCCCACCCCTTGAACGGCAAAGAACGGCTGACTGTTTGTCTCGCCTATGATGCGAAACCCTGCTCCAACAAGGGAGGAGGGGGGGGGGGGGCGAAGAAGACAGGCCGGGCAAAAGCAGAACGGTAGCATCTGATGATATCGAACGCAAAAGCGAAGAAAGGACGAAGCCCCTTCCCTGGGCGCAGAAGAACAATGATAAGGACAGATAAAAGCGGAAAAGATAAAATGGGAATAGCTTCAATGGGAACCGATATGGCGGGAACTGAAGACTGAAGAGAACGCGGGAAAGCGTCAGAGACAGCCGTAGTGGTCATACTCAGGGCAGCACCAGCGCTAGAACAAGCAGGGCTGCAGCAGAAGAAGAAGAAGGGAAAGAGGAAAGCCAGTCAGCAGGGAACGGCGAGCAAGATGGCAGAGATGAAGGAATTAAGGACAGATGCGGCGTGTTGCAATGACCAGACTTTGGGTTCGAGTGAAAACCCCAATGCACGCTCGCCTTGAGGGAAAAATGATAGCCATGAACAGCGGTTGCATTCGGACATGTAATTTGACAAGACTCCGGTTGGACAATGCCAAAGCGAAGTGAGCACAGGCATAAAGAAAAGGAGAAAGAAGAGTCGCAGAAATATGAAAGACAGAACGAAGAAGAAGGGCCTGGCACTAGCACTGGCATCGGGTCGAGAAAGCTATACTTTGTACATCTTAGGAAGGCACCGACCGAAAAAGGGTGTCGGCAAATAAAATTAAAAGTAAATCAAAAACCTTAGAACAGGCGACCCCTCCTGTTAGACCTAGTACAGATTTGCCCGCTTAGCGCTTACAAGTGCTGTGAATTGAGCGAATTAAAACGTGCTATTCAGATGCGTTTGCATATGTAAGTACGGTGAGCGAAATAGAAAGCGCATGTAAATGTGCATGGAATAAATCAACGGGCCGAGATGGTAGAGGCGTCCTGTGACTGTGACATCATATATCGCTGATTTAATCCCAACTAAATGTAGACTAACAGTAGCAATGGTTTCATGGAGTTAGAACAGTATTCCGTTGTATTCGAATTGACGACTTGATGGCTCAGCAGTAATTCGACTCAGTTCGATTGCAATTCGATCCAAGTGAAACATTAAGACCGAAAAGGTCGGGCAGTGAAAACCGATCCTAAGCATGATGACGAAATCTTAGCTATCCTGAACGGATCACTGTTGAATAATAAGAGTTTTTATTCGCCAAAAAATTATATGTATATATATATATATATATGTTTTATCACATTTTCGTATTGTTACAGTTATACTACGCGTATCCCTGAAGTCTCGAAAACGGTATTCGTTATTTAATCATCTTGCTTATGAGACATAGTCCGATGGTACGGTTTGTAGTGGAACCCATTAACAAAATTCCTACAGAAATCTCGCTTTAAAGCCGTAGGCGAAAGTTAAAAGCGGTTTACCAGCTTCTCGATAGACGGCGTCGTCCTCAAAACGTTTTGTGCTTTATTCAGGGAGACTTAAAACAACCTTAAGAAACGTTGCCTTCACCGTGTTGAGAGTGCTAAGCTGCTGAGCGGATAGACATTCCCGAATTACTGTGATACTATAACAAGAACAACCACAATATTCAAGGCAAGATTTCCGTAGGAGTTTTGTTCATGGGTTCCATCACAAACCGTACCACAATATTAATAACAATTGCCTTGTTGTCCTAAAAATAGCATGTTACTCAAGCCTCTATAGAAATCATAATAGGGAAGCAGCTAGAACAATATGTTTGAAAGTCGGCTTCGCTAGAGTTTGTTCTGTTGGATCTGGTTGAGCGGTGTTTAATTGCAACCTTTCTTTTTGTTACTGGAGGAGGTCCAAATTCAGTACCACCGTGCGATGATCACCGCGCCGTCATAATAATAATAATAATAATAATAACAACAACAACACCAACAACAAATCCGCTATGGGCTAACGGCGAATGCCTTGGGATGAGGATGCTACAGTGTCCTGTAGCAGTGGCTCCCTCGTATATACGCCACAGTTTCACTAAGAAGCGGGATGGGTTGCCGAGCGCGCCGATAATGTGAAAACGCAAGTACGCAAGAACTGAGGCAAGTTAATCGAGTGCCATTCGATGGACACATGGGCCCGGTAAGCAAGGGATAAAATAATCATAATAATAATAATACAGATAATAATAATAATAATAATAATAATACTAATAATTAGTATAATACACAATATTAGAGTAGTAAAAAGAATAATAATCAAATTGTAACATAACAATATAATAAATAATAATATAATGTATAACACACGAGTTAAGGAGAAAATGGAATAAAGAACATGCCCTGAAAATGAACCCACTAAAAGCTTTGTCAAGGTTGAACTTCATAACGCAAATGACACCGGAACCGTACACATTCTCTTCAACACTGTTCGGAAAAATACCATATGGCAATCTGTTAAAAACTTTTTTGACTCCATGAAGCCTCTCGCGAGTGGCAACAGTGCGAAACGAGGGCTAGCCTTCCGCAGAATTAATTGGCGATAAGCTGAAGTTCTGCAAGCATGACATGAGTCATTGCATCCGAGTCGCATGCCACGTCCACCACACCTGTTTAACCAACTGCTAGGAGATAATAAATAAAATTTCCTTTCTGTATATCCTGTACCATATCTTTGCATAGCCCTGCTTTCGCGGTGCGCGCTTGTTTGAGTGACAGCTTCTAGCACTGCCTTCTTCTTCGGTGGCCATTTAGCGGCGGTCGCGGATCTAAACGCCGAGACACAAATATCAAAACTATAGAATTTGATTGCAACGTTGGTAGGCTGGGGCCATAAGTGCACATCATTACCGATTACGTACGTAGGACAATAAACGCAAACTATGCTAAGAATTGCACGCGTAAAAGGGTAGACCGTTCGATATTTGTCCAACTAGTGGTAACAGTTTGCACCCAATAAATTGTACAAAATTTCCAGTTAGAATTCCAAAACGCCCAGATCATTTCTGCTGACAGTCAGGGCTCAGTCAGCAGGTTCACAACGAAAGCGCACAGTAAAAAAACCTAATTTGGAGTCAGCAGTGTCGTGTACGGCAGCGCTATCGTCCCAAACAGTTTCTAAATGTAATAGTTCACCATCAGTTGGAGGTTACTGTGAGGTTAATAGTTTCTAATCAAAACTACATATTCTACATCGATAAAGGCAACACTAGGCTAGTTGTTTGCACTCTGGTGTCACCAAGTCCAGAAGGAGTTCTCACTGTGTTAAACAGCTCTGTCCCTAAGGACTATATCCACAAACTGTTCACCATGTTGGATCGTGTATTGTTTATCCATCTATTTATCCGTGTTGGAGAAAAAGTTACAACCGACTATTATTGTCAATCTGGGCGATTTGCGTTGTCGGCTGGCAGTTCCGTGCACGAGTTTAGAGCTGATCGTGTTCGTTTCTTCTTAGCATACAAATTACCTCTTAAATTATTCGGGAACAATGGCTGGCCGGCTCGTCACGTATGTAAGTGCATGCTGTGTGCAGACGGTGCTTCGAAATTGCCTACAAGAAATTAAACGACCTTCGAAGCAGATATACATCTAAAGAACGAAAGAGAAATAAATAGGACACAGAAGGAATCTGAATCGCCTAGAAACATATCGCTATGTCGCCTTCTGCAGTGTTTATATGTAGTTCTACCAGCATGTTATACGGGGTTTAACGCGTACGTGACCTGAGCACCGTATACTACTGATGGTGCGCGCTGGCAATGGCGTGTGTTTGAGAAAAATTACTAAACGCGATTTTTACTCGGACCTGCTAGTTAAAGTACTGTGGCCGTGCTGTGTAGATTAGAGCTACGCAAGTTACAAACATTTTAGGGGTGATGAAACTTGACAACAAGGTACAATTATAGCGGGATTTGAAAAAAAATACTCATATCAAAGCTAACATCTTATGCTAAATGAGGAAATTATCCCGTTTCTCTGAGAGGGTCACTATGCTTATAAATATATTCTTGCTATATTTATAAGCATAGTGAGTAGAAGTAAATGTATATAAATGGGAACAGTACATGTCATTGAAAAAGACGACTGCATTTATTCGCACCATATTAGTCGATAGTGATGTGTAACGAAAAGTGCTCAATCTCAACTTACTCTAACTTGGGAAGAAGCACGTCTACTTAGTGGCTTTGCACAAAGTAGCGTGATTTTTATTGAGGTGGCTTCTACTAAATTTAATTTTACGAATTGGTACGTCATATTGGAACACACAGTTTTCAATAGCTGAAGCTATAACAAATTCGAAGTAGCTTGCTCAAACTAAAGAAGAAGTACAGGTTCATCTGAGTAATGCTCTGCCTCAACGCTCTCCTAGGGTTATTGGCCGTTGCGGGTATAATTAAACCACAAAAGCCCTGCAACAGAAATGCTCATCTCGAAGCAGCTGCTAATTGGCTATGAGCTCGTTGAATCGTCGGTGCGTTGACTAAGAGGCAGACAAATCACAGTTTTGCCAGTATAAACATAGTTTTCAAATAACCTAAAAAAATACGATTACATATAATTGTTTACCGTTCAACACTCTAGAAGCTTAAATAAACAATCTTTTTATAAACATGTATCAGATTTTTTCCACTTTTCCTTGTATATATGTATGCACGCATTTAGTCAAAGAGTAACATGAATTCAAAAAGAAATATGAAACAAGAGGCAGCATCTACAGCTGCTTGTCCACAGAAATGAATCGACAAAAGATTGATGAGGTATTCGGACGAAACGCTAACATGAACTTCACACTAAGGTCAGCGTACGACTCTACGAGGTGGACCGCTTGTCAAAGATGCCCAATGATGTAACAGAGGCCACAACCTAAGACCGACAGTCGGCGAGGCAAACGCGCGGGGTGACCCCTTGCTGGTGGCACCAGTACTACTACTACTACTACTACTACGATGACTTCTATTTCTGCCGTTGCTTCTACATCGTACTGCGATACTACTGCGTCCTGACCTATTGAAACTAGCGGGAGGACGGCAAATCTTGGGGCCAGTGAGTGAGTGTTTAACGGTAGGTGGCGTTTCAGCAGCAACAACAACAAACTCGATTAGATGGGGAAGAAGGGTCTCTGGTCTGACGCCACGGGGTATGGCCGGGGGGGGGGGGGGAAAGGAGTCGACAATGGTCGCGTTGACGACGAAAGAAATCGACCGCGCGAATCGGCCAGTCTGGCTCGTTTGATGCGACCCGAGTCGGGGGCCTGGGCCCCTTTCCCGGGCATCGAATCACACGACACGTCGAGTTCCCGCCACTTTAGCGCGCAGCCAGCTGAGTCGACTGCATCTCTGAAATGGAGTCGTGATAGCTCGGTCATGGCCAAAGTCAACTTCATACCTTTGCGACGTCCGGTTCGGCCCGCCCCTCAACCGACCACATGAAACGGGTCAGAAGAAACATTATAATAACGCCGGCTTGAAACGACCACAAAAGCAAAGACGGTGGCAACGAACAAGCAGAAGATATCGACGAGGCAGGCTGACGACATCGGCAGGCTACGACTACGGTTGCAGGGCACACATGAACAGTAGTAGTGTGTAAGCAGAAGAAATTACAAACCGTTCCCCTGTATTGCTAAACTGATGCCCTTGATACCTCTTCCACGTTCTCTTAATAATTGGATAAAGATGATTAACATACTCTAATCTGCTATTGTAGGCAACATTGCAGCGGCAGTTGATAATAATAATAGTAGCCTCGAACTTGAACCCGAACTTGCTGTTAAGTTGATTCTAGTCCAATAGAGAGTCAACCATTTGGTAGAGTCGGGTGCGGCCAGTTTCTACAGTCGCGCGTATATGCCCGCGGCTCTGCACCTCGGTTGGTGCCGCTGACATCACTAAATCAGCTTAGCAAGCGGACGGCAAACCTTAGCATGCTGCACACGCCGTTTGGTGGTATTCTTCGCGGTTCAGTTCACGAGAGAAAGCAGAGGAACATGTAATAGGAAACACTGTGTCTTCCTCAGACGGGGCCTGCCAGACAGAGAAGCCAAAAGTTGCAGCCAGCAACTATGCATCTCTAGTTATGTGCATATATACTCGTATGTACAATTATACACTTGTGTATGCAGTTTTGTATATATATATATATATATATATATACCTAAATAAAAACAGATACTTAGATTTTTACCTAGACTTTTTTTGGCGTTTATCGACAGAGAAACTCACGACGAAAATTTGTATTTAATATAACTGATCGACCACGCTGATCACTTTTTCTGTTCGGGGTCTATACCGCATACAAGCCCGGGTCGAAGTGTCCCTATCTAAATTGTTGAACGCTTTCCTATTAGCGGCAGTAAGCGAGTCTATAGACTTTCGCGGCTTGCTTGGCTCGTGTGGCATAGGGTTTGTGCACGAGTTTCTCGAAAATAAGCCTATACATGATCGTTATGGTCATATGAAGTTCACGCGCAAAATTGCTCATCGGGATAAAATTATTCTTAGAAATTCAAAATCTAACTGCGTCGATCAGTTCTTGTGTTCTTGCTGAATCTTCCTCTGTCCTGAATCTTCCTCTATACCGTGTGAGAATCTAGTTTGGTTTGTTCTGCAATCGAATGATAGCTGCGATCTGCTGAATTGTCCGTAGACTGACACCAAGGAAAATTGCAATTCCGTCGCGGAGGAAAATCCGGCACGGACAATATGAATTCGTTACTATATAGTTGATATCGTATGCCTTGCCTCCTATGGCAAAATGGGCCTCTCCCTGAAGATTAGAGCTAGAAACTAGCGGGGGTTGAATCTTCATGTCTTTTGTGACTCACTGAACGAAGACAGCACATGCGACAATATTACTAGACAGGGGGGGGGGGGCAGCCTCTACGGGCTGTTACAACTGTCGTTGTATGCACAGGAGCGCTATGAGGATATTGCTCGTGAGTCACGCTATAAAACCGGACGGCGGACCCTCTCATTGGAGCTCCGCCCACCCTGAAGCTCCTCGCCAGATAGCGTTATCTGCAGTTGCAGGCTATTTATAGCAGACGATGCGTCTTTTCAGAATTGCTACGGCGGAAATCGATACGGCGGGTGGTGGTTGTCTGGCAAGAGATTTCGAGCAGACGACGACAAAATCTGAGTAAAAAACGAACACACACAAGGTTCGACTGTGGAGCAGGTCGGCGGCTTTAACATTTCTGCCAGTGGGAAGTGGGTCGTTTAGTTTATATTATGGTAGATTAGATTACTAGTAATAACAATAGTACGTGTGTAGCCCTAGTAGCAATAGAGGTGGTGGAGGCAGAAAGTAGTAATGGCGTGCTTTGTTGTTTATGGCAATGCCGGGGGGAGAAAAATCACCAGGAGCCAGCAGATGGACCACAAAAGTCGACGAAACGGATGAAATGCGGAAGGAAGGAAGAGAATAATGGCGAGCCGGCCCACCACCGTTAGGATAGGTGGGGCCTTTCGTGAGAGATCTTACACCGTATACTCGTAATGGTATAATGGTAAGGTAAGAGAGAGAGAAATGGTCGCCGCTGGCTGTAGTAATGGTAGCGCCGCGATCATTCTGTCGTCGTAGTGGCAAGAGTGGGTAGAGAGACAGAGTGTGCACTTCAGTCGACGCCGCTGACACTACTAAATCAGGTTAGCAAGCGGACACGCTTACGTACAAGGCGTTTAGTGGTTTCAGTGGCAGCTCCACGGCTGGCCTGCGAGACAGACATACTCTGTCACTTGTTGCGACCGCCTGCCTGTACCTGCGTTGGGCCGATTGTCCAACGAAGTGGTGCTCTCCCCCCTCCCACCCTCATCGGAGGCAGCGTTCTTTCTGTGGCTTTCGGTGGTTGCTATTCGTGTTTACAAACTGGTGGCAATACGCATGGTAGCAAATTACTGGCACGAGGCAGAGCCGAGTGCTAAATCAGCACGATGAACGCGTCGATCCGAAGATAACGATGCCACTGTATGACTTCTGTAAATACCAAAAAAAAGACAGAAAAATTAAAAATAATTCAAAAGTTCTCGCCCCAGAGTAAGCAAGGCCAAGCTGCGAACGGGAAAGAAAAAAGTTGATCCCACCAGACTATACCTGGCGGAGCAGCAACAAAAGCAAATGAGGGAGGCGCGTAACGTACAAGTAAAGATCGGCGCCGACAAGGACTTTATTGGGCTTAGCCACATAAGTGGTGCGGGTCAAATGGGACATTATTCATTCTGGGCAGCAAAGGGCACACACTCCAATCCCTCATCTTACACATCAAAAATTGGATAGAGCGGCCGGGAGGGGGGGAGAATTTAATTACTACCTCAAGCATATCCTTTTGAAGTATGGGGACTTTCAAAGTTTCTTCTTCTGAAATGTGAAAGCTCTCTTGGTGATTTGTGTTCACTGCCAAGAAGGAGCTCTCTTTAGGACTTAAGTTTACTACCAAGAAGATTATCTGACTTGCATTTTTCTAAATAACCGTGTACTGGAAGAGGCTAGAGCCAAGGCAATTACGAAACCTAGGAATAAGTGGACTCAGGAAGACGAACGAGAACAATTATTTCAAACACTCCCAGAGAAACGCTTAAGAAGTTTGTAGACTACATAGTTTCTAGCACGACCCTTGTGATGCAAGCTGGGAGCAGCTGCGACTATAAGGGTACTCAGGACGAAAGGGGCTCTGGGAAGGCTCAAGAAAGCCCGATTGTCGCTCGCTGTACCCGCGTATAACGTGACTTTAAATGACACGGGTTTGCAGGTGTTAAGCCAAAGCACGTCGGACAGTGGTAGAACCCGTGAGTGACCCCGTCCGAATGATCCGAGTGCCACTCAGTGCTTCTTCTGACAGTTCATAGTACCATTCTATGGAAATTTGGGACATGAGAGAGTAAAACTCAAGGGGGAAGTGCGTTCAGCTAGTATGGGCGTTAGCGTGCTGACATCGTGCTTGACATTTACAACAATTCTAGATGATTTACTCATGCATCGCTTGCTTAATTAACGTCATCTGACTGAAATATTTTGCGAGTGCATTTTTGCTTATTGCGTATCAATAATAGCTATCACGAGTTATCGGGTACTTGAAGGTACTGGGTCATTTCTTCGATCTGTAGCTAAAGGTCTTACATGATTTGGTATATTTAGTGATACTTAATATGGTCCGGATGAACAATACGTATTTAAAATAAGACGAATTACTATTACTTTGTGCGACGCCTTGCGTCCAATGCGTCAACCATCATAGTTATATAATGAATTATAGCTTTGCGTGTCGCAATTATGCGCAATCTTGGCGTACCGTAACAACCATATCATTACAATGTAAATATTAACCAGCCTGTTACGCAAGCCGTAGCGAGTTCTGCCTGTAGTTTGCAACTTCAGTGTTTAAATCGTTGCTTGTAAGTATGTTGCCTTTTATGCACACTAGGCTTACAAAACATTTATGTAAAGTACGGCATTGTTTCTCGCTGCAAGGGTTGCACCAAAAAGCACAAGAAGTGTTCCAGCATCAAACATCGCATTGCACAACTCCCACTAGTGTAGTCAGACAAATCCAGCTCATTTTGTCAGTCTGTATTTGTTCAGTGTTTGACTAATCCAGTGACAAATGGCTTTAAGTCGCTTACTCGTCGAAGTTTGTCACGATAGGCACGAGCCAGCACCTAAAGGTAACTCAAAGGGAAAACGTATCCACTTTTTAATGAGCGTTTAGACCAGCTTCGGCTGCTTTTACTCATGCCGCAGCTTGATGAGAGCATGACATGAGCAAGAACGAAAAGAAACTCATTTTTAGAGTGGTGAGACAGACGATTCTGAATAAATAGTCGTCGAGCTCAATGCGTCTGCAATGGAGTGGTGTCACTTCTCATAGCCTTGAAGAAGATACATTACCGCAGCGTTGAGAGTTCGGGACCTTGATACTATAAATAAAGGAGGTAAAATCATTCTGAAAGCAATTACAACCGGCAATCCCTCCTGAATTACAAAGAAACCTAATGCTACCTAACTGCTGCCAGCATCTTTACATTACGTTCTAGGTCGCTCTTTGGAAATTGAACACAACACTACCGCACGCATCGGTTTGCTTAGCCGTTATGCTTTGAGGGTTGCGGCTGAATGCTTACGCCCGCCAAACGAATCATGAAAAACATTATACGGAATTCTGTTCGTGCTAATAACTAACTGTGCTTCAAAGAACCTAACTGTGACAGCTAGTAGCAGCAAGAAAGCGCGACTCAGCTCTCTACGATACCAACCATAGTTAGTATCGACTAAGCAATCTCTTTCGAGAACCGAATTTTAAGAACGGTGGCTAGCACCTACAACAAATTTTCTAGTGCGCAACTACATTCGACCCCACTAACCACGTTATACCGGTTTGCCTATACAGTTCGCGCAGACCTGATCATGGCAAAGAGAAGCTTCCTATCTTTCTATAGTACTTTGACTACAACTCTGTACATAGAACGTGGTCTAAATAACAATGGGCACTTTTGTTTATACGTAGGTAGACTATATTGTCGATCGTTTCCCCGCCTGTCTAAAAATAAACTAACCGACAGAAAGTCGACTTCAAATAGCTTGCTGAATTATTGCATCAACCGCCTTCGTAGATGCAATGCCCTGCTTATGCGAAATAAAGAAAACAACCAATTGCAAAGTGGTTCAAAATTGGTACCGTGTGGGCAATGCGTCCACGCGTTACTTGATGTCATGTCGGCTTATGAAAGGTGTTTTGTCGTTCTCCCGCTTTTACTGGCCTGATAATAACCTGATAATTGTCAAACCTGCGATTCGTCGACGTTATACGATAGTGGAAAATCTTGTTTTATTTTTGGCTTACGGCTGATAAGGCATCTTTTCTATATGTAAGAGTCTTTTCACTGAAGGGGGTTCTTACTCTTGACGAGTTTTTGTCAAGGCTTTGAGTATAGAGCGCAGCGCAATGCACGCCTGCGTTGAGGCGTTCCCTTGAAATTTCAACACTTTTTTCGCTCCATGCCATAGTCATGGCTTCGGGGCACAAACCCAGCGTTGTCGTAACAATATTGGCGGTGGTGATAGTGGTGGTGAAGCAGTCTAAATGATTTTTAGCATCAGAGTCGGCTGTGCTTCTTGTACATCATCGTCTCATCGGCCTCTGGCGATCGTTAATACGCTATATCGAGCTGACGCCTCGTGGACACGAACTTATACGAACAGCCTAAAATATACGACAAACCATTTAACTATTAAAGCATATATATATATATATATATATATATATATACGTGCACGATTAGACAAATGTGTTTAATCGTGCACGGCATAGCACGTTGGCTGGTAATGGGCACGGCCAACCGTTCTACAAAATGCCAGACCATGTTTAACCTTGAATATATACATATGTTTCATGTTTTTTTGTTAAATATATTTTGCATATCTGGCAAACACAGCTAAATGGTGATCATGTTACTATATTTAGTGTAACTTATCTGCTCGGAATTTAGGGTGCATCCGTTCTATAAGTCGAGGCTATATCTTTTGAAAAATCAGAAGAATGGCCATAGTAACATTATCATTAGCAGATGGAGTAGGCTTTTAACGCTTCTGGTAGAGCAATATGTCATTTAGGAGACACTAATATTGTTCTATTATGTTTAATGGCTTGGCAAAATAATCGACAGGAGGTCGATATTTCCGTATGTAATCTCCCAAGAGAGCTACAGTGACTCCCGCAGCTAGCAGGCCATACGGTTATAGGTCAGGCTAAAAATTCTACAACTGTACTTGCTCCATAAAATATGTGTTGTTGAGAGCTGAATAAACCATGTGCATGAGAGAGAGTGTGTATTGCGTTGGTAATTTTTGCCGGTGTCATTGCTCGGCTTGCACATCCATTCCGCAATCTGCCTCGAAGGTGATGGCTTAACGGTTTCAAAACATACGTCCAAGATATTTGCATCTTAAGTATGAGTTAAACTACCATGTTGTTGCCCTAGATACAAATGAAAACATGTTAGAAACCTAATAGAAAAAAAGTGCATCTGCTAAGTTTTCTGTGCAGCATTGTCAATGTGTACTAGCATTAATCGGTCTTCGTCCTGCCTTCTCTATTGAACACCGGATAATATTTGCGCATTACTGTGACACAAAGTAACAACGACGGCTAGCGGGGCTGTTAGCAGAACGATGTTGGCAGGAGTTGGTTGAACAGGGCTGAAACGATTCTCTTAGTTTACGTTATACACACACAATGAAAATGGTGACCATGGCACGTTTTGGGCTCCAACTAAATTGACTAAAACTAGTTTGAAAAAAACGTGATTGACCAGAAGATACATTTCAACGTTCAACTATAACGTAAATACCCGACAGTCGCTCGAAAATGTACTGAATTGTGACCTCAAAATGTAAACATGCTTGTTTGTTCTGCGCTCTTGAAACGACGGCTCGGCGTGCTTTGCTTGAACAAAAACCGCGCACGGGAGCGTACGTTTGTTTAGCGGGTGCTCTTCGTACAGCTACAGCAGCAGCAGCAGCCGCAGTAACAACAACAACAACAAGAACAACAACAACAACAACAACAACAACAACAACAACAACAACAATAACAACAACAACAACAACGACAATAGCGACAGCCGCCGAGCAGAGATCCACTGTCGCTATACGTACATACAGGACGTTTGGCGAGACCCGCTTCTCGCCATTTCGTTAGAACGTGTGAACAGGAACAGAGCCGCCAAGCCGGAGGGCCCAGGGCTGTCATTAGCCGGGGTCATCATTTCGTCTAGGTCTTTCTTCGGCGGTGTCACCCTCGTTTGGCTGACTCTAGCCGGTAGCGACGGGCCGGGCTAGTTGGAGTTTTTCACCACACTCGTACACTCGTACACACAACCAAGCAACGAGGCGACTCCCGACCCTCCGGACCTCCCGTATGCCGGTCCATCTGTCTGTTCGTTTGTCCGTCCGTCCGTCCATTCGTTCGGCCGTCGGTTCGTCATCGTAATTTTGGCCATAAAATGCTGGCTGCGAACAACCGGAAATGTCGCCCACAACGCTAACGGAAGAGCTGCTGCCGACGTGTCGCTGTAGCGGGCGTGCTAGAAGCGCTCCTTTTGGCTGTCGACAGAAGCAGAAGAGCTGGCTATAAATAGCGACGCTTGACCCGGTTTTCCTCTTCCTTGTTGTTGTTGTTGTAGTTGTTGTTATTGCTGCTGTTGTTGTTGTTAGTATTGTTGTTGTTGTGGCTGTTGTTGTTGGTGGTGTTGTGGTCGTTGTTGTTGTGGCTGTTGTTGCTATTGCTGTGGTCGTTGTTGTAGTTGTTGTTGTTGTTGCAGTTGCTGTTGTTGTTGTGGCTGTTGTTGTTGTTGCTGCTGTTGTTGTCCGGTTGTTGTGGCTGTTGTTGTTGTTGTGGCTGTTGTTGTTGTAATGTTGTTGTTGTTGGTGGTGGTGGTGTTGTCGTTGTTGTGGCTGTTGTTGTTGCTGCTGTTGTTGTTCTGTTGTTGTTTGGTTGTTGTTGTTAATGTTGTAGTTGTTGTTGTGTTGTTATTGTCCTCGTCGTGCTTCGTGTTGAACTACGTTCTGCCAGTGTGCGGGCGTGTGTGTCTGTGAGTGCATGTCTTGTAAATGCCTAAGGCGTCTGTCTCTTTACTAGGCCAGGTTATTTTCCAAATTTTTGTAGTCATTCCCGGTCACGCGGTTCTATTGCGTACGGCCTTGCAAGGGCCTCCTTAGGCAGTCATCAACGCTGTTGTTGGTGTTGTTGCTGTTCTCCATTCCCGGAAAGCGCTCTACTAGACGAATTTTTGCCTCTGTGTTTTGTCAAACAAAATCAAACAAGAGAACACGACAATACAGTATGTTAATCGTATTTGTCTTGCTTGAAGTTCACATCGGTAGCTAACCTAACCATACGTCCATAGCGAAATAATAGATCTGATTAGGTTTATGTACCAAATAAGTAACCCTTCCTTTGGACTGCTAGTTGATCATGTGCAAGAAGTATAAAACAGTTGATTTTATTTGCAGCTCACTCAAACTTGTTGTTCTTGAATACTGTTTAATTTGTTTTAACTTGTCGCATTCGATGCATTAGGACAAAATGCACTTTGTGACTGTTACTCCATCAGCCTTTGAAACAACCCTTCAGTAACATGTAAATGCGTTACCATGTTAATTAAAAAATGGACACTTCCCAATTTTCTGTGAGAATGTTGTATTGACGTTTTCAAGAAGGAGAGGTTTTTAGTGTGTGTTTAGCACTTAGCGCATTAGCGTTTAACACCTAACAATACATAGGCGGGCGTTAATACGCATTATTATTAACATATAACTGGCTGCTCACCTTTGTTGAGCTACTCTTCAGTCTTTACAAGATGTGACGTCGTCTGACGTTTCTAATCAATAATATTAGGGTATCTGAGACGTCTTTCAAATTAAAACAGGTGTCGATATATCTTTGAGTTATGTTTACATAAATGAAAATTCATTTAAACATCCAAATGTAGAGATGAAGCTCAAGTTACGCGCCACGGACTAGATATCTAATTTTAGTAGAAAGAATCACGCAAACCGTTCTCTGGTAGACGCGAGAACCCATTGAGTTTTAAACGAATGATAGGCGACAACTTGCTGTTAAGAAGAAAACAAGTCATCTTGCAACTCACTCATTTCAAAAACGTGAAAGCAGACGCTTTGACAACGTAGCGGATCAAATTGCGTAATTGTCGACGTGATATTTTTACTTAAACTTATAATATTTGACTGCAATGTGAACAACTCGTAAAACCCGCCTTAGTTTACATTAGACTGTAATCATGCTTTCTGCCTGGGATGAAGGCACGACTGTTAGATACACTTATCCCCATATACCCTCCCCTCAGGTTAGGTTTGCTCACGCGACAAGTCCATCATTAACGTTTCTGCAGAAGCCAAATGTCGGAGTGGGCAGAAACTTTAGAAAGCAGAGCTGAACGACAGCGGTCAGTAAAAATGTATATTGCTTTCGGTCGCACAAAGTCGGGGCTTGATGCCTATAGTATCTAAAATAAGTGTGAGCTTATGATACGTATGTAACCGTGGATTACCTGAGGATATTTTTTAAATTCTAGCTGCTCGCCATTAAGGGCAACTTACGTTAGCCGACATCCGCTTTTATTGACTTTTTTTGCGTATTTATGTTGAAGGCAACAAATGCTACAAGCCGTGCTGACTTCTGTGTGCTACACCGATATGACCGTGTAGAGTGTAATGAGTTTACTTATAAACTAAAATTCAATAACGGCTAATTTTTTGGTCATTTGTACTATCATTAGCTTAAATATCGTACCTATACTAACGTATTTATACCAAATTTAGCAAACGTATCAGATTATAGAAAATATAGCAATTCATGTTGCTGCGTTAAGCAGGGCTAGAAACCTTTTTGCACCATGCGTTGGAAGTTGTGCGTGCTTACTCCAACACCTGCCACAAGTTTGCTATCGCAAAAAGTGGTTCACTTTTTTGGTGAAGTTTTTCCGCTCTGCTCCCTAGGCGCACTCGGAATGTTATTTAGATTGTGACTTGTGCTTCCCATAAGACATGCCGCCGATCTGACGAACAGGTGTGCTGGTAGTATTTCAACTTGAAATGCCCGTTCCTGCAGTAACAGTGACATAGGAGTAGTAATAGTAGTCGTAGTAGTATCTGTTGTTGTTATTGTCGTTGTCGTCATTGTTGTAATTGTTGTTGTTGTTGTTGTCGTTGTCGTCATTGTTGTTGTTGTCGTCGTTGTTGTTGTTGCAAAAACTTACCCTGCTGCTGCTGTTGTTGTTGCTGCTGCTGGCCTTGTTAATGCTATTCCTGCTGTTGTTGTTTCTGTTGGTGTCTGAGCCGCTCATCAAGAGCACTCCAAACAGGCACCAAGAAGAACGGAGACATAGGGACAAGCGGCGCCTGCGTGCGTGTTCCGAGGGTAAGGAGCTCTCTGTTAGAAGCGCTAGTCCTGGGGGAATGGCGGGGGAGCGAGGGATGTAGAGATGGCTGTGGTACTCGAGTGCGACGACTTGAAACAACAAGTAAATGGATAGGAGTCGGTCGGTCGGTCGGTCGGGCGGTTGGTTGGTTGGTTGGTCGCTCACTCGCATTTGGCTGACTGGCCGGGGGACCTCTCGGCCGCTCCTCCACGTGAGTCCTTGACCATCGCAGCGCGTAACCCTTCGAGTCGTATGGCGCAAGAGAAGCCGCCAACGACGACGACGACGAGGCCACACACGAGCAGAAAAGACAGCAGTAGCGGAGGCGGCTGCACGAAGCTGTTGTGCAGAAGCAGCCGACGGCGAACGAGAGAGCCTCGGCGACGACGGGAGGGATACGATTTCTGGATGTTTCGAAGAATCTCCAAGAGAAGAGTCCGGAGTTTGAGTGGCCGCCTGCCGACGTGAGCGGACTCCCAACACGTTCGTTCATACGTATGTTTTATAGGCCGCCGTCGCCCTCGCCGCCCCCGCTTTCAGCGCAGTCTTACGGCTGGGGCCACCACTGCGGGGCCCGTCCGGGGAGGCGGACCTGCAAGCTTCATATCACCCGGCGATGTCTGGCTGGGCGGCGGCTTCTTGCTCGTCGTCGGCGTCAGCGTTGTCGGCGTCAGCGTTGTTGTCGTCGTCGTCGTCGTCGCCGTCGTCGCAGCTACCACAGAACTCCACCGGCTGCTTCACCTATCTCTAGGTAGCTACGTTGCAGCAACCCACACTGCACACAGGAGGAGGTCTAGCCGCCAACAGATGCCCGGCGACGCCGGCTCATGGATATTGCTGGCTGTTCTGTCCACAGCAGAGAGGCCTGCACAGGACAGGGCTCTTGCAGCGGTAGCAGCATAGTTGCACAGCAGTCACATACTTGCAGACGGCAGTCGCTATGGCAATGCGTTGCCCTCCGAATGCTTGCTTGCTGGCGAGCTGGTTTGCTTGCGTGTATAAAAGCAAGGTGCCCATCCAACTAGACTCATCGTCGCCGCTGACGTCGTACTGCTGGCGTAGACGGCGGCCTTGGCATCGTCGGTGGTAGAAGTCGTCGTAGACGCAATAGCAGTAGTAATAGTAGAAGGAGTTTAAGGAGTTAAGGGAGCTCCACGGACGACGCGCGGGCAATCCAGCAGGCATCCACCGCACTTGCGGTTAGAGCTAGAGGAAGGCGCGGAAGGTGGGGGAATTGTTGCAAGTAAGTGCGGCCGATCATAAGGCGACCCCCCCCCCCCCCCCCCCCCCGCCTCCGAACATTGAGTTAAGAGAGCAGTAAGCAATGGCCAGGAAGAAACAGCTGACGACAACCTCTTGAATTACAACAAAATGTACACAAAAACTCACGCTATAGATTCACCTACTTGCGCAGCATACTTGTGATCGGTCGGTTTATGCTGCATATATACTATTATATATATATATATATATATATATATATATATATATATATATATATACATATATATATATATATATATATATATTTTATAGTATCTATATATATATATATATATATATATTATAAACTAGGAGCATTTAGCTAGTAGGCCGAGATCTAGCCGAATTTTGGTCTTCGCAACACAACATGCGCAAATGAACCTATAAGTTTGTTTTTGGGATTTTATTGTATATACAACCTCAATTGCACAATAATGCCCCCGAGATGGGCGCCCAACGCTGTTTGGACCCTGTAGCTTGGGAAGTAGGCGCCGTAAGCTAGCTTGAAAATCGCAGATATGTAAATAAGGTCTGCGTCAATTTACTACTGGGTCGGACTCCAGCAGGAATGCCGCGTACCAGACATTAGAGAACATATACGGACGCTGGTAGGTATATTCGATGGTATAAAGTAAGGCATAAAACCAAAATGAGTAGATCAAGTGGTTTTAGATTGCGACATAGCGCTGCTAGACGATTACGAGTCTGTTTGCCCTACTAGACCACGTAACGTTGTGCCATCAAAGTCGAAATTCCGGGAAGCGCGGAGATGAGGATCTACGGGGCGTTTACCTTTTCTGCAAAATACCCTAGATTGTTACAACTGTTAAAAATGAGTGAGACACTTATTGTAAGTTCAATGATGACAAATTGAATTTCTTGCTATAAATAATTTTGCCGATCAGAGAGGACGTTACCATTAGAAAATATCAAGTGGCCACTTCGAGTGGCAGCATAAGCGGACACGTTGCGATATGAAGGATTTTCTCAAGAAGAGAGAAGCGAACGATGGATAATTGACTGGATTCTAGATCTGGTTCTGAGGCCACCGTAGATGCCTGGCAGGACGAGTGGACTACTTCGATGGCCCTGTAGACAAAAAGTTCACACTGACCCTTCGGCCCTGTTACAGCTACCGGCATCGAGAACTGGCGTACTACGCCACTCCATTCTGATGAGACACGAAGAGTTTTATGTAAGTATGCATGAAGCGCATATACACGACCACAACCAACAATGTGCTCCGTGCGACTCCTGAGATTCCGACGACGTTGACACGGTCTATCGGTGCACGGCTCTTACAAGGACGCGCTCTGCGGCGTATAGGAATGTACATACAGTTTACCGAGCAAGATGGCTTAGTGGCAAAACCTTTGCTTTGCATTCGGGAGACCTGAGTTCGAGACCCAGACCGGCCACTCTTAAATTGGTTTGCATGGTTTCCAATTTAGACAAGGTAAATGCCGGAGTGGATTAAACATCAACCATGACACAAAAAACCATACATATGCATTGGCTTTACGAAAAAAAACCGTGTCTCCGTGCCTGTGTGTGGTTGCCCATATGATCACAATGTCTGAAGGCTGGCCGGACGGATACAATTAGTGGCAATATGAAAATAAAGCGGACCTTAAGATAAAACGAAGAGAAGGAGAGCGGCGCCCACCGATGTGTGGTCCAGGTGCGGAGCCGAGGGAAGGGAGGGTAAGAGGAGCTGGGAGGTAAGGCACACGGAGCGCTAGAATATGAGACCCTTCCAAGGGACTCGAAGTACTGCCATGCAATTCCGAGTTTAAGGGCGTGGAGAGGATAACGGTTTTAATGGGTTTGCCGAGTTCCACACTTCCCACTGCTAGCTGCCAGTGACGCAGATGCATCACGCATTTCCGAGAGCTTTCCATGAAAATAAATGTTTTTCAGCCGTTTTTGTAGCAGCATGATCGCTGACTTCAGCGGTGTGGTTTGTTCTCTTGTTCTCTATACTCAGTGAGGGTCACTCAAAGAAAAGTCGATCAATAACCGAAGGGAATCGAACCGGCGACACTCCGGTAGATGACAACCATGACTAACGAACTAGCCCCCTATACCATATGGCGACACTGTGATATATATATATATATATATACTATGTTGGACAATAACGGTTTTAGGTTGCTTTTATGAAAGTAACACGCAACAAACGCAGGTACAATCATTATTTTGCCAAATATTAATGAAGACGCCATGTTTGCAGTGTACTGGAGGCGTCATATCGCAAGATCGATCCGCATTGTAGGAACCTTGAGACTTACCGTGAGCGGAGGACATGCCTGAAAGTTATGGAGCAGCCAAAATTGTAAGAAATTGCTACGAAATACGAGCAAACTTAATCTTAGTAAAATTATTATAATATTCTGCATTGCGAAGATACGATCAAGGATACATAAAAAATGGCAGCAAAAATTCACATGATAATAACAAAACAACAGCATCGAGGTATTAACGGGTAAGCAATAATAATAATAATGCAGCATCGACCAAAAACGTAGCAAAAAAGTCAAAGAAGTAAACTTAAATATGCATTAGTTATATGACGCGCATTTATATTTATAAATATTTTTCTGTCATAAAGGCTAAAAGTGTGCACAAAATCAAACACTATGGCTATCTACCCAATTAGGCATCAATCCGGTCATTCATCCCGAAGTATTTGTAGTTTGCTTGGTGCTCACTTTGTATTGCTAGATTTTATTGAAACGCCACCATCAAGCGTTCACAGAAATACAAAATCGATTTGCATATCGGGTCGAATTGACTGATATGCTTGTGGCTCATCGTTTCAGTTCAGAAAGTTGCCACAGCATTGTACTACCTTGCCGGTTGTAGGCAGCAGATTAGTATGGAAACGCGCATGTTGGGCAAAGCGCTTTTTTTGCAATGGCCGTACTTAAACTGTACTCTGTACATGTTCGTCATGTTTTCTTCTCTCGCTAACCTGGCTCAATGTACAAAAAATGCACATTGAAGTGCCATTGTAGAAAAGAGTCATAGTTTTTTTTATCACCATCTCAGAATATTCACAGCCTAGCTGTTGGTATGAAAAAGGGTATTTTTCCAGGTTGAGGCTTTTCAATAAATTCCCTAGCTAGTAGCAAGGTATCGCGTTTGGCTGGGACTGATTGAAATCTTTGGATATCATTCATATAGAGCTAGCTAACCATCGAGTATTTGTCGCAACGGGGTTGAACCCACGGCTGCCAGGGTCAGAGTCGTCTTCCATCACCCGCACGCCGTCCATAGGGTCTCTCAAGCTTTTAAATAAGATATAATGTTATTATGAATACTATTATTTAGACATGCAGAGGACATATTGCCTTGCTTTTGAGCTGTCGCCGTAAGCAGACCCGAACCAAAAACCGAACCGTTAAGTAAGTACTTCGAGCTAGCTATATGTTCCCGAAATTGTATACTAACGTAGTATAGCGTAGTTTTCCTGTCCTCACGAGCGCATTTGCGACACAAACACACCCACGCACACATGTCACGACGCCCAACCACGGATGAGCGGCTAATGCAAGTTTTGTTCTTCCGACTTGATCTGGATGATCAAAGCAGTAGACTTTGATAACATTTGGCTACTGCACCGATAGATAAGCGAGATAGACTTAGGGCAACGAAATCAGTGTTGTTGTTGTTGTTGTGTTGTTGTTGTTGATGCTGTTGTTGTTGATGTTATTGTTGTTGTTGTTGTTGTTGTGTTATTGTTTTTGTTGTTGTTGTTGTTGCTGTTGCTGTTGTTGATAATGACGATGTTAGCCGTGGTAGCTGTTTTGTTTGCTGTGCTGTCGTAGCTGGTGTTCGTCGACGGTGCCACATCGCAACGAACTGATGTCGACAACGTACTACGCATCGCAAGCCAATTCGATCAAGTGCTGCCACCACTCCGGTGCTTGGCAAGTGAATGACATCCGGAGCAGCCATTGAGTAATGCACGTACGGACATACAAAAGCTCCGTGTAGTCGTCGTCGTCGTCGTTGTCGTCAACTGGTGGATTCGATCTGCATGGACTCTCGACGCTCCCATCCTAACAGCAGTGCCGGCCGAAGCAGCTGCAGCTGAACCAAGGCGGCAGAAGCGGTAGTTCCACCGTGTTACCGTAGTTGGAATGGACTGGAACAGCAGCACTCGAGTAGCTGCGACAGCGTGTACCAGGGATAGAGCAGTCTGATATTACTGATAGGCAAATAGCAAAACAAGCTAGTGATTTAGTCCTCTGAATACGAATTCCGGCGACGGCGGAATAGTAATAACAGCAAGATCGACTCCAGCAACAACAACAACAACAAGAACAGCAGCAGCAGCTCGCAGCGGCAACTCGAGCAAATTCAGCGAGAGAAGGGACAGAAATCGTGTTCAGAAGCAGTCTTTCCCAAGATGCAAGCAGGCCGCCCCTTAGCATGCACCGCGATGTTTTTCATCGACGTCGTTTCCAAGACGGCAGGCCAGCCCGCACCCCACCCTGGTTTGTGACACTGTGCCTCTTTGAACCTTCGTTTTCCTTCGAGCGAGCGGCAAACAGCGAATGAAAGGCAGAACGAACGCATTGATCACACAGCTCAGCCTCATCGTCATCATCACCTTCAAACAAACGAAACTACGAACGCCTTCACCTTCATTCAGCAGACGACACCTCGAGTCGCAGCCGCCGCCGAGAGTAAGTCGTTGTTGTTGTTGTTGTTGTTGTTGTTGTTGTTGTTAGCGTTGTTGCTGCTGCTGGAGCGTTGACTGGGTAAGTCTCTATGCCGCCGTCAGGTCAAATTTATGTTATATGCGCTTCGAAACGACGATGGCAACGACGACGACAACGTGGAGAAGGAGTCGATCTGGCCGGGCCAGCCAGCCCCATCCGGGGGAGGGGGGTGGTGGGGTGTTACCGTTGTGTTCTCTTTGCGTGTGTGTTTGCGTAGGCCACTAGTTTGCGGTCCGCTACGCCCCCTGGCCGATCGGACGGCCGCCGGAAACCGAACCCCACACAGCAAGAGAGAAAAAAGGGGTGACTGGGTGCCACCGCTTCCACTCTTCCGCCAATGAACCAACAACGAAAGTGACAACCCAGCGACTCAAGACCTCAAGCGCTCACTTTTGTGCGCTCACTCAAGCGCAGCCAGCTCCGACTGAGTCTAACCGTGAGTGACCGCCCGGGCCACGGACAAACAGCAGATGTGGAGGAGGCAATAGGGGTGCAAGAAAAAGCAAGAAAGGAGAGAGAGATAAAAGAAAAGGGATGGAGAGGGGAGAGCAAAATGGGGAGAAAGTCAGAGAGTGTGTTTCAGAGGCCAAAGGAAGAACTGGGACAGATACAGCTACCGATCACGCAATTCAATGCACGCCGCTGGCCGGGCTCCGAGCCGATGATTGTCAAATCGAATTTTCGACAGGCGCCCCTACACTTCTCAGTGTTGAGTGTATACTCACTCTACCCACTCGACCACGCACGTACGTGTATATACATGTATGTACCTAGAGGGAAGAGACGACTTTGCACTATGTTTGTTTTTTGAGGGGGTAGGGGGGGGAGAGATATCTATACTCAATTTCATATACAGGTATATATAAACTAGAAAAAGCTCTGCAGTTACTCTTCTCTGAGACCTTTGTAGTCTATTCTACATGAGTAAACAGCCAACAGACGTTCACTCTGGTGTTCGTCCTATCTGAATTGGGAATCTTAAAAACCAATTGTTGACCGATCCTGGTTTGGACTTGAGAAATGTCCAATATAAATACGGTTTTGTCGTTAGTCCACCTTGCTGTAAATATATAGAAACATATTTAGTAATCGCCAAAGAGGTTGCAGTAAGACACTATTCAATTTACCCATTCAATTAAGCGAAATATAATTACCTGATTATTGTAGCGTATAATTATTTGTATTTAATAAATGCGCATATGCAAATACTAAATGTAGGTTGTTACACGTATAATGCATTCTGTCAATGTTGGACAATAGAGCTGGAATAATAACTAGAGATGCTATTTCGTGCAAATAAGTTGGGAATGCTTAAGTGAAGGATCTGGTGTTTATAAAGATACATCTGGAAGGGACAATATGAGCAGTTAAGAGGGCATACAAAGCGCCTAGAAGCACGGAAGAAGAAGTTAAGCAGCTATTTAAAAGGGTACATAAAGTAATTGAGGACTATCAGAATAAGGGGGGGGGGGGTAATATGTCTGGGAGATTGGAATGCAATTATCGAACAGCTGGATGGATGAGAAGACAGAGCGGGCAGAAAACTGATTTATCTAGCAGAGTCGAGTGAGGCCCAAATTTTAAATTTGGACCCGCGGGTGGAAGGGAGATATACGTACACATAGGGGGACAAAAAGTTATGCGTACATTATGTACTGACAAAGGGTGAAATAGATAAATGAATAGAAGATATCAGAAAAAGTGAAGAGAAAACATAGAATGTTGGAAATTATCATAATTGGGTGGGAGTGAGCGGGAGGAAGAAGAGGCCGAAGCGCGTAGTTGTAAAAAATAAATGTTTGGATAAACACAAATGGGCACACAAAGTATAATACATAAAATAATTCTTAGTGGCAAATGGGGAAAAGCTGGTAAATAAAATAAAAACGTGAGCATATAAACATTTAAGGCGTGTAAGACTACAAAGTGAAAGCATAAAATATACGAGGTCGATTTTACACCGGAAAACTGCGTTATTTAGTTTTTGTTCAAAAGACCTGTTCTACATGTCGTACATGAACGCTTTGACTTTGTTGATTTTAATTTCGTTCTTTCTTGTGCTATAAATCTGTCTTTCTTTACACGTTTAGTAAAAATGCATGCAATAGTAGAACCAGGCGTAGGGATTCCTTGCTGCCGTACCTGTAATTTAAGTTGAGAAATTTTCTCTTCTGCGCTCTCTGTTTGTCATATCCAATAGCTTTCTGCATCGTACAGCTGCCACTTCGGTGGCCTGCCATGTTTCATTAGAGCTTCAAACGACTTGCTCTTTCAGTACAAGTTTGCCTGGGTCTGTTCTGTCCTAAACGTCAGCTTCCCACTGCATCGCACGTCTGTTTTCGAACGTACGCATTGCTATGTATGTGATTACAGCAGACGGTATTGTGTTTTGCGTTTTCTGTCTTTGCTCTCGAGATAGCGATTCGAGGTGTATGTAATGTGTTCTTCCCTTTGTCGGCGTATCGCGGGCCTTAGAGTATGTATCGCCGGCCTTAACGTATGTGTACGTGTTTGCACAAGCTGGTTTCTCCTCTTAGGAAGGAACAAAATACGCCACGTGTTAGTGATCACTAACATTTCGTTGCAGTCAACTGTACCGATCGCAGAAACTAGGAGATTAAGTTGGAACTCACCAGTTTTCGGTACCGTCTGGAGCATTGCTTTGGGGCAAACTAGCAATAAAACCTCGAAGCAGCATTATTTAATAAATGTATTGTTGTATCAGTAAATTTTTCACAATTACAATTATGTTTATTTCCCTCAGATTAAGTATAATATACAGTTCAAAATGTTTCTTCAACAAGCTCTATCTTTTTCACGCTTCCGACGAGAGAAGTAGTGCAACGATTATCGGTCCAGCGCTGTGCATTCCACTGCATGGTACTTGGCACACCTCTGCAGGCAGAACCGGCAGGTGCACAACTCGTACTCCTGGCGAAAGGCTGCGTTTGAAGATACCAGATGTATCAGTAGGATCACAAGGCAGTAATCGTTTTGACGCAAACGTCGCTGTTATTCGTGCGATAGAGCCGCGATCCCTTGCAAGAAATACAAGTACTTACCTTAAACTAAAGACTTACTGCATATACGCTAGAACTATATAATCATACACAAATAAACTGCCGGAACAGCCTTATGGTAGAGCATACAATCTGGCTAGTACAAGCTTTACGACGCAAACTTAGATTATAATTCTACTTCTTGCGCAAATACGCTTGGCAAATTTCGAAATAGAGTCATATTTATTGCATATTCAAGTGCGTTCTTAGCTATGCGCCGCATTTCTAATAAAATTTGTGTGTGTCGGGTCACCGACAGACTTTAATTGCATTTTGTTTTTACGACCTTTTTAGGCCCTTCCAGTAGTTTGTGGTTATCGCTCTAGTTTCGTAATAACGCCAATCAACATCCGCAAATTTATATTTCCATTCATCAAGATGATTCTCGAAGGCCTCCGTTATCGGTAAAGCATAAGTTGCTCTGAGATCCTCCCTAAAAGTGGTGTCGAGAGACAAAATAATTATTAACAATGATATCAACGATTAACTCATTAAAATAGTAGTGTGGTATTGTTACAAGTGTACAGTGCATTCGATTAGCACACAAGCTGATCGAGATTTATCTGACCGTACAATGTGACACATAAAAAGCGGCCTGAACGCCTACTCATGCGATGATTGTGATATAGCGACACGTTATGTACCGAATACCATATGAAAAAGAGCTATTGCTGTTTAAAGCAATTAGTAGTTGAACAAGTTTGCAAACTTACTGTTTCCGGTTGGAATGCTAAAACCTGCCTCTGATAAAACGCTGATTGTAAGCAACTTCTGATATTGACATATATACCAAGCATACAGGGTTATTCTAATACACGGTGAGTACATATTCGAATATATACATAGAAAGCTCGACCCACGCTAAGGATGTTCGTTCAGTTCAAATCTATTTATGCTTCGATTAGAGGCCCGGGGAACCAGGCTGCCACAAAGTAAAGGCGGCTATAGAAAACGATTCCGCAGAACCTTATGAAGATACTGGACGAAGGAGTTTACAGTTTCTGGTGTGTTCGTCGCAGATATCGCGTTTTGGGCACACGCTAAATCAAAGCTTCTAAAGCTACCCCAAATAAACCAGAAAGTTGACTTAACATCTAATCTAAGGCAAGCACGATTTTTTGCAAAATATTTGGAGGCGATAAATCAAATAAATTTGATTTTGCAACGATTTCTGTTCTTCATTAAAAAAAACGATAGCGTAACTAAAACAAGCTAGCCAATCTTAGATGTCAAATTTAACTATATCATTAGCAAACTTATTGTGCTTCTAAACCAGTATCATTGATACAAATAGTTTCAGATTTGTCGTTGCAAAAAAAAAAAAAATATATATATATATATATATATATATATATTCAAGTGCGTTAAAAATAGTTTCCATTATATTTTAAATTATATTAATGATAAACACTAGATAAGTGGTTAATGAAAAAAAAACGTTGACGCCACTACAAATTCTGATAGCACGAAGGCGGACTAAACGTTTTCAGGACAGTGATCGTTGGCGGCCGGACGGCACAATACCGCGTAGGTTAAGGGCAGTACGCTGTGTTCGGGACTCAATAAAAGTGTAGGCACATCTTATGCGTAGTGAAGGAAAATTTCGTAAAACACAGGGCCAGTGTTCGAGCTTTCAAGATCCTACTTGGCGCAAATAAAGGTCGGTAGCTAAACGAGCCACTTATGGAAGGGGCTGACTTTAAACATCGTGAGGCAACCTACCGTCGCAGTAAAAAATATCGTTCTAATATAGGTATACTAAGGTGAATGCTGTCTGGAAATATATATTTATACCTAACGAGCAAGGTGAATTAGTGGCAAAGTCATTGTCTTGCATCCAGGAGGACCTGGGTTCAAGATTTGGACCTTTTTGCGGTTTTCAATTTAAACAAAGTAAATGGCAGAGTGAATTATAATCGACCACAATCGGACAAAAACGGGGAACACAGATGTCTTCATAAAAATACATGGTGCATTATCATTCAGCCCCCATTATCACATTTATCATATTAATATATGAGTGTCTATATGAGCGTGTGTTTTGAGTACGATACGGTTTGCGGTGCCATCTAAGTGCAATAGAAATGAAAGCCTATTTGTCAACGTCTATGTGTGTCAATGTTCTGAATTCGAGTACAGTGAGAAAATCGTTGCAACTTCTACTATGATTGATTGATTGATTTATTATTCGCTTGGCATGCATACCTAAATACACATGTCACCCTTTTTTATCAGGGGCGCTTAGAGCGGCAGCATATATGTTACCTATGCATCTGAATAATCAATGTACACTTCCATACCTACTGAGTATTTGCTCTCCATTGGGACAGCCTCTTCTTTGTAATATCGACCAGGTCCTTTCTAACGTTTGGTCCTAGAGCTAGGGCATCCGACAGCTCTATATCTCTGCTTCCCCCTAGGGCTGTACATTCTTTAACAATATGCTCAATTGACTCATTCCCTAGTCCACATGCTCGACATTCTGTACTTTGTCCCTCCATATATTTAGCTCTTTGTATCCTTGTATCCAACATCCCTGCCCTGGCATCTGCCAATAGCCCGCTCGCTTTTGAATTATCGTATACCCATTCTACCCCGCCCCTTTCCGTCTTTTCCTTTCCATATATACTTGCCAAACTCGATCTGGAACCCATCGCCAATTTCCATTTGCCTGTATATGACTTGTTCACCCTCGATTTCACCATCTTCTCCGATGTTATCTCCGACTACTATAACTAGTTACACTATAATATGGCATTAACCATCATAATAATTGTCTCGTTAAATGTGTATATTTATACGCATGCACTTATCTTAAAGATCTTGATATGCGCACACCGTAGGTTACTAACTATAATATATACATGTAAAGTATTTTATACTTGTATGAAGTTGTATGTAAATGTCAATGTGATCTCTGACAAACCCGGCGCAAAAACTGCGCGTGCCAATAAATTGTTCAAAACGTGATGCCTGTTGGACTTGTGGCCAGCTACTCGGCGATATTCTAAAACAAACTGTTTACTAGTACGGGGGCGTGTTTTCATCGAGGCGCGGAATTTGGGCCCGCTTTTTGAGACGGAGGCTTCTCAAACCGTTCAGTCGGCTTTAACTCATACGTGATGCTAAGGTTCTTGCTACCAATAAAAGGACAGCCACGTAATCGCCGTGTTGTAAAGACAACGACAACCACGAGCTAATAACCGGACATAAAATTAAAAACAAACAAAATTGTGAACAAAACGTGATATAGCCCACCGCATCATCGGAGCATCATGAAAACTACGCAAAACATAAAAAATAAGATAATGAACAAGAGCAACACCAGTCGATGGGAAAATATTGTTGCAGATCGACATTTTTTTAGCTTCTAATCAACAGCTAATAATGACAAATTAGAGTATGACAAGATAATAATAATAATGATAATGATAATAATAATAATAATAATAATAATAATAATAATGATAATGATAAAGATAATGATAATGATAATAATAATAATATAATAATAATAATAATAATAATAATACAAGCCGTCTCCTCGCCGGGTGCAAGCGTATGGCTACACGCCCTCCCGAGTCCTCAACTGGGTACTCTTTTAGACGATGAGTCTACACAAATATTGGTCGGTTTGAGAGTGGGAGCAGAACTGGTTTCCCCCCATCGCTGTGGTTGTGGTGACGAAGTCGACTCCCTAGGCCACCACGGTCTTTCTTGCGTCCAGAGTTCAGGCAGGATCGCACGCTACTCGGCCCTGAACGAGACGTTCTGCAGAGGATTACGGTTGGCAGGCTACCCATGTGTGCTGGAGCCCCCCGGTTTAGTCAGAGATGACGGAAAATGGCCTGACGGAATGACTATGACCCCATTTGATTGGGGCCAGATGCTGGTGTGGGATGCGACTGTTACCGACTCTTTAGCCCCTTCAATGGCCGGTTCTGGCGCAGCCCGCCCTGGGCATGCGGTTGCCTTAGCGGAAACAGCCAAGTGCAGAAAGTACTCAAGCCTGGACTATCCCCACTTGTTCTCACCTCTAGCTTTTGAGACGTTGGGGGGAGTAGGGTTGCTTACCAAAAAATTACTCAGAGACGTCGGGAGAAGATTAGTGGTTGCTACAGAAGACAAAAGAGCGGGGGAGTACTTACTGCAGCGCTTGTCGTTGGACGTTCAGAGGGGGAACGCTGCGTCGGTGAGAGGAACTTTGGCCAGGTGGACCAGCCCCAGCTTGGACCTAGAGCCTTGAGTTGTTTATTTTCAGTTCGTTCAGTGACACATTGTGATAACAGACAACATGGACAAATAAATTTGCCGGCGGACATGGACAAAAAAAAATGTCGGTCCATATAATAATAATAATAATAATAATACTAATAATAATAATAATAATAATAATAATAACAACAACAACAACAACATTCTACACCAACGATAATATCTCACTTCACAGATATCTGCACTTTGCTAGATCACACAAATTGTCAGCAGTATGGCTAATAATGATAGTCGTGAGTAGTCAGTCAGACTGCCAAAGTAGTCAGTCAATAGATCAAACTCCCGCGTATCGCCGCGCCCAAACCGAAATCTGCGCCGACGGGTTGCCTTATCCTTACTCTGGCCCAGGCCTAGCCACTTCGGTCCGGGCCAGGCCTTTGGTACGACGTGGAAAAGCTGGTTCGGTTGGGTAGGCGAGTTGAAAAGCGCCGGCCCAAACGGGGCTGATAATTGACATCGACGACCGAGGACGAGGACGGCGCCTGCGTAGAACTGGAACAGAGTAAAGGAGCGCGGCAGTTCGGCGGAGAGTGTCGCCTGTGCACTCGCGTGTCGTTGTGTCTCGCTCGTGTTCCAGTTGAACTGGAGGTGGATTCAAAAGTGGGCGGCAAATGCAAAACAGCCACTCAACACAGAGAGACAGAGATAGCGTGCAATAGAGAGAGATTGAGAGGGACAGGCAGAGAGTCTGCCGGACATTACTACTGTAGGTCCTTTTCTACTAGCAAACCTGCAGGTAGATAGATATAGAAACGATGTCGGTGGCTAAAGCGGCCGAAGGCGGAACACATTAGTGGTAGGCGCGATCAAGAATCGCCTTCGTTTGTATTGGCCGGCCGCTATTACATACACACACACACGTATATATATATATGTATATATATATATATATATATATATATGCGCCATCGTTTGGTCTTCTCGCCAGTGTCGTGGTGGTGGAGCAGCAGCGGCAGAAATCGTCATTGTCATTGACATCTCCATCAATCAACCAGCACTGCTTTTTCACCTTTTTCTGCTTCTACTCTTTTCCCTTCTTCTAACCTGCCGCTTCGTCGGTAGCGCAGTTCTCGCACGTCGTTGCTGCAGGTGCGGTGTTTCGCCTCGGCTTCTGGTGGTTCTATTCAGGCGCCGGCGTCGGGCCGCGCCCGTGCCCGAGGTCCGGGGTGGGCCTCGTAGCCAGGTCGGCCTGGCCCATTCGACGGAGTATTCACATGCAAATCGGCAGGCGCCAGGTCATCGGTGTCGAAACTGCTCCGCGTTCCGCCTTCTCTCACCTTGTTGCGTTGGTCGCTCGCTCCCCGCAGACTCGCTGTCCCTCCGCCGGGGGGGGGGGGGTGACCAAAACGATCGAGTTCAGCAGCGATGATTCCTCGAACAGCAGCCGCAAAAGCTGTACGGCGAGGGCGACGCGGCATTCGGCGCTAGTTCATGCTGTCGTCTTCGCCCCCCCCCCCTCCTCCCTTGAACAACCTTCGCCCTTCTCCTATTTTGTCTGTCGTATACAACAAAAAAACGGCCTTTCAATACTAATATGCATACATATTATGTCTAAATAAATATACTAGTAAAATGCATGCTGGACTTTAAATAGCCATTAAAGGTGCTCGACGGCGGTTATTTTCACTTTCGAGACAAATGGCCGGAGCTTACCATAGATCAAGGCACATATATATATATATGTTTTTGCCATTTTGATTCGGCAGAATGCGGTCGTGTTTTCCCGGGAGATTCCATAACAGGAATTGTTCTACTACGATTTTGGTAGCGATAGTTTCATTAACGAATGTGTGCGTATTGAGTGCTTGATTAATGTATAGTGTACGATCGGAGATACTTTGATCGCGTCTCTGAGGAATCGGATCCCTTTTGAGCCCTCCGGCTGTCTTTGTTCGATTTGTTAGCGCCATCGTAGATAATAAGCTTACAGTTAGCTGCTCTTTTGTAGCTTACATGAGCCTACAGGCCGTTAGGGCCTAGTGGAGTGATTATCGACTACCACTTAGCAACACCGTGCTCGGTGTTCAGTTTTGCACGCTCCCTTTTTAGCACTGTTGCTAGTTTTGTGTCGCGACGCTCACCGCCTGTATTGAGAGCAGCACGACCGGAGCAGACTGCGCTACAACAGAAACGGTCTTACATCCCATGCCCGATTGTGATGTGGAGTGCGCTGTCGCCGACAACGACGACGACAGTGATGTATTATTGCATGGTCGTGTTGACTGCAAGCGGCGCAGGTAATCTGATGTCACAGAGAGAAACAGCGGACGACACGGGCTTGGAGGAGTTCCAGGGGGGGTTTACCCAAGTGCCTTCGCAGAAGAAGAAGAAGGGAACCACCTCACGCAAGCAACGATAACTCGATAAGCTTTGGTGTAACATCGAAGCCATCACCATTTTGTTCAATATTACATTTCGGAGACAACCAGCTGTCAAGTCGAATACTTTATTATTTTCTGAAGTTTCGATACCCACATTCTTCAAGGAGATCTACGCCATGCTGCAAAATTGCTGGTGATCAATTAGTCAATTGCGGTCGAAGTGAAAGACGTGAAGAGTGTCGGTGAAATACGCTGCTTAGAGTGCCAAGCCTTAGGGGGTGCCCCACATCGGCTATTCCGGCCGTTACCTCATTTACCGATAGGATCGAGGGGGTCAGCCCAGTGTTCATCGAAGTCGAGATTGCACGCGAAGTGGCGGAATTTGGTTACCCCCCATGCGCTTCGGCTTTTGTCACTTGGCGGGACGGTACCACTGGCGAAAATAATCCTAGACAGTTCTCGCCAGCCACCGGCGTCCGTCTTTCTCAGCCATAGAGATTACCCGGTACTCCTAGATCCGGGCCAAATAGGGATCTGCTTTAGGCCTGGCTAATGAGAAAGCCTGAAACGCCTAGGAAAAACACATGAATCCCAGAGATTTGATCATATTATATAGTTCCGTCGTTTATGGTGATTGGTGAGGTTGTGTCTCGTGCTTGAAGTGTGAAAATTTTGCGTCTTGAGGCAGTCTGACTCTTCGAACTCTTTATCACTCATGTGTGAAAGTTACCCCACAACACAGTGCACTCCTACGTACCATTGAAACCGCAGCCATTCGACGTGAATTTGTACATTTAGTTATCTAACCTTTTCGCCAGTGTTACATCAGCACCAAGGATAGCTGAAGTTCGATCCTACACACCTCTACTCTTGTTTCTGCTGTGTCTGAGGTGAATTAAAACGCGGGCAGTGGCTCTCGTGTGGTAGGTACGGAACTCGAGATATCAGCTGAGTTTGACAGCAGTGTTGTTATCTATCGAACAGATATCACAACAACCAAACAGGTGTTCGTAGTGAACATATGTCGACGCGAGATACTTCAGCTCTAAAGCGAACGATGCCGGAAGATAATACAAGTGCCAATTCTAAAAAGGCTCGTACTTCATCGAAATGCCCGAACTGTGCTCGCACTGTAAGCAAAACTGTATCGTCCATCCAATGTACTGGGTGTTCTCTTTGGGTCCACCTTGCTAAGTGCACCAATTTCACCTATCTCGAAGCTAAGAAGGATGAAATAATGAAGAATTTCAAGTGCCACAACTGTGAACCCCCTCCTCTCAGTGACTGTGATGATGAAGAGATGCCAACTAATGAAACCGATCTGGTGACGATTGTCAAATCTCTAGTCGGTCAGGTTCAAAGACTGAACTGGACAGTCCGCACATTAGTGTCAAGAAATGACACATTGCTTGAGCGGAACCAAATGTTAGAGAAAAAGTTAACCAAGTTCCTTAGTAACAGAGATGCATCGTTGAATAAGAGCATCAAAGCTAGGGGTACTCGCTTTGAAAGCCCACCCAGAGGTAGGGGGAGAATGATCACATCTGTGAATCGCTCACCAAGCCGATCTCTCAGCAGATCCCAATCAAGAGGGCGTCAACAGAGTATTCATCAGCAAGCGTCAAATCAAGCAAGAAAGACTGCAGCTGGTGGCAAAGAAAATCGAAATCCAAGACGAGTACTCGTTGTTCAAAACTGCAAGGAACAACGTCCTCATGCCTTACCTAGTGCCTCGGTGCGTCTGCACACGGAACGTATCTTTGTATCCGGACAAGAGCCAGGCCTGAATGCAACAGTACTACATGACCACCTGATGAAGTCTGGGGTGTACCCCATCGTGATTAAGAAGCTGAAAACTCGTTTTGCCCATTATAGCTCTTTCTATGTTGAAATCCCTGACACTGATGTGGATAAGATGTTTAACGAAGATATCTGGAATGAAGGTGCCATAGTCAAGATCTTCAACGGGCGCCTTCGAGAGGCTGATGTTATTGAGCGACATCCATCCCAATGACTGAACAGAACATGCCAACGGACATCAATTTTAGACACGGACAAGCTTTCTTATAATAATTTGACTCTTAACAGTAACTCATACTCTGATTTTAAATGTATATCCTTAAACGCGCGATCGCTGGCTAAACCAGGAGCGATTGACTGCCTGCACGCGTTTATGGAAATAGAAGAAATTGACATCGCGTACGTAACGGAGACGTGGCTGACCGACAAGGTAACGTCCGCTGAACTGAGCGCGGGTGGAAGATATGAGGTGTTTCGTAATGATCGTGTCGGCCAAAGTGGTGGAGGCGTCTTACTGCTAGTGAATTCCAAGGTTCCCTGTGCCGAAGTCTCCCGAGGTAGCTCATCTTCCGAAACTATCGCAGCTGACGTGCTTCTGCCTGATTGCAAGATTCGACTCGTCTGCTCGTATTTCAGTCCGACAGGATCGCGCGCCGATCAGGAGGAAAAAATGAAGAATTTGGTTGCTGATCTCAACGCACTCGTGACTGATGATGTGAGTGTTGTTATCTCTGGAGACCTCAATCAACCGGGAATAAATTGGTCAGATTGGCGTTGTTCGTCATCACGACGCTCTGATGAATTGACAGATGGCGGAGAGCTTTCAGTTGAGGAGATGTTTCTTCAGTTCTGCTGCGAAGCTGGTCTTCAGCAGCTGGTATGCACCCCGACCCGCGGACTGAATATACTGGACGTTGTTCTAGCTGCTGACGACTCAGTTGACAACATAGCTGTATCGACCGCGCCAATCACCACTGATCATAAAATGATCAAGTTCACCATATCGCGCGGTCCGCCCATGCCTGAGACACGCACTGACTGGTGGGACTACGGCAAAGGTGACTACGAAGGAATGATCACAAATCTGATTGCGACTGACTGGAATAATTTCTTCGTTGCCTGTCCTGACGTAGATAGCATGTATAATAAGTTTGTAAGCTACATGCATTTCTTGCTTGAAATATTTGTACCTCGGAGGACTTCGGATGCCGAGAGTAGACTAAGCTTTGATATCCAACGGATTACCCGACAATTGAGCAACGCAACGCCGGAGAGAGGGCCTGCATTGCAGAAGAAGCTGCAGAGGATGCTCCATAGAAAACGTATCATTGAGGAGAGCAGTGTTGCTCAGTCTGCCGCTCCCAGCGCTGTCCATAGGTATGTTCAAAAACGTATGAAAATAAAAGACACGCTGACCTCAATTAAGCGACCAGACGGATCTACTGCAACTGAAGACCGTGAGAAAGCTGAAATTCTCAGAAATGTATTTGCCGCAACCTACCCATCGCACGCCGAGCTGCAATCGCGCAACACTAACGCCGCTTTCCTCTTAAATGAGCCCTCCAGCGTGCAGGTGGTGAATAACGTTGACTCTTCACCAGAGAACCTCGAACGGCATCTGCGCGGATTAGCCAACAAGCGTAGCGCCACCCCTGACGGTATCCCGGCCATTGTTTATAAGAAGTGTGGCTATGATGTATGCGTGCCACTCTCAATTATTTTCCGCCGGTCTCTCGAAGAGGAAAACGTACCTAATCTCTTTAGATATGCCATCGTATGTCCTGTGCATAAGCGTGGCGATAAAAGCGACCCTAATAATAAAAGGCCCGTCTCGCTGACCTCCGTGCCTTGCAAGCTCTTTGAGAAGGTCATAGCAGAGGAGATCTACAGGAATGCAAATGCGCAAGGTCTAATTTCGAGGGAACAATTTGCATATCGTCCCGCTCATTCTGCTCTTCTTCAGTTACTTGAGACTCAAAATGATTGGGCCCTCTTTATAAATGACGGAAGACCGTTTGACTGCGTGTATTTTGATTTTAAATCTGCTTTTGAGAGTACCACGCACTCTAAGCTACTTAATATTTTTCCACAGTATGGAGTGGGTGATCGTATAGCTAATTGGATTAAGGCTTTCTTAAGTGATAGACTCTTTAGGGTCAGAGTCAACGACTGCCTGTCATCTACGGCTCAAGTTACCTCGGGCTGCCCGCAGGGTACCATTCTCGGCCCTTTAATGTATATACTGTATACTGACTCATTGAAACATGTAATACCTCAAATCGTTCATGTAAAAATTTATGCTGATGATGTCAAAATGTATATACCCGTAGATAATAGAAGCAACTTAGTAATTTTTCAGGAAACGCTAGACAAATTTATGGAGTGGTGTAAATGCCTCGATCTTAAACTATCTGTTAATAAATGTGCTGTGCTACACTTTGGTCACAATAATCCTGCACACAAATACACGCTAGGCTCTGAGGAATTAACTGTTAAAAAGGCGATCAAAGACTTGGGAATACTGACATCTGATACCCTGAACTATACACCACATATACTTGAAGTGGTAACGGCTGCTACAAGAAGACTAAACTGGATATTGCGCTCGTTTGTGATTAAAGACGCTTCCCTGTATGTTAGACTGTACAAGCAATATGTTCTCCCAGTCCTAATTTACGCCTCACCTGTATGGCATCTAGGACTTGTGTGTGATCAAAAGATTCTGGCTAAACTTCATAAAAAGTTCATAACGCGTGTTGCCTACCGCTGCAACATTAGCAGAAATAATGTTGAGTGCATGGACATTGCCGTTATATTAGATAAGATTGACAGATATACGTTTACCAGCATATGTAAGCAGCCTGATAGGTTTAATAGGTTCTTTGAAGTCATGACGACGATAACTCGATCTGGTATGAACATTCAAGCTAAAGCTGTAGCCAGGAAAGAAATCGTTAATAGAATGTTCGCGTGGCGCACAGCCCGCAAGTGCAATCATGTACAGCCAAACATATAAATCGCCAGATGGCGCGTTTGTTATGAATTTTTGATAATCCTCAATAAAGCCCCCCTGCTAAAGGGTGTGTAAATAATAATAATATTGCTGATTCCCGTTGTGACTCCCCGAAGAGCGTGAATAGTCAAAGACCTGCAGAATCCGTTTTACACCTGTGGATGGCCTTCCTGTAAGCAGGATTAGGAGGCTGCAGGGGGTCTGCTTCAGCAGGTTAGAGCAGTCCCCGGTGAAGCTTATTTCCGTAGTAAGCAAGTTAAAAGAATTCGCTTTAAAATGACGAAGCATGCCTACAACAGACAATCGGTCCATGCAGTCGAAGCCGTATAGGGGCCCTGCTTAACTTGCGGACTTTTGTTTACAAGGAGAGGCAAGCGTCGATGCCAAGTACAAAAAGGTCGCTCATAACTCGCTCACACTTACGACGAGTCACAGCCCTTATACTCTCAGTTGACTTCGGGTGGGTGAATTATTGTTACTAAAGATGTCACTTGAGGCCTACGGTTGGTCCGCGTTGTGCCGAAGCCAGTACTTACACAAGTAACGGAAGAGTTCACCAAGATAATGTGCTGAGTCGCAGAGGTTAACGAAAACGCGGTCTCGCTTTTCCTGTTTTTCTTCGCGCCGGTTTTCCTTTGCCTCCTCGAGGTGGGAAGGTCGGTTTGACGATGGTAGCAGATATAACTGCTCAATAAGGATCATCTTGCCTTCTTCTTCCGCACGGTGTCATAATGTCGCAAACTAAGGTGCAGCAGGGAGACCCACTAGGCCCTCTCTTGTTGTGCCTGGCTATCGAAGAGTATTGCTCCTTCAAGCGTCTTCTCGCATGGTACTGGAACGGCGGTGTTCTGGGCGGCGACTACTTAGAGAGTCGTCAAGTTCGTTAAACAGGGTGACCTGGCCTTAACCCCGAAAAGTGTGAGGTTCATGCTGTAGGAGGTGCTACTGGCTCTAAAGTGCTGAAGGCTCTCCCAGGGACGGCTGAACAAGAATAGACGAGTTGAGGGATAATAGAGACATAGTGAAAAAACAGGTAAGACAAAAGATAGAAAGAGACGGTAAATAAGGAGCAAAGTGTGTGCGTATATGTATGACCACACGAATGACGGGCACCAGAGGCTGCCCTGTATCATCAGGGCAGACAAGAGAGCAAGGCGCCAGGTCAGCACCCAAGTGCAAGTCTTCGCAAGTTGGTCCCTAACATCAAGGACTGGCTGGACCGACCCGGTGGGGAGTTAACCTTTGACGCCTCCCAGATTTTGACGGGGTATAAACAGCACCTTAAGCAGAGCTCTATGCTCTGTTGGCATAGCGTGCGTCCTAAGACTCTTCGCACTTGGCAGGGAGCGTAAGAAAAAAAACTGATGCTCTGGCCTGGAGCGACTTAATAACAGTTTGCTGGCTACGGTGAGGCGTTGGTAAACCTATTTTCGTATCTGTAGACGCACGTCAGTAGGCTCGTTTTGTTTGGGGGCAGATCTGGTGCAAGCTTACACCTGCGTCTGCTGAGACTTTGTCCGGCTAGATTGGCGTTATTGGCACCGTCAGCGCAGGGAAGCACCTTAGAAAGACATCTCCATCTTGGAAGAAACATACCAGGCTTAACAGGGAGGGTCGGAAAAGGCCTGAGGGTCTGACCTTAACTCCGTTTGAGAGCGGCTACATGCTTAATTGAGACGCAACGTTACTGATTCATCAGCCCCTTTAATGGTCAGTGCTGGCGTGGCCCGCACCGGTTATCCTTCAGCTCTTGCCAAAGTAGGCAAGATGAGGAAGTACTAGAACGTCGGGTACCGGTACAGGTTTTGCCCACTTGCCTTCGAGAATTTCGGTAGGCCTGGCCCAGCTACCCCCGTTTACTGCAGAATGTCGGCAAGCGGCTGATTCGAGCCAGCGGCTCGCAGAAAATCTTGTGAGGTGACATCACACCAAAATGTCAGGATGAGGGCTACACGGTGGGACGTACTAAAGTGTCTCTTAAAAAGCAAACGACACAATAACGTCGGTTAACTTGGTAACCTTGGGAGTTTGGCGTGAGCGCGAAAATTCCGGTCGTTCGGAGAAGCTGTCACTCAAACGTTCCAAGTCTCGACTTTCTCCTCGAGTCTTCCCTCGATCTCTTTATGAGCAACCTCCCCGTTTCCGGTGTCTGGCTTCTACATGGCACATGCTCTGGCTTTTTGCTTGTCTGATGAAGTTTTACCGTGTGCTACAGCGGTTGGGTGTTATGGAGACGATGGTTGTCGCCGAGGATATTTTTTAAAGATGAACTGGAAATTGCGGTACGCTCAAGCGGACATCACCGCAGGGAACTCTACTGCAAACGTGGGCCGGTAGTGTGTGGTTCCAACCTGCTAGACACCAGTCATATGCCAATCCCCGCATCCGGTCGAGAACTACATGTAATAACGGTTGTTCTTCTCCTTGGCGCGCAGGATGTTCTCCGTAGTGCGAGCACTGCTGGGCCAGTCGTCACGTGACTTAATTATAAGCTGTATGAGCGTTGCTGGGTGCCGTCATTGGTCCTGGGTAGGCCCGCACGCTGAGAGACCCATTCCGGGCACCACAAACTTGTATGTTCAGACGTGTCCACGGTTTCGTTTTGGCAGCACTTGCAGAATGTAGATGGAGAAAGAAAGTAGGACGTCAACTTTGCCATCTGACCGGTACACCTAGGCCCTGATGTCCGGGATCAGAGTCCTTACCCGGTGGCCAGGCGCTCCGCCCTGAACAGAGTCCCATTCGGCCTGCCAAATATCGAGGGTTATTTTCCTTTCCTCCGCTTTTTCCTTTCCAGGGTCTTCCTACAGGCGACGTCGTTCATTTGCTTTCAAGTCCCAGGGGACTGTACTAGCCAGAACAAGGACGGCCGCTGTGCTGACTGTTCCATAGGCCATTGTAATCCGCAGAACAGCCACTTTTTGCATAGCGTTGCGCTCTTGCTAGTTGTAGATACTGCGGCTGATCGTCGAGGATATGGTTCCGATCCAACGACGCCGTCTCAACATAACAGCAGAATACGTTTCTCCCTTACCGCAAGAGCACACTTTTGCACTGGCTAAACAATTGACCGAATCGATAGAATAAAAACTATATATTTTCGACACTCCTATTACTTGCGCTAAAGGCTATAATAGTCGATTGGACCAGCCCGACGCCTGCGTACGAGAGCTTACTGGATGCCTGATGTTAGATGCTAGTTCATCACAGATGCCACCAATCCAACGCTCGAGGGCCATCTGGGATTATCCGTAGTTGACCTGTTTGCTACGAACTTAACACCCGAACAGATAGTTTACCTAGCCAACTACAATCCCATGTTCTATGGAGTTATTTCCGTGACCAAGTTCTAACCGTGGTTAGACTTCTCTTTCTGATCGTCGTCATGGCAGTTTTGCGTCAGCCATCACTGGCCAAGCACATCAGCATTTAGCCGCCTCAAGCACGACTCTACGATGTATTGCCTGTACCATCAGTCCCGGAGAAGCATGGATTTCGTCCCGGCATATAATCGAACTTGTATCGTGTGCTGAATACTACCGGATAATAGAGTATGGCAAAAGCTGTTTTTATACTAACTACATGTAGATTTCAAAGCTACCTTCGACGGAACTTCACAGGCTAAAATTAAATCAATTAGACCAAAGCTATGGAATTTCAGAAAGCGGGTCCACAGGAAGTGTATGATGAGTTAAGATTGTACTCCACACCTCTAGTGTGCATGAATAACTTGTTATACATTAGGTTTTGTCTGTCCTCATACGGCCAAGATGAACCATACCTCTATGGTTCATCTTACTGAATAAGTGCGTAAAGTTCTAGTTGTCAGCATAGGTAGAGGAAAGCCTTCTCTCCCTGAGTACAGCAATCCGTACATTCGCCTTGAAAATTGCACCAATAACCTCATATGGTTTGTAATTACTGGGATAAGATCAGTGCACTCCATCTACAGAAACTCGACAAGGCCAAGCCTGCTGTGCTTAAGAGAACCCTTGGCCTACACACAACCGCTCAAAACTGCCTTATCTATTTGATTAACAAAACACAGCTATTCGTTGATGATCTGTGGCGTTAATTCAGTCTGCCTTGAACATCGGCCTACACAGCGTTCATTTGTCAATAAAAGGAGAAAATGGCCGGGGTAAATCCCAATTTTTCTTAACCAATGTCATGACACGTAAGTCCTGAAAAGGCTTAAGTCACGCGAATCGACACGTTGTAACTCGTTGCACCGTACATAGATTCCATCATGCAGTGTGCAGAACAGTGCGTGTTTACGACCATGGTAAACTATGTATGTATGACAATGTGGAAATATTATGCTGGTAACTGTTTGAGAATATTCTCAGTAAGCAGCTTGCTTAAGTAACTGTAATTGCTGTTTTAATATGTTTTATATCTAACGCAGGCGATTAATAAGCCAAACGGATTACTTTAACCGACATGTCCAATTTATTGCGATGGCCTTCCTGTACCTGCCATATTCATCCAGTGGCTCTGCTCGCCGCTGCATATACCTCTGAAAAATGCCAATTAAGATTGATTTGCACTCATCCGCATCTACAAATTAATTCTTCCAGTCCGCACACGTTTTCACTACTACGTCACGATTGTCAGATGTCACAATCGGGTTACATATGTAAGTTTCGTTAACAAAACAGTGTTTGTTTGGCCCTCCAATCAGCCCTCCTCCTGTTGCGCCAGCTCCAATCTCCATACAAAAGCCGCTATTGACAGACTCTGCCTATCGCTAAATCGCTCCAGGGCAGCGGCAGCAGTTTTTAAGTTTCCTTCCCTCTCTCCGGCCGTTTGAAATTAGTTTTCCCGTTTTTAATGTCGTTGTTAATATTATTGTTGCTTCAACACTGTCAACTAAGCATAGTTGTTGATGATCGTCTTCAACACCGCACCTGTTCACTTTTCCACACAGCTATTTTTGCACCCATTATGGCAATTTTTTCGGGTCGCAACGCCCACGATTACACAATCCAATATTTGCAACCACAAAACAACACACCATTCAAATTTACCACAGTACTTGGTCATTCACCATCACGATTGACATGGTGCATACCAGCTCAGGGAACCGGAACAAAAAACTGGTTGTGTTTGTTACCTCTGCTCCGAAGTATAGGCATAGGGTACAATAAGGACAGAATGCACATACGTTTTAGATCGTCGCATAGTTCGTCGCATAGCTGTAACCAATATTTATCTACGCTTCTTCTGCTAAGGCGAAAACATTCCTGTTCCTGTTGCGCACAACCTGTCGCCCCTACTCCTACGCTACCTCTATCTTCCCATTTTCCCAAACATGTCCGGTCTAACACTCCCAAATGTTTTTTTCCCGCTGGCTCTCAGATAACATTTAAAGTCCACGGATTTATTTTGCCTTGCTTTGTAAGACGGACCCCATAAGTACAAATGTGCAACGGTGGGGATTGAACCCGTGCACATACGAGTATATGTCTCCTGCGGTCGCAAGGCGCACGCGAATGCACCACGCTAACTGGCTCGGCGGTCTAGCCCACTTGCACATCCTAGAACCTGTAAGACCACTGTACCTCAACGGACCACATATGTCTCCCAGCATACATAAACAAACCAGATTTGTGTTCCGGAGCAAGCCGGTTTGCACCATAAAAGTCGTGATGATGAGTGAGCGAGACTTGTGGCAAATTTGAGTAGTGTGTCGTTGTATGGTTGCAAACACTAGATTGTGTAATCGTGTGCGTCTTTATAACTGTAAGACATTACAAAATGTTTCTTCATAAAGCTCTATCCTCTTCAAGCTTCCGACGAAAGAAGTAGTAAAACGATTTTCGGTCCAGCGCTGTGAAATATATATATATATATATATATATATATATATATATATATATATATATATATATATATATATGGGTCGTCTATTACGTGACTAGGAAAAAGTAACCTATTTACGGGCGCTTTTATTTTAAACGTAGAAACGGCCATTGGAATTAATCAAAATTCGTTTATAAATGTCTGCTTTTGGCTAGCGGTACACTCTGACTATGGGCCTTCTACCAATTGAGATAATAAAAGGGAAAGGGCCTCTAAGATTAATCTTAAATTAAAAGATAATATAAGGGAAAGGGCCTCTATGATGTCGAAAGAAAGCTGCCGAGTCTCCGCAGCTTTCCTTTCAACATGCTAGCACCTTGTCTACAAAGTTCTTATTTTGGGAAGTTGTATTGTAATCAGCAAATATGCTGAACCGTATTTACGAGCTGGTCAGAATTGGAACGGTACCGACGCCGGAAGGACACAATATACATTTTGCAGAATGTCGTCTGGTTGGCAGTCATGCACCTGTATGTCATGCGGTAGCTAAACTTAGCGCCGGACCACGGGCGAGCACCACCTGTGCTATATTCGAATTGCAGGAGTTCACCGATCGCTTGAGCGCTAAACCAGCGACAGAACGGGTTGCCTAGCTACCCACAACCCTGCTGGCCATCGGCGCTGCAGGTGAGACGAGGTTGTTGGGTCGCTTGACAGCACCTTACTATGTGTCGAGAGCCAAAAAGGGCTTCAGCCGGCATGGAGACAAGTCAATGAGGGTGTCTGTGCCATCTGTGACCTCGTTTCTTATGGTTGCTGTTTAGTTGGGCACATACATGGAAGGAGCAGCGAAGGTGAGTGCGGCGGCGGCGGCGGCTAGAAGACGGAAAGTGCAAGTCACTACTGGAAGACTGAAGACCGTTCTTTGCACGATCTCCGGCGTGCTCTGCAACGGTGCCGTACGGGCACAATGCTCGCACACACAAAACAACACTGCCCTGAGGTTCGCCAGCCTCGTCGTGATATGAGTGTCGTAGTTTATTATTTCTGCTACAACTACTGTAGTTGCTTATACTGCAACTGTACACGCTGCTACGACGATTTAAGCCAAAACAGAGGATTGGGAGGCGGAGGGAGGGGAGGGTGCTGCTTCGAGCATTATTGCAGGCGGTGTGATCCAAAATCTAGCCAGAGAGTGCAAAGCAGTGATATATAGGACACCGCTTAGTAAATATCCAGCATTGATATCGGCGTAATGATTGCTCCGGCCATAATGTCGCCGTATTGTTGGTAACAAAAACGATATCCTAACCATATTGCGTTGCGCCGCTAGATACAATTTATACGGTCTATACATTTATATCCAATTAACATCTAGGTTTGTTTCGTATACACTCACTCAAACGCACTCTTTTATATATATATATATATATATATATATATATATATATATATATATATATATATATATATATATATATATATAAGCGTATGTACGAATATCGGAAAAACCAAGATTCTGGTTCCTGCCGATATATATATATATATATACATACAGGGTTTGCCGGAAAGTTTTCGACTGCGACATAAGGAATTATAAAGCTCGGTAAAGCAAATCTTTTTCCAGTGGTCTCTGAGAACTCTTGCTTCGGAGTGAGCGTGAAATTACTACAATTAATGACACTGGTGTTTTAGCCCGACATAAATGAAGTTATTTTTTGTAGCCTTTACGTTCAATATCTCAAAATTATTACCCTACGACCAATCACCGCGCTCAAAACTAACACATTCAGGTATTTCATGCTGATCATTTTGGTACCAAATACATGGCAATGCGAGTTGTGATTGCGGAGTACTCGAGATTGAGTGCATACATAAATGGCCTACTCCATCAGATAAAGCACTCTAGGTCATTTATGCATGCACTCAATCTCAGCATGCCCTCAGAGAAATCTTAATTGTTCCGCAACCACAGCTCGCATTGTCATACGTTTGATACCAAAATGATCGTCTTGAAATGCATTTACCTGAATTTGAATGTGTCAGTTTTGAGCGCGGTGAGTGGTCGTAGGGTAATGATTTTGATGTATTTGGTATAAAAGCTAATAAACTACTTCACCTTTCGCGAATTCTCTTCTAAGCGGCTACGTCGCATCTTCTGACCGGCGGTATATGATCCTCAGAAGAAACAGAACTTTTTCACGAACACGACGGTGCGCTTATTTTCTTTATTAGAAATCTCTCAAAAGCTTATATATATATTGTCAGCCAAAAACCTTCAGGGCGGTTGTTGTGCCGAAGAGAGACACAACAAAAAACAAAATAAGAAAGAACAATGGTTTTGTAGTAAGAGTCCTATTGTCAATCAAGCAAACTGCGGAATGAAGTCCACGAGACAAGACCGCGATTTGCCCCTTTGCAACTAGCGGGTCTTCAAGGTAAATCCTCACAAGGTGGATCAAAAATGTCGTAACATGGAATGCAATGAATAAACGGACAACGACTTATTATTATTCAAGATAGTCCTCTCGAAGCTTTGCACGAGTCTAGCGATCCTGAATAGCCAGTATACCACGAGCAAAATATTCAACGTCATTAGACACTAGTCTATGGCGTACATCACATAATTTTTGCTCTAATATCTCTATCCCGAGAGATACTTCTTAAGGTTTGCAAGCATACAATAGTCGCTTGTATGCTTGCAAACCTTAAGAAGTTTCTCTTACGGTTCTCTAAACGGTCTGGAGATTATGGGGGATTTTCAAAAAATTTGAAACCTCCGTTAGCGTAATTTGGTCACGACAAAAAAAATCGTGTAGGCGGGCACATTGTTGTGGTGAAACAGCACCGTTTTTCTGCATGTGAAACTGTGCTGTCGCGAGCTGTACTACGATGATGCGTTTTTAAATAAAAAATATAATTAGAATATTAAACTGTTTTTGGTTGTTCAGAACGTAGTGCATTCTCGGTGCCCATACGACCTCTATTAATTAAGGCAATACATTTTATATTTGTACTGTACGCAGGCACATTAGTTCCAAAAACTGCACCTAATTTGGCACTAAATTCCTTGCAATTAAGCCGTGAAAAAGCCTTGTTTAATCATAGGATGGTACTCGCTGTCATCTATTGTCACAAGAGGGTCTGACATGTTTCAATTGCGCTATGGTCGCCATGACAGGCATTTGCAGACAGGGTATGATACAAACGTTTCGATCCACTTAGTACAATAGGCGTCTCTAATTCGAAAGACGTTCTGTACTGAGAATAAAGGCTATCTGTACCTACCACACAGTAATATTCGGCTACCACATTTAGCAGTGTAATAATATTCGTCTTTTTAACTCGCTTTTCGTTCGTCTGCTTTGAACAACAGTCCGTCACTCGTCTGTTTTTGTTTTGTCTAAACGTTCTCTACTTTATTGTCAGCATATTTGACCTGGGGCATAATGTAAAGCATTTTATTTAGCGTCAACGCATTCCGTCGATATCCGCATCTGCTTGTTGGGGCAGGTCTCACAAGTAAGAGTAAATATGACTCTAAAATTGCTTATGGCCCATGTTGCACGTATAGGCCGGCTTGCTACGCTGTCATTATTTACTTTATGAAGTTTGTCTATATAATTGCGTGGCCTGTCGAGTTTCGTTATAATTTAGTTATTGCATTATATATATATATATATATATATATATATATATATATATATATATATATATATATATGGACGGAACACATGTTGATAAGTAAAAACACACATCGAGCTACCTGCGTAAGAAAAATAGCGTTCTCTATAGCGTTTGCACCCTTACAAGACATACACGTTTCTCTCGGATGATCCTTTCTATAAATAGTCGCAATGTGGTTGCCAATAACGCTAGCAATTGAGTGTTTTTTTATTTTTCTTTTAGATCACCGTTGGTTTTCTGCTGGGGGATATGGACCTTTCGTCTGTTGGCTGGAAACCGCAGACTCCAACTAAGCCACCCGAAACCAAGGAGCATTTGTTTATGGCGTTCTGCATTAAATCTGAACTTACTCAACTTGTAACCTGCCTAACTCGTCCAAAAAGTGGCTAGGTTTTGGATCTCATCCTCACTGACAACGACGATGAGTATGAGATCCCCCCTCGCATGTTAAGTCTGATCACATAACTGTCTATTTTGAACTGATCTCAGGCAAGTTGTCCACACCCCCTGCAATCAAGGGTTAATTACATGAAGGCCAATTATAACGCAATTTATGCGACTCTTATGTGTATTGACTGACGCCAAATAATGTCTATGTGCTCTTTCGCCAAAGAGTAATACTAGATCTTTGTTAACATCTCTTTGGACCTTCTTGATTGTTTGCATCGTACCCAATCATCTTCCATCTATGATTGCATCGCTCGACACTTCGCTCGTCTAAGCCGCGAGTCTGAATAATTGCGATTTACGGCTGTCCCGTGGACTAGACTGCGCATCATCTCTTGCCTCCCATACCGTGCATTCTCATGGAAAAGTTATCGTCAGTGACATTTATAGCTACCTGGACTCCTATGCACTCCTGGACCCACATCATTATGGTTTTAGAAGTGAGCGCTTCACTAGAACTCAATTTCTCGAGGTCTGCCATGATTTGGCTATACCGCGTAACAGAGTTATCCCACAGAGCCAATAAATCACACGAGCGTTTGACGGGCTGAGTCATAAGACCCTCTTATCTAAAATGAAAAAACAAGAAGCATTTTATTGTGTAATTTGGATAAGATTAGTAAATAAAATAAAGGTTCTTGGGCCAGGCAAGGCAATTTGCGACATAATTGAAGACTACTTATCTGACAGGCAACAACATACACAATATACGTAATTTTTGAGTAAACCTGTTGTTGCTAATCACGGCGAACCTTAGGGTTCCGTTCTAAGACCAACACTGTTTAATATATACATTTATTTTGCAGTGATGTGAAAATTGTTCCGTTTGCGGATGATACATGCATAATGATAAGAAATATGCAAAAACAAAATAAACCACCATTTAACACCGCCTGCCACGCATGTGCTTTCTTGGGTTGTTATGCAAATTCGAAGGTTAAAAACCGAATTGAACGAATGCAATAATATTAGGCTATGCTGCGTCTCCATTGGCGACTCGATATTAGATCTTAAGATAAATTGCAGTTGTCCGATAATTGGTGAGATACACAGCTGTAAATACATTAGTCCAAAGTTTCAGACTAATAATAAATGGGAAGTTCACATACATATATAGCATTTTAAGACATTCTGACAGAAACCGCAGCTCTTTTTGAGGCAACTTATAATAAAACTTCCCCTACCACAAATGTTGTAAACAGTGTTATAACACACCCATATACAAGGCTTGCGACAAATTGTTCAATGCTTAATTGTTGCCCGGCAAACATAAATGCCAATTTCCTCATCTGTTTAGATTTGTATTAGGGTTACTAAGTAAAGAATGCAGACATCCAAACTTAAATAGTAGATTTGTTTAATTTCGCCGGATCTACTAGACATATGTGCATTTGGGTGAGCCTACCAGCACAACTAAAACATTAAAACTCTAGTAAACACAGTTATGTCATATGTAGGATGTCATTACACTCAAGAGCAGAGAGACACGGGAGATAACCCTTTGTGCAAAATTCCCATATTAGTTACAATTGTTAAAAATGTGTAAAGATGGAAATGTTAAGCTCAATAAGGAATTATTGAATTTAAATAAATTTTCCGTCCGGAGAAGACGGTCTCATAAAAAAAAAAAAAATATATATATATATATATATAAACCAAAGTCAGGCACCAAGTCGCTAGACGCTTCGAACAGTAGAGCGCGTACAGGTTTGCTACCACCTGTACTGGGGTCTACAGAGGGAGGGGGAGGCAACAGGGAAAATATGCGTACCACCATTATCTGTAACCTTTACAACAGGGCATCCACCAGAAAAGATTTTAAACGCCACTGGACACCGCAAGAAGATCGAACACCATGGGGTGACCCCGCTCTCAAGCGGTAACGACCCCGGCCCCTAGAGCGGAACTTGTCTCGGAAAGGCATAGCGGAAAATCTGCGGAAAACAGGTTCGTTAGCTGGATGTCCAAAAATTTGCTTGTAGCATCAGCCTTCGCGAGCTCTCGCGCACAAGTGGGCCGTAACAATGACGTGAAAAGCTGGGCCAACCTTCTGATGTACCCCTTACTGTGTGCTCACAACACCAACCCAATAAACAAAGAGGACTCAGCCGGACTGCCCACATTAGGGAGATAATAGAGGAACATACTAGCCGACGACTTTTATTGCCGCTTAACGCCAAAGTTCGTAGAAAAAATGCAGTGAAGACGAGTCTGTGGCTCGACGAGGTTAGTATATACAAATGTATGCATGTATATATATATATATATATATATATATATATATAAGTAAGTGCACATAAATATGTATATGTATATATAAACATATTTATATAACATTATAAAGCAAGATCTGCGTATACGTCTGTATGTGCATGTTGAACGCCACGCTTTTATGCTGCTAGAGAAAACTCGGTTTAAACGTTGCGACTATGCTCGGCATCTCATCATCAAGTCGGCATATGCTTGCAACTAAAGCAGACGATGCCGCCTGCTTTTTTCCTGTGCGGTTTGCCTAAAGTTGCCAACCATAGTGTGAGCAAATTCGATTACTCCGCGGGCGGCTGCTGCTGCAGTACTGTATTTTCGCACCGAATGTACCAAACGTCCACATCTGGAGCAAACACCGAACAACCAAACACATTTATCCAGTGTTTTTTCTGTTTATCTCCTCTTTACCTTCTACGTGATCTCTCTCTCCCACTCCTCCCCCTCTCTCTCCCTCTTGGTGTTTCTCTCGTTAAGCCCCGCTTCGACAACCCCGCCTTCATTGTAAGAACGGAAGAGTAATGAAGTAGTCGCGAGCAGCGAGCGGACGAAATCGCCGATTGCCGTCGAAGCGGGGCGGACGTCGAAGATGGCCGCAGTGGTCGTCGCCGCTCGGCGTTCGCCGCTGCGACGATTGCGAGACTTGGGTTTTGCGTTTTTCGAAAATGTAAACAAACAAATCGAGCACCCGACAGATAGATAACGAATGAATGGAGCTAAACCGAAACCGAATATAAATTGTGGTGGCCCAAAAAATGAAATATGACCCGCGCTTTTTGAATATAGACAATTTGTTTTTAGTCGGATAACTCTCTGCTCTCTGCGCAGTCGAAGGGAAATGTGTTCTGTGTGTGTGTGTCTTCTTTCTCGTTCTCCGTCCTATCTTTCTTTTTGAATGCTCTTCACATCTTTTTTTTGCTTGTTATTTGCTTTCTGCTGTCGTCAAGCTGCTATTATTTTATTTAGTAGCTCTGCACATTTAACATACGTTACAATTTCGTACGTATTATCACAGAAATGGACACAACATGTATGCATAAATATAACATAAACTTCCAGTTACTAATTGCAGTGTAGCATGTGCTATTGAGTCTGACAACGCAAACGAGTTTTCACATATTCGTTTTTCATATATCGTAATTGCTAATTGGAGGAAAAGCGGATAATACCGGAAGAGCAGCACGGATATAGCAGAAGAAAACCAACTCACTCAGCAATTGAGGACCAGATTCTCGGGGTTATCTGGGATACTCTGTCCAGACTAGAGGCCAAGCCAAGCTTTTACAGGCGGGATTTAAAAACAGCGTTTGACGTAGCATTATGGGATAAGCTAGTTGAAGAACTGGCAAAAAACGGTAGTAACGAGAGAAACGCTAAGGCTACGTATTAATATTTTTAAACAAACTGCGGTGCTGATTAATAATGGGGTCGGCATAGCGGGGGAGGTGTCTCAAACCACTTTGTCAACAAGCGGCTTCTATCTTTTGAATACACATTCTGGAGATGGTCAGAAAGACCGCCATTACAGCTACAAAGATTACATCCCTACTCACCTATGCTTTTCGTTTGGACAGCACATGTCGCCAAGTATGGTAGAATACAATAGCACCTATCGCTAAGTATACAAATAGTGCCTATTGCCAAGTATGGCTTTCCACTAATTTGGGATAACCTGGGTGTCTGTGAGTTGCATTTAGTTGAAGGGCGAAGCTTTTATTTTTTAGAAAGGGGCTTTCCACTATCGAATACGTGCCGGAAAGAACAAGATGGCCCCCAAGAGTGGACCCAGTGTCCTACTTGTCTTGTGGGTGTAGCCCATGTGAAGTGCTCACCACCGCGCACCGATGTAGGGGCAAACAACCCCACTAGGTGTCCAGGATGTCCGGAACTAGAAGGCACCCGCTCAAACGACGCCCCGCTTGAGATCCTGGAGCAGATTAGCCGCCTTGAGGCGGCAAATACAATCCGAGTGTCGGAGCTTAAACAAGTTGTCTCCCAGCTTCGTCCCCGTCCCACCGGAACAACGTAAGCACATCGAAAGTGAAGAACGAAACAAAAAAGAAGGTGGCACAGAACAAAGTGGCACAAGGCATTGGCGGCACCTCAAATGATCCCGCAAAGCTCATAATTGGTTCGAACATCTCATATGCGTCCACCGTCACCCGTACTGTTGGTAAACAAAACCAACAGCAACAACAGTGCCAGGGACAGCAGAGACACCGAGAACAGAAACCGCAGTAGCAGTCGAAGCAGACGCCTCTCGCAAATGTCGCCAAGGGTGTTGTTGATCCTGGTCAACAGCGCCAACAACGGCGAGAAGAGAGAGCGGTTGAGCGGCAGCAACAACAGCGGGAGAAACTAGAGAAGAAGCCGGCGCCGGCAGTAGAAAGTGACGTCACGAGTCCGCTGCAACCGCGCGACCAGGCTGTAGAGACAGACAATGGACTGTACAGAGACAGCCAAGGTAGATCAGCTGGACAGCGAAGGCTTCCCGCTGGTAGAGAGACGAAGCAAAAAGAAGAGGAAGCTCGCGAGTGAGAGTGGCGGATCAGCCAGCAATAGCCCGGAGAAGCAGAATGGACGCCTGGGGCCGACGCAGGGCGATCTCTCTCAAATACACAAGCGAACGATAGTGGAAAAAGGCAAAACTAGCGCGGTAAGGAAGCACCGACCTCTTCGGGAAGGAAGTGCAGTCGTAGACCTAGGTAAGCTAACACTGTGTAAAAACCGTGTGCTGCCTATGAAGACTCTCCGTTTGGAGAGCTTCAGCCGAACAACGTCGGCAGAACAGCTGCGTGGTTGGTTCAAGGATGCGAGGTACTTAATATTCCAGCACGGAAGCACCTGCCGGTGCTGGCGTCTCTGTGTGTGCCTGGCCAGGGACGCGCCCCGCGTCGGCAGCCGACAATGTACTGGTCTAGGCAGCTAGATTTGCGTGTATTGACGCGCGAGTTAGAGCTGCTGAGGTCAACTTCTGGCATCGAGCAAAGCAACCACGCTTTGGAGGCCACTGTAAAGGCGGCTGTAGTCAAGAAGAAGTACAGACAAAGACGGGCGCGGCCCTGGTTTACACAGGCCTGCTACTTAAAACGTCGGGAAGCCTTGGGGCTCCTGCGCCGAGCACGGGCTCTACACCCCGACCCCCAGATAGTTGCTGATTGTAGGGCGCTCTATGGCCAACATAGATCAACCTACAAGAAACTGCTTGTGGGGAATAAGCGCCGGTATGATGATGAAAAGGAGTTCCGTTTGCTTGAGAGAGCAGAGCGCGAACCCCATGTCTACATTGTTCGCCGGCTGAACAAAAGCATGCACAGCATGACAAAGGAGCAGTTGCGGCAGCACTTTACTGCCCTGCTGCTCGATGCAAACGCCCCCGCGCCTAACCCAGTTAATGGGCAACCGCTCACTCTAAAGCAGCACCACATGAATTTGCCGTTTACGGTGGAAGAAGTTGTGCAGATCTTGCGCGGGCTACCCAAGAAAAAGAGTAGTGGTCCTGATGGGATCTATTACGAACATTGGGCTGAGTCGTCCGACGTTTTAGCAGGGGAGCTTTGTAAGCTGTTTAATCAGATACTCAGCGGGGGACACATACCCCAGGTTCGGCACGAGGCCAGGCTTACTCTGCTATTCAAGGGCAAAAACGGTGACAATGTAGACGATCCAAATCTCTACCGGGGTATCGCGTCGGAACGCACTCTCAAGAAAATCTTTGCTAAGTTGAGTATCTCAAGGGCGCTTCCAACTGTGGAGAAGGCCCTACCTCCGGAGCAATTCGGATTCAGGAAGGGTCGAGGTACACAGAACGCGATCCACGTACTCCAGTCGGAAGTTGAACAGGTGTTGGGTGTGCCTGCAAGTCACTTGTACGCCGTCTTTATTGATTGTGTCAAGGCCTTCGACAAAGCTCCTTGTCACCTACTAGTCGATTCATTTCGACTTGCTGGGGTATGTGGATCTTTTCTACGAGTGCTCTCCAGCTTCTTTGCTGAAGACCGTCTTGAAGTAAACGTAAGGGGCAAGGACACCTTGCAGCTGAGTCAAAACGTAGGGACCCCTCAAGGGGACCCTCTCGGTTGCCTGGTATTCTCCTTGCTCATCGCAGACCTAGCCCGCCATGTGCGGGAAGAGTTTAGAAACGCCGTCGTCGTCATGTATTCGGATGACATCGTAGTGGCCCACCGGGATCGCGGTGCCATTCGTCGAATTGTCGGCGACGTAGAAAGTTACCTTCACCGTAAGGGTCTTCCAATAAATTCGCGGAAGACGAAAGCCATGATGTTTCGCCGTGGGGGTCGATTGGCTGCCGCAGACATAATACCCTGTTGTGGCCAACCGCTGTAGTTTGTCAACTATTTCCCGTATTTGGGTCTGAGACTACACTATACGGGAACGAGCTTTACCCAGCACATCGGCGACAGATGTCGGGCGGCTATTGCCTCTATTCACAGTGGAAACAATCCGGCAGTGGAAACAATCAGAGTCAGGCTTAGGTCACCTATTACAGGACCACTTGAGCATTTTTTGTTGGAGTGGCAGGAAAAAGTGACTAACGCCTGTTGGATGTGTACCTCGCCAGGGAGCTTTGGGATGGAATGGCATGCACTAGCCGGCACGTGTATACAAGGTACATTGTGCATGGCTATCATCACTTGGTATGTTCGACCCAAGGATTTCACTAAGTTAGCGATCAATGTCGTTGCCGGTTCTGCTCGCAGATATGCGCTAAATACCACGTAGCGAGCAGCCAGACCCATCGGCGGTCTTTGCACTTTTTCGCCCGGTGGGACGGTCGCTAAGTGTTTAAATGGTATATTATGAACCGTATTGTAATTATGTAACATCTTGAACTGCAATGTTATTGCGAAATAAACAAATATTGAAAAAATACGTGCAGGAATCTGATGAGAATGTGCGCCTTTGATGTATATATGCGGAATTGGCGACTATGCAAAATAAAAATAAGTAATGTGAACATAATGATTTATAGAACAGCAGCAATAATAACTGATTAGTGGAGTGGCCCGCTGAACAATCGGAATCTAGCTACGACCTGACTAAGATCGGAATCTAGCTGCAGCTTATGGATTTGATCACGCTCTGTGCAACGTGGAGAGCTTTTATGAACCACAGAATGAATGACGATGCACACAGTGCCGGACCAAATGTAATAGATACCACGCCTGTCTCTACCGAGCGTCGCCGGTTCGATCCCTCTTATTTATCGTATTTCATTAGAGCAATGCTTATTGTGAAAAGGTAATAAAGTCATACTGCTAAGAGTCAGCGGCCAGCTGCCACAAGGATTATTGGACAAACCTTAGGTATCTCAACATGGGCGGTTAATGTTGGCTGAGGATCAGCCCGAAAAAGTTGGTCAGCATGCTCGGCTCTCGGCGCATGAAGATATGCCTCACGGTGATTCCAAGCCAGTGTCCGGAGAAAGAATAGTCTAGAAATAAAATCACCGTTCTGAATTTATATTTATTTAAGTCTAGAGAAAACTACGGAAAGCTTACTAGAGAGCAAGTTTGAACGACGCACTCAGACCCGGCTCCTCATGGTGGTGCACGGCTTTAGATACAAAGAGTTTTTTTTAACAAAAAGGTAAATACATTTCCATTTTTATTTATTTTTTAGTTTTGAGACACAATGCCAATTATTTCCTTGTTTGCTTTGTCTAAGCTTGGCCGTCATGTAAGCAATATCGATTGTTCTACGGGCCGCCTCATCTTGCAGCCATTGTTGAGCTTCAGACAAGTAACAAATTTAAGCTTTTTGGAATATAGGTTATTTTATTTAATGTCCACAGTATTTAATTGAGTTAACTTAAAACGCCCAATTTAAATTGTTGAGCAGTAAAGCTTAGGCGCGGAAAAAACGTTCGTAGTCGTATTAAAAGATTATATCCTACGCAACCGTCTCTACAGTCTGGACTATAATCACTTAGCCAATTTCTTGTGTTTCTTCAGCTGGGGCTCCTCGACCAAGGAGCAACTAGACTAAATAGAAGATAAAGCCTTCTCGGTAAGATATTTGTGGGAAGGAAACTTTAGCAACAAAGTCACGAATTCCCTGCCCTCTTCAACCAAACACCGCAGTAGTCCAAAATAGCCAATTATGTTCGGCTAAATAAGTATTGCATCGACATGGTGACAACGAATGACATGACGATATGGCTTTCCAATTAAAATCTACTTGTTTACTCTACTTTGTTCGGTTATTTAGACGATGGGTTTCTATCAGCAAGCATGCGATGCGGGTCATTTAATTATTTAAAATAATAAAAAATCGAAAAAGATTAAAGTAAAAAGCGCACATTCGCTAATGGAAATACTTTTTTTTGCCTGACATGTCGGCGTAAATTCAGATGCAGGGGCGCTAAGAACGGCAGTATAAGTGGACATGTTGAGGTATCTAAGGTTTCCCCAAGAGTCCCTGTGGCAGAAAGTCACTGACTCTCCTCGGTATGGTTTAACACCTTTTTTCAACGACGATACCTCGACCAGAAAGATTTTGGTGACTATTTTCTGGGTTGCAGAAGGTATTCTATTGATTGCCTACCTTTCTATAGAAAGAGCGATAACTAGGGAAAAATACGCAACACTCTTAGACCAGCTATAGGAACGCACTTTAGGGCTAGGGCCCGGATGCAGGAGAACAACGTGCTGTTTTCACAACGACAATGCACCCTCCCACACATCTCTGTTTTGCCATCGAAGTCGCAAATTGGCGAGTATCCTTCATAACATCTGGGCTTGGTCTCGTGTGACCTATTATCTGTTTGGAAACCTAAAGAAGTATCTCTCCGGAAAGAGATATTAGAGCAACAATATATGATATATCGCCGTAGACGATCAGTTTGGGTCTAAATATACCGCATATGTTGTTTGTGGTGTAAAGGCTATTGAGGATCGTTGGACTAGATGTGATAGACTTCGAGTGTATTGTAAAATGTGTGCGGGATTTGTCCGTCTATTGCTTGTACTTCATGGTACGGACTTTTATTTAGTATCTGATCTGTCTATATATATATATATATATATACATATAGGGCAAAAGAACGCAGGTACTTAATTGCGACAAACAAAAAATTACCTACATGTATAAAGATAGTCATGGATGTACCCCATTTTTGTCGACGAAAATATTTTGCTAATATGGAGGCTAAGCGTGCATGTTTCTGGATCTTTTTGCTGATCAGCAGGCTTTCTCTCTAATTACGTTGCAAGTTTTCCGCTCATATGGGTGGCAACTGGTCGCTTCGAGAGTAGCAAAACAGGCGCGACCAAGTAACTGGAGGGTCTGCGTATCATCATTAAGTTGTTGAGTAGAATATACTGCATATACGTACACGCGTATATAAGTAATCTCAAAGAGAGTCTGTGTTAGGTGTGCGGGGCAGTATACAAGACGGAACAAATAGTCGCTTATTAAATGTATGCTAAATGGTATGCTGCCGCTTTAAGCGCCCCTGATATAAAAGGATGACATGTGTATTTGGATATACATGCCAAACGAATAAAAGATCGATCAATCAATCAATTACATAGATAGAGTAATGGCGCGTTGTGCATACAAAGACAACTCATTTGGGCGCGATGTTATCTTAAACCTCATTTAGCGGTGACACCAAAATAATCCCCTTAACATGATCGGCCAGGGGGTATATATAGTTTTTTGATGGAACCGTCTTCTTCGGGCGAAAAACTCATTTAAATTTAGTCATTTCTCATTGTGTTAAAATTTCCATAATTACACAAATTTGAAAAATTGCAGGTATTTTGCAGAGAAAGACTATCGCCTGTGTCTGCCCGTCATATATATATATATATATATATAAATATACATATACGCAAACAACAATATCTACACATATATCTATATATCTGCACGTGCATATAAATAAGTATACGTTTACAGCTATGTGGGCGTGCATATATGTGTATATTTTTACTAAATTCGATGCATACTACCTGTGTAGCCCACAAGGCTTGCAGACCGCTGTAAGCTGTCGATTGGATAGTCGAAGATAGTTTCGGGCTCTCCGCCAGACAGAACACCGCCTCCGGTGGCCTTAATTATCTGCGGCTAACTCGTCTACACTCTACGGGGTGTACCGTAGAGTGCGCTCTACGGTACCCAGTACAGGTACCTGTACCCAGTACAGGCGCATGTACTGGGTACACCAGTACATGCGCCTGATAGCGACGCAAGGTGTATGGGCAACCCTGAAGTCTCAGCGAATGCGGTGACGCGCAACGGTGTGTGCTCACTGCTGTAGGCGTCACGAAGTCCAGAGATGATGCTACGGAGGCGGTAGTGTAGTAATTCGTTCTAAGCAGGGCTTGGGGCTAAGCAGAAAAACCGAAGAAGACGGGTTCAAAACGGTCGTTGGCTGCAAGAAAAGGAACTTTGTTCGGCCAAAGGAGAGACAGCTAGAAAAGCCCAAGGGCGATTACAGTAGTGATGCGGTCGGAACGTTCAAGGCGACCGTCAGAGTCAGGAGATCTGAGCTCATTTGACGAGAGCTTTCTCTTAAAAATATTTAGGGCGATCCAATATTTTGATCCCCCTACGGGGAAATAAGTTAAGGAATAAGATACGTTCGGTATGGTGCTATGATTGGGGTCTTAAGAAGCGGCTTGCCGAATTTCAGGGTTGACATTACGAAATGCTGTCTTTATAAATGTTAGATATTCTTAGTTAGAATCCTAGATATCACCCCGATACCGTTTCCGAGTCGGAGGTGACAACGTTGCAACAGGTCAGAGTGGGTCCCCGGCAAGGGTCATTAAAGATTGCAGTATTGTACCAGGACATTCTGTGGAAGTTCTCTGAGTCTCATCAAGACCTTGCGACCTCGGCGGAAGCACAAGCTGGTATTCTAGACGTTCTGCGCTTTAGCAACGCTCCGGACTGATGAAGAGGTCTCATCCTTTGAGCAGTGTTCTTTATGCTGAAGAAGGCCGATGAAGCAGCGATGCCCATTACTTGTTCAACGTGCATTCGACGGCGGTGCACTTGACCCGGGCATTTGCTAGGTCTTGCAGAGGGCCGACAGCTATATTAATTTTGGACGTTAAGAACGCCTTCAACACGGAGCGATGGGATGTTAAGAGTGGTAGGCCAGAATATTCCACACATGTAAAGCCCCGTCCGAGAGGCCTAGCATAAAACGTCCGTTATAACCGTTAAACCGGTTGTTCTGTTTAGTGGTTAGTGAACTGGTTCACATTGCTAATATGCACTTCATTTTATTGTATTTAGACTGCGGAGTTCTACTACGAGACGTCTCGGACACGGGACTTTTGAAACGGTATTCATTTATACCTGCAAAAGCTGTTTCAACGTTTCCCATAGAGAATTCGGAGGATTTAAATTTAGATTTTGGGGTGCAAGACGCTATGGATGCATTAGATTGCTGAAGTGACAATATTATACACATTTTGCTTGTTGAGTCGTCGGACATTTTGGCCACCTCAGGGGTCTTCAACTTTAGTGCTACGCGTTATGTTTTCCCACAGAGTTAACAAAATCCTCCCCACGCATCTTTGAGGCTTCATGCCGTGTAATATCCTTCGCACTTAGTCTCAGACATTTTAAGAAAGTCGACTAATTTAGTGGTTGGCTTTCAGCACGAACAACAGTCATTCGATTATATTCTGCAGTACGTAGTACTTACTTGTATATAAATAGTAAGAGAGAAAGAGAGAGCACAATATCTATGTACAACACACACCTTCTTTTGAACATGTTAATCCTTTTCCTTAACCCTATTGCGCCAATAGGTCACACATCCTCATGACAATAGTGACAACAAAAATTATTTGTTTATCAGCAGTCGACTTAGATGTGAGCCGACCATGCAACAATTATATTCTTGGTGGCGTTCCTGGGTCGTTGGTGTAGCTGCTGCTGTTGCTGTCACTGTTATTGTTATTGTGGCTGTTGTTATCGTTGACGCTACTAATAGTGTTGCTGTTCTCCTCCTCGTTGTTGGCGAAGCGTATAAACAGGCCACACACACATACAAATAGAGCCATATTGACATTTCGCTACGTCACGGACACTAAACGCTGATCGCGATTGGCGGCCAAGACAAAGAACACAACGATTTTTGTGCTGCGTTGTTTATGAAAGCCCGTTTCGTTCCCATAGTGTCGCTGCTGCGAGAAAGGAAATAATAAGAAGAGAAATAGGAACGCTCTGCCCCAGACCTCTCTGTTGTTTGCTTCTATTTGTGCCCCCTCTCGCCCCTAGGGCTAGGCTGGTGGCGACGACGATGACGGCCGTCGAAGCAGCAGGGCATCACCAGCACCCCCCCGCGTAAGGGGGCTCTTTCCTTCCTCCGTTACCCAGCGGCCCGAGGCCACCACTACGTAGGTCCTAGACGTTTTCGGCACGAACGCAGGAACGAACCCACCAACGAGTGGCCCGCCCGTCGACCGGTAGCCAACGGGCATGTGCTCCTGCTGGGGGCGCTTGGCAATTCCGTAGAAGGCTTGGCTGGCTGACCGAGTCGCAGTCATATAGGAGTCATATTATGCCGCCGGGTGCTATCTTTCTATGCACGACGAGGCCACAAAGAGAATAGAAGAACAAGGGGTGGCCGGTACTGATGCCAGCAACGAAGCCAAGACCCACGAAAATAGCCTCCTGCAGTTGTCGTTTCTTTCAGGCGGTCACCATCGGTGGCCCATGGCGGGCCGCCGATGGGCTAAACCGACAGCAATTATTCTTCTAGCCCTATTGGAGCTCTCCTTCATATGGCCATGTAGCTATCGCTGATTGCCAGGATAGACGGCGATGGCGGCAACAATGATGATGATGATGCCAGATGAGGGTGGGAGACAATGCCAGTCTATGAGCAGAACACAAACATCATAGTTCACAATAGCTGTTTTGGTCTACCTCATTATTTTTGTATATGCGTCGTGCGTCTAATTAATTCTAGGACTGACAAGATCAAAAATACGTATAAGACAGAAACTAAAACTCTTGAAGAAGCATCCATTAAGTTAGGATTAGCCACTTCATTGCACGGTAGTAGCCTTCGGGTAATTGCGCTTTCTGCATTAATAGATCTCTACGTGGAATCATCCTTAACATGCACACCACGCTGTGTAGACCTGAAACAGTCTATGAGGACTACGGAAAAACGACCAGCGAGTAGTTCTTTGCTCAATGAGGCCAAGCGAAACTTAACGATGATGCGTCGCCTGAAGAAGATGGAGCTAGAACCGTTGTTGACCCTATACGAAGTGCTAACCCGAAACCGAGCCGTGACCCGTAACAGCAAGAGCACTATTGAAACCAGTCCGCCAGATCGCGGCATCGGCTGTGTTGTTCATCTGTTCAATACGAATGACACCAAGCCAGGATTTGAGGGCCAATTCCAAGCGCCGCCATTTTAGATGAAAAATCTTCTGATTTACTTTGTCGAATGCTCGCGAGAAATCAAAGTAGACCGTGCATATGGGGGTATCCCTGTTACGCGCGATAGCCTAATTGAGGCAGACCTTAAATTCCAGTGAAGCGTCCCTTTTTAAACCCATGCTGATGAGAGTCCAGGAGTTTGTTCATAGGTTTCAAGGTTAGTATCATGGACGACAATTTTTCCATAAGAAGGCAAGGTATAGAGTTACCGGTTGGTAGTTTTCTGGAAGGGCTCTCAGTCCCTTTTTGTGCACAGACGTCACAACAGACTCTTTAAAAGGCAGGAAACCATCCCCTCCTCGAAAGTGCGGGTAAAGATTATTGCCAGAGATTCCGCGAGAGCCAAGGTCAACACGTGAAAGAAAATTGGCGGGAGTCCGTCGGGGGTCAGACTGAGCTTCCTCTTTGTTGTACGCAGCTTCGTGTAGATAAGCTCAGGGGTGAATATGACGTTGTTTAGGTAGGCATCAGTTTGCTTAGTCGCTACGACGCTTAAGTCGCCAGGCTGTGTGTATGCAGTTTCGAAATGACGTCTTAAATCTTCTTCCACAGCTATGTGGTCGCCACATGTAAGGGAAGCTACCCCTGCCTGAAGATTTAGACGCGTCTTGGTGTAGCGAAAGAAACGCTTAGAGTCATTGTGATCCGGCTTGTCTTCTTCTATACGACGTAAATGAGATAATACACGTAAATAGGTCCAAAGAGATATTTACGAAGGTTTGCGGCTTGCCTGAGACCAGTTCAAAATAGATATCCATGTGATCAGATTTAACAGGCAAAGGGCGAAAACCAATGTTAGCCCCCATATTCTCGTTGCCAGTAAGGATAGGATTCAAAACATTGCCACTTCTTGGACGAGTTGGGCAGGTGACAAGTTTATGTATATATACATCTTATTTATTTGCGTGACTAATTTCCCTTGTGGTGCGCCACGGGATGAGGTAATTTGTGAGATCGACCCCATCGAACTGGTAGCTGAAGTGAGGGTTAGGGTCGATGATATCACTGCCATAGTCTCGTATGCCTTTTATGTAATAATTTGCTTACCATGAATGTATAGCACTGTAGACGCAAGCTCTCTGCACTCGCAATAGTTACGATCGATGATACTGTCAGAAAGCATGTACATACGCACCACGAAGCGTTATCCGCTTGTTTTCTTGCAGTGTGGTCTACTCAGACCGAGGTCACTCCTACTCAAGTTGAGTTAGTCAGTCGGACAAAGTCTCCACAAAACACTCCACAAAACTCCCGTAGAAACTTCTTCAAAAGCGACAACATAAATATGAGTATACCAGATATGCAGTACACGGTTTCACAACGAGCTATGTAAGACTGCCGGTTTGTGTGCGCCAAATGCGTGATGAACGTGAACAACGATGAGTGCACTTTAATGAAGATTATTGTTGTTGTGGGTTAACAAAAACATTTTATCTGTAGGCATGCCAGCTTCAACGCCCTAACATTACCAATATTATTATTATTATTATTATTATTATTATTATTATTATTATTATTATTATTATTATTATTATTATTATTATTATTATTATTATTATTATTATTATTTATCAATATTGTTTAAATGTTACAATTGTGTAAACGTGTATTCCTTGTCTTCTCCTAGCTCCTAAATATTATTCCATGGAACCGACAATACAGCTGGCGTTTCCCCGGCACTGCAAGCGACAGCAGTTGCCGTAGAAACTCGCATTCGCGCCGATTCCCGGTGAGATCTGTAATCCGTTGGCCCAGCTCACTGATGAATCTCTTGGTTCCCTTGCTTACCGGACCCATTGTTTCTATAGATATTGGCACTACGATGTAACTTGTCTCCAGTTCTTGGTACTTGCGTTTTTTCCCATTATCTGCGCGCTCGGCAACCCCTCCCGCTTTTAGTGAACTGTGGCGTATATACGAAGGAGCCACTGTACAGGACACTGTAGCATCCCATACCAAGTATCTGTCATTAGCCCATAGCGGGATCGTTACACCGTCAGGTCTTTTGTCGTCATGAAGTCCTAATCTGGGCTCGAGCGTGCTTGGTATACCAGCCCTGCGTAAGGCTCTTTTTATAATTGCATTGACTTTAGCGTGTCTAGAAACTCTATCATGGCTTTTGATGCAGCTAAGAGGGTGAAGCCCATCCTCAGTTACTGTGGTACCACATGCACGGCAACTGTAGGGGTTGCAAACCGGGGCACCTATTTAAAGAGCTGTTACCATGCGGAATGAATTGTTGTCCAGCATGGTACCCAGCATGGTTTTTAGTGGGTAGCACGCGCGGATTGAATCGAGTATTATACTCTTCCCCGGCGTTTAGTCCCACACTACCCTTCACTAACATCGGAGGGTGTATTATTATTATTATTTCCGCAACGACCAGCGAGCCACCAATTCTTTCTCACACATCCATATTAAGATGATTCGGCTCCTCAAGATGCATCCGGTATTTTCATAAAAATTCGGCAGAGAATTATTAATGTATTGTTAATATAAATTACATAAATATCCATTCCGTTTTACATTTGAAAGTCCGCTTATATTTTAGACCTGGAAGCATCACTTATAAAGTATAACGGTTTAAATAAACCTTAATCGTTAATGTGTATCAATCTGCCTTATATTATAATATAAAGATTTCACCTTGAATATTAGATAGTGACAAGGTGAGCGATATGCAGTATATTATAATTTGAATGCCAAGGCAAGTCAAGTAAACTACACTCTGAGACGTTTCAAAACTTATATTGTACACACTTTAGTCTCAATTTGCAACTTTCAATCAAGAACGTTTGCACCGCATTAAAATGTGACTTATGCCTGTATCTAAGAGCTAAATATTGTGTTATATACTGCTTAGCACTTATCTGGTATTAACGTGTATACGTAGCAAATCATGTTTTGCTATATTGTTGTAATTTGAATTGCGAGTAATATTAGTAAAATAGAGGACAAATAGTATTAGACGTTCTTCGAGTTGGTTATACAAGAACTATAATAACATGTCACATAGGTGAATAAATAGATAAAAACGAACTATTCAATGTTATTAAGTATTTTAAATTTACTGTTTCATACTGGTACACAAAGTTTAAAAAATATATGTACCCTCGGCGGGACTCGAACCCGCAATCCCCGGTTTAGGAGACCGATGCCTTATCCATTGGGCCACGAGGGCTTGGATGCCGATGCGCCGAAAAACTCATTGACCGAGAGGTATCACCACTGCTTATAGCAATAATTCGAGATTTGTAGAAATACTTCCTGTAAAAAATATATATAAGTAGCAAAGAGATACAAAATGCACTTGACGCTTTCCCGAGATTGGCGGTATCTGTGTATTATGCATCTCTAAAAACAGACCGAGTACGACTGCGTGAGATTCCGAGTAGATCAATAATTGCTTAAAAAATGTTACAAAATCAACGGAACAATATGTTTGCCAAAAAATGCAAAAACGAACAACTATTCAGCAGTTTGTTCAACTAAGTCAATATACCCAAAAGATTACTAACCTTTGCTAAGAACGACTCAAGTCAGTGCCCTTTCAAAACCTTATTGGCTAAAAAATACCGTTCAATGTTTACTGTCACCCAACCCCAGATCATCGCAGGTAAGGGCGGGAAAATGACATGCGTGATTCAGACCCGCTTCATTAGCGAACGGAGTGTAGAGCGAAGGATATATATCCATAACGAGAACCTTCTGGACCAAACGTTGTAATAAGAATTTGCCCTCATGGTTTCACAAGGGTGTGCGTCATATCTTTGAGTCAAAGCATGTGCAGTGATGATTAATTGGAGGACACCGGCGCACACACACAATCCGGAGGTATACAACCTCAGTTTATGTTACAGGCTCTATAGTAGGAAACTACGGTGCTCTGCCGGTGTCTCCTCTTTGGTGCATCTGAGGATGACGTAGATAAGTTCTTAAGATCTCTTAAATCTGTCAACTTTTTGGGTCTACTTTGTCTGGCACGTGGAACCAGACCTTTATTGAGATATCTGTGCTTCCCTTCATGTGAGTTTGTGTGTGTTTTTTTTGTGTGTTTCTTTTGTGCCCGAGTACGGTTTTGCACTGATACATCCAGACATCATTAATAGAAGAAAGCTATGTTGTGTGTAAACACACCTACCTAACATGCTTCTACTTAAATATACCTATGGAAGCCATTGTAATGCATAATTATTCACTCTTAGAGCAAAGTCTTTTTGGCTAACCAGAGGAGAGTGTATCTTTATCCAATTCCAGACAGCTAGCATCTGATGATAAGTTTATTTTTTTTAGAAATGTGGACAATCTACTCTTTATAACCATATGACAGTCGTAGCAATGTCCTAACAGCAGTTACAGCTAGTTTCATTTTTGTCAACTATATTTTACAATGCTTCATCTAGTCAGTTTACTTTATGTTCAAAAGCCCACATATGTTCCTGCACACTGGGCCACGTGTCTTGCCAGTTTGGCCACACATTCATTTTTGCTCAAGTTCTCTTCATATATCTCTACGAACTCTGGTTTAAATGTCAATATTCAATTCAAGCTTTGCCGGCAAGGTTTGGTAATTCGTACACATGCGTTTTACAAGTAGCCTCTACAAAACTGTATTTTAGGCAAGAACAGGCTTACCTTCTACAATAACAAGCTATACTATATATAACCTAAACTTTGTCGGGCTGACCCTCTGCCAACACTTGCAACACATAGTCCGCAGGGATCTTTCGTATTGCTTCGTATGACGGACCTCATGAATATATATGAGCAACGGTGGGGCTTGAACCCGTGCACCTATACGTCTCCTTCGGTAGCAAGACGCACCCGAACGTACCACGCCACCGAGCTCGACATTCTATATGTAACCTAGGAATCGTTTAGGCACAATATATATATATATATATATATATATATATATATATGAAGTTTTTTTATTTTTGTATTTTCTTTGAAAGCGATTAAGATACGAAACTATCGCTAAGGTTGTATAAACATACTGTCTACCGGTTAACGACGGAAACAGTTAATATTATGTTTCGATGCATTGCTGATGCCTTGCTTGTTTAGAAGTGGGAGTGAAAGTACTATCATCTGTTAATGGATGATCGAATATCATTTCGCATACGGCGCCATTGCAGTTAAGTGAGTTGCATGGTAGTAAACCAGACAGATAAGTCAAATATTCATATCGAGAACAGTTCGAAAAAATTCGGATCCCTGCGAATTCAGTTTTATAATTTTCAATAACATAAACATGTGGCATTGGGGTGAACTCTATACAATAACCACGCATAGATCGTTTTAGTATTATATTGATAGTGGTTAAAATCGTGATAGGGCCCTCCAAGATGGCCGCAAGCCGCCCCAGATGACGGATTCCCGTAGGGTTTCGTTAGCAGAGGAGAGACCTTAGCGATCACCAGATCGTACACAAGCCGAAGACGACGGCATGCCTAGTTTCTCCACCGAACAACTCGTGTACCCGCATAACGCGCCGTTGGCACCATTTGTGAAATGATTCTTAACCATTCATATAAGTACAATAAATTATCGTGATTTCGCTCTCACTCCTAAACAAGACATTTCCAACCCCCATTCCATTGGGAAATATTATTTATTCATCAAGTTCTACTACCCTCTAAACTGTGTGTACATAATTTCGGAGCACGCTAGATATATATATATATATATATATATATATATATATATATATCACAAGATGCAATTCAAGTTCGCTCACGGCTCGCTTCTGAAACGAACGAACGCAGAGTTTGGAAGGCTTGGATATCAGTCTGTGACTCTATAACGGCACCTAAAATTCCTAACATCGCCCACTAGACAAGGAGGTCCAATATATGGCGAACAACATGAAATAAACAAGCAGGAAACTTTCTCGTCACCCCACAGATCTGACTGTTTTCCGGACAACCTTCTAACGCTAAGAGGGTATCAAACGAGCATTGTGCCGATGTCCGAACGGTGAGTCAAGTTTGTATTGCTACGACCACCCTTACGGCTAGTGTTGCTGTTTGCGTAGGCTAAAAGCCGCCCTAACTACGCGTGCAGTGATCATTACGGTTTGATCAAGCTGTTTCAGCGAGATCGCTCCTCCTGTTTCTGCGTTAGAGAAGTCCTCACTGTAGGGCGACAGCGACTGGCTGTCGAAAGTTCGAAAGCTGTTCCTCCGGCTGCACGGTCTCAGTCCTACGGGTCATACGAGTTGCCTCTACGAGCCCTGAGGACAAACGAAGTTGGGAGAACCCGACATGCCGACCCACAGATCCGTCCTCCACAGCGGAAGCCTAGGCGGTCTAGCAGGCTTCCGATGCCCGCTGCTGCTGCGGGGCCGCTGGCGGGTAGCAGGGGCATATTCTGGGATTAACAGCGGACTGACAAGGCACGGAAGGCGACTCGGCCAAAGGAAACATACATGCGGACACGCCGGAACGATAGTACATTGGTCGCTTCAAATCGGTCGGAGGCAGCACTGGGCACGATTCGATTTATGCCGGCTGATGGGGGGTCATGATCCACCGTAATGAGAGGATTAACATCCGTAACGGGCGGCAAGCTAACAAGGTGGTTCTTTTTAGCAATTTTGCTCACCCCGCTCAAATCGCTCGCTTCCTTGGCCTCTATATACGTAGCCTTGCCATTCTGCATCATCGGAAAAATATTTGGTAGATCTCTCCGCTCTGAGATCTCTGTTTCTCGTAGTTAAAGTTGCGGTAGTAATAGTAATCATTGTAGAGTAACTAAGAAACTCACTAACTAGTACAGTAGTGACGGGCAACGTTCAGTGTAACAGATATATTAGGGACCGGCCAGTTAGATGAGTCTCAAGCTTGATGAGAGGAAAACATTGACTACCTTCTGATAGGCCTTAGTACTGTTTAACTACATGCCAAGGGGCATCGCTTGTTTGCATCACATGCTAAAATAACAGCCGCTGTTTTAACAAAAATAGCTTGCCCACTATTTCCTATGAGGCCGTCTACTCCGGACGAAATTTGATTTAAATTCAGTAGTTGCTCATTAAGCTTAAAATTCCATAATTATACGTTTTCAACAATTGTTACACTTAAGGGCATTCTGCAAAAAGGCTGTCGCCCATGATTGTGTCAACATCCTACATATTACATAACGGTTCCTTTGATTTTCAACGTTTTAATTGAGCTTGGAGACTTATCTAAATACACATAATTTAATTATATCCGGCAAAGTTAAACGAGTATGTTGTTTAAGTTTGGTTTTGCATGCTTTACTAAATAGTTCTAATAACATTTAAAAAGATAAGGAAATCTAGCATGCATGTTTACTAGGCGATAGTTAAGCATCGAATAATTTGTCACAAGCTTTGTATATGGGCGTATTACATTATTTTTACAGCACTTCTAGTAGGGTAACATTTATTGTGTCAGAATGCTATATATGCATATTCCATAAAAGTGCAATATATTTATTATATATCCATATGTTCTCCGTGATTACTCTATGGGCCACTCTCAATGTTCGTATGTAACTTTTCTGAAGAGTTACTGTAGGTTCGACAATCGACTCGAATGAGGCACCGTACAAAAACACCTTATTTTAAATGTGAAACAATAAATGCTCATATTGCATACAATATTTTTTCATGAATTCGAGGGATGCAGTATGTCGTAACTAATGTAAAAGTAAAGCCTCTGTCCTAAGTTTGCTTATCATATGTTTAATATAAATTTCCCGTTTGGTGTTATTCCAGAACGTCAGGTATTTGTAGTTGTGTACCTCACCAATTATCGGACAATTGCAGTTTGTCTTAGGATCTAAGCTTGAGCCAGCAATAGAGACGCAGTATAGCATGATATTATTACATCTGTTACATGGCAGATTTACAACTTTAGTATCACCAAAACAACCCAAGGACGCACATAAGTGGCAGGCAATGCCTAGTGGTAGTTCAGCGGATTACCTTATATTGATTTTCGTACTTTTTTATTATTTTTACATTCAGACATATATTGTTGATTTGCAACCAGCCACTGACCCTAGCCAAAACACTTTTACCTTCTCTATTAGCTACTTTCTGGTATCACTTTCAATCAGGATTTTGTCTTTTGTCTTGCATAGCCCCAAAGCATTTAATTTGTTTACTAATCTTATCCGACCTACACAACCAAATACTTTTTGTAAACCAAGAAAGACCAGACAAACTTGTTTGAAGATTAACCTCACATTTAGCTAGTTATAAAGTTTTTCAATAACACTTTGGGTTTAGCTGATATTTTCTTGTTCTCTTAAGATTAAATAGATTTGTTGTTCCTTGATTTCGAGTTTTGCGCCATACTATGAATATTGTGTTCGAGTACAGTGTGTTTTGCTTGAGAACTTGATTCTCTTCTCTTAATTGTCGAATCTCTTCTTGCATTGCTAGACGATTGAGGAGCAGCAAAGGGTTATCAAATCTCTAATTGCAGAAGGTGTTTAAGCGGCTGATATTTATCGCCAGATGGTGGTCATATATGGGAGACTGTGTGCCCGACAAATAAGTGAGAAATTGGCGTACTCGTTTTTGTAAAGGAAACGTTTTCTGACTACAAACTGAAAGACACAATGGAGAACTGGCTCTTGTCAAAGCCGCAGAAATTCTGGGATCGTTTTGAACCTTTTCATTTTAAACTACACAAGTAGGTATTTATATATATATATATATATATATATATATATATATATATATATATATATATATATAAATATATCCCACGTTTTCGAACAACAAAGGTACTACTGGATCTATTATCTATATTATCTGGAAGCTAGAATCCCCAAAGGCTCGATATGAAGCGGATTTTCGATCAATTCCGATACCGGTGGCCAGTCATTTGGATATATATTAATTTATCATTAATGTATATATATATATATATATATATATATATATATATATATATATATATATATATATATATATATATATATGGAGAGAGAGAGAAGAGAGGAGAAAGAGCGAAAAAGAGAGAGAGATATAACTAGCACACGGTCAGTCTGCAGGTAGACTCTTACAATACGAGGCACATTAATAATAAGAGCTTGGTAATACTATTACTACGAGAACTGGTGCTGCTGTTACTGTGCCTAGCACTGTTGCTGCAGCTGCTGTTAGTGGATGGAGCTGGCGCGTTTGGTGGCTCTATACACTGGTTTGCCCATGACATAAGGGCGCATAGCCGCTCAGACCGGATCATATCAGCCTGCAGCCTCTCTTGGTTCTCGAATCGTTAGGAACGAACCGAGGAAGGAGGGGGAGCGGGTCGGGGTGGATGAGGGCCTTTTTCTCGTGTGCCCCAGCCCGTTGGCTTTTGCATAACCGCCGCCAATGGCCGGCCATGTTGTCCTTCGTAATCGTTCGGTGGGGAAGCACCCCCACCTCCGAAATAGGACCCAGAAACGACGCGGAAGAAAGACAGAAGCAGGAACCGGAGGAAAGAAAAGTAGAAGAAGGATGAAATGGAGGCAAAACGGCGAATGCAGCAGCAGCGGTAGGCAGACAGGCAGGCAAAGGAAAGGAATGCGTTCCTCATTGTTTACTTCTGTCAAGCAGTAGTGAGTGCGTGGCCGCTTAGTGCAAGCAGACTGCAGCGGACATTTGTTTCGCCATGAGCGAACAAATGAACGAACCAACCAACCAACCAACCAACCAACGAAGAAAGGAACAATGATGATGGTGAGGGTGACGAGGATGAGGACTTACGCGCTTACCGTGATTGAATGGAGCCCAAATAGCTCGGTCACACATCACTCTTGTCGCTGCCCACGATTACGGTGACGAACACTGGGGAGACGGGGAGGCGCGGACAGGGGAGGCGGCTTTCGCATAGCTCCGGCTGCTTAGCGGCACGAATAGCGGTAATGAATGCCACGACGCAATTCCAACAGGCGAGGAAAGATGATCGTCTGCGATCTGGCTACAACTTGCTTACTGCCGGATTGGTCCGAGCAGCCATAACCAACCGTAACGATCACTACGAAGTTGCGCGTAGAAACTAAGTACGCTAAATTTCGCATGCGTTCTACAACGCAACTACAACGATAAGGATGGTGACGACGATGAAACGAACATCAAGACCAAAACCTAGAGGTGACCCTAGAAATAGCCGAAGAGAAAACCAAGGAGTGACGAAAGAGAGAGAAAAAATAATAGGAAGAAAACGCTGTTGCCCCGTGCTAAAGACGGTCTGTTAAGATGATGCTTAATTGACGTTGCGGTAACAATAAACGAGACACGTCCGAAGGTGGTAGCCGACTCACAAAGCCCTTTTGAGAGCACTTAGTAAGGCCGGAGACAAGCGGATGCTGCCGGCAGTCACAGGACCTTGGTTACCGAATCTGCACGCAGGACGGTCATACAATTCGCCTACTTTCTGGGACATTTTCTGGAGAACTGCAACACAGCTCTTCTTAATTAAACTTATAGTTTGTGTTGCACTACATATTTAATTGTTCGTAGAGTCCCGAAGCTACTACTGCTGGTTGACGTCGTTAAGTTTACTTTTACCTTTCGCACTAATAGAGTCCTATGACTAAATCACCATGTTAATAACCTTTATGAATAACCATGCCGAATTCCAGGTGGGTGGAGAACCGTATCGTGTCCGTTATTCCAAGCCCCGGAACGGCAGAAAATGGTCCAAAATCACACCTGATTTAGAAGTATAAGTAGTTGCAAGGTATCCTGTTAGTGCATTGTCGTACGTCGAAGAATGCTGACTTGTTGGCTGTATTGCATTTATGATTATTCACAGAGAGAGACATATTCCTTTAAAACCAGGATGATTAAATACAACAATACCAAACTCCTATGCAGGGCCTCGGTTATAATCTGTCATCTTTGCGGAAGCACTACAGCTAGGTAGTTTTGTAATTGTGAGCAACGTTTAAACTCAATCACATGCCATGATATGCCGCTTTGTAAAACCGGCGGGCAGTTAGCTACGAGTTTTCGAGCAATATTTTAACCAGCAGGAGAAAAACGTCAGCGGGCCTTTCCTGGCATATGCTAGTGTACGCACGTATGACTTTGATAGAAGGGGTGTCACCAGAAATGCAATACAAATATAGCCGAAGACTTTTAGCTTTCAGGGGATAAGTTATCTGTTCTTTAATTAGACAATGATAAACAGCTTTGCTTGTGCGCCTTACGATGCACGTCGTTTTCACGATGGAGTCAGGGCTTAGGCAGTAAGAGAAAGAAGTCTCACCATGCATGACTCTTGCTGTTAACTAATGACAGCCAGGCAAAACAGAACTGAAAATACACTGCTCAACAAGATTATGTTTTAACGACGTGACTCTAAGCAGTATGTCTTGAATGGAAAAGACACCATTAAAGAAGATATTAGTCGTAACATATAGATGTTTTACCATTTTGTCAAATAGGGCTGACAGAACTTACAAGAAGTGACAGCTGTTGAAAGGCTTCCGAACGAGGGAGATGTGTCTTATGAGCAGGTTGTCATTTGTAAGCATCATATATATATATATATATATATATTTTTTTTTTTTAGTGATTTTTAAAGATTTAAAGATTTTTTTCCTGAAGACTTGTAGAACTATTTGCTGTTATGAGACAATCACGATATATATATATATATATATATATATATATATAGCGGCGTCATTGAGGACGTCTTTAAGAGATTTTTCTTGAAGGCTTGTAGAACTATTTGCTGCTATGAGACAAACATGATCAATAAGATTACTACTACATATTTCCCGTTCGGAAGAAAATGCGGAATAACTCTGACAGAAGTGCATTTATAGAAAAAAGACTATTGAGCGAGATCTGTTAAAAGCGTGGCTATTGACTAGATAACCTTCATAAAGCGTTATTAAGCATCTTCATCACGCGTGGCATCCGTCAGTATTATGACGGTTATTATAACTAACGTTGCAGTAACACGCAATTTCAAATTTTAGTTAACCAAAATTTATTTTTGTTCTCGATCTAATTACTACAATATAGGACATAGCCATGCCAGTGTTTATGCACGCAAAAAAAATATCGTAAAAACATGACTTTGTTTGTCAAATCATAAATCGCTTTGAACGGTTTTATTTGACGTAGCGCCATTCCAGTAATTTAAAGATTCGCACTACGTGTTATACTGTTGCAGTGCATAAGCAAATTTCATTTACAGTATATGCATTTACAGTGTTGTTTGTGGTACTTTTGCGCCTACTCTGTTATGAAGGTGGTCCTTGTAGTCGACCCGGTAGTGATGATACTGATGACCGTGATGATAATACTAATGCAATCGATGGGAATTTAACCCACTGGCAAGCCAGCGGGCCGGTTCTTGGGTCTTTCTTCTTTGCTAGCTACAAGGATTTCATTCTGCGGGGCATCAAGAATTGCGTAGATTGCCGCTCAGTCGCCTATGCAGACTCCCCTTTGTTCCGTGTCACGCCTCTCTCAAGAATTGAGAAACTTGAGAATCTATGAATACGCTCATTAGAACCATACTTTTCCTTGGCGCGTGGACGTGACTTCGTGGTACACAAGGCTTGGGCTACTTAACCTTGGTTAGCTGACACGTTTTAAGTTAATGGTGCTAGCCCATAAAGTGCAAAATAATGAAATTCCCTTATTGTGTTCTCGACGTCTTCGAACTTCAGTACAGTCGCAGCACTACAAGGATCAAGTCAGGGTTTACGAGTTTAAACTCACCTATCTTCGGCACTCCTTGGCGTATATGCTGCCCATGATTCAGAACAAGCTACTATTGGAACTTTGAACGGCAGGATAGGTTGTTGTGTTTAAACAGCATTTTTCTTGAAACTAGAGAACGAGTAAACAAATGACTCACAATTATCAATTTGAATTTGACTTTCATTAGATCAATGATCGTGTGGCTTTATTGATCAATTCTTACACATAGTTTATTTGCCTGTACATATAATACATTATTTTTTCCCATTGTAGTAATTGCGCTATTAAATACGCATTAATTTAATTACTTGTACATTAGGATTATTGATTAATTTTATACAAAGGGTCATTAGTGTAGATCGATTAGCAAATTCCTTTTAAACCGCTGCAATATACGTATTGGTTCCGCTAGTATGAGAAAGCGATGCAGTATACGTTTGCATGGAAGCAGTCTGTACAAGTGTTCGTGCAAATTAACTCAAACTACCTATTGTTCCTATTTTGACCGTAACCTTTACAGAATAGTCCCCGGAGCAGAAGAGAAGCTTCCAGTGGTGATGCTATTGCAGGTCTACGAGACATCGAAGCGTTTTCGAAAAAGAAAGGCCAAGTATTATGACCGGACGCCAACCGAAAACGTCTGCGCATGGCTCAAGGAGCCGGAGTATGTCTAAGGGGCTTATGGCGTGCGGGAGGGTCAGCACTAGAGCCCTTAGGTAAAACTGTCCTTTGAGGGTCTAAAGGCAAAGAAATGCCGCCGCTCAAAGAAGGACCCAGCGCTCAGAAAAACGAGATGGGTCTCCATCCGGTCAACCGGTGGGCGGAGAAATAACACAATCTGGGTGTAGGACACTACACCTGGTCGTCAGTAAAATAGACCAGTTAGGCAGAAGCTCACCTTCTCTCGGTCGGCTGGAGATGTGGGGAGAAATCGGGATTTGGCGAGGTTGTCCTACTAGTGAGTCAGGTTGCTAGTGGTGCAAGTGCAACATGCATTTCCAAAGCCTTTTAGTACTCAAAATTTGCTATTATAAGCGTTTATTTTTGAGTAATGCAGCGCTGCACGTAGGACAGCAGAAGTAACTAGACACGCAGTTATTGTTGTTGTTGTTGTACCTACTTGCCTACGGGGAACAGCTAGGGTCTTTAGTAACATACTTACACCCATCTAAGCTCTTATAAGAAATTTATCGGAACAAATTCCCGGCTGTGTAGGGAACGGAAATGTGACTGATTGTTGGGGTAGTGGGTCAGAGCTTTACACAACCGGTCCGCAATTGTCAGCTGAATAGCTACTCTAGTCTTCGTGTATGCGTACCGCACGTTCTAGTGACTTGACTATATGAAAGAAAAAACTACTTTTGTTCACTGTGAACAAATGCTCATGGGCTAAAATGAATTTATCGAGCCTTAGCTGTTGTTTAATGAGGGTCGCTCAGAGTCAGACGGCGAAATCGCAGAAGGGAGAGATAAATGCAAGGTAGAGAGAAGGGTGTAAGGGAGAGGTGGGGCTCAAGGTACAAGCGGGCTGGGTCGTGCTGATCGATTCGCATCAATCGGGGTCGTACGTCCCGTGGTTTCATCGTCATGCCATCAGCATTCACCATCGGCATCACCACCATTATTATTGGCATCACCTTTATCGACATAAACATCGCAGGCATTATTATCACTCGGTGGACGGCGGCATGAGCATCGGCCGCATCCGGCAACAACAGCAACACCAGCCTATGCCAATCTGCTGGAAGTCGCAGGAGTTCAACGCGCCCCGTCTGAATTGGGCCGCTCGCATTACGGGAAATAACGACGACGTGAAGACTGTATTTTTGCCGGCAAGGCTAAAGTGCACAAAGTTTATCTTCACAAACAACTTCTAGGCTGGCTGTCTGGCTGGATAGCTGACTGGGAAAGTGGCAGGCGACCGACCAACACCAAGGGGTCTTCGTCCCTTGGCTTGGGCGTCCGCCCGTCCGTCCTTTCGTCGTTATTATACGCAGCTGTGCTTAATGGTGTATGCTAACGGGTCGAAGGACTGCCATACGCCGGAGGCGGCGGCTACTGCCGAATGCCCAAAGCGCGATGCAACGCCGCGGTGAAGTCGCCGTCGTGGTCGCGAGGAAGCGAGGGCGCGCGCTCGCGCTTTTACCACCTTCTGCCTTCACCGCTGGCGCCGCACACACAACCTGTAGTAGTAGTAATAATAAAAGGGGGTGTGGCGTCACCAAACTTTGGCGCGCGCTAATCGGTCCGCTACGACCTTTCATACGCTGCGCGTTTTTCTTGTAGTGCCCCAGACAAGCGGTCGGCCAAACGGGCAGAGGAATTGGATTGACTGACTGACGCACTGGCATTTGTCTCTCTATTTTCTCGTTATTTCGTTCTCTTTTGGCCTCTCTCTCGTCGAGCCCGATAGCGTGTGCATTCGTCGGCGCCTCACGACCGGGGAAGACACATAGATCCTTGGGTTCGAGCCCCACCGTTGCACATTTGTATTTATAGGGGTCCGTCTATGAAACAATGCGAAAAGCAGTCCCGTGGATGTAAAATCTTGGCTGTGAGTCAGCTCAGAAAGTATATTTTTGGCCTCTCTCTCAAACCGCCTTTCTTTCTCTCTCTTTCCGGCTGGCCCTTTTCCTATATTATTCATGTAGTATGTGTGTGTATTCATGTTATATTCATTCATTCACGCTCGTCCGAGGCTCAGCAAACTGTGCCGGGCCAACTATGCCTATGTCTATCAGTACGAGTTTAAAGGAAAAATAAGTAACCGAACGGGTAGAAAATAATAATAGCAATTCATATTATATATAAATAATGGTCATTATTCCTTATGGATTAGGAATTCTGTAAGCCGGCCGGCGTGGTGTGAAGGCAAGTCAAACACAAGTCTTCATTGTTGGGTAACAGGGATTGTTTGTCGGCACCGCCTCCGCCTCTTCCTCGTCTCTTTCCTGAGTCTATTGGGCGACTAGAAGGAGATACGAACACAAGAAAAGGACGAACATATTTGAAAATCATCATCAGTGATACTCTTCGTGTTATTAGAATAAATAGCGTGAAGAAGTCCATATGTAAACATCCTTCAATTTATGAGGGCTTCAAGCGGCTTCGTTTAAGATTAAGAAGTCCCTACGATCATCGGAATGATAATGATTTTCAGATGTGTCCAACTAATCTTCACTGAACTATATTGAAACAGTGCCTCCCTCACGACAGCCATCCGCATCTTCGACCTGAAGATTGCCCCCGTTGCTTCATATGGAGTGGAGTTGGTATGGACGCGTCTGACTCCCAGAAACCTTGACCAGCTGAATCGGATAAAAGCAGTCTTCCTGAAACGGACTCTGGGACTCCATACGTTAACGCGCAACCGCCTCATCTACCTGAGCAGACTACTCCTTTTAGAAGGCCTAAAACGCCGATATAACCTCCCTCGCACTGCAGAACACAACGACTGCATTGGAGGATATAAGGTGAAGTTTTCTGACGCACTCTTCGATACCGGAGCGATGAGATTTGCGGAGTGGAAGGGGCCATAGCGTAGCAACAGGCACTTTATAACACCGTTTGCAGTGCACAGCTTTCATCACATTCTATGTCAACGGCATGATTTCCATGAGCCATGTGAGATTTGTGTATGCCGCCACTGCGGTGAACTCTGCCGAAGATACCGTGAAGAATGCAATCTTGTGCAATCTTTAAATTATTTAGCCCGTCAGTGTGGGGCCTAGTAGTATTTTATATGTTATTATATTTTATGCACGGGAAAGTATATATATTCATACATATGCAGGTTACCCGGTGATAGTTTTGACTCACTGTCTTTATAGTTGTTAAAGTGCTGTATTTGTTGCTGAACTGCTTCTCAACCTGGATGAATAAATAAGAATGTTTTCCCATATTAAAGCAGCCGGTGAACGGTCGCATTTGTTTAGTATCTAGTCGAGAGATTGTTTTTAAATGACCTAGAGCCCCTCTCACTGGAATGTTGTTTTAAAAAAAAGACTTAGTATAGTTTATTGAACAATTTTGGCCCTCAGTCATAGAAAAAATCGCTACGAACTCGTATTTGATAGATCCACAGCCATCGCGGTTTTCACTGCAAGCCAATAATTAGCTCAATGTTAACTGCCTAAAATAGGCAACGGTAACAGAGGAGTCCCCTCTTATCTGCTGGCCCCATAAAATGGAAGCGCTTCGACGGCCGCCCAAATCATGCCCAAATGCAAAACGTAGCCATCTAAACATTGGCAATGTCACAAAGTACAAACCCGGGAATTTATGCGTAACAGAGTTTTGCAGGCGCGGACTAAACGAGATCATCGATCTCACCTATACAGCGCATTTACGGAAGTGTTTTTGCATAAATATCAAAGCATTAACGCCTTAATAAGAAACAGGAGCCCTATCGAGGACATCAAACTTGATTAAACGATGATGCTCCATATCTCCTACGTTCCTAATCGTAATCACATCATAAATGCTACTAGTATTATATGTCTGTTTTATCAAGCCAAAGCTCAGAGACCCATTCTCTCTTAGATTTCACAAGAAAGTCTAAAACTCGAGGTTTCAGACAAAAAACGATTCTTAACTAAGTCACTGCCACAAGACGTGCCACATAGGTTGTCAGGACATGAGTGGAGACGGAGGCGATGCTGACCGAGATCGCTCACGCACAGCCCAACCTGGAAGGCAGCTTTTTTACGCACCATTTTAGTTCGTCAAGCGACCTTAGATGCACCATTTTAGTTTTATTCTAAAGGTTTATTTAGGACAAACTGCGCTCCGGCCGGTTTAGCATCCCGCTCAAGGACACTGGTTCGACAAAAAAATGTGTGCCCCAAAAAGCGAGGTTGGAGATGGTGGAACCATGCAATTAGTACATAGTTTACAATATCAAGGGGCATTTTGCAGATTGTGCCGAACCGCCAGTCTTTAAAAAACGTTACGTACATTCGTAGATCAAAACTTCCCACGTCCACCTTATTCATTAAAACAGCAAGATCAGTGATCAGTGTAAGACGGCAGATCATCGACACTCAATGCTTCACTATTTGGTAATGCGTGGAGACGCGTAAGCATAGTAGATATCGGGTTGCCCACCGTCAGGTCATCTTCAGTCTTGCAAATGTCGCAGCTTTTATCAGAGTGCTCACTAATAAATTTGGCTAACTTGACCTTATTTCTCTTCCGGCGTAGCAAGGAATCGCTTACCATAAAAAGCACATATTAAGTTCCTCCAGGTATTCTTCGACAGAGATGGTCTGACCCTGGAATCTCAGATTAATCTTCCGCAGGTAGAAAATCAGGCCGTTAATTGGTAAACACCTTGTTCTTAGTTCCTCATTGTTGCGTAACCTAATTGCCGGTGGGAGAGCTTTTAACAGGCCGGCGGACAATTTACGACGGATAGGGCATTTCTGGTGCACCCCGTTTCGACAGCGAATACTTCTACAACTTCTACAAAAAAACTGTCCCGCGTTATTGGCGCTAAACACAGATATATTTTAAATGCCTTATTCCGACTGCTTAGGTCGAGCATAGATCTACAGTGACCCTGTATTCGAGTCGTTTCAAAAAACTCAAGCATTTTGTAAAAATTGTCACATAATAAGCACACGATGGTTTCAGTTGCTACGCTGGTGCACATTATTGTTTTTAAATATCGTTTCCGGTGTGGCGACAGTGATCCAAGACCGTCAAACGATTCAACGTTTTGGTTACAAGAAATTTTAGTAAAGACTATCGCAGGATTAGCCATCTGAATGACGTGCAACAAAAATAAGATATGCAGCAGGAATGTTAAGAGTAACGCCTGGACCTTTTATAAGATCTGCATATAATATGCGTTAGCCACGCCGGCAAACATATTGTTGTGCTTTACCATGCTTATGACTGACGCATAGATGCATTGGGGTGACTAAATGCAAGCAAGGAGTATTTGCACAAATAGTGCAAGAATAGTTAGGTGATATCGTCTATCATGTCTCATGTTTGTCTCGTGTTGGGTTCCATTCTTTAGTTATAACTTTGAAGCGTTTGTTTGCAATAATCTAGTGGGTGACTGCTTGGGTATATTAGCAAATGTAGGCCTACGACATGTTCTCACTTTTTTCCAGTCTAAGCCGTTAAATGATCATGCTTATGAATATAAATTCTGCGCTATTCGGCTGTCTCAATTTGTTGTTTTCTCTGAAACTGATTGACGTGACCAGGAGAGAGACTAATCTTGTGTCCGAGTCTGACTGAGCAAAGCTTAGCATTTATAAATTGAAAAAAAAAGCGGTATACTGGTTCCTAGCGTATTACTCTTAACAACTTGCTTAATATTAACGCCTTCTATATTTATATAATATTACACCGCAGCATGTCCAGCAGCTCAGACAATAGCTGAACTAGCGAGATGAGAGAAGATCCGGTGATGGGAAAGAACCACTAGTAATGACTGATGTACATGTTCATAATTTACCCAACCTAGGTGTTAATAAACGATAATTAAAACAATATTAATTGTATAATACGTTCTAGCGGAACGCGTAAATAGCATAACCTCTATTTCTTATTGTCAGTTTAAGCAACAGCTTACAGATCAGTTAATAAGGTTAACGTATTTAAGTGGTACTCGAGCCTTAAGTCAGTATTGCCCGTAGCACATTCCTATAACATATTATACGTTCTAAGATATGAAGTATCTGTACTTTTTGCTTGCATGGTTGACTTGATTCTCTCAGAAATGTGTGTTTGTGTTGCACGCATACCAAACAAATGTGTACTTAATAGTGATATAATAAAATTAATTAACTTATATTTTGTTTTTATAGTATTGATCTGCTTAATGTGGCAACGATAAAAATCTGTACATCAAGCATGTAAAGGACGAATAGAAATAATCCATGTAAATTTTGCAACAAACAGCGCTCAAATAAAAAAATACGGCGTGACGTAACTCAAAATAAGGCTTGCTACCTACCCAATTGAATCTGAATAAATATATACATCAAAGAGAGAAGTCAAGCGAAGAGAGCACCGCAGTAAATGTCCATCTCAGCGGAATTAAATGCCGAGAACGTGGCAAAAACAAAGTCCGTTGCATTGCTCACCCCATGCCGGAGTGCGTAATTGTTAAATCCTTAATCATCGTGGTCCTGTGAGGCGCTCACTAGTCTTCGAGTTCAGAGGATCTTCAAGCTGCCTTAGATGCGGCTCCTGCCACGTCAAGTGGACTTCGTTGAGGATTACGACGCCATTCAGCAATATTTAGGCTGATTACGATATCAAGCCGGCACGCCAGTCCAGAAATCAGGGCTCGACTTGGCAGGCCAGAGAGAAAGAGAGGTTTTTTGCCAAGTTGTCTCGGTAGTGCCGAGGGCTAGGACAACGGCTGCAACGAAACCAATGACGCCCGACGAGGACAACAACAGCAGCATCAACAGCAACAACGGGGATGACCTTTGGGCTAGTCGGTCGACATCTACGTCAACGTAAAGCGCTCCCAGATACTTGTGGAGCACGTCGGTTTGCCCCTCCTCCTCCCCCGCCCAACACCCCGTTTCCGCATCACGTCTCTCGTCCTCGCTCGTAGGGGTGACGGCGCGTTGGCTGTTCCCGTACTCGGCCGGCGCCGGTTGTGCTCTCCGTCAGGCCGACCGTCATCGTCGTCAGAGTCAACAAGAGTTGCACTTTTCCCGCTTTCACAGCGTTACAGGCCGCCGCTTTCTTGCCTGGTCTCAACTTTCGACGCGACCTCGGAGGCGACGGGGACGACGGCGGCAGCAAAGACTACGCGATCGAGGGGTAAAGGAGGGCGTGGGGTAGCAGGGAGAAGGGCAGAGGGGTATAAGAACGGCGGCGATAACGAGGGCGACAATGTCTTCTTTGCCTCGCGTCGTTTTATCGCTCCCATACACTAGCGCTGCCCAGGGCTTCCCACAGACCCACACCGCATTCTACTTGCTTTCCCTCCGTCGACGCGTAGTGTCTTCTGCCCTACTCCTTCTCGTGCTGCGCCCGAAACGATGGTAGAGAAGCGAGTGTTGAGCGATGGGATGACTCTGCAAGCCGCCCTAAATAGGTGCCCGCAAGATGACCTCATATTGCCATCGCGAAAGCTACCACTGGTACTGCTGTTGCTGCTGAAGCTACCAAATATCACCACTACTATTACTAGTACGGCTGGATTCCCCCCCCCCCCCCCCCCCGCAATCCCCACACATATCCAGACACAAACTACTCGTTAAGTTCAGTCATCTTCTTCCTTTGGGGGTCGTCCTTTGACGCCGCCTGTGCTTTCTCTATTCCTCCTCCTCCTTCATCATCATTCGGCCACCACGCTGAAAACTGCTTGTTGCTACTATTGATCCACGGAAACGTTAAGGCAGAGGGCCTGCAACACCCCCACCGTCCAGGAAGAGGGAGTGTGAGGTCGTCGCCTCGTAAGAGCGGGAGGGATGAGGCGCGCGGCCGGGCGGTCGAGCGCCCGCAAAAGCTACCGCAATGCTGACATGGCGCAAATCTGTGCTGAATCACATTTCTCTCTCTCTCTGTTTCTCTATTATTTGCTCTCTTGCTCATCTGCTTTCTCCCTCATTGGCTGGCCCTCCGTATCTGCCTTAGCTGCCTCTTTTGAGAAAAGAGCGAATGACTGGACGCACCTACAGTATAGTGGTTTACAAGTAGGAAACGGAATATTTTGCTCAGTGCTCTTAATACACTGGCGCTAACACAAATGCCAGATAATACGCAACAATCAATGTATTAACACATAATAGTAACAGCGACAACACCAGCTACAACTACCAAGACTTTGCTTAAACAGCGTTCCCGGAGCTTACGACCGGTCAACCGTTAAGCGAGGAAGCGTGTGTTTTAGTAACTTTGCTACTGTGTACTATACCAGGGTCAGTCAAATCAATCGCGGTGTATACACATTATTGGATTTAGATATGTGTGCGTAAAGGGTACATTCTCATCGGATCTGCTTGTATAACAGCGTATGTCGCGCTTGCAATATGAACTAAAAATAATGTCGGAACATACACGTAGGTATGTGGGGTGTTAACCAACTTATTGTATTTATTTTTATATTTATTTTATAATATTTATAACATGTTGTTCATATAACAGCACAGAAACCATTGTTTAAAAAGGGATGTTTTTGTAAATTCAATGCAACGAGTAAGATATATTTAGACGATATCCCTCATGCGTCATCTAGACATGGAGTCAATCGATAGAACAGAGTCCCTCGTACACAAGCTGAGTTTTCGTTTTTCACATCTAGCGACAATGAACACCTTCTGCAGGGACATCTCCTCGTGCCTATATGGCAGTCTCTTTTTAACAGATGCCTCTCTGAGGGCGCTCTGCCATCCAAGTGGTACGAATGCCTTCTCAAAGTAATTCCAAATAGAAGAGGAGATCCTTCGGACCTTTCCTCGTAGCGATATCGAAAAGAAGTTGTGTCTACAAACTACTCTTAAGCATACTAACAAAACTTCTCACGTATTTTCTGACAGTACTCGAGTTTCTTCCAGGTGAGCAGCATGGCTTCAGGGCTGGGCGTCCCATTGTTTTAGCATGCGAAATAAACGGGAAAAATTTTCCTTGTCCTGCCTTCGATATTGCACTCCGTGATATTGTTTTGAGGAAGTTGAGACAGGCTAGAGTTGGACTACAAATGCTTACTCTACTTACCGCATTTCTTAAGGCTATTAAATTATCCTCAATGATGATGTGTGCGAGCTTAACACATTTGATCAGACGACTGGGTATTCGCAACGCGACAATTTTAACCCATTGCAATTATTAACGTTACTCAGCGATCTGCCACAAATCGTGAAAAAGCGGCACTCAACGGCCATGATCCTGCTCCACGTAGATGATCTGGTCATATTCAGCAGAATACGTACTGACCTGCAGGCTGCGCTTTGCACACTTGATGAATATTTCTCGCAGAATGGCCTCAGGGTAAAAGTGTTCAAAGCCAAAGCTGTAAAGTTTCGGCGTCCAGGGCAACGAACCCGCTCAGATTATTAGCGATTTCACGGTGAACAGGTGCAGTTTGTAATGCCCCCCTTTTTGCTCTCTCGGGCTAATTTTCTCGTCTCGAGGTACAACCATTCACGACATATAACTGAGCGTTGTAGAAACGCGCTAATGGCGGCAGCTGGCATCAGAAACACAACACATTTGCCCGTTTAGACGGCCGTGACATTATTCACGCTCAATGTGGCATCCGTAGCTGCTTACGGTGTCCAAGTGGCATCGAAACATCTTAGCACTTCGCACTTATAGCAGTTGGATACGGTGAACTAGCTTTTTGACAGTGAGTACTTGGCCTTCTGCCGAATTAGCGCAACATATTAGCATACATGCTTGCGGGCTTAATATAATTTATTAATGAAATCGTAGACCGATTTAATTTGCCACAGACAGTCGCCCTGCAAACGTTTCGGCATGAGTATTCTTAAAAAAAATGTCTAATTCCCAATGAATTTTGTCTATCATCAGCTATGACTAACCAAGGAGCCTCTCCGCCTGTGTCGTCACCTCACACCTGACGCGCTACAATGTTCACGGATTTCATCATCTATTATGCCGGTCTGCTGGGTTTCCTGAACCCAAAGAGGACTGCAAATGCCGTCGTTGTGGCGGTCTATACTTTTCGGGCTGAAGCTCAGCCAAGATTTAACGTCAACGGGACTGCTTTTCGCAATGCTTCAAAGACAACTCCTGCATTACCTACTCGATTGTACTGAATCAATGTCACTTTCTCAGCCCCAGCGAGAGTACTCGCAAATCATTTTACCATGTTTGTGATATATATTATTTCTGTTTTTATATACCCAAAAAGGGTGCATTTTAAATAAATAAACAACTAGTGACAGTGCTTTAAACATATTTTGTAACGCTGAAAAAAAGTGTTTCTCATCGTTTCTGTGGAGATCGCGCTTTGTAACAATGAACAGCTGCCACACGTTTTTCGTCCCCCCTCTCTCTCCATATATAAATATATATATATATATATATATATATATATATATATGATTAGGCTATTACTGTTCGGATAATGCAGTGGCTTCTCATTAAAACACTTAGAGGATTGACGGATCCCCTCTGAGCAGATGGTTTTAGAAGATCGCCATTGGGGTGACTAAGAACGACACCTGACAGCTTGTCGGCCCCCCTTTATTAGTTGTATCCGATCACATATTGTGCAATTCATACTTTTTGGAGCGTAGCTAGAAAGGGGAAGGGCGCTTTTCCTGCAGAGGAATACGCCAGTTGACATAACGGCAGACTAAATCCTCTTGCTGCGCTGTCGCTTTGACCCGTGGCTTACCTGTGTGTCCTTCTTCTTGCCAGTTTGCTACGTGTAGTGCCCGCATAACGACTGGCATTGCAAAGATGGCTGGTCGCCGACGATCTTAGCAAGGCACGGTTAGGCTAGTGTTGGTCAAATTCACGCACAGATTGTCTCCGAGCCGTGCCCGACGTCGCCTAGGCCTGCGCTCTTTCTGCTATTTCTTCGCTACCAACCTATCCACGAGGGACAACGCGTCATTGTTGAACTTCGCAGACAGCTGCCAGCTAAAAGCTGTAAGGCGACATTTGATGACTGCCCATTGCACACACGAGGGAATCTTCAGAAATCAAACCTGACGAGAAAAACTCGACTCTCGTGCTCGCCTTTTGTTCACTGTGTCCGAGCCAAAACGTAATCTAGTGGCGAAAACAGCAACGGCATTGAACGAACCAGCTAGAGAGAACATGAGGTAGAGAGAGCGCGCAAAATGATCATGCCGTTTTTTGCCAGTGCACATGAGCAACTATGACGCCTTATCAATACGTTCGAGCCTGTGCTGGTATTGTATGGATCATACTTGCAAAAAGCTGAGTTGATATATGTATATATATATATATATGTATATATATATATATATATATATATATATATACACATATATATATATATATATATATATATATACATAGATATATATATATATATATATATATATATATATATATATATATATATATATATATATATATATATATATATATATACATTATTGATGTTGTACAATATGGCCAAATGGTTGACGGCACCGTAGAGGATAGCAATTCATGTCTCACTGAGTAAAGCGTCTTTCCGAGGGATAAAATACAGCGCTATGTTGACAAGCTAAGCTTGGAAATCTGCACGAAAGTTTCGAGAATACAGTCTCACCTGACAGACTTCCGCTATCGTTGCCGCGCCATATACTGACACTAACCTATCAGGAGATCGGGCGGACTTTAGGTGCCAAAGGAAAGCAAGGGCTTTAAAGGGGAGAAAGGACTTAGTGAAGGCTCTTTGTGAAGTTGTTCCGAACCTCAACTCTCTGAAATCGCTTGGATCGCTGATCGAAACAACCTCCATCCATGCGCTGCTCTCCCCAGATAGTTTGAGATGCGGAAAAAGTACCTGATTCCTCTGAAACTGTTTTTGCCTGCGAAGTTTCTGTATGTTCAACGAACCGATCTACAATCGCGACCTGAAAGACAGCGATTTCGTCAGATACTTGCCAGACAAAAGCGATTTTTTACCTTTTTTTTATTACACTATTTGCTTTTTATATTTGTGCAAAAATTATTCACTATGAGCACTACAAATGATATTATCCAAACAACTGATTTAATTTCGGGAGGCTGGCAATTTAGTAAGCTTCAACCATTTTGGCTTTAAAAGAAGACGGAATTGCGAATATGCAGCTAAATGCGATGGCCAATTGTATCACAGACGCTCTTGTACAGGAATATTCTATCCTGCTAAGCTCGATCTGGAACCCATCGCCAAGTTCCATTTGCCCGTAGATTACTTTTTTACACTTAATTTCACAATTTTCTCCGATACCCTCGCTCTTACCCATTGCTGACTATTGTACCCAATCTCCCAGCTGCAAACTCTACTTTGTAATTCTATTTTGTTTTGACCCTTAGTGCCATTTTTACCAGCTGCATATGTTTAACCCATTTTTCCATCCCCTTAAGAAACATCCTGGCGCAAGTAAAACGGCAAACTAATGCAAATTTGATCACTTATTTTTGTATTGTTTCTAACTTCTTTCACAACTCCGCGCTGTGGACCAAAGAGGCTATAGCAAAAATCAATCTTAACACATACATAGGCTTCCATGATTCCTTGTCATTGTCATTTTAATTGAATATTGTGTTAACATTTGAGTTGTATTCTTGGTTTTCTTATAATTAACCTAATACTCGTCTGCCCGGTCTGTGTCTATTTCCATTACCTTTGTATGCTCCTTAGTCTTTTCCGCCCAAATATTGCCCTATTTATTTAATCAGTCTACCACGCACGTCCCCTTCCCTTTTAAACTCCGTTCCCTATCTTACAGCAATTATCATCTGCACTCTTAATAATAAATGCGTCTCGACTACTAGCGTTTCCCTATGCGGCGTTATGTATTTTGCTTCCTGCGCTCATTTGTATTGGGCAATTGATATGCAATTTCAATTGCATAACTACCCGCCTTGGCTTCTTCTTCCCCCGCTTATTTATACCCAATTGTGATAGCTTCTTATATTGTATGTTGTATCTTCATTTATCCTGATTTCCTGTAACCAGTTATCTATTTTCCCCTTTGTCAGCATGACTTTTTACCCCACTGTGTGTGCGTATAACTTCTTTAGGCTTTACATATCCCATAACTGCCCATATTGTCCACTCCAGGTGTAACTCTAGATTTACTAGAACCTTCATTTTGGCATTACCAACTTATTCGCACGAAATAGCATTTCTCGTTATTATCCAACTCCCTTAAACCTGTTTTCCTTATTGTCCGTATTCCGATTTGTATCATACCAGTTGTATCCCTTTTAACCCGGTGGCACTTCCATCCTAAACAAATGCGTTTCTGTTACTATCATGATATTGGCACACCTGATTTTTAGTAATTTATACAGCACTTCCCACTTACCTCTTCGCCTCCCTCCTCTCATATTTAACAAAGCAACCCGTTCGAGAGATACGTTGCTCCTGCGCTTTTTTTTGCTTCCTCTTCTTCATCTTATGTCAACCTTCACCTTCGTCTCTCGATGCCACTGATAGCCAACCGTCTAATGACTTTCAATGGCCCTTTGATCTTTACTGCTTCTATGTGTTCCCTCTACCTCGGGAAGTATCTCCCGTTTGTCCCGATACCTGATGTACTTGTATTCCCTCCTGTTGTTCCACCCTTCTCTGTATATATATTGCCCCCCCCCCCGGTCTCTTTTGTCCTTGTATCTATTATCCCATCCTGTGTGCATGTGTCCGCACTCTAACATTTTCCCTTCGTTAAAATGCCCACCCAGCTCGCATTTTCGGTGCGCTGCCCTGATGTTGTTGACTTCACGTCTGCGAGCCCCCCCGTGCTATGTTCTCCAATATTCCACTTGCACATGACTACTTTAGTTATAGTCGGCCTATCATTGTGCCAATCATATGCCTTTTCCCCAATTGGCCGTGATCTAAACGATTAGACAATCTATCAGCAACGAGGTTTAAGAAAGCGACTAGTCGCATAACTGCCAGTATAGATTACAACTAAATGCTACCTAATATTGAACAATTACTTAAAAATCGATTTGCAATAAACACAATGTATTTATATACGAAATGGACACTCTAGTTTAGCTTGGTGGGTACAACCGCGGTCGTAACTATCCTAAAATAAGAATAAAATGATGAAGGAATCTTTGCTGAAGCGTGTAAGGGTGGTTCCAGTTTACATGTGCACTGCTCTCAGCAGTCACATTATATTAGTGCCATGCATGTTTAACGTACGCATTAGAAATATATCTAATACTATATGTTTTCTATATGTCTTCTCTCTATATTACATACAAGCCGTATGAACAAAACCTGACCGCAGATATACCTATCAAATTATTGCTTTATCTACGCAGCATTTGTGTGTCACACGAAAAGAGTCAACGTTACCGTCAACAGGCAGGAGAAATACTAGAAGAAATTAGCAAGCCTTATTTCAAAAATAATGGAACATTAGCCACTTAATATACATTATTGAATCTTATAAATAACTTATATATCATTAGATTCCATGTTTTCTTATATATATATATATATATATATATTCTGCGTAGGAGGATTATGTGCATCCTTGCTTTCTCAAAATTATCTGTAAGCATTTTTTTCTCAAGAATCTATCCCTCCCAATATGCACACTTGCGTTTTTTTTGCCTGGGGCTAATTTGGGCTAAGCTCCATGCACATTTCCGCTAGTCCTTTATTATCTATTGGTCGCTTACATATAATTTTCTCTAAATTGTTTTCTTCTTTAACTGAAACCAAGTCAGGAAAACTTGGCGATACTTGAGAATTAATTAATATCAGTAATTCAACTGAGGGGAAGCGCACATACTTATAAAATATGAACAGATTTGATAAAAGTTTTCATATTCAGTATAGTCCCCCGAATTTAAAGCATTTAGTCCAATGATCCTCAATAGCCTTTATTATACGAGTAAAATATTTTGAGTTCTTAGGCCCAACATTCTCGTCTACGGCGCATATCACATCTACGCTGCTCTTTTATTTCCTTCTGAGGAGATACTTCTTGAGGTTTCCAAACAGATAATAGTCGAGGGCAGGTCTGGATAGTATAAAAACTGCTGTAGAATTTGGAACTTTAGTTCGCTTAATTTATCCATGGCAAAAAGAAACCTCTGGACGGGCGCATTGCCACTCACGCGAGTTAGTGGAACCCCAATGAGCTCCAGAGAAAAACTGCCAGCACGCAAGCATTTGGGAAGCACAACTTTGATAGCACTAACTGCCGAAGCGGACACAAACGGGTCGGATTTAGAAAGCTTACTTTTTTGCGGAACAAGGGAAAATTCGCTTCGTGTAGCAAATTAAACTGAATTATATTAAGTGACCACTGCTGTAGTGCGGGTCAGGATTCCGTTGTCAATACATCATAAACTTAGTGAGCTTTTGCGAAAGACGGCGACTTTTATTTATAGATGAAAGGATAGTGGTTCCAACGAGTATCTTTGCTGTGTATCAAATGTGGACTGTATGCAGCCTTCAGACTGGAGCAGTTGCGACGGCGTCCCGTAAGCTTGTTTTATGTAATTGTCAATATGTGCTGCTCCGCGCATCTCAGTTTATTATGAACGTTTAAAATATCGTTGTCGGAGCGTTAAAAAGTATGAAGTTCTAGCCTCCAGCATGGTCTAGTTTTTCTCCCGCTGATATAGAAACTCCGGGCGGCGAGAAGATCCCGCCACGTGTATATCTTTGCAGTTACCACACCTAGGCGTATTGTTGCACAAATGTGTTTCACCTCATCACTTAGCTAGATTTGACTTTATACATGATGCGTCTTCTATCGCAAGTTAGTAAAGTCTTCTCAAACAGACGACAACAGCTACAGTGGATTTAACACATGCACACTGGGCGTGCCCATGGAAACCCATGAAAAGCAGCCTAACACAGACGAGCATAAATAATGGGTGTAGAAACAGCAACAACAACAGCTAATGGCGGCAACAGCAGTCGACAGCAGTAAGATCACTTCTCTTGGCAAGCTCCGGTATTTCCTACGAAAGGGGTTAATCTCCCTCATGCTTCGCGGCATTCAGCGCCGTGACGAACAACAACAATGCCGTAGAATGGGAAAAGTTCGCGCAAGCCGCGCCCCGGGAATATGTTCGCCGATGTTGACTCCCTCCTACACTTACACACTCAGATTTATTTCTTGGCCATTTTCCCTGTTCCCGGTTCATTCTCTAGCTCTTACTGCCCCTTCCACCTCATCGTCTCTGACACGGCGCTCTTCGGTACCTTCGATTGAAAAAGAGTTGCCGACTTGCTGGCTGGCGTACGTACGGCTATTGATGCTTGTCCAGAGGCTCTGATTCAGCCTGACCGTCCGCGTGCCAGCCAGCTCCGGGGGTCGGCCCGTCTCCACCGGCCTCGTCCGTATCACCGCATTCGCGATGAACAACAAAGCAGGCCGCCGAAAAGAGCACACAAAACAAATCAGCCCAGCCAAGGCAAAGAGTTCGTTCGCACATACCGTTCGCAGTTTACGCCCAACCTCCTCCCTTTTTCGAGGTGCGGGAGGGAGAGTTGAACATAGTCAAACGCCAGCCTGCAAGCTATGCCCCCCCCCAACTTAGAGAAGGAATCCGAAGCAGACTTAGAAGGCAGAGCCATCGACCGGGGGCCAAACGGAGCTCTACCATGGAAGGGCTAGCTGATGCGCAACCCCTTTCTGTAAAAACGCATAGGGAAATGCGGCTGGGGACGAGCGCATGTGCGCAATGAAAAACCAACACAGTGCCGTGGACGTGGCTAGATGCAGGCATGAGGGATCCTTGGGGCCGTATAGAGGCGCAACGGCAGAAGACGACATGGTCGACGCCAACAGCGACGACGGCGTCTGGGGGGGGCGGCGATCACCAAAAATGTATTTGCCCCACCGCGCCAGATTCGGCTAGCTCTTAGCACAGCTGCTACCACCAGCCTAAACTTTACTTTCACCCGCCAACACAGGGTATGCTAAATATTCCTACCCGCGAAACACAAGCAGCATTTTTCTGTTTGTCCATCTGGTTTACCTGTCTCCCTGAGACCTTGGCGTTGCTTGTATCTTTGTCGCCACCTCCAAGTCTATTCCTAACATAACGACTACTTTGTAATAATCATTTTTGCAGTCACTTCTATTCGTATAAGAGAAAATCTTGTATATGCGTGAATTGTTGTACAGCTTTGGTTATTTTTCTGTGCAAAACTTAGTTGGTGGAAGACGTGTTTACAATTGCTTCTGATAAAACTATGGCACGTGTTTGTAAAGCATGTATTGGCTAGTTTATCATATTAGCTCGTCGGTTCTCACATTATTTCTTAAAGACAACTTCATCGGCATTAACCTTCTATATATATATATATATATATATATATATACGTAAAGTGACATATTTTACAACGTTGAGATTCGATTGAGAATGCACCTAAATGTATTTTAATAGAACATATAGTTTTGTTTCTATTTAGGCGCTTTGATAGTTAAAGAACGTACAATATAGCTAGCAAATATGCATGGCATGTTTAAAGTTAGAAAGTCGCAATATCTAAGCCGTAGGTTTTTGTGCTCTACTAGTGAGGACTCTCACTTTATGCAGGTTTGTACGTTTGTAGTGCATGATTAGGGATTTTTTTTTGGAAAGCTCAATTTATGTTTGTGTGCCGGTGCATAGCAACTTGGTCATTCCAGGCACCCAATGACCACAGATACTGTTGCCTCTTCCGCCGAGATTTTTTTAGTTGCTCTCTTTGTAGATTTCAATACTGTTGGTATGCCGTTTAGGACATGATTATGCCATGAAATTGATACCAAATATTTACATAGAAGTCCTATTCTCGGTCCGATACCATAATACTATGGCAGCTGACTTCGCTGCGAACGAATCGCGTATTTGAGCGATGTTAAGATAAAGCATAGCAAAATACGAACAGTTTATCTGTCCATTACAAAATACTATTAAATAATTCGTAATTCTGTCAATTAAGGGAGCGATGACATGCCTTCTCGACAAGTATAGCTAAGACGTTCTGCACTTTATCTTCATAAGGATAAGGTCAGTAGACTTCGATTTTATTGAAGGAGCATCTCTATAAGAATGAGCTCGGCAAAATTCGGCTGCGAATGCTATGGCGGAGACTTAACATTTAAGACTGCATGCTAGATCACGTGTTTCAACGAAGAGTAAAATTGACGACAAATTGTTAAATCGAGTAAAATTTTAAAAAACGTATACAGTAAAGGGCGGCATTGATCAGCAACTGCCAGAGTACACGTTTTCGGCGAATTTATTATTATTATTATTATTATTATTATTATTATTATTATTATTATTATTATTATTATTATTATTATTATTATTATGAAACATGAATCAAATGCGTTGGTGCGTAGAGCTACTGATTGTGTGTGTAAGTAGGGATGTTCTGTTGTCTAACCAAGAACCGATTTCACTGTATCTGCACGTGTTGCCCTAACAAAGCCATGCGGATAAATCCCTATGGCTTGCACGAAGCATTACAGCAGCATAAGAAACCAAACGTACGGTAATGCCAGACATTGTTACGTAACAAACTGATCCCATAAGCGGGTCTAATCTGTAACAAACCACCTTACACAGGAACGTTTGTGTACGCCGACTTGTTTGCTTTCGGGGCAATATCCCGACAGACTCACCCCAAAGAGTGAATGCGCGCGGAACATCTAAGCACATATGAGAACGACTAAGCTGCTAAGACATATAGGGTGTTGGATTCCTGCCTATACCTCTTGTGAGCATTTCCAAGTTATAAATGAGCAGTGGGGTTAAGCGACGTATATATTTAACCTGCCGCGGATGTATGTTTATATATATATATATATATAGCGAGAACATTGGAGAGAGTTGCAGACACAAAGCAGGTAAATCGAACTAAGCGGCAACAATATATAAGAACTCTAACATTACGAATTCTTCATGTCTCCAATTTCGACGGCGCCAAAATGTACATGACTTTGTATAAATATAGCTAGTCATGAAATAAGGTAATTCCTCGACATTTGTATGATTTCATTTTCATATGACATATATATATTTTCATTTTCATATGACATATATATATATATATATACAGAGGAAGAAAAATATATCGTCCACTCGTTCCACTTATATATATATACAGATTTAAATATTCTGAGAAGCATTAAAAAACAATTTTATTTTAATGAGTTAAATGTGCTCTAGAATACGGTAAGTTAAGCCATCGTATGCATTTTGATGATGCGTAGCTTTTTAGAAATGCAGCTATCCCACTAACCGCTAGATGTCTCAACATGTCCCGCCCTCGTTGCATTAAAGATAGGCCTTACGGCGACTCCAAGCTCATAAAGCCCATAGTGGAGAATAAAAAATAATCTCGTTAAAACAAAAAAAGATAGACGAAGCCGGGTGTGGCGGCGTAAATAAGAGGGCGAGTATGCTAGCCACGGTTGTCATCTACCGGGATGTCACTGGTTTAATCCATGTTGTTGTTTGAATTTTCGATAAGATATTCTTACTTAGAATAGACGATACGTCATACCGCTGAATGTTAGCGACCATGCTTCTACAGGGTCTATTGTGGAAGCCCTAGATATCTTAACACAAGCGCCTTTCGGTGCCCTGAAGATATGCCTCACGGCGACTTCAACTCTGCAGGTGACGGAGGATTGTCTAGAATTGCAAACAACTCTTTTTAAAACATACCGTGTGTAACGGCCTTACACTAGTGCGCGCTAGTCATGTTTGTCATTTAACGGGGCTTTTGCCGGTTTGATTCCTGTTGCTTATCAATTTTTCTTTGAGCAATGATTATTGAGAGTAGATGGTAAGTCATACCACTAAAAATCAGCGGTTATGCTGCCGCCAAGACTCTTGGCGAGATCCTTGATATCTCTACGTGTGCTCCCTGTCGACCAATAAGCATATACCTCACGGCGATTTAAGGCTTGTAGAGCACGGATGACAGTCTAGTATTTAAAAAAATGTACGTACCCGCCTAACATGAGACTTTAATGGAATCCTAAACCGAGAACAGCGGAGAACGGCTTACGGAGGTCACATAACGTATTGAACCACTGTCAATTTTGCACTAAACAAATTCACATTAAATCACCTTATGAGCGTATAGGCAAAATGTGCGGAACCTGAAAAGTAAACACAAGGTATCACAGGATCTCCATTTTTGCAATCTGTTGTCAGGATGACTACTGCTAGCCACGTTGGATGTATCTCAGTCGCTTTGCAGAATTTCTTCTGAAGATGTCAATTCGAATAATTAGTTCTCTTGCAACCACACATGTTGTGAAATAATGTCCAGCCAACCACGTCGGTGTAACAATAAATAAACATTTTTCAGTCACCCATAAACAAGACATACTCATTCCTCTAGGAACAATTGCGTATTTTAATAAGCTTTTTGAGCTCTTTAAGTATGGCCAAAATGGATTTGGACGTCCTATATATATATATATATATATATATATATATATATATATATATATATATATATATATACTGTACTGTACATTAAGAGGGACCTGCCATAGAGTTTAACTACAGTAGAGAATCAAACAAACTAGCAAGATTTCCTGTGTCTAGTAGAGGTCGGATTGTACAATGGTTAAGTGAGGTTCGTAGACTCTCTAAAGGGGACGTAGGGGGGTAAAGGGGACTCCCTAGTAATGCACAGCCGAACAGAGCCAGCGAGCAGCAGCACCAGACCCAGGGTGAGTTACCCGAGCGCGGTTTTGCTCAATTTGTTTTAGGACAGCCTCGGCAGAAGGCTCGCCCCGGTCGGTTTCGAGCTTGCTGCGCACCGCCTTCACTTCGAACTTCCTAGCAGTAAGTAACCGAGCGCAAGGCGGTGGGCGCTTACTTGTTCTGAGCGGTGGTTCAAGTGCCCCCTCGCGCCCTTTTCCCTCTCTTCCCAACTCTTCGTCGCTGTACGTGTTGAGAGGTACCGCTACACAGGCGCCCTTAGGCTGTGCATTTTCTCGACGCTCGTTGACATTAGCCGACACCAAACTATTGTACTTACCCCACTGCTCTCGTGTAAGCTAACCCCGACCCATCGTCGTCCCAATCCCCATCCTCCACTGGCCGACGACTTAAAACGCAGATACAGGTCATTGTTGTTGTTGTTGTTGTTGTTGCTGTTGTTTCCGCCGCACATTGGCCACGTTGTGCTTCGCACGGAACGCTTCATTCAGTCGGGGCAGTAGCAACCCGTGCCGCCATTGTCCCTAATGTTTCGAATGACCACCAAGTTGCTCTTCGAACTATGTGCACCATATTTACGTACGCGGCCCTGTGTTTGTTTGGCTTACAACGGCAGGCGTAGGCAAGCAGAGCGTAGACACATGGACCAAATCAAAAGGAACTCCGTAAACAGACGAAAAAGGAGGAATTTGGACTTACGTAACCAGCAGAACGACTTAGGCAGTAGCAGGCAATTTGCCACCTGTTGTTCAAAGAAAAGGGCAGTACGGCTCTTTACTGTACCCTTTCTGCAGACACATATAAACCCGATGACGATTATTTCAACTAACTGGGTAGCATGTGGTCACATTTGTAAAGCACATGCGGAAGGTTGCTACACAGCTACACATATTGAAGTAGAATTGGGCTATATGGAAAACCTCAAAGCTTAAGAACTGGCGAACCACAAAGTTGCGCAAACGTCAATAAATTACACATCCCTTGCATTACTTTGCAACACTTTTGTGCTGATTAAAATGACGCGGAGTATATTTTGTGATCAGGCGACCCAGTCAAGCGTGACTTTTTGTGTAGCAGAGGGAAATGCGTATGTGCGTACATAAGACAGAAAAATTATCGCTAAGGGTTGTCGATTATCTATTTGCTCTAAAGATTGTATATATAAAAAATTATGTGTGTATCTTATCACACATGCAAAGAAACTCATTACGCTTTTGCTATGTGTATACAATTTTGATTTTGTATAAGTCCTCCGATAGTTTTACGCCTTTTCGGTGCGCAGCTCTTTATGTGTGAGCCAAGATTTGTGAATTTAAGCCAACAATATTTTTTTACAAACCACTACAAATCACTTTCTAGTTATCGAAACAAACCACTACAAATCACCTTCTAGTTATCAATACAGTGCATACATTTTAAAAAGGAGAGCCGGATGTCAATACCTGAGTTTTGTAGAAAAGAGAGTAACCTCAATCATCTTATTTTCCTATCTGGACAGAGGACCTGATGGAGAGCTGTGGTATTGGTTGAGCATGTATTTCTCAAAGCTTCTCAACAAGTAATTAGGCCGTATATATATATATATATATATATATATATATATATATATATATATACGAGGTGTGTTCAAAAAGACTTTTGTGTTTTTTCAAAAATTATTTATTTATTCATGAATATCTATTTTGTCCCCTTCAAAGTAATCCCCATGAGATATTATACACTTGTGCCAACGGTTTTTCCAATCTTCGAAGCACTTCAAAAAACCATTTTTTTTTATCTTGTTCAGCTCCTCCTTCGATGCCGTCTTTATCTCGTCAAGCGTAGCGTAACGTCGTCCTTTCATAAGCCTCTTCAGTTTAGGGAACAAGAAAAAGTCACAGGGGGCCAGATCTGGGGAATACGGTGGCTGCGGCATCATTAGTGTGTTGTTTTTGGCCAAAAACTCGCGCACAAGCAACGATGTGTGAGCAGGGGCGTTATCGTGGTGCAAAAGCCAATTTTTGTTCTTCCACAAATCCGGGCGTTTCTGGCGGATTGCTTCGCGCAAATTCCGCATAACTTGCAGGTAATATTCCTTATTGACCGTTCTACCCTGTGGTAAGAACTCATGATGCACCACGCCCCTGCAATCGAAGAAAACTGTCAGCAAAACTTTCACATTCGACCGAACTTGGCGCGCTTTTTTCGGTCTTGGTTCGTGCGGCAGCTTCCATTGAGATGATTGAGCTTTGGTTTCCACGTCATAACCATAAACCCACGATTCGTCACCAGTTATGACCCTCTGGAGCAAATTTGGGTCGTCGCGGACAGAGTCCAACATCTCATTAGCAACGTTCATGCGATGCTGTTTTTGGTCGCAATTGAGCAATTTTGGTACGAATTTCGCGGCGACCCGTCTCATGCCCAAAGCATTGATAAAAATCGAATGGCACGAGCCAAACGATATGTTTAGGTCCTCAGCAACTTCTCTAACGGTGATTCGACGATTGGCCAATACCATTTTCTCCACTTCATTAATTTTTTCGTCTGTTGTTGAAGTGCTCGGGCGTCCGGCACGCTCTTCGTCGTTCACATCTTCTCGGCCTTCTGAGAACCTTTTGTACCACCGATAAACGTTGCTTCGGTCCAAGGTAGCTTCTCCGTATGCCACAGTCAACATTCGGAATGCATCCGCGCACTTAATTTCGTTTTTCACACAAAATTTGATACAGGTTCTTTGATCCATTTTTTTGAATAGGTAAAAATCGAAGACGATCCAAAACACGTGCAAGCAAAGCAGCTGTCAACAATTAAGTGAACATTCAAAATGGCCGAGCTTGACGGCATAAGTGAGAGACATGAGTACCAACATAACGCCACAAAAAATCGAAATTCGAATATACGTAACCCGCGAAAATGCAAAAGTCGTGATACTTTTTGAACACACCTCATATATATATATATATATATATATATATATATATATATATATATATATATATATATATATATATATATATATATATATATATATATATAAATAAATCAGCAATATAAATAATATAAATATAAATAAAAAGCAATATAAAAAAAAAAAAAAAAAAAAATCAGCAAGGGAACCGAAGCATTTCTCAAAGATTTGAGTAAGCGAATTCAGGAGGTCACAGGCGACCAAAGAGAGGGTCAATTCTTGAGGCAAGCGTTGTCTTTGGCCGTTTGCAGAGGAAACGCGGCATCTATTTTAGGCGCCATGGAGTGAAATAATTATTTAAAGAATTTGCAATAATACGTTCAGACCTCACAATTGTAACATTATTTAACATTGAATAAATAATAATAAATATAAATAAATATATATATATACACATCAACATGCAATTATACGAAATATATGTACATACATATACAAATATGTATGTAGACATAAGCTATGTGTAATGTTGGCGACGATATGTCAATAGAGAACGACCGCTTTGTGCTTGCTAAGAGATTTAGCGAAACGCCAAATCCCGAGAGGCATTGTAAACAATATGTTTGTCACAAAGTTTAGCGAAACAGCGAGTTTCTCCTTTTTCTTAACTCTCGTTACACGGCCCAAATGAAGAGCGCACCAACTTTTTTTTGCGCTAGTTCGTAAAGGATTTCCATGGGGAAAAAAGAGCCTCAGTACGCTCTCAGTAGTGTGTATCTCCTGTGTTCTCCGAGAACGAGTTTGTTTCCGAAGCCCAGTACTGTGTGTTCGGTGTTTGCCACTCGAGTGGACTGTTCTGAGCCCAAAAACCACCATGTGAACAGCCCCCCAGAGAACCGCCGCCGCCGCCGCCGTTGAGAAAGTTGAGAAAACACGGAAAACGAACTGGCTAATTTTAAATTTAGATCCTATAACTCCGATGGAAGGAGGTATTTCGAAACAATACCGCTCGCTCTACCGCTCGGTGGCGCTCGGCGAATTCGGAAACGTCTGCTTTCTACGCAAGGCTACAACATCGTGCCGCTCCGAAGTCCGCAGCGACATCGCAGCAACGTCGTTGAAACGTCCGTCAGTAAGAACCCGTTCGAAATGTTGCAGTGATAAGAAAGATACAGGAGTTAATGTCCGGATTGATTTCGATGCTGTTGTCGAAAGCGCAGAACCACACGGCTGCAAATAGTCGAAGTGGAGTGCAGCCACAGAAATGTCTGCGCTGTAGGCGGGATCATTTAGACAAACATGCGTACGTACTAAACATGTGATGCTGTCGCTGTATTGACTATAGGTAGTCGTTGAAGTTAAAGCGAAAAGTTCACAGACGTGCTTCGACCGCACGAGCCTTCCCGAGTCGGTTCCGTTCCCATGCAGTCAAGTAAGTTAAATCTTGACGCAGTCTTCATGATCAACGGCGGACCTCACCTATCATACGGTAAAAGGAAGCACTATCATATTCTAGCTGCTAGACATCTGCAGTTGCCGATTAGCTAGCCAAGACTAACAACAAATAAATTGCGAGAAAGTAAAACATTTATTTGTCATTGCAGGTATGAATTAATCCAGTAGAGCTCTTTCAATTCTAATAGTGCTGGATCAAACAACAAACAAGAGTGTACCAAGGGCTATTTGTGTACGCATATGTATTTACGCTACAATGCTACCATGAAAGTAACGACGTTCTCGACTGCGAAGATTACTGTCTATGGGACTAAAACGGTGTGCGGTCGTACCGCGATGCAGTAGCAAAATCGCTTTCGTAGTGAATAACTTGATGTGACAGAACATTCAAGGGCCGGTTTTCCGTCGGTGAATACGGATAAAATGACTGGCTCTCGTAGATTGTAAAAACATGTGACACTCGCACTAAGATCTCACGGATGATGAGCGTGTCATATGGGTCAGCCTATTTGCACAAAATTGTCGTGGCTATGTGAATTGAGGCAGTATTACTATGTGTATTTGTGCCGCAGAGGCAGACCAAAAATCGCCAACTTTGCCTAAAGCAGCCGAGCTTGCCTTACCGAGCAAGATGGCTTAGTGGCAAAAGTCTTTGCCTTGCATTCGGGAGGCCTGGGTCCGAGACCCAGACCGGCTAAATTGGTTTTCATGGTTCCCAAATTAAACAAGATGAATGCCGGATTGGACTAATAGTCGACTATGACCGAAAAAAAACGGGGAGCACAGATGTATCAATAAAAAGAGACGGTGCATTTCCTTCCAACCTCCCATTAAGTTTAAAAAAAATCCTTGCCAGCCACCATATAAAATCAAAGAGTTTAGTCCCGCAGAAGCATTTCTTCTCTGGACATCAATTGATGTTCTCTATAGCAGAAAGTAACCATCTCTATTAATGTTAGTCTCCTTCGAGGCCATCCGATAATTTTTTTCATTAATCACAATGTTAATTTTCCAATGATACCCAATGTATTTCATTTATTAATTTCTATAACAACTATGTTTAAGTGAACTTGTTCACTTTCAGTTTAGGACGATTTTGGTCTAGACAATTCGTGCAAGCGATTCCAGACTTGAGATCGCGTTGCGCCACAGGGCGTCAGCCTAAAGTCTCTAAAAAAGTATTAATTGTGTCATTTACTGTTCCACGTAGTTATCTTCAAAGGTTCGATCAATTTAGTAAATAGTCTCTTAGTCAGGGGTCTTGCAATTCTAAGGTCTCGAAGGCCACTGGGATGAAATTATGAGCTGTGGTCAGTTCGGCGTACTTGTTCGGATTGTTGTTCTCTGTTCAAGTCTCGGCGTGACCAACTCTAAGTGAACCGACGCCGACCATTCAGGGAGCAAGTGAGTCGATTACGGTCAAAAGTCCGGCCCCGTTCAAAGGGGATGAGGGTTATAATGCCGCGATAGACAGAGGAAAAAGCTGCGTGGCTTAGTCTAACTCACATATGCCTATGCGGCCTCCCGCATTGGTTACTGCGAGTATAAGCGAACGGCAATTGACGGTAATTGACAACACATATTCTTGGAGTGGCATCATTTGTTCAGGTCTCTAAAGATGAACCGGGTAGAATGTGTAGCCAATCGCTTTTATCTTTTGCACAATTTGCCCTAAGCCGTAGAGTCATTGTTAGCTCTGCTCAGTAGGCAAACTGGTATGTTAATCGCCTAGCAGAACGACCATTAACTCCAAGTTTTGACAGTAAGGTCTATGAATCTTGGCCAAGCTGCTCGTCGAGCCCGGTGGCGTGGTGCAGTCGCCATGCCATGGAAAATATATAATTCCAACGCAACCGGAAGAGACACATAGGTGCGCGGGTTCGAGACCCACCGTTGCACCTTTGTAATTGTGGGGGTTTGTCTGTGAGGCAATGTTAAAAGCAGTCCCGTGGACTATAAATCTTGACCAATAGTCAGCCCGAAAAGTATATTTTAGCCAAGCTGCTCGTGGCTCAATCTTGCGTGGAGATGAACTCGACCTGACCAAGTTGATCAAGGAGGTCACAGACCTCGCCGAAAGCCTGACAGATGCGCAATACATACATAGTATTTCTTGCAGAGCCTATTTTCTGCGCGATGCGGTGCTTAACCAGTGTGATAAACAATCGTAGGGCTGACAATTTGGCATGTATAGAAGAGGGAATCCTCAGACTATTGAGGAACACTTATATATATATATATATATATATATATATATATATACCGAGCAAGATGGCTTAGTGGCAAAGGTTTGCCTTGCATTCGAGAGGACTGGGTTCGAGACCCAGACCGGCCACTCTTAAATTGGTTTGCATGGTTTCCAATTTAGACAAGATGAATGCTGGAGTGGATTAAAATTAGCCATAACATGAAAAAACACGGGCAATTGCCTTACAGGAAATCTTTAAAAAAATGTATGTATATATATATATATGAGAAAGGGTCCTTAGACTATAGAAAAGCACAATTATCTATCTGGATCATTACACTACATATATGTTTCTTCTTTATAGTCTGATTTCTGTCGGAACTCTGGCGCTCTATGCGTGCCCTGTCTGTTTGGGCAGGTTGTCGAGAGAGGTGAGCCGGTCACTAGCTGTACTGTGTGTGTGTGTGCATTAGTAATCGTAGCCGTGGCCTTCGCAGCAGTGTTGCTGTTGTTGTTGTTGTTGTTGTCGCTCCGTGCACGTGGCACGTCGTCGGCCCGACAACGAGAATGGACTCTGTCAGTTGCGCGCTTTCGGCGGAGAGCGGGGCGCGGAGACGGGGCAACGGCGCCGGCATGACCGGTAGGCGGGGCGGAGGGGCGGAGGAGCGTTGTTCCAGAGGCTGTAAGGTTAGTGTGAGGATGGGCAACCCACCGGCCGCCGGGGAGCCATTGACCGTATTCGTGTCACGTATCTCGTCCTGCCACCTGCTTGCCTGTTGTTGGCTGGTGGCCTGCCTCCCATCGGATGGCTCCACTCGTATTTCGATCGTGTTGTAACAACAGCATCATGACCGGCCCGATCTTGTCGGTCGGTCGGCCGACGACTGAAGGCCGCCGTCGACAGCCGGCGCGGTGGTTCGTTTCTTCGTTTGCGGAAACTGCAGCCCCAACATACGGGGGGGGGGGGGGAGAACAGCGGACGGAAGGGGCGAGGAGATACGACGAGGCCGGTAGATGATTGGGAAATGCCGACTATGTGTTGAGAAGTAAAGAGGAAATGGAGGAAAAAGCAAGCGGGCGAGCTAGTGAGAGATAGAGATAGAGAGAGAGAAGAAGAGAGGGCATGAGAGAGAGAAATAATAAGATAATGAGCGACGCAGATGGAAAAGGCAAAAGGACACACAAAATTAGCGCTATAGCTTTCGTATTTTTAACTAAAAACCTACTGTGCCGACGGGCGGACAGCAAGGTGGGGCAGGAATGCTCTGTGTTCTGTTGCTTCTCTCGGTCTGTGGCTTCTGTTCTCCTACCAGGCTCGAATCGGTGATACGACCACGGGCTTTTGCTGTCGTTGGGCTAACGACACCCTCCGTTACCTCCCAACGTCGGGTGACGTTTGCTACCTACTCGGCAGTGAGCAGTAGCGTAGCTGTAGCGTCCGCAGTGTTTGTGTCCAAACACACAAACAGTTTCTGCTCTCTGACTGTCCGGCAGCTTGGTTATAAGTTCTCGGGACATCCGAGGAACAACACACCGGCGAAATACTTTGCACCGTGCAAATAGCTCTTTCTCTGGGAAAAGATCAGTCGATCATAGATATAATGTGTCGTCCTGCTTGGCTAGCAGTGTCCATATACCAGCTAAGCGGCATATTTATATTCCGATCGGGTAGTGGTCGTCCTCTTTTGTGCGCATTCACTCAACCTAGACTAGCGGGCCGGTCGTTGTCTCTATTTTTGTGAGCTTTTTAAACATAGCAGCCCTCAAAGCTTATCATTTTCTATAAATAAACGACCGGTCATTCTTCGACGTTTCATAAGTAACGTATTTTAGACTATGCTCGTTCCAGAAGGTTGGATATTTGTGTAGCCATATACATGTAATATTATGAAATTACATACTATAAATTAATTAAATAGTCCGTTCTGCAGATCACAAAATTGGCAGACGTATGAGGTCTTACTAAACGTCAACTGAGGAGTTCCTTCTTAACTGTAATACGTTATCTAGCACAATGTACGGACCAGGTTAGCTTATTGTAGAGACGTTTTAACCATTCCATTTATTTCCTTTTCAATGTGGCAAACAAGCAATATAAATATTCACCCACACCTTCATTGGCTTAACGGAATCTCAGCGAGCGCATACAACAGGCGCCTGTTAGTGAATTAGCTTGAATGTCACATGCCAAAGTCAAAAAGATCACAGGCTGCCTTAAAAGAGATGATTGAATACATGTGCAAGGGCTTCTGGTGCTTACAAGAACTGTCGGATACCGTCCATTAAACATGACGAGCATATAGAGTAAACGTTAAGCGGTGCCCTAGGAAGCCCGTCTGGCATTACGAGAATGCCCACTTCTAAGATAAGGTGTTAGTCATTCAACGAGGAGGCTGGGCATCAACTCGTATACGCATTTTCTTGCTAATTTTATTTTACCATGCTGGCGTCTAATATACTAGGCTATGCTATAGACCTTTAAGAGCAAGGTCTAGAATACAATTAGCAAATGAAGTTGCTCTAGGGCTTCGCCGAATTTTTTTGGGGGGGATTTTATGAGTGAATGATTGGTATTACTGACACCGCTTCGTGTGTTTCCTGGATTACGGAATTCGTATTTTGGTCGTTTTTTCAGACCTCGCTAATCTCAGAACAGTTTCTGCTATGCCTGGCATAATACCCCGCAGAGGGTCCAGTAGCAGATTTGTATCAAGTAGCTAATTCACCCATGACGACATATGAGTATTTTCTTCGGTTTCGCCCTCCCTTAAGGAGGATAGCGGCATAGTTTGGTCGATTCATTGGTCTAGCGAAGATAGTATGATATTTTGTTTGCGCCTCCCTTAAAAGCAGGGGCTGAGTCAGAATAATGATAAACATTTCTCCAATATCCAGAAATCGTGGTGGTGGTAGTTGCGTTTGTCGTTTGTTGCTTATTCTAGTAGCTGCAGAGTAGCTAGAAACGGCCTACTGGTATGTGCTAAGTCCGCTCTTCACATTCCAAAGCGCGGACCTGTACCGCTATATTCTGCATCTGTCTTGTTTAAGTGTGTTGCAAAAACATTAATGGTTGATAAACCCATACGCTTGACGAACGTAGAAATCTCGGTTGCTGGCAAATTCAAAAACGTCAGTAACGTCTCGTTGACATTGTCAGTGCTGCCAAGTTGGGCCTTGAAACGGCTCACTCTTCTACTGTCGTATTTTTTCTGGCTAAAACGGACCGCCGCAGAACAGCATACCAAAAAGAAGTTTACCATAACTGCTGGAGCGTAAGCGCAACCGTGTCTTTGGAGTCCAGAAGCAATATAATGAACACAGCAAAGCAAACTTCTTTGCTGCTCCTCATGACTAGTTTAAAGGTTTACTTTGTCGATGAAATAGAGCTCCGGTGTCTGAGCTTTTGTTTCCCCAAAAAATGCCTTTGCATAGCAATAAGATTTATATGGCAAAGACGGCTTTGGCCGCGATAAATTGATGCCCGTTGTGCCGGGCGGTACCTCTTTTGGTCTCTGCATTATTGCAGATGTCACCTACTATAATGCCCAGTGTATACTTAAATAAGCTCTTATAGTATTGTATATCGGCAACATTCACAAAAAATATTCATTGTTCTCGTTAGAAGCCGATTAGAATGTTTCCGCGGTAGCAGAAACAGAAAGTTTAGTCAAGATTGCTTAGGAGACTTTTCCTACACATAAAACCTATGCATGAGCACACCGTTTGGAAATAGATTCTGCCTTGTACCCGCAACAAGCTCCAAAAACGTTTTACAGCAATACTCAAGCGCAGGTCGATCATACCGGGGTTCACTGCAATCATAGAGGCTTGTTTGAGCAAGTTGCAGCAGGACATAACATGGTCTGGGCCGAGGTAGGTTTACCGTAACCGCAAACGACTGGACGTCTAAACGTTTTAGCATCAAGAGTATGTGTTTCGGACAGTACGCAGTAACCTGTATTGTAAAAAGGATGCCGCTATGACAGGCATATGTTAGGACAATAACGGCGGTGAAAAAGCAGATGGAAAAACTCGATAAGGTGATGTCGATGTTCCTTAAAGGAGTGCTTTGCGTCTTACTCAATTCTAGGAACCGTCTTCCCTTTTAGTTCTGTTACATTCTACCAATTTGGCCAGACATTCGTGCTTCTCGTGCACTCTTCGTACCTATAGAGCAGTATCACACGAGCGAGCCAGCGGTTCTCCTTGAGGAACGCATCTGTCAGAGTTTAAATAGCATCGAAGCTCCAGATTCCAGACCCTTCCACCGGAGCAATTCGGCTTTCGAAGAGGTCGAGGAACGCGTGATGCAATCCATGTGCTTCAGTCAGAGATAGAGCGAGCTGTGGCAAAGTCCGGAGGCCATTTGTATGCAGTCTTTATAGACTGCGTCAAGGCTTTCGACAAAGCACCTCGAGATCTCCTGGTGAAGTCATTCCGATACGCAGGGGTTGGTGGCTCTCTTCTGAGCGTAATGTCCAGTTTCTTTGATGAGGACACCTTACTGGTACAAGGTGAGCAAGAAGTGTTGCAGAAAAGGCAAAATGTGGGAACCCCGCAAGGCGACCCATTGAGCTGCGTCTCCTTCACTCTTCTGCTTGCCGATTTTGTTTATTATATTCGACAAGAGTTCCAGAAGGCCACAGTAGTAATGTACGCAGATGACATAGTGGTCGCTCATCACGACCTGGGTGCCATCAAGCGCATCACTTCTCTGGCGGAGGTATTCCTTGTCTCAAGACGGCTGGAAATAAACGCCATGAAGACCAAGGCTATGAAATTCAGAAGAGGAGGTCGATTGGCTGCTAAAGACGTTATACGTTGCGGCGGCCAATCCTTGGAATTCGTTAACTCTTTCCGGTATCTGGGGCTTCGGCTTCATTATACTGGGACGACCTTCACTGCTCACATCGTCGAGACAGCGCGCACAGCCCTAATTTCTTTTATGGAGAAATAGGCGATGTCCGGCGACTGTCCGTCCCGACGGCAGTGGCGCTTTTCTACCTCAAGGTTGTTCCGGCGCTGATGTATGGTCTTGACAGAGTATGGGAACACCTCACTCGGACAAACTTTGGTTTGCTTGAAAGGTGTTTTACAATGTACATGAAGCGAGTACTTTGCCTGTCAATGCGGGCAAGGAGCCGCTTTGTGTACCTAATTTCAGGCTGTGCACCAGTTGTTGAGATCATTCGATTGAGTTTGAAGACGCCGCGTACAGTACCATTCGAGAGCTTTATCTCGGAATGGGAAAATAAAGTTGAACAAGTCCGACGAGAGGTCGGAGACCTGGATGTTTTCAGGGCCTTTCACCTCTGGTCTGGTCTTGCGTGTGACAATCGCCACGTCTATACCAGATACATAGTTCATGGCTATCATCACCTGGTTTATTCGAATACGAGCTTTCACGAAGAGTACACCGAGTGCGTCTGTCGACTGTGCTCTCAGGCGTGTACGAAGTTTCATGCATCTGCCTGCCTGGCCCTTACGAAGAGATCACTGCACTGCCTCTCTCGTATAACATGCCGCGAGGAGCTGAGTGTATAATTGTATAATATGTATAATTGTTCATGTTATATGCATACTCAATATGAGTGAAATAAATACGATGATATAGCATCGAAGCTCGGTTTCACACAAGTGACTCGCAAGCTTCGTTACGGCAGCTCTTACTAAATACTTGGTACTTGGAGTGCACTGAAAGTTCGATTTAAAACGTTGGCAATTTACGCCGTTCTAAATTATATCGAATCAGCTGCTTAGAGAGGACAGCCGACCATTTCCGCAGAAACTTACTCGGGCAGGAGCCGATTTTTAAGTAACGAATTCATGTTTCCAGCTGCCTGAGTTGAAGCGTACGATATGCGTCGCAGTCCACCTTACTATCGAGTGGCTGTTTTTCTTGTATGGTCGTAATCGATCATAAATGTTATTTTTGCTGCAGACATTGCGCGAAGTAGACATTCCCACAATACACCAGACACTAGAGACGGCTTCATTTGCAAGCTGTATGCAAGCGCCGTGGAACTATCTCCTGCATGGTGACCGCACTTTCCTAAAAGTAACACCTCTCGTCGCCTTCTATTGGACCCAATATATGACGCTTCGTGTTGACTTATATAGTGAAACCACCCGAAAATTCAGATCCTTCGGTGGCTGTTCTGGTGCGAAGGAAATTTCGTCAGCTGGCAGATGACTCCACTGATTCCACTCTATGGGATTGAGTAATGGACGATTGCGGGCCGAAAAATACGCGATAGAATCTGTAAAGTGATCCAAGCAGTCTGTCGTACAGACAAAACAGATAGAAACCGTATGCCGCCAGACAGGCCGGTGTAACTGCAACGAAGAACATTTTTTTAAGGCGACCGCTAACTTTCCTCCTCTGCGGAAATGGGGTTCTATAGGAACCCGACATCGAGACTGGAAAGGGGTTTACGACGCTCTACGATAATCATTTCACGAATGGAACCGCTGTTGATTTGACACCCTCGTGTCCCATTCGAGCATATCGGCTAGATCTATTGAACTATAAAGTAAGTGATGTTTGGCCCTGTGGCAGATAGACGCCGCAGCAAGGGACGACGTGCAGCATTTTAAGCATTTCAAGCAAACTCGGCCTCACCGAGACTACAATTTATTTTCCATATTCACGACCAACTATGGTAGAGGTATCCGTGGTCGTAGTAGTGACAGTAGCAGTACTATTCGCAGTAGCCCTTACGTGTTCGCCTGCCAAGCATGTCATGCCAAGTTTGACTCTTCATTATATCAATTAAGCCAAGGCAGCAGGCAGCCCGACCAGTACACCTGATTGACTATGTCAGGGGCGTTAAGTAATGGGTCTGGAGTCGTGGGCAATCCCCTATCCGTGTTAGCGATAAGCATTGACAACCCTCGAAGAGACCACGACAATATCAGAATATTAGTTCGTTGCCAAGTATTCTATATCGTATGCCTTGCCTCCCATGATCAACGGACCAAGAAAATGTTACTGCAGGGAGTTTATACATCTGACTAACCATCTATTTGCCAGAAGAGTGCCCGCAGCTCGCATAATTCGCGCTCATCGCGGGGGTCACGCTAGAACGAGAGCCATTGTTACTCCCTTTACCACGAGGCCCGCTCATTGTGGCGGCTCTGACACGACGGGCGAACGGGCGAAGCATAACAGATGATTTAGATACATACATCGCTTTCCGTCTGCTGCCTGCGTGTATACGAGCCGAACTGGCCTTGTCCCATCGTCCGTAGCCCGGTCGCCCTACCAAATCTAGTCTTATAGCTGTCGGCGACAGCCATAAAATCGACAGTAGTAGGTAGCAGAATGTGTCGTCGCCAACGTGCAACGCGCAATCGGTTAGGTTAGCGTGCCGTGTTTACGTCTTGCGATGGGTACGGCTGCAATAAGGGCTGGCGCATCAGTGCATGTAGGGTCTCCTTGCTCTCGTGGTCGTCGTTGTTGTTGTTGTTGTTGTTGTTGTTGTTGTTGTTGTTGTTGTTGTTGTTGTTGTTGTTGTTGTTGTTGTTATTATTGCTGTTGCTGTTATTGCTGTTGCGATTGTTGTTGATGATTTCGTCGGTGTGCTGTTGTTGTGCCCAATAGAAAATAGGAACGTCTCGCAGGATGCTCCGTCGCTGGCCGAATTCGATTAGCGTCGACCGGTTGCCGCCATCCTCTACGCACGGGTGTGTTTTTCTCTTCCCCCGCGTACGCGTGGTTTCGAATGTAATGGCTTCCAGATCTGGCAGACGGTGTTGTCAGCCTCTGCCTCTGGAAAAAGTGACTGACCTCGAAAGGAAACGACTACAGAGTGCCCTCGCTGCACAAATGCATGGCCATCATCATCAGCACCACACCGACCGCCCACGCGTCTTATTCTCTCTTGGCCTTCCTCTCTTGGCCAGCTCTCATGACGAAATCGCTGGATTGGTACGTCGTGTTAGTTAAAGCACTGTTGTGTTTGATATCATACTATCCCTGTATTTAAATATATATATATATATATATATATATATATATATATATAGCATCAGTATTCATGCGCCAAACTTTGGTGTCTGGAGTGGGAGTGAAATGTCCAAGAATGGTTGTATCAAACTTTTTTCTGGAAAATCTTCACCAGATCTCCGATTTCGAGAGCCCCAGTCATCGTATCGAGAAACCAACCATACCTGCGTGTTGGGAAAACATTTGCATCTGCTGAACAGCGTCCAACGTTAGCTCAAAATAGAAAAAATGTTGTATTGAAAATTATTTTTAAAAAATTAAGCTCTACAATTTTTATATTTTGGCTTTCGAGCTCAATAAATATTTTTTAACATTAGGCCCATAAAGCTCACTACTACGTCCAAACAAATGCGCATCGCGTCGATAACCGCCGAAGTTTTTCAAGAATGATGCGGCAAATAATTCTTCCAGTTTTCTTTGACAGGAGCACATTCATTATGAATGGTGCACGCTCTAAGCGTTTTGCAGAGCGAGTGAGACGTACGCTACCATAGCTTTTCAAAACGGTAAAGCGATGGAAAGAACTAAAGCTTTCCACATAGTTCACAGACCGTGGTGAAGCCGTAAATAGATACTTCACAAAAAAATTGCCATACTTTTGAAAGCACTCTCCCATTTGAGACATTTAATGTTGGAGTGGTTGGCAGCACATGTGGGCCGATAATGACTTACGGCCGTCATACAGCCCACATTTGGATTTGTTGCAGTACAAGAAAAAGGACGTCGTTTCGCGAGAATCTAACAATTATTGGCATAACAACATCGTCTCGCTCCCTATTTCTAAGAGGCAAGTAATTGAAAATATCGGTAAACATGTTCCGGAACGGACAGACGAGCGCTTTAGGCCGAGAATCGACGCGGCAATCCGAAGGAAAACAACAGTACAGCACGCGCGTATTAGAATTTTCCTTACCTTCATTTAAAACATTCGCTCAGACAACTGTCTCTATCTTAATACAAGGTGTAAGAAGCAAGCAGTGTCAGTATGTCCCAATCTAGATAGGGGACGCGGTGCATATGCGTGTTTATGTCAGCACAGGCGAAAGCAAGGTAAACAGCGTCCAAATGAAGCGCACCGAAATCTCTTACTGGCGCATTTGTTGAATCTTGCTAAAGAGCCTTGGCTTGAAATCGCATCCTGCTAGGTGTACGAATGCAGAAAAAGAACGCACAGAGACAAGCCCGCGTACAAACCCAACTTTTCAGCGTTGCTCTTTGCCCCTTGTTTTAATCCTTCCCCGAGGAGTCGCTCCTCCATTGTATCCTGGCCGTCATTGTCGTCGGTTTGCCGTCGGAATCGTTGTACACAACGAGAGAATGTTGCGCCAAAGGTCTCTTAGCGCAGTGCACACAAAACGGCGCACGAAGAGCGAAAAGGGGAGGCTTGGGATCGCAAACGTGGTCGAGCTAGGCGCTGGCTAATGCTTGTTGCAATTGTTGGTGGTCGTATTGGTAGAGGGGTCGTGGGCTTGGTTGTGGTTGTTGCTATTGTTGTTGTTGCTGCTGTTTTCGTGGTCGTGCCAGCGGCGATGATGGTTCTTGCGGTTGAAGCTTGAAACTCGACAGCTAGGTAGGTAAGTAGCTGCTAGGTGAGAGCGTCTGCTTGCGTAGCGGTCCGACCAAAGCGCTGGCTCAGCGCGTTAAATTGGCACTCTAGACCCTGCCTGACCCGGGGCCGAGCTGACGGGGCGATCACACAGGGCCACCCGCATCGGCGACCACCTTCCTCTATGACCTCGATACAACGACACGGGCACCGCGGCGACGACTACGCCAGTTTCAGCCGAAGACGACCTTTGGCCGTTCTTCTTGCCGATTAAACCCACGAAGAAGAAGAAGAAGAAAGCAAACCGGAAAAAGAGGGAAGAGAACTGAGAAAAAGCAGAAGAGGAAGGGGAGCAAATTAGAAGAAGGAAAACAAGGAAGAAGAAAATAAAGGCGGAGAAGGATCAGAAAAAACGACGAAGCAGCAGCAGCAGTAGTAGCAGCAGCAGCAGCAGCAGAAAAGCGCGAAGGACGACGAGCGGGAAAACGTACAACGAAAGCAAGAGCAAAACGTGTCGGCCCCGTCAGCGTTCTTCTCGTATATTCTTCATGTCGTGGACTCAAATGGGCTTTCTAGCAGCAGGGCTAGCCGTGGTGGTGGCGGCGGCTGCAGCGACGGTGGTCGCTATCCTTCTTCGGGACCGCAGCTCTACAAGCAGGTCACGTACGTCAACGCCCGCGCACAGTGCCCGGGCAGCGTGTCGCTCGTGGGTCGTCGTGGGTGTCGCTGCCACCTCACGACGGCGAGAACGACGATGACGATGACGACGACGACGACGACGACGACGACGACGACAACAGCTAACTACGCGGCGTGTCGTCATCGTCGAAAATGTAGAAGACCTGGCAGCCATTTATCCAACAACATCATAAGCAGCACCAGCTACCTAGACGCGCGGTCTGCTCATTAACTTGAATAGAAAGTAGCCTCGAGTGACGACGATGTACGCCCGCTAGCCGATGGTAACCGACGACCGTTGTGGCGGTCCGCTGCGCTGACAATTCAAAAACATAATACCGTCGTACATATAATTGCGTAAAGGCATAGGGTATCTGCGAATGTTCTAGCCTTAAGGAGGAATTATATAACATACTTAAATTTAAAAAAAAACATTTGCAATTAAATGTAGGAGCAGAAATGTCTCGTTTAAGACAGCGCGACAGTGAACTTACTGCAATATTCTATTTCGGTACGGCTGACCGGACATCGTATCACGCAATGCGCAACGCGACAGCTTTTCTGTAGGCCGAGAAAACGGCTTACGGCAATCACTCAAATGTGAACCGAACCACTTTCGATTTGTTACTAAAATGCTACCCATGAAATGCGCACATTCTCAAATGCGTGTGTTTTGAACATAATGGCAAAATGTTAAAATTTTGAGCGTGAAAGCTTACAAAATAGACATCAGAAGATCTCGGATTCTGCAAAGTTATTGAATATGACTATTTTTCACTCGCCAACGTCTTCAAGACATACTGGCATATTTAGTTCTATTCATGGAACACTTAGTCAGCCACATTGATATAATTCATTTTGGTAATTTCACAGTTAGTCCTGAGAACTTAAAAACGGAATTTTTTGAATGAAAGACTAGATAATGAAAGATAGTTGAATGAAAGATAGTTGGGCCACGGAACAACCCAACTATCCTTCTATACAATGATGTACAGAAACTTAAAAATAATCAATCTCTATTGTTAGTCAAATGACTTGCAAAACAGCCATCTGTTGGCAGGCCACTTTGGTTATGTGACTGCATATATGCACGAGGAAGACCTTTTCTTCCTGTGTCTTCCGTGTTTAACCTGATAATGTCTCTGAGAACGGGATCGATCGATTGCTAATTGCCGACTAATTAGGTGGCACTCAAGCACAACATGTTGGAAGCGAGCGACAGTCGAGTCCCGCCCCGACATCGGAGACTTCGAGGCAATAGGAAACATCAGTCTTCTTCCCGGTCTTATTTAATTTGCAAAGTAGTTGCGCTAGTCGGATCGTTTGCACGCAGACTGGGCTTCCGATGTGTTTGACTATAAGCTTGAAATACATTGATTTTTGTCAACAAGGTTTTGTTTTGTAAGTAGTTTGCTTTAACATATGCATCTACACATACATAAAGCGCGCGCGAGAGCAAGATAAATATACGAGGATATTGAAAAACACTTAACTAACCTTTTTAGCAAATAAAAATATACAGCAAATAAAAATAACGAAAGTAAAAACAGTGCCAGTAACAAACTTATCAGCCAATCGTTACCAAAACTGTGTAAGAGCACGTAGTTAATTGTGGTATTAAATAGCATTAGCGTGATAAACCCCTTAATAATCTCATAGCAGCCAGTACATTAAACTAATGTTTATTCGGCTCTGCTCGGGAAGACTGGTGCAATAAAGTATTCTTAGACATGTAGACGGTCGATTCCGATGGCGTGGTGCAGTCGCCTGCGCCCCGCGACCGGAGGAGACACATAGGTGCGCGGGTTCGAGCCTCACCGTTGCACATTTTTATTTATGAGGGTCCGTCTATGAAGCAATGCGAAAAGCGGTCCCGTGGACGTTAAATCTTGGCTGAGTGTCAGTCCGAAACGTTTGTAGACATGTCGACGACCAAGCATGGTCGGGCTATAATTGACGCTTAGATGCAATGTGCGTTGGGCAGTTTGCGATTTCCCGAACGCACGACGCGGGGATGCTTTGGCCAATGCCGGATATTCGGTCACCCAGCCTCCGAGAAAGCAACCGAAAGAGTATTCCTCAATATGTGCATTTTGTTACTGCCTCAAAAAGATGATGAAGATGATACGGTTACGATAAGGATCGGTTGAGGTTCGGGCCGCGAATTGGCGCCAGCTAAATTACCCCAGCCGAATGCTGGCGTGTACGAGAAAAGCCCAGACTGCTGTCGTCGTTTGCTTATGAACTCTACGAGCCAAGGACAAGAGATTGCAAGAGAAGCAAACTTAGCTTGCTTTTTACCTTAATAATAAAGATAATCCATTGAGTGTGTAGAGATACATAAATAATTGGACCAAATGCTTTCCATTTATAAAAAAAATATTTGCTATATAGACCAATGTGTGCAATACATACATATTGTGCATATGTATGTTATGCGAAAAATCCGACTCAATTTATGACGTGGTTGGAAAGTGTTTTAGATCTAACTTCTTTTTGCAATTGGTCACCAAGAAGATCGGTCTGTCGGATTCTCTTTGCCCTTAGGAAGGACTTTCAGAATGCAATCATATCACTTGCCTGGAAGAGCTCCGTCAGATATGCATGAAGATGTTTGTGCAAAGGTATGAGGTTATTGTTGCAATGTTCAAGGTAAATACACGGAGAGCTGTACTCATCGAGAGAAGCAACTGCTTCTCAATCCGGATGGAGGCTACTAGAGCTTTGCGCATCCGTTCAGAAATATGAATCATATCAATGATTGCCCGGATGTGAACAGAGAGAGCCCGAGGTAATTTTTTTTTTGCATACTCAGGAGGTGTCGAGCACAACCTAAACTCATAATTCGCCGCCAGACGGCCTGCTTACTGATATTTTATGGCTTTGAAGTTGATGTTAATTTTCTTCGAAAATGTACTGATGTTAATTTTAAGATTAACGTCCCCCACAAATATTTCTAATCGCGACAAACCCTGTTGAGCTTGGAATCTGCTAGTCCCATACAAGCAAAATCATCAGCGTAGAAAAGGATGTCCGTCATTATCGATGCGCGGTTTCCCACTACGCGACGAGGGAGACCATTCAGTAGCGACGAAAACATCAATGGATTGAAGTTATGACCCTGTGCAGCGCCAGTTGTTTGTATGCAAGATACTAGCTTGACCACCCCACCTTGAACAGCTGATTAGGCTCTCCCGCAACACCACACAGACAACCTCGATGATTTTGGCAGTCATTCCTGATCAAATCTCCCCAAACGCAGATAATAAAAACAGCGTTTTTTTCTGTTTCGTCATATTCCATAGCTTTCCCAGTAGTAAAAGTTGATCGGCCGGGGCAGAATCCGGGCTGATCCGTACGGTCACTGTTATTGTAGAACTCTGAGCTAGGTCCCTTGGCCTCCTTCATGCTGAAAACAATGTTGTCGTGGTTTCCTCCCCGATTCATGTTCTTATCGCAGTGTAAGTAGTGAAGATCCGTGCTCTGATACTGATCAGTACCCGAGACGATCAGCATCGCAAATGAGCTTCGTGAGTAATTCTAATGGTTGCCTTTCTGACAGGTGACCTAAATTGTAGACTCCTAACTAGATCCGCTGAGCAAGTGGACAGCTGCCCATTTAGATGCCTCACATACGAGTGGGCTTTAAGTTCGCACTTTCGTAGTTTTCACCTGTGTGAAACTTTTTAACCTGCTGACTGATTACACACACACGGCAACCGGAAATATTTTCGAGAATTTTTGAGAGCTCATTAAAATAATTTTTTGTTTTGCAATGGGGCACGCTCTCGAAGAAGCCTTATTTTGAAGTGAAGGTGACATTATTTAACTTTATGACACTGATGCTGCTAGTGGACATAGGAGCACGGAATGTATTATTGCGAGACAACCAGTCCTCCTTCAGAAAAACACCCCTTCGTGTTTGTTAAAAACTGCTTCTTCTGAAGGACGCCGGCTCAAAAATGCGAAATAAACGTTTAGAAAAGAAGTGGCAAAAATTGAAGTTGTATTATTCGCTTGCACACTTAATACCTCAAAGTCACGACGACCACTTTGGTACCAAATCTATGGCGATCGTATCTGGAGGCGCCTCCAAATGTGTATAGTGGCCCGCGGAGGCGCCTCCGAGCAGCTGCTTACTTAATAAATAGTTGTGTAAGTTTCTAGAGCTATGACGAGCGACTTATTTAATGGACTGGGTAATTTATGCATGCACTCAATCTCAACATGCCCTTCGGAAAACCTAATTTACTCCGCAATCACGGATAGGATTGCCATAGAATTGGCACCAAAATGTGTTAGTTTTGAGCGCCGCGAATGATTGTATGATTATGACTTTAGGGCATTGAACGTGAAAGCTAATACAAGAACCTCATTTTTGCAAAATCTCTTCAAAGCCTCATTTTTGCAAAATCTCTCAAAAAACTTCTAAACAAAACACTCTTCCTATCGCATTTTCTAGTCGGCGTATGTTTAGAGGAAGCAGAATTTCTTCTGAACATACGCTGGCTAAAAGAGGCTCACGAACATGAAGGTTTGCTTGGTATCTTCCTAGGGGAACTGGTTGCCTCGTAATGGCACTTGTGTTCCTATGTGGGGCAACAACACCAGTATAAAAAATAATAGTAATTTCACTCTCACTCCGAATACAAGAGTTTTCCGAGGGACTTCTACACTGGAAAATCTATTTGCTTTAACCAGATCTCCAATTACTTATATCGCTCTCAAAAACTTTCCGGTCTTCCTGAATATATATATATATATATATATATATATATATATACGCACCTGGTAAATTTTGTGGAAATTCTTATAATAGGTTTTTTCTGATTACAGAATTTTTACTCGACGTAGTTTCCACGATCATTTACACATTTCTGAAAAGGGCTCATCCATGCATCTAAGCACATATTGAAGTCGCGTTTTCGATATTCGCCAGGATCTGTTTGAATTTTCTGCGCGCGACGTTTTCCTCTCAGGCTTTTTTTCTTTGTGAATAAGGAAAAAACGCGTGAGCCCAGATGCTGCGAGAAAAGACACATAGCTTTTAACGTTGTGGACCGGTGGGTTCTCCTGAGAGAGGGATCACTGCCTAGAAGACGTTTTAGAACTCTTCCGGATAGGTGAAGTGCAAACGTTCAGTAGGCGTTCTGCGTCAGCAGCCTTAAATTCGACTATCGCCACAAATTTAGTCTTGGAGTAGGCGATGATGACTATCACCGTACTGGACGTTCTTCATAGGATTTGTCCAGTTTAAAATGTTTCGTTCTATCATAGATACTCCTCTGGGACGAGGGGCTATATTTTCAATCATATATATCCTACTCTACTACCTTACCTAATTCTCACTGGGTATTGTACAAGAGAGCAGTGCTCACCATTTTCTCATACCGTTGTCTGCTGAATAATCAACTTGAATTTTCTACCAAATTTCAACTAGAACGACATTATACCAGCCATCCGATTCTTAACTAATTCTTCACAACGCAGAAGAATGGAAAAGCTTGATCAGGTCTCTACCCTTATTTAGACGGGAATCTACTATGTCATTTTACTGCGTTGTGTAGAGGCCGTTTGGCCAACCACAAGTTGTGGTTAGGAAAGCGAAGACGCATTGGGGAGCGGGACATAGGGAATATTGTATGATGCCAGATTGACGGCCGGAGGGCGGCAGGCAAGAAAGAAACTGTTTGCGACGATGTTGCTGCTGGCGGAGGTTTAAACTTAATGGGCTTGAACGCCGTTGTGGTGGAAACTACGATGAGCTTTTACAGGAGTGCCAGTTGAGGTGATTGCCGTAAGGGCCATGGCTGTAACGAAAACCATTCACACCGGCGAACGACAGAGCTGATGTTGTCGTCTTAGGCTATGCCTCCTACCTGTTCGCTGTTTCCCCCGTTTTCCTCAACTCACCTCTCTCTCGCGTTCGCTAAGCCGCTCGCTTGGATTCCCTCGTTCTGTTGCGTTCGTTGTCTACCTCAGCTACAATGGCCTCATTTCCCTTGCATTTGTCGTGCACGATGCTAGTGTGCTCACGTGTGTGAATACATAGGGGCGTATATATATCTAGGTATGCATGTAGCAATATATCTTCATGTGCGCACATTAGATTCTGCAGCCTTTTTTAAAAAGAGCGCCAATATGGCGGCAATGCTTAAACCCCAGCCAGTATTGGATTGCCACATCAGTAAAAATGGCGAATTGCAGGAGGTTGACAAAAATCAACTGCATCTGCATATGTTTTCGAATTCCCATACCTCCAGCAGAGGAGTCTACATAACCGCTTCGTCCAAATATTATACGATGGTTGATTTATGATTTGACGCAGGCTGAAAAGAAACATGGTGTGCTCAAGATATTTCGAAGACCTGCGTAGATAGGCACTTAGCCTACTTTTCAAAACTAAATTTAGGTGAAGAAACATAACGTTGTTATAACAGGAGTGACACAAAGCCTGGTTCGACCAAGAACGACGCATTACAAAATCATTAATATATCAGTATAAATTGAGCAGGGGTAGTAGTCTAGCCCATCTTTGAGTTTAAAGCAAAAGTGTAAAGATCTGCTTAGAAGTAAGCGCGTCCAATGCTAAACCAAAATGCAAATCCGCAAAATTCGAGAAAGTCTCTACCGACCTTGGATTCTCTTTCCACAACTACCTAAAAAGCCAAATCTACTAATTAACGACGATGAGTGGCCAGAATACTTTACGGGAATATTCACCCGCGGCTGTGTCTTGCCGGAAGAAAAAAACAGGAAACCGAGGGGAACCGTGAAGTCATTTCACAGAGGCAAAAATCCTCAAGGGTATCATCCCAAGAAAAAATAGAAACTCTGCTAGACATGACCAGGATGTTTAACACTATCTCAAGGTTGTAGTTTAGCAACCGCTCCTGCCCTCACAATGATGCTGACCACACCTGTCTTAGATAATGCACAAACCCAAACCAATAGAGAAAAAATGCTTCTGCAGCCAATGTTTAAAGATGGTACTACAACGTCAGAAAACTACCGCGGTAAAGCCCTAAACCGCGTAATGCACAAGGTTCGTACATCGCTTTCGGCCAAAAGTATCGTTCTAGGATGTAACAAGGACTTACCGGCAGAACAAAATAGATTTCGTCAAGGGCGTTCGGCTGAAAAAGCACACACAGATGTAATAGAGCACCTAGGGACCTGAAAACAAAATGTGACTTACGCAGCGTTTATCGAATTTAAAACATCTTTTTATGCAATCTCACGAGATAGGCTTTTACTGATACTCCGTGAAAATTTTAAAACGAAATAAATGTATAACCTCATCCGAGACATTTTGCCCACATAGTATCATCACAATTGCACAATTTCATGCTCACATGCTTTGCTGAGTTTTCAGCGGGCATATTTCAGCCCAGGCATATTTCAGTTTTCAACCCGGTACCACCTGGCTCTCTCTGTAGTTTGCCAGACTGAGGCTATGATATAAAAAATAGCATGGCAGTTCTGCATCCCGCGAGAAAGCGTCCTTCCCACATAAGCTTATCGCTTCCACGTTAAGATAATTTGTGTTCTACGCTAGTTTTTAACCAGCTTCTATTGATGCACTATCTGCTCAAAACGATCTAAGACTGATAAGCATGACGACTTTTAATGAGAGCTGCCATCAATATTGAAATACTTGTTCCTGTATTCTGGCACTCTTAACAGAAAATCGTTGATGAACATTGGCGAATTGTCGAAAAATAGGATGACTAAAACACGAATATGGGTTATAATTTATGTGAGGAACGAGATTACACATAACAAACCGTTGGCAACGTTGGGTCAAGAAGTCCTTTATTAAAAGTCACTAACAACTTTAACCAAACATACTCAAGAGGCCTCCGTGAAACTTCGCAATGGTTCGTAATACTTTTAATTACCAAAGGTGTGCCGCGTAATACAGGCTCACTGTTATACATGATGCTCTCGCAGTAGAAGAAACTAATAGGAACATTATGACTGTATCATTTTTTCTATGAAAAAGCAACATTGGATTTCCATTTGCCTGCAATAGCCGCAAATGCGGGCCGACGCACTTTAAAATATTTGTTTAATACCAAGCAGATCTTATTCGAAACCTCAGAGGCTTGCAAATACGTCATCTGACAGGCGATCCTAACGTTGACCACAGGGTAGAACGAGTGCTTTCATTGAGAGATAGATATATATATATATATCCCTAAGCGATCTGCGACCCCTATCTATTAGGTCATACTTACAACGAACGCTTAACAAAACTCTCTAGGCGCCTCCAGAACTCTATTAAGCTTTTCCCAATCCAGCGAGCGTTCCTCCCCTATAATGGTACCTTCGAGAATCTTGCGGTTCTGGATGGCATCCTTAACGATGCCAAGTCTGCAGGACGTGAGCTCAAACTCGCCTCAATCGACCTCCGTAAGGCGTTCGACATTGTGAGTCATGACTCTGTCCTGTGGTCACTCCGGACTCACATACCCGGAGGTATTCATTAATTATATCGAACGCTTGCTCCTCTCTTCTAAAACTCGCATAGAATTTGGATAAGAATGTCGCACATTCGCCCAACTAAAGGTGTTAGGTAGGAAGATCCTTTGCCCCCCCCCCTTTTATTTAATCGAGTTCTCGACGACATTTTCTCAAATATAGACACAACTAATATCGATTACCAACTTACTGATGACTTCCGCCTTATAGGCTTAGCCTTTGCAGATGATCTCATCCTCCTAGCCTCCACGAAATCTACTCTCCAACGGCTCCTTAATATTGCGGACCCCCTTTTGAAATCTCGAGGCCTTGAAATTAATAATAATAAAATCTTTACTATCTACCACCTATTTAATAGGAATGAAGGTAAAGGTTTTATTAATACCGTACCAGAATTTAACGTTGGAGATCGGCACTTGTCAGCTAAAGGTTTGAGCGATCGATGGAGGTATCTGGAAATCGACTTTGATAAGCGACCAAGATAAAGAGATCAGAAAGGTTGTTACGTCGAAATGGCGTACGCTCGAAAACTCGGCGGCAAACGCCTACCTGTACACGCACACAGCACACTGCGGTCTGGACATCCCCTGTCTCCAAACATTTATACCCAGACTCCGCCTCTCCCGTTTGACAGCACTACAACACTCCACGCACCCTGGGGTCCAATGGATGCTAACCGAGCACCTCAAAAAACAACGAAAACAAGACTTCTTTGCGAGCGCTTGGGCGCCTCCACTGAGACCGTTTTACAAGAGTCCGATTACTGGTTTTAACAACTACACAACACGTTCGATGGGGCACATTTTAAAAAAGCACACGAAACGCCCTTTGTAAATTACTGGATTAAGGGTATGCCCTACTTATCTAGTAAGGCGTATTTAAACCAACTAAAGCTCAGGATCCACGCACGGATGTCATGCGCCTGAGACGTTGGCTCATGTCGCTCAGATGTGCGATACAACACACAAACAAACTATAAAGAGACATAAGGACGTCTGTGATCGCGCGGCGCGTCTTCTCCGCAAGGGGGGTCGTGAGGTGGTTCGTGAGCGAGTATTCCGTCGACCGGGCGCACCGGGTCTAAAGCCCGACCTTGTAATAACAACAGCTACCGAGATCTGGGTTTTAGATGCCGAGGTTTGCGGCCCGAACAGAGACCTCGCAGAAGCGCGGCAGGACAAGATCGCCAAATATGACGCCTAAGAGCGGCGCTCCCCGACCCGCAAAAACCTCGCAGATTCGGATCCATCACTATCCTTATGAGTGGTGTATGGGACTCCGAATCTGCGAGTACGCTCTTGGGGCTCGGCGTCATGAAGAGGAATTTTATGGATCTTACCGTCTTAACGTTGCAAGGAACCTTAAGGATATACCGCTCGCACCGGGTCCATAAGAGCGGGGGCTACCATCAAGCAAGGACACGGACAGCTGATTCTCAACCTCACGTGACACCTTTTTGCCACCATTTTTATTAAGACGAGCACTGCCGAGTATTGTAAAAAATAAATAAATTATCACAATATTTTCTATATATATATATATATATATATATATATATATATATATAATTTATCCTCATCGCCTGGACTTTTACAGCTTTTTAATGATCTTAGCTTAGACATTTTAGAGGAGATACTAAATCTTCAGCTTACCGCTGTGGCAAGGGATCAGGTAATGCTTCCGATCTCTCTAGGCGGCTTAGGTATGCCGGACGCTGTCATGATGGCTGGACCCGCGATTGTTTCATCATTGACTCAGGCTTCGGAGAGGGTTAGGGCTTTATTGGATAATGATGGATGGGAAGCTTATAACGCTGAGCTATAAAAGCTGACCGACAGATTGTTGTCTTTGTTTGACTCCCCTCCCGATGAAAGAACTAAACAGAGCAGTTAGACAGACCCTCTGCAAGAAAAGCGATTAACAAGCCTGATCGATAGAGTCCCCACCGTGGCTGACAAAGCCAGGCTTCAAGCCGTTAGTAGTCAAGGGGCTGGAGCTTGGTTACATACCCTACCCTGTCCACGAATAGGGACGCTTTTGGTTGATGAGACGACGCGCATCAGCACAAGATTGCGTCTTTATGTCGACCTAGTTGTCCCTCACCGATGTCGTTGCGGCTACCTTGTAGACGCTTTGGTGTATCATGGCTTATCATGCGCCTTAAGTGCAGGCCAGAGAGCACGCCACTCGGCTTTAAATGACACTTTCAGTCGAGCACTAAGATCTGCTGGCTTTCTTTTTCCGGAGGTTCGTACTAGAACCTCCGGGTCTATCCAGAGATGACGGAAAAGGCCTGGCGGTCTTACTCTACTCCTCTTTGAGCGTGGTCGCATGCTTGTTTGGGACGCAACTGTAACCGACTCATTAGCCCCTTCGATGGTCGGTGCAGCTGCGGACCAAGCAGGTCATGCGTCTAGGTTAGCAGAGGCTAACAAATGTAGAAAACACTCAGACGTTAGTTATCCGCACCAATTTTGTCCGTTGGCCTTTGAAATAATGGGAGGACCAGGCCCGCTTACATTGAAGTTGATTCAGCGCGTGGGTAGAAGCCTTAACCTCTCCACGGGAGACTCAAGAGCATCGGAATTTTTGCGTCAGAGGCTGTCGCTTGACATCCAACGAGGAAACGCAGCATCTGTTTGGGGCACATTGTTGAACTGGGCTAATCCCGGGTTAGATAACCCGTAACCACACGTTAACGCGGATATATATATATATATATATATATAATATCTAGATCTTTCGCATAACGTTTGAGCATATACATGAAAATGGGCAAATCATTAATAAATAGTCATAAAGCTAATCATAAATGCATTTTAGTCAGCGCTCGGACAATGGCCTACTGGTAGACCGTTTTAATTTGTCCAACTCTCCCCACTGTCTTGTGCAAGGCCGCTGCAAGTTTCTGCGGAGTTTTAAATTGTGCTGCATTACTACATGAGGTTGAAGAAAAAACACAGTCACGTATTCACTTTTACTGATTCCCCTAGGGGTACTTTTTTCTAAGGAAACGCATAGTTAACGAAATATCAGGTCATGTAGATTTGTTTGCTGTACCAATAATTGTACCTTTTGGCAAAAGCCATACTTGCTTTATAAGAAGTGGAGATGCCATAGAAGTACACTGTTATGACGCACATTTATTTACACGTGTTTGACAGTGCCAGTCTGCTGTTCTGATCATCACACGTTTCATCAATAGTAAAGCAATGTTCTCATGGCTGCTCTTTTATCAGCTGCAAGCCCTTTAAATATACAACAATATATATAGAAGAAAAACACTACAAATATTGCCAGCAAAAGAATCACCAAATTATGCGAACAGCATGCCAACTTTGAAATTAGTGCAGGCATCAAAATTATGCCATATCATGTAAAATAAAGTGATCGGGTTTGGTAATTATATAGATTGCTATTTTAGTTATTTACTTACCATAATGACTACTAAAAACATATATACATTTGGTTTCCATTCAGACATTTATTTTCGAATCTGGAGCATATGACTTTCTTACTTATTCCGTTGTTTTTTGAAAATAAAGGTAGTGTTTGTTGCATTTTCGTTTTTAGTAGAATCCCGAGGAACACTGAACAGTACTGACGCGTGCCGTTTTGTGACAGTAGTCGGCTTTCCACGACATGCTTCCTGTGTCGGTTTTAATCAGGAGAATCTTTCAGTAGGGGTCCTAGTGGGCAGTATATCGTCTTCACGTAAATGTAAGGCTACACCACCGTATTTAGCACAACTGAAACTAAAAGCCCATGCCCCCTATTCATAGAAAAGTGTTTTTTCCACACGTATCTTTTCCAAGCCTGCCAAATATGAAAATACACCTAAGCAGGCCTAACAATTGAGCATTTCCATATATTTAGAAATCGCATTAGATTCTGTTAGGGTTCCAAAGTTTATATGCATATAAACCGGGTCACTGGTTAGGTGTCACCAGAACAAAGATCGAGATCCATAATTTTGGCAGTGACGAGGAAAAATGCTCGTTGCGCCACTGGCCTATTGTCTGACCCGTCCTAAAGTGACTTGAATGTATAGCTTTGTATTTAATTGCGCTAAGGTCACACACAAAAAAAAGCGAGGCAGCAAAAAGTGTAACAATGTTTTAATAGTGCGTACATTAAATCAGAGGTCACGAAAATTCATGTTTTCGCACTTTTGCTAGTGATGATTTCAGAGATGCTTGCGCTAATAGTCTGCTTCATCTTGTACGAGCTGAATGATAGATCATGCAATTATGGAAGGCCGCCATTGCTAATCAAATTAGTTATTATTTAAGTGACAGCAGCCAATCATCGTAACAGGACGAATAATGAAAACGTTGGCTGATCAGCCCTGACCGGCTCGGAGCGGTAGAAGGCAATCGCAGAGTTAAGCTGCTCGGCTCCCACTGCTAAGCTACAAATTGTTTTCCATCGCAATCCTTTAGATTGTATGTCATTACTTATATTAAGCACCACCTTGCATCAAAAGTGAACAAACACACATGCGTATACATTTACCCGCATATATATATATATATATATATATATATATATATAGTTTGCATATGTTAAAAATGTATTTACGCGTTGTTACACAGTCACCGGTGTAGATGTATTAAAATAAAGTGCAACAATTTGTAAACCGTACCGCAAAATAATACACCAGTTTGATTTACACATGCTTTACATAAAACAATTAAATTGCTGATTATGGATATATGGGGAGCGAGCAAAACTGTTTTGGGACTATATCCTGACAAGAAAAACAAGACTGACGAATAAGGAGCAGGATAGAGCATACACAATAAAGGGAATGGACACCGCGTCACAAAGCACTATTTTTTACGACTGGCGTAAATAATGTAGAAAGGGCACGAACTAGCACGGAGGTTACGACCACAGCAGATGAGATCGAAAGCGCGGTAAAGGAAGTGAATCCAAAAGCGGCACGTAGTCTTGACGAAATTTCGGTAGAAATTATTCAGGAGTGCGTGCATTATCTAACGAAGGCGACCAAACGAAATTACACCCATAATGTATCAAATATTTATGCGGCTATATAAACGTAGAGTGCAGAGTATTCTAGAAACAAAAGAGAAAAGCATCTAGTATGGTAGACAGAAGAAAGTGTCATATAAAATTATGCTGGAGAAGGGTTTTGTAAGAAGCTGGGTGGGGCTGCTAGAAGAAATTTACAGGAAAAGCACGGTTCGAATAATAATAGTAGCCGGACAATCTAGAGAGTGTAGAGTCGCTAAGGGATCCAGGCAAGCATGTCCGTTGTCATCGGTGTTTTTTTATGTATATAGAGAGAATAGCGCGAAAGATTAATTGCACGGGTTCAAGGGGGCAAATAGGTATATAGAAAGAGTGTATAAATCAAGATACCAGTGCTGCCGTTTGCTGACAATATGGTAGCGTTAAGTCGGGGCACTAGCAAATGCTAAATGCATGTAGGAAAGCAGCGGAGAAACTAGACATGTTTTTTAATAAAAATAAGGACACAATTTTAATATTTAATTGGCTTAGGGGAAAAGAAAGCTTGTACTTGGCGATGGGTTCCAGATCGAGTTTGGCAGGCATATGTGAAAATGAAAAGAGAGAAACGGGCGGGGTAGAATGGACGCACGATAATTTAAGAACGAGTAGGCTATTGGAATGGATCAAAGATGTAGACCTGTCGGAGGCCTTAGCTTTAAGGCAAATATTAAAAACGACCAAGTCGACATTACAAAGAAGAGACTGTCTTAATGGAAGACAAATACTCAGTAGGTATTGGAGGATATATTGATGATAAGGATGCGTAGGTAATATATACCTAAGATATACATTTAAGGACAGTCTTGACCTCAGCAAGGATAGCCTGGATAGTTTTGACAGACTCGCGCTGGATTACCAAGGTATGTAGCAAAAGACAACAGCTGTTACTACTATATTTAGTGCCAGTGGTTTTTGCTTTATCTCGGGCATTTTTTATGGCTTTATTTATTTAGGTTCGTTAGATGCACATATAATTTTTGACGCCGACTTGATTCGGCTACGGCAGAAAAGGCAGTCCCTTGCCCGTGGGCAATGAACCAATTATCGACGCGGCGTTTCCGCGTTGAATTTCAACTGATATTCTTTGTAGCAATTACTGCCATGCCCTTCTATCGCCGGCTGATGCAGCAACTCTAGATCCCAGCTCCGCCAGAAAACTCCTTGTGATTTTTCCCATTGGGCCTAATGTCTCGAAGGCAATTGGTTGAACGATAAAGTTTTGTTCCAGTTCACGATATTTTGCCAACTTGCAATCTTCAGCAAGGCGAGCGGCTGGTCCAACCTCCCTGCTGGTATGGCGAGCACAAGAAGCGGCCAACTTGCAAGACACGGTGACGTCGTACACAAGGCAGCGACCTTCACTCCCTGGAACTAGAGTCAGGAGGTCCGGACGCAATTGGCTGTTGGCTGACAGACCGACCGGCTTTTTGACTGCCGGTATGTGGGCTGACTGCATTGCTCGGTGTATTACGTCAATCAAAGCTGAATGTCTTGAGAACCTACCGGCGCTCCTCTTGCAAGAGAGAGCATGCTCACCCGTCGAACACACCGGTAGGTCACACCTTGCACAGCTATGCGCGAAGCAGACTGATTCCCCCAAGCGCAGGCCGGAGACGAGGCATTGTTTGGCCTCAGACTGGCATCTTCGCAGGTAATGTGAACTCTTCGCTGCGCCTTGCACTTTAGATGCCAGCGAATGTTTACGGCTAATTCAGTGGCACTTCCTCCGCCGCTATTTGTATAACTCGTGTAGTTATCTCTAAATAAACAAAATCTGGTTATACGAATATATATATATATATATATATATATATATATATATATATATATATATATATGCAGCGGCGGCGGCAACACGCCGACTATGTCAAGTGTTAGCCCCGGCCCTGGTGGCCTTTTCCATTGAACCTGGTCGTATATTGTCGTGTTGCTATATTTCTTTGCTGGAGAAAGCTTCTGTATAATTTCAATCATATATTGTAGTATGCGTTTTCAAGATCGTAGAAAAACTTCGCTCGCTGCGTGTTTATCTACAATACAAGACAAATTGTATATTTCTTTAATTCTAGCAATAATACGAAATATAAACAACTACGAAGTGCCCGTTTCAACGCATTAAGGTTCGTCGGTGTTTTGCTGTTGTCATAGGCATGAGAATCGTGCATCTCGATGACGCCATTTCGAATCGTCCTGTAAACTTGACTTGGTTGGTTGCTCTGGTGCTGCAGTATACATATGTGTTCGATTTTGTAATGGACGAGTATGCCGCAGTACAGATGCTGTATGCTTTCGAGTCGATTATCAAATACTCAAATCAGCTGATATTTCATACACTTACTGATCTATTTATACATAGAAATATGTCGCATGCAAAGCTGCCAAGCACTGCATATCCCAGCGGCCGAGCTAGAGGTTCGGCCCTGACCAATGCAAAATGAAGTTCAGTGATCGCGCTCTACCAGTACCCCAGTTGGCAGCAAAGTCGGCGCCGAGAGTCTGCTTATACCTGGCTTACGAAATGCCTTTTTTAACGATATGTCTTTCTGCTTGCCCATGCCCGTGTCATGATGTGAGGGGGCAATGTTCATTGCTCCGCACTCGTTTAAAAGCCCACTCCAGACAGCAAAGTTTGCCGATTACGTAGACATGGTTCCATTACAGTAAAACAATTGGATGCATCTATATACGTTTTCTTGACATAGTTTAATAACAGGCTTATGAGAAAGAGCTGCATTAATTTGCGTATACGTGCAATATACGATATATCGTTTCTGGTCTGATGCGTCGTACACCTTAGCTTCTGTGTGTATACACATAATGCCCGTGTACGGTTTTTTTCATGTCATGGCTAATGTTTAATCCACTCCGGCATTTCCCTTGTCTAAATTGGAAACCATGCAAACCAATTTAAGAGTGGCCGGTCTGGGTAACGAACCCAGTCCTCCCGAATGCAAGGCAAAGGCTTTGCCACTAAGCCATTCTACTTGGTTGCCTCTCTGTCTGCGCATATAGAGTACATTCTAACATGCACTTGTATACGTGCAGTCATTCATATGTGTATCCGATTGGTTTTAATATCAACTGGGTTTCAACCGAATGGCGATTTATTTGGCAGGTTAGCTGGAGTCAGAGTTAGCTAAATGTCGTTCACGCAAGAAAGCGCCGCCACTCATTCGAAATCACAGTCTACAGATGTACTCATTTCAACTTATCGCTAACGCCAGGGATACGGCCAAGGTGACGGCAGCCGCGACGCTGGGACTGGACTCAAGCCCACGCATTGGGGTGATGTCGCTGGTAACCTGTTTGCCTGTTTGGCTACTCATCCAACCTGCTTCTGAGATAGGTTGTTTTACTCATACCTTGTTCTCTCTCTCTCTCCCTCTCTCGTTCTTTCTCTCTCTATTTTATGGTTGCTTTGAAAAACAGGTTATCTTTGTAGGCAGTTAGAATAGAGTGAATCCGAGGAGTAGAGAAGTCTGCTCGAGCTGGATCAAACCCCTCGGTGCTCGCTTGCACGCTGCATCTGCCCGTCTACGTACTGGACGCCGGGGGTCATCAGGCCTTGTTGGGGAAGTGTCGCTGGGGGCCCTGAAGGATCGTTGGGGGTGCTTTGCCGAGTTGGAAACGGCCTTTGTGGCGCAGTCGTCGTCGCTGCTCTCCTCCTGCCGACGACATGGCTAGCCAATCGCAGCAATCACAGTAGGGGCACGCTTCCACAGAACTGCTCGATGTGGACGTTTGATGTTCTCTGTGTGCACTCTATTTCTTGGTTTATTTGTTTTGAAGAAGCGAGAGTTGCAGTGTTCGTAGTACCCGCAGGTCAACGCTGCGTCTATCTACTCTGTAAGTTCCTTTTAAATGTAGTGCTTGTTTCTCTGCGGCCCGCATACATATATATATATATATATATATATATTTATAGGAACAGGACGACTGGATTTTAGTTAGTCCTACACAACCGTGGCTTGAACAACATCTCCCGGTCTGCATCCTGCAGTTTATCAGTTTATCTCGATAAACAAAAGCTATATATATATATATATATAGGCACATAACGTATTTATGAGAATTAATTTTTTGCCTGAGTTTGTAATACATACATCCAAGACCAAGATAATATTCATGCGCGAATACATCCACAATCGTTGATGCTCGTCCTTCTTCATTTTGGAAATACTTTTAACTGTCTTATATATATATATATATATATATATATATATATATATATATATATAACCCGCTTTAACCCTTATGCATGCATATATGTGTAATTATATATATATATATATATATATATATATATTTATATATATATAGACGCAGCTGTAGCCGTTTTTCGGTTTTCGCCACGTGGGTGCGTCATTCTAACAAGCGTGAAGCTTAGCTTTCCGGGGGGGCGCCGATTCTCATGTAATAAATGTTTTAACGTATAACGCCTGTGGGTGCAGTTGCTATGCCCGACTAAACACCGATCCAACTGGATATTTGCGTCGCCCCTCAAATCCCCCTAATCGCCATTCTATGCCTGACTGGCGTGGAAGTGTTGGACGTCGATTCATATGGCCGCGCTCCGTTATCGGAGCAAGGGCGAAATTCCTCCGGGACTAAATCATACGTAGCAGTACACCAAACACCGTCTCGGTCGGTCGTACAACCGCGAACCAGCCTCGACCGTGAAGTGTCGTCCTTCGCAAGCAATTCTATGGAACAGCGGATCGACATGCTTTACGTGTCCATCTGATTTGTTTCGTGCCGTTCTGTACGATACTAACTTCTAAGTTGAATGCATTTTACTTTGAATGACTAAATCGGAGCAACAGCGACATATATTGTTCGTCGCAGTATTGGTTAGGAATACAGTCACATCAAACATCGTTTTGTGTTGAAAAAAATTGACTATTTTCAAATTTCATTATTACCAAAGTTAGCGAATTTTTGTGGTTATTTGATTTTAGTCCGGACAAAATGACCAACGTTGCAGTGCCGAGCATCGTATTTAATAATAATAATAATAATAATAATAATAATAATAATAATAATAATAATAATAATAATAATAATAATAATAATAATAATAATAATAATAATAATAATAATAATAATATTAATAATAATAATAATGGCGAAGAAAGACCTGATGGGGTGACCATTGCATTATGGTCTCATGGAAAGTCCCTAGCTTGGGATGCAACGGTTTCGTGCACAACCGCGGCTTCCTATTTACACCACAGCTCTGTTGAGCCGGGGTGGGTAGCAAAGTACGCGGACGCCAGAAAACGGTTTAAATATGCTGGACTGGAAACAAGATATATTTTTGTGCCTATTGCCATGGAGACGCTAGGACCAATCAGCAAGGGAACCGAAGCAATTCTCAAAGATTTGAGTAAGCGAATTCAGGAGGTCACGAACGACCGAAGAGAGGGTCAATTCTTGAGGCAAGCGTTGTCCTTGGCCGTTTGCAGAGGAAACGCGGCATCTATTTTAGGCGCCATAGAGTGAACTAGATATTTAAAAAAAACTTTGCAATAATACGTTCAGACCTCTCAACTGTAACATCGTTTAACATGTAATAAACCTCCATAAAAATAATAATAATAATAATAATAATAATAATAATAATAATAATAATAATAATAATAATAATAATAATAATAATAATAATTATTATTATTATTATTATTATTATTATTATTATTATTATTATTAATTACGTACATATTCTATTAAAAGTAACCACAGGCTTAGAAATGTGCGCACCGTGGAAAGGCACGACAAAAAGGTATGTTATCTCTTTAATTGGTCATGAGCGGTTTCATATCCTTAACTGCCCAAACCTTACAACACAGCCTGTGCTGTGTGAATTGCACAGGCAGACCCCACATCAACGGGTTATTTGCAGACTAATCCCTAGAGCTGTAGTTTTCGTAACTATTAAAATATAATCACTTAAAAGAGGACCGCGATGAGGCTGATATCACTACAAAAAATCTACGCTACAAAGTTCGTGTTTTAACATGGATCAGTGGGACCGTATATATATTTTTAAAATAAGATGCCTATACTAAATATATCTTTTTATAAGCCCCAGGATGTCCAATATATTTTACAGCCAGCTCGTAGCGTCACGCGTTTCTAATCGTATATTGAGCGCCTGCATATATTGCTTAATAAATTCACTGTGGTCCCAAACTGATATACAGTTCCGAGATGCAGTCGCCCTTCCTCTAAAAAGATGGAAAACTATTGGATTCTATACAACAGCGACATTTGGTCAAGCGCGTTGCGTAAATTAAAATCGAATATTATGCCAGGTACAATTAAATTGCGTTTAATTGTACCCGGCATAATACAATTATTGTAAGTGCACAAATAAGGCAAAGAGATTAGCCCATTTGGTTCGAAGTGCCCGTTATCTATATAATAGAAGCGCAGCGCATGCTGTCTTTGTTCACCGGCCCCTTCTAAGGCCACGTTGTAGCTCAGACAGCTCTCTGTTAACTTTAAAGATATTTTTCTATCGACAAGATAAAATGGCCGAGAGAAGTTTTATATTTCGCTATTTTCGTGACATCTCGGTAAGATGATGAGCAAACAAAAAACCGCGCACCGAACAATTACCGGTTGAGGCGCGACACGTTTTTGGGACTTTAGTGCTTAGATCTGAAAAATCTCACCCGAACGAATTGAGCATATTTTTGAGAACATTTCCACAACCCTAACAGACGTCGACATAGCTTCTACTTTTTAAAAAGGCAATGTGTGATCATGCTAATGCGCAGCTTTATTCAGAGCTCGACTTAAAAGTGAATCCTTTACCTTTAAGGTTATTAATTTGTTAACACTTCAACGCAAGTGTGTGAGAACCATCGCTTCGTAGACGCGTCAGTGGTATTCTACAAATAGGTATACTGTGAAACGCGATGCAGTAACATTACTTCTTGCATGTCGGTAACAGCGTAGTATTTGCATTAGCCGCGAGGTATTTCAAAGAGTTTCTTTCCATAAGGTATTGTATCTGTCTTTCAAGAACATGACTCAGAACAATAGCAGGCGAAATGAATCGCAAATCGGCTCTTATTTTAGTTAAGCAAATGGTATTGACGCGTCTTTTTGCTCACGATGAAATGTACGCAGTACAAACCTATTTTCTGTGTCTTGACAGGGCCAACTTAAACTGCACTCAAGGAGTGGTGGTGGTCTTCGGGCAAAAGTTTAGTTACTAAACTAAGATATTGAGCCACAGTGAACTAGCGGTAGTATCTTGTGGCGGGCAAAAAAATCAATAAGTTCAGTGCACTTGTTCTTTCTAACCTAAGATGCGATTACTTATATGGCGGATATTTAATTCTGACGACTTGAATAAGACTTCTGTAGCATAACACTTGCAAAATTGGCGAACTGGCCAGCAGGCTATCACAACAGCGAACTTGCGGCACTTAAGTGGGTACAGAGAGAAGGCGGAGGGCAGAAAAACAAGGAAATGACAACGGCAAGGCGCGTCTTTTGTACAAAGTGTGCCCAGTGTGAATGAGCCACCACCAGATTCGTGCGCAATCTATGTGCATCCAGAGAATCGACAGAGACGGAGACTAGGCTTACTTAACGGTTAATATATGTAGAGAGAGAGCGAAGAGCCCTAAATGTCGTTACCCTTTGTATTTGTATATTGTAGCATTTTGGCTAGCTCGTAGTTTGGAACTGCATACGGGTTTTTTTCTAGGGAAAAGATCGTCTACATCGGAGTAAAGGCAGTTGTACGGTGTGTTCTTGCAATGCGCATTTCTAAGGTAATAAAAGACAAATCTCAGTATTGCTGCGTATTGAGTGAGCACTTACTACACTGAGATTTTAGTCGCCAAATACAACGGAGAAAACATATAGCGGAGTTTGTTAAAACTGTCGCTTGGCTGGAATATCTAATTGTGAGAGAGTTTATTGTACTCAGTTTGTAGTCGATTATATCAACCACTCATTGATCCAGGCCTCACGTAGTATTTGTATTTGTAGTCTCCGTTCTGCTAAACAGAGAGTGAACTTTTTACAAAGGCCACATCACAGAATAAATGCTGAATGATTGTAACGCTCCACGTGACATCTGGTGCTCCCGGATATGTGCAGTAATGAACTCAATATATATCCGGTAAAAACAAAACATGATTCAAGCTTGTCTTTACGCGATGACATGAGCTTGATTTAAATTACCAAGTGGTTATCCGCCCAAACATACTCTGCAGTGGCGTAATTACCAAATTGTGAGATTGCACGTTTTAATGGTGTCATCCGAGTCCTAAAGGACACACACCTAACAACCATGGTTCTCTAATGCCCTTACAACATCTTTTAAATAAATAAAGTTATGTTTTCTTCAGCCTCCTTTTGGAAAAAGTACATCATAGTCATATTAATCGCTAAGTGATTGAGGTTAGGTTCGAGGTTTGCATTGGAATGCGCCCCAGTTTCCCGTAAATCAAGTCCCACGCCAACAAAACCTATATCTGGTAATTCATATATATATATATATATATATATATATATATATATACTAATTGACTCTAGTACAGGAAAGATGTATGCAGAAGTGATATTTTAACTGCTAGTATAAGTCAGGCAATAGATCGCATTCTCTACTTCGCAGTTCAATAATATATATATATATATATATATATATATATATATATGACAGTTGTTTTAATAGCAAATGCATGTCTACATGAATCAGAAAGCTGATTATATTGTTTTAAAACAAGTCAAGTGTATTGTGTTGTGAAACCTGGATCAATGCCAATATTAAACTTAAAATCGTAAAAGAAGGGCGCGATCTACATTTTGTAGTTTACAGTGGCGATCGAAGAGAAGTGCTTTAAACCACCACTTCGATCTTTAAATTTGTGGTACCTGTTTTTTCCTTGGCAGGCTCACCGGTGACGGGTGGCGTGTTATCAAGTTAGCTTGATACTTCGGAGATTCTTCGAATTCCACGCTATGTTATCTCCAGGCCTTTAAGGTTTGCGTTTCCCGCTTTAAGAGGTGTCAGGACGGCAGACTCGGGAAGTCTTCGAGCCGACGCGAAATTAAGTTTCACGCAATACCTTTATGTTGTATGTATTGCTTTAAAACGAACAATAGTGTCATGTATATATATATATATATATATATATATATATATATATATATATATATATATAATATTTTCAGAGGTTTAGACAACGATATTACGCTGTTTGTATGTAATGCGTGCACTGATTTTTTACCTATTCTAGGAAGCCATAAAAGCAACATTTTTACTAAAAAGAATCGGGATACCGGACAACCGTCGAAATAGAATAGCATCTAGAATAACTGCCAACTTGAACCAATAAACAGAACCTGTATATATACAATATCTGTGGAAAGTTACAGTAAGAATAAAGAGTGGGATAAATGCGGACTCTAACTATATATATATAAATATATATATATATATATATATATATATGCCATCTTATACTGTCAGCCTTGAAGAAGCTGTGGTTGATACAGAGTCGGTTTCTAAAATTGGTCCTCCACCATTTCTTTTGGCTAAGATGCCTGACAGAAGAGCTGTCAGAAGAACGGCGCTCAGTGTAGACCCAAAGCCTCCATACATACGTTTTTCGCCTCACGCAGAGGTTTAATAGAGTGCATAGTGGCGGTGACGTTCCTTTATAGCGCTTGAATCTAACTGCTAAGTAACAGGATGTGATAATGAAAAACCAGTAAAAAAAGGCAGTCTGTGTTAATATGTTGTATCTCTAAATACGTCCAAAAACTCATAATGGTGAAAACAGTCCGAGGACCCAACAAGAGGAAATTTAGCGGTCAGTCATCCATTGGTCGACGCTTTGAATTTTGGAAAAATACTGGTGTTTTACATAAAAAACAATCCAGGTGAATCAACCTTTATAACCTGTTTAGTACAGCTTTATTCCTCTCTTCTCTACGTATATTATGCAACTGTGTGTTTTATATTTTATATGCCATTAATGTGTTAGATAAAAGCAAGCATCCTTTATGGGCAATAAAGTAGCACATCATAAACGTTTTTACATGACAATTATTGGGAATGATGCATAATGCATTGTGTTGCCGGCGGCTAGGGTCCGTAAGAGTGGGATCTACAAACGCAATAAATCCAGGTTCTTCCCTATCCCCCTTAAGCTCAAAAATGCATGGCATTTCCTTCACCACCAGCCTCTTCTCCAACTCTGCAATCCGCGCGTTTACAACGTCACCAGATGGAAAAAAAAAGAAAACAAACAAAAAATTGATTTTTTTCTTTGCCTCCTCGCATTCTCAAATATAGAATATTAGACACATATTGTTCGTTTATAAGCCCCCAGTACTTTAAAGGTGATATATTGTTATTTTAGTTGGGAGCCATACATTATAGAACACAGAAAAAGCTAATTGAGGCCCAAAAATGCGTTTACGAAAAGGGGCGGTTCCATTATGCTGCACTATTTAAGTGAGGATAATAAGCAAACCTAAACTGCCATTAGTAATGAATCTTCATTTAAGTTGTCGGTGTATGGCTGGTATCAAAAGTTCCGTTGTGAACACTTTAGTCTTGAGGATTAAATCCGTGAGGGACATACAAAAACCGCGACTGGAGAAACGAAAGTGATTTTTGTCAATTGAGAAGGCTCCTAAACAGGATATATCTATTGCGAGGAGAAACTCATTTGCTAAATGGGGTTTTACACATCAATGCCTTGAACCTTATAAGAAAATTGCCTGTTGGGTTCCTCGAACAATGAGGTCGTGAAACCTGGGTACATATTTATGATCCGTATTCACACTCCTATATTACCGAGAGTGATCACCTGTTGAAGCAAATTCTGTGGCAAAACCTAACCACCAGCAGTCAACCAAAAAGTGATAGTTACCATTTTTATTATTATCAGCAGTTAAGTTATGACAATAATTGAGACGAAAGCAGGTCATACGGTGACGGTGACCTATGCGTATATGACAAAATGCGTACAAAAAGTGTTTACGGAGGTAACGAGGCAATGCCCCAAGGGGTTTAGCAGCGGTTTCTCCACCGTAACTAAGCCTCCGCTCATGCGGCTTACTAGACACAGCTCCCTTTTTAAATCACCTGGTTCTATGCGATCTCTGTTCCGTCTCTACTGTGAAAACAAATTCACGTGGAACAAGCTTTGCAGCACCAAATTAGATTGTTTAGATTGAACTAAAAAAACGTGAAAACATGAAACGTGATTTAAAGTTTGCTTTGATGCTTAGATGTTACAAATTAGCCAGTGCATCGCTATTAGTAGAGAGTACGCGAAGTTACAGTACAATGTTTCTTTTTATGCGCTTATGGTGAGGCGTGTGAGCTAATACTGTTCACGAACTATTTATCAGTTTTTTGAAAAAACTTGCAGGATCTTATATATATGCATATATAATTAGAAAGAAGCTTTGAATGAAGCTGTATTACTAGGTTAAATTGAGACATTTTTTTTATAAAGAGTGCAACACCTTAATAATAAAATGGGTTGTTTTTAGTGCAAACGTTTTTCAGGGTGGTTTTTGAATTCTCTACACTTTTGGTTGTATTATCTTAAATAATTTTAAGGTGAAAATAATCTAAGTAGATAACGTCAAGAAGGCTAGAAATTATGGCATTAGTATCGTATAATATCCTAAAATCTATCTAGCAACATGTTGTAGCTTGTGCGATAATGTGTGGCCACTGTTCGGCAGGCCACTGTTCGGCATTGGCTTGCTTGGAACAGTCAAGCTCCTAGCAGTGCGTTTCTTTGTTAATAGTTTTTTGTGCTGTAGAAGCTCTCAATGCACCATGAATAGTCATATCTAACTAATACCCAGCATGATCTACATAAATTAAAGGTAAAGGTACGCCTTTGCAACAGTGCTGTGCGTTGGCCATGCCGTTGTGTTTGTGTTTCGTTATTGTAAACGATCTATATCCCGTCGCCACTATCATGTGCATTTTCTTAGAAAAATCCGCTCGGCGTCCTTTTTCACAAGGAGGCCATAGATGCTCAGGCAGTTCATCAAATAATTTTTGAGTGTATGTCGAATCCTTACAAAGGAAAATTTCTGTGAACACTGCTGACGTGTTCACGTTCTTCATTCGAACAATGGTTCTCCTGTAATGTTTTTTTTTGTGAAACAATGTCGCATCAGCCACATCGATATGACAACAATATCTAATTTCACTGCCAATACTAAGCATGATATTCCCCGTACGCCATTGCAAAAATGCTTATTTTCACAAACATCTACGACCTTTTGAAATCCGGATGTTCTGGCCTCGCGTTGAAGGTTTTAAAAACTTTATGTATATATATATATATATATACATATACATAGGTATGTATATATATATATATATATATATATATATATATATATATATATATATATATATATATATATATATATATATATATATTTGATGACATATAGAAGGAAATATATATATATATATATCTTTGATGACATATAGAGAGAGATAGACGGGTAATATGGAGAAATCACGCGACCATATAAGGGTATGACGACAGCGGAGCCAGCCGAGCAAAGAATCAGTTAGACTGCTGCGCGTCACGCTAGTGTCGTCTTACTCGGTGATGTAAATGTTTGCTGTTTGAACAGTGCACTGAACAAACACGGTCGGACAGAACTAGCAATTTTTCCGTACTTAGGACCCGGTGGGGTGCACTCCATCGTGTGACGAACAACTGTTTTTTTTTAAAGTTTTATAACGGCTGGTGTAATTTTATTTGCTAATATATGAGAGGTAGCAATTGTCATTGTTGTCAGCGATTGCTTTATTAGGTCGTTTGCTCGACGAAAAAAAGGCAGTAATTTCGAGCGTTTGAGTTGGTGGCAAAACTTTTCAGGATACTTGGCACAGTATAGCACTGAACTCATCCACTATAAAGACGTTATATCCCTGTACAGTAAAGTCTTTTCTCCTCAACTATAATGTCCAATACCTATGCGGACAATAAAAGTTTGTTATAAAATAAGTTATGTAGTCGTACCTGAATAATGAGTAGGTTCACTTGTTATTGACGTTCAAGTATGTTAAATGTACAACTTATTTTTTTCTAAAGTAGATTAGTCAAAAAAATTACATACTGAATATTTGTGGCGTAAGGGGTGAAATTAAGAGCATCGTTAACCTATATACATATGATTTCAATGGCGTGTTGGTGTGAGTCTATTCCATGTCTTTTCTGAAGCAAATGGTCGGTTAATATAAATCGCTAAAACTCATGAAAAGCTTAGTCGCTTTTTGAGAAGATGGAAAATAGTTAATGTAAACGTGCGATTTAGAGAGTTTAACAATGCTGCTAGTAGTAAAAAGCTTGTTGAAACATCGGCACTATCTTTAGAGACGACTTAATCGGCACACGGGTCTGTCGAAGTAGTTTTGTCAGTTTCCATGGCGAAGATTTTAAACTGGACGATGAAGTTAAAGTTGACTTTTATCAGAACGCTCGAATTCCTTCTAAGCTCAGTAAATGAGTGCCTCGCAAACTGAGTAACGACGTCCGCACCTCTCTTCACAATCGCTACCGTCGATCTTTGTTTTAGGCCATTTGAAAACCTACGATGAAAACTTCTACAAGGATGTAAGCAAGCAAAAATACTAACTAGAGGGCGCAGTTCCCCGAGTCAACCCAAGCAAAACGTCCACTCGAATAAGGTAATGTTGTATTGTTCGCGGACTATCAGAATCATTTACGTTGAACTTCTAAGAAGGAACCAGACAATCTGTACGGATATCTCTACTACCGATAACCCAAACGGGTTGGTAAAAAAAATTGCGCGCGCCCTAAAAGCGTCTACAAACCGTGTAGCAACAGGAAAGGGAATCAGGCGAAGTGCTACATTGGCTGTTGGATTGCTGGAGCGCTGCTAGATCGCGAAGTTCTGCTTTTCTTCCGAGTGTGACTGCCACTGGTTGTAGTGAGGCGGGGCACTCTGTTCCCGCAGAGTGACGAAGTATTGGCCGAATGCTGAATCTCACTCAACTCAATGCAACTAAATTGGACGAGTCTGCACGATTCTGCTCATATAGGGAAGAATGATTTCGACACGCAGGCAGCAGTACGTTGAGCCTGCTGCTGGCCCTGCACATACCGTATAATCTACATAATGTAAATGTATGCAAAGGTTTGCGTACTGTAACAAATCGAGGAGGATTTTGTTAAAAAAAAAAAAAAATTTTAACAATAATTAATGATCGTTCAAAAAGCAGTTACAACAACAATAATTACGACAACGTCAAAACAAATCTGGACACAACTGTTGTTGTTCGTTTATTCAAATATTTTTACGTGTGAACGTGTGTGTTGCTGAACGAGAGCGCAAGGAGGGAGAGCTCGCGAAGACGGAACGCTGCAGCCGATGCTTCTCAACAACAATTTTTTTGTGTAGAGGAGTAATTGGAAAATGCAATTTGCACACGCGAAGACCACTGCAAAAAACTTGTCTGCGAGTGTGGATCAGTAGTGTGGGACTCCTAACCATTAAATACCAGTGATCTCCCGATCCTCCCAACCGACCGAGATTTGCATGTGCAAACACTCCAAACAATCAGGGGAGGTGTTTCTAGGAGCTAGCTTTTTCCCCGGAGGCCTGCGTGTCGTACTGCGACTATTTGCTATAGATTTTGCCATGGGTATAGTCCTAAAAAGTTGTTTTACCTCTAGCCACTGGGGCAAAGGGTTCTGTATAACCTTGCAGATGCTAGGCGGGCCCGCCTTCAGCTTATTCGATGTTGATCCTGTTAAAAACGAAGCGGAGGCACGCTGCTCCGCTCATGCTGGACACCTCACAATTGTGTGTTATGGGGTGTCTCAAAGTCCATCACCGCAGTGGACGCACGTGGGGCTGGGAGCCTTCCCGATCCTGAACAGGTCGGACTGGAAGTCCCTGTGTCCCGTCTGGACCTGGGTGGTGTGGAAGGTCAATTCTCCTACGGGCCATTTTAAATAGTCTTTGATGTTTGGTATACGCTTCCGAAGACTGACGCCTGGAGCACCCTCCTCCAGGCCGTCCCACTCTTCCTGCCTAGGCTGAACAGCACCGTCGCCAAAGCGGCCACCGCTTTCAGGTATTCCTTCATCAGTAGCTTGGCTGCAAAAACGGGGATACCGTCTGGGCCCGGTGTCTGTCCCGGCTTAAGACGTTCCGATGCCTCGAGTACTTCCTGCGGTGTTACCGCCGGAGGTATGTGTTAAAAATGTAAAACTACAATTTCTCTAAAAGTTATTTAAACGTATTGAGTTAGACGTAATAACTTACAGCAGCAGATTGCAGCACACTAGAGACACAAAGGCAAATATCTAACAATAGCGCGAATATCGATAATAGAAAGGAGAAATACTACAGACTGTTTTTGTCAGATCTTCATCCATGCCTGTCCAGAATGGAATGTCGAACATTCTCAGGAGTTCCCAAAATACAACGAGAAGAAACTCCCAGCTAACGTCATAGAGGAGGCGCGGCAGCAGGCCCGTATTTGGGCAACTGGCTTATACGTGGCGTGGACAAACGATACTGAATGCCATTCGTTTCATCACCTTAGCTATCAAACGCCCAATGTGTTTAAGCACGTGACCGCTGTGTGATCAGTGAAATCCCACAATAATCTGTGCTGGGGCCTGCTCTCTGAAGCCTAGTGTACAAGGGAATTCTCGAGAGCAAAGAGTTACCAAGGAATACAATGTTCATGATGATTGCAGATAACCTAGCGTTAATAGTCGAAACAAAGTGATATCCTAAGACGCAACGCCCTTAGAAGAAGTCGGGTAAAAACAGGCGGTGAACCTTACAACTAATCTTAGATCCTTAGGCTTAGTGCGAAAGAATCCTTGGGGAGCTTGAGTTAAACTTCGTATAGGTGCTTACCTGCTGTAGACGTTTAGAAGGATTTCTGGCCAGAATTGCAAAGACACATGACGTCAAACGCGTTTTATTTGATGGTCAAAAGAAGAGCAACTCAGCAACATGCAGCCTTTCTTACTGATATCGACATTTCAAAAAGTTATAGAGCCAACTGACCACCGAGTCGGGTGAGCCACTAGCGGCAAAGATAATAATGCCCTTCTGAAAAGTGGGAATACGATAGAGAACAATGGCCGGCAGTGCTTACAATATCATGAAAGTGACAAAGTTTTCTAAACTTTGGGGAGCGCTTGGACCGCAGTCGCCAAGTTGGGTGGACAGCACTTTCCTTTAACCCCATGGTTGGGGTAGCGTCGCATTGTTCCTCTGCTGGAAGGAAGCACTGAGGCATATTTCGTTCAATTCTCACAAATATATCGAGAACACAAATACACGTTAATAAAATACGAAGAGAAAAATAAACACGTAGCAGTTTGTTGTGACCTTAGTAGTAGTAGTTGCATTAGTATTTACAGTGGCAGTTTTAGTATTGGTAGTGTGGTCTTCTGAGTAAGAGTGGTATCAGTTGTAACGAGTAGCAGCAACCATCCTTGTAGTAATGTTGTTAGAGAGAAAGAGAGCGAGAGAGAGATAAAGCGAAAAAGCGTCCACTGCAAGAGTGAGCAACGTCCCAAACGTCAGAGCCAAAGCCGACGCCGACCGAGCCGTGGCCGACGCACGGCGCAGATCGGACATGGGCGAGCAGCGGGAGACGACGGGTTCCGACGGGGCCGGGCGAAGCGATCTATCGACAATCAATGTTATCGCACTTTTGGGGGGGGGGGGGGGGGGAGTTAGACGGCCGCGGCTGATGGCGGTGCTGCCACTCCCTCTGCCGGTCCCCAGTGTCGGTTGCTGCGTCTCTCTTCTGTACGAGGGCCGACAGTGGTTCTCGTCGTCTCGTTGTTTGTCCCGCGACAAAACCCTTGCCCTTTCTACCCAAAGCGAGAAGGGACACGTAGTCCTGCAGAGAGAGTTTCCATGCTTGATGTGTGAAGTAAGGCATATTTGGCTTGCTGGGCAGCAGTGGCGGCGTGACTGCGTACCGGCAAACGGCCAATCGCAGTCGTCGACAACAATCCACCCAACCGGGTGGGCGATCCAGCAAGCGAGCGGGCAGACGACTTTTACGCGGCACCGCCTGTCGTCTGTCTTCTAATACTACTACTACTAATAACAATAATAATAATAATAATAATAATAATATTAAGAATAATAATAATTGCTGCTATTACGTTCGTATACTGGATTGTCGCTTAAGAGAACTGGTATGGGAGGCGGAAAGCAAGAAGGGAAGACGAAAGGAGATACCATGGTGCGGTGGAAGTGGTGGCGATAGTGATTGTGAAACAAAAGAAGGAACCCAGAGAATCTCTATGAGAATTTAGAGAACAACGAACTAAGAGAAAACTGTCGAGAAAGCGAGGTAGGGCGAATGATATATGAAGAGAGAACGCGAGAGAGCGAGAGAAATAAAGAGGTATTAGAGAGGTTTTATCGCTCTCTCTATGCCTCGCGATTTGTGTATCTCGCTAGTGTCGGAGAAACTCGCGAGCGTCCGGGTCGATGTTTGAATAAAAGGCAGGCGTTTAAGCGTGCCCGCGCGTACACGACTGTCGCTTGTACTCACCCACCTCCTTTGAGTACCGTGTTAGAAGTTGTGTTTAAGTATTCAATTTCAACTTGATCGGCCCGTTTCTTAGAGTGTGTAACAGCTGTTTGTGTCCTCCGTCGCTATCGGCTAAAAATACTCTTTTGTCTGTTTCAAGTGAGGTTGGACGAGATTGTTCTGCAAGCGATGCGTGGTAGTACAAGCAGCAGCGAGCCGACGATAGAGGCGGGGGAGGGGGAGGAATACGAGCCAGATTGGCAATCCGATGCAAAGCCCGAGGTAACTGTAAACTGGTAGACTACAACCAATGTCGTAGAGACAGCGACTGCGCTCTGCGTAACTGGGGCATGGGCATGAACAATAACAAACAGCGGCAGCCAAAAAAGCTGATAACGCGCCTAATGTCCCGAAGCCGACGTATCAAACTTGCGAACATGCACTGCGACGCAGAACGCGGAATAGCGTAATTACGCAGGATTCCATCAAAATCCACGCGCCATACGTTTCATCGTAGGTGCCACTCGACGGAAGTTTCACAGGTCACAAGGTCAGCGACTTCGACTATGCCTGTGTCGCGTGCAAGGGAAGGTAATCAAGTTGAGTCGGCTCTAGGCAGCAATACGAACAAACCCTAAGGCAATGCAGAATGCACATGTGTCACTAGCAGCCTGCGTGACTAGTGCAGGGCTTACAAACCCACTAAACCCGGTTTCCTTCCCACGTTCCCAGGCTCGATAATACTTGGCATTTCTTCGAAGCCATGGAAGAGGCGTCCCTGCCATTTCTTCTTAATTCAGCTATGTCTTCGTCTATCTTTCTGCATATTTACATGCATTCACATAGGGAACGTATGCCAAATATACTCCGTCCTGAAAGGGTGCGTTATAAACTTAAGGGCCTGGCCGCACTTCTCCTCCCACTTCCCTCGGCTCCTCATTCGACCGCTCTCCTGAGACTGCCGCGTAAACTTCTCCCGCCTAGCGGTTTCCTCGATCGTTGCTTCTTTCTCCCGTCAGTAAATCTCATAGCAGCATCTTAATCACGACCAAGAGGGCTTCTGTCGAGGCTGTCCGGTACGCTCGATTGACCGTCATTACTAGTATCCGTACACACCCTAATCTTTGGCTTAAGGCGGTCCGCTGGGCCTATGCCAGGACATGTCTTACATGTGCCGCTCTGGTTAACCCCGCGTCAAGAGTGACTCCAAGGTCTGCCTCTTCCCAATTTCTATCGGTTGGCCCGCCATCATAAGGCAAACTCCCTTTGTCTTCTTTAGGCTCGTGAGATACAGCGCCTTAGTCGTATGCGGTGCAAGCGTCAGATGATTGCGGTCCATCCACTCCATCGCCATGATAAAGCTTCGTTGGCTAGCTTCTGTAGCGCCTTTTCGGTCCGCGCCGTGGACATTGGGATTAGTCATCCGCATAAGCCATCAGGATTAGGTCATCTGCATAGGCTATCAGGATTAGGTCATCCGCATAGGCCAACAGCTCAGCCCCTTCAAGGTAGTTGTTAATGTCCAGCACCTCGTCGTAGCCCAAGTTCCAGAGGACAGGTCCCATAATCGAACTCTGTGGGATCCCAGCAGTAGCCCTGTACTCTCGACCCTCTTTAGCCAGACTTTGTTCATCTAGGTAGTATGAAATCATTCAACAGAGGTACGTAGGTATTGCCTTTCTCTTCGCGTGTACCACTACTTTCCAATTCATCGTGTTGAAGGCATTTTTAACATTCATTGTCCTATTTTCTCGTGCGTTACTATGCGCTCTATTGTATCCTCTATCCTTTATTGACGCTACTAGTTTATTTAGTAACTTAGGGCGCTTTTTGGTCCCCTCTTTAATCTCTGTTTTCGCGAGATGATGTGATTCGCACAGTCTTACTAAGCATTCTATTCGTTGCTTCAACGGCGTTCTCAACTCGTTTTTCTAAAAGCTCTTCTAGAATCGTTGTTCTTCCGTCTGTCTTCTTTCTTCCCGGTAATCCAGAGGCGGTTCTATTTCTGAATTCTGACTGCTGGTCAGTCATCGCGTAAGAGATGTGTCCGCTCCCGATCTCGGTCTTTTCTCCTCCCTTTTTATTTTACATTTGTCTCCGATCTCTCCTCTGATTGTCCATCGCTTGCCCTACCTAGGAGTTGGCGAGCCTTCTCCTAGTATATGAAATTGCGCGTATATGAGATACTCTGAAAATATATATCTGCTATATATCTTTATGTTGCACTAAACACTCTGCTGCCCTGCGTTTATGGCACTGTTTCACACTGCTTTTTAGCTCGTTGGGTACTGCTCTAGTTTCGTACGACCGTAGTTCTGTTCAGATCTGTCTGCATTTTTGGCGCCAAAATAGCTAGGCGACCGACCGTTATGAAACCGCTGGCATCCCCACTGGTGGCGCCAGTAGCGTTGACTTCACAATACGATTTCACCTCAAAGGCTCCACTAATGCACACCATTTCGGAGTTCAACGATGCACTGCATGCAAGTCAGGGCACTTAATTGCTAATACAAAGTGCACTAATTCAGGCTAGTACTAAAATCGGTTTCACAGGTCTACAGAAAACACGTCCGCACAATTCGATTTCAAATTCGGAACTGATTTCTAAGGTATATTTTGCTACATTGTCTTAATTTTCAATTCCGCGTGTTGCTCACCGCCAATATAATTTACCAACGAGTGTCAAAAGTTTTGCTATATCGCCAGTTAGGCTAACATAATTGCCGCTAAATTAAGGTCTAAATGGCAATAAATTCTAATAAAAAATATATATGTATATGTATATATATATATATATATATATATATATATATATATATATATATATATATATATATATATATATATATATATATATTAATGTATGCTGGCACAATAAACGTGTCTTATTTGTAGACGGTTTGCTTCATATATAGAAACGTGACAGCTAGTTCTCCGTGCGCAAAAACTCTAACAATTTCCTATTGCTCAGAGTGGAGCTCAATAAAATTGGAATAATGTTTTGTAACATGCACTAGATGTATACCAATCTAGCATTGTTGGCCAGAGTTTATGTAATATAACAATGTAACCTCGGCTAGGCTTTCACTGTCTTTTTCATTCTTAGTGTATAAGCGGAACCTGACAAACCGAACTAATTTATCTCGACCAGTGTAGGGTCACAAGCTCAGCCATACATAGCGACACTGCAATAACGCCCAGGTAATTTAAGTATTAATAAGCTTCGAAAAAGCGGATATTGATTGCTTTGAGTGGTTTTCGCAGCTGGTTTAAGGGTCCTCCGTCAGGGCTACGAAAAATGTGTAGCCAACTTGCGATATTAGCGCTGCGGGATACTCGAGGTTCGTATGCTCAACACTATGAAGCTAGCAGTTTGCCTACGTGCAGACCTCTATTACCACGCGTTCTGCTTAGCAAACAAGTGTAAAGATGAGGTGCTTCTGTTGGTGACAGCTACATCCTATCTTTCCGTTATAGCCACATATGATAGGCTCGGTGCGAGAAAGCGCGGAACTTCTGTTGCTGACAGAATCCCTGATCCTCCTGGGCTTGCACGCGGCCAGCCTATGACCTCACACGTTGTAGATTCCAAGAAAAGCACGTGCCACAGGTCTAACTGGTGAAGCAGCAATTCAGCAAGTGCTTCACGGGTCCATTCGTATTCCTGTGATATTTACTCCGGGTTTTTCAGCAAACTGCTAATGTAGCTCGTTAGGTGAGAAGAAGACGGATATGGTCACCTAGAGTCACTCTTTATTTGAAAAATTTGTATATTATCGTTCTTAGGTGTTTCTCTCCGTCACCATACACTTTTAATCTAGGTGTTAATTAAAAAGAAAAACCTGCATATGTATTTCAAGTTCAAATATCTATGCGCTTCCGTAACATTTGACACCGATTTTAGGTCTGCGTATCTAAATTCATTTGTTTCATACGAACTTCCTATATTTTTCAATTCCTAATAACGAGAAGTATCTATAGACGCGATTTTAATTCTGCTGTCTACACCGCTGCGTAATAGTGACTGCTAGCAACAAACGGCACGTTTATTATCAGCAACATTTTTCATGCATCATTATTTTTCTGACATTGTCATCAGATGTGTCGGGGCGTTAGCAAACCCTTATCATGGTTTTGCCTTACCAATGAGGCAAAATGATGCGCTAAACAACGAAGCAATCATACGGCCAATATTGATTGCTTGTCAGAACCGAAGAGCAAGAAAGAACTTTCGATACTAAGAAGAGATTGCTTCGGGTACTTAAACGTTTACTGGCGTCAATATTTTACCGCTGAAAACCTCCGCGCTAGCATCGGAGTTTGTCGCGCGTACCAAAATCACCGCCGCTGTAATTTCTAAACAAAGTATGCGTGCTAAGACTATGGTTATTGCCATAATGCTGTTTACATTCTGTGTAACTGCAATATAGTGGTGAATCAGTGTAGTCGTCTATTTGCTTATTTGCCGTTACGTGCACTTACGCGCCTTACGCGAAACTCAAACATTGTGACTTTAGCGTGTGACAAGCTAGTTCTGCCGCCCGGGCGTTCGCTCAATGCGCGTGAGACTAAAAAAAAGCTGCAAAAAGCAGTTACTAACGCTAGAGTTCACCTAGAGGCGCTAACGTATGTGAATGTCTGTTCTCTGAAAACAAAACTGGCTTAGGGTACGCCAACAAACGAACAACGCCAATAAACGTGTTAGCAAACAAAGAGGACGAAAAGGAGCCATGTGTAGCAACGTCTGTATTAACTGGGAGAGGAAATGGGACAAATAGCGGAACAGACGAACGAAGAGCATGCTCCAACAGTGCTGCTATTCAGCAGTGGTCGTACAGCCACCAACTTTTGCCAACCATCGAACTAATTTGATCTGCTACTTGCTCTCTGCTGTTTTGGTGTCGCGCCAATGAGCCAATGAGGCCCTTCCGGGGCCGGTAAAAGGTGTCTGTCTACTTTGTGGTGATGAGCGTACAGGAGGACAGACCCAACACTGCGGTATGGAGCCTCGAGCCCAAATTGCTTGGCTATGCGCGGCTTAGAACTATTTGTATGGGGTTTTCTTTTATATGGGGTCGGCAAACGACTAGAACCACGCCTATGTCTAATGCAATGCAAGTGCAAATTAATTTGCACTACGGGGTAGGAACGGTCTACATTTGAGCGAGCTGTCTAGAGCGACGTGGCGACTCGTAGCATGCGTCAGAAACGAGTACAGCAGAGAGCAGTTATCACTTTCTTTGAATTCACAATTCATTGTTTAATTGTCTAGCGGTGCTCAAAGTTGCACTGCATTCAAACGCGACAGTGTACAAATTTACGGCCAAATCTGCACCGCAAAAAACACGGCAAAATCTGCAGCGCTGGTTAAATGCGCGGGACCTGAAACGTTAGCATATATGCACATAGCTTATGTAGGTATCTATGTGTCTATAAAGTGGCTATACCTAGTGTGGAAAACCTTGCGTAACGCAGATTCTCTAAAATTTACAATGTAAAATCTGCCTTTCCAATGGAATGGGAGCTGAAAAGTCTTGTCTTGAAGTGACAGTGAAATTCCCAATGTTTGGTACACCGGTGTGGCTGGCCGTGCATCACTGCACAAAATGTGCGGCTGCGAGAAAACGATTTGTTTAGTCTAACGTTAGCTAGCGAACGGGAAATAGTGGTAGTAGTACTTAAGAAGTTTCCAGAAAGCGAAATTATGTGATGCCTCATTTTTGATCTATCATAGTTGTTACCTTGACACTTATTGTAGTTAAGTATGAGCCTTCAAGGAAATGCACATTCAGTAAAATGAATTCTGGTACTAAATCCATGGTGTTGCGGTTCGTGGTTAGAAGAGACTTAGGTTTGTAGGCAGATACATCGGAAGGGAGTGCCTATTTACAGATAAGATTTTTCTGTTAATAATAAATAAAAACATAATACCAGTGGTATTAGCTGACTTGCTTTATCAAACAAATCGCTTATGTTGCGTATATAATCAAATGATGCAATATTTTGTAAAAACTGCTTGACGGAATGATCGTGGTTAACGTCGCGTTAGCCATTATACAATGTGTGTATATATATAAAATAGGCTTAGGTTTTATTTCATATTATTATTAGCCATTATACATATCCAGTAGCGTTTACAAGATTTTTAAGAACTGCTAACTAAGCGTATTTTAATGAAATCCCCAGCCCCTCGAGTCTGGCCAAACTGGATACGGATACCCTTTATATTTAAATATAAAAAATATTAAATATAAAAAAATATTAAATGTTCGCGGCGAAGAAAAGATGTGGATGATAAATACTACTATGTACCGCAGACCTAATTATTTTAAGAAAGTCGGCAAAAAGCTCTTCCGGCGTGTTAGCAGTGTCGTTTGTTTTCTCGGCTGTGAACAGTAACGGCTATAAAACTTACCAACCTGTCAAACGAAACGAGTACTAACCATGAAAAAATCGAGAAAGAAAATTACTTATAGTAACGAACTTAGCTTATACACCCAGAAATAAATGCCAGAGCTACTAGTTGCGAAATTATTAGGAGAAATACCTGTAACATATATATACCAAACAAATAGTTAGACCGTACTATATATATATATATATATATATATATATATATATATATATATATGCTAACGCACCATCCTAACGTATGCACAGTACGTACTTCTTATTAGGTCGGCTAGCCGAGTGGTACTCACGCAAAAAATCTAGTTAACGTTAGCGCGGATCGCCTGTTGATAGAGCAAATGCTCCCTACATGTCCACTCACAATTAGGTTTGCCGGCTGACCAGTCTGCTATTCACGTGTAACGTAAGGTTATCATGATTAGCTTTGAAATCGTTTGCATTGTGATTAGCAAGTCTCTTGGCGGTGGGCCGCAACGCCCATCCTGGGGCCCAGTTGCTTTTGTAGTCCTCAGGGTCAAGGACACGAGGTGAGCGCTTCCTCATTTCTCCATCAAGACCGGTGCAGAATGATAGTTTCCTCATTTAGCATTCAAGACCGGCGTAGAAAGTAGTTTACTGCTCGCCGTATCAACGAAAGATGTGTGAAAAAAAATGCCAGTTGAGTCCCTGAGATTTGTTGATAAATACAGGGAATTCCAACAAAGGTGCCTTTAAATTGGCCGCCATATCTGCTGTTATGCTTTGAACAGCTAAACCTTTAAACTGTTTGATAGTAGACGGTCCACCGTTGTTAAAAAAAGCTCTTTATGCAAACCATTATTCTTGTTGACCATTTTTTAGAACAAAATGAAAGTTTGACTGCCACAAATAGCAAATTGCATCCATTTGTTGTGGGACAAAATGCTTCAAGTGCATCAACTGTGAAGAGTGTAATTAGAACAATGGAGGAGACTGGGTTCATTATTTATGTCGAGTCCTCAATGCGTGTTTGCTTAAGTTGTTCAGTAGAAAACATCACTGCTGTTTGCCAAAGTGTGGTCGCGAGTACCACTGTACTACTGTAGGTACTCCAATTCGACATTGTGCACAAGAATGCAGCATTTCAAAAAAACACTTTGCAGTGTATTCTATCACAAAATATTTGAAATCGAGCTCAATTTCAAGATCTTCTGATATCATTCTCTGTTCTTTCAAAAATAACAGTTTATGTCAACAAAGCCACGGCTACACCAGCCTTGAAAGATGAGATTAGTCGCTGTGTCACTGAGATATAACCACAGTTACGCTTGAACCGTGATTGAAAACTTCGTTAGAAGAACACACGAGTTCCAGCATGCCAAGGGGGTATTTTCTAGATGTGTTGTTCCATAAGTACTACTTTACAAACAAATGAATATTTCAGTATGAAAAGGCTGTAATGTTATGATAAAGTGTAAATGTTATGTAGAATGTAAATAAATATATATATATATATATATATATATATATATATATATATATAAAGCAAAGCTCCAGACATAACGGACCAATCGTTACAAGTTTGCTTGTAATCATGCACAAAATTATCAACAAGTATATATATATACATATATATATATATATATATATATATATATATATAAACCAAATATTGGTTAATAAACAATACATTCAATATATATATATATATATATATATATATATATATATATATATACACTTTTGAAAGTAATAAAACAGGCCCCCGAATACAACCGTAAGCATTGCCACTCGATTGCCGGCAATCTCATATTTTAGCGCAAAAGACGGAATGTCTGAGAAGCAGTCATCCAAAAAGCCATATCGACGACCACATACATTTAATAAGATTTTGGCCATGTGAAACAATGAATGAACTCTCTCTGCCTCGACTAGTAGCGAACAGCGGATTGAGCGGTACGGCGAACGTTCCCACGCCGGGTGAACTTATGACCACCGCGCGCGGCGCCCAATAGGCGTTGGTCGACACCCTTCTCGACTCGAAGCGTTTACGCAGTCCGCAGCAATAGGGAGGCTGGTAGCGGCCGTAGCAGCATCAGCATCAGCAGTAGTAGACGAGTTCTCGCACAAACTGCTTACTTGGATACTCGCCACACTGGCTGTCGCGTTCCGGTCGGCTCTAGCTGAGATGCAGCTGATCGAGCTACGAGCTACGGGCGAACGAACAAACGAACCTAGGTTCCTACGATCATCGTTTGTCGTCGGCAGGACCGCGCTAGGATAGACTAGCCACCCTTCAGACAGCCCGCCAGCCAGCCATTCCAGTTAGTCAGCTTGACTCTCCCTTGTCCTGTAAACGTGTGCGTCGAGCTGCTGTCGCGTTCCGGTGTTTGGCCGCCTGCGCACCTTCGGCCGGTGTCCCTCTGTCCCCGTTTGTCCGTCCGTTGCCTTAGTCGAGATTTACATTGACAGGGGGGGCTACCTACTGAGGGCTGCTGCGAAGGCAGCTGAACGGCCGCTACTATTACTACGACTATTGCTACTACAACTAGTAGTATTAGTAGCTGCTACTACTATTTCGACAGCTTCCTACTGCTAGCTAGGATGGTGGTGGGAAGAGCTGGATTGGGCCCGCCACGCGGATCATTTGAAGGTCAGGTTTATGACCGTCGTCGACACTTCCCCATTGTTCTGCGGCAACGCTGTCCCGCGCCCCCCCCCCCCCCCCGGTCCACCCTTTCTGCGATTCGCGCCAGCAGCGCCCCACTTCCCCCCAACCTTCCTTTCTGGCCTTTCTGCCCGCTCTCGCATCCCAACTCGCAACTCGCCAACAATCTAGTGGCTCTTCTCGCTCGCCCAGCCCAGCCCAGTAGTGTCCCGCCTGAACCGGCGCTGAATTTATTTCACCGGCTCACGTACGTCTGCGCGTATATCACGGTGGTGGCAAATGTAACAACGGCTAGCTGCAACCTTCCATGCAACTTCGTGTCCGTCAAGCAGAAAGGAGGGCAATTTAGCTCCTATATATATATATATATATGTGTGGGTTGGCAGGTGAACAACAATGTTCGATGAAAATTGTAGGAGTTATACAGTAACCTATACTAAGTAAAGTTTTACGAACGAGACCTGCTGGGAGTACAGATAAGTCTAGTATGAGCACATTAAAATTTGACTAAAGCTATAGGCGATAGAGAAAAGTGGATTCGCTTATGCTTAAAACCGGCTTCTTCTGAAAATGTAGTGAAGGAGAAAAATTCCTTAATGTAGTGGGCACTGTAGTGCCGAGAGTATAAAAAAGGGCAAAAGATGAGAGATTTCAGACAAATGTAGTGATTTTTAAGAATACCTGGTTTGCTCCATAGCTAACTAAAGATTTAAGGGCTAGGTGACAGTGGTGCCTTTGCAAGTGACCGCAATAAATGGCAACGTACCTAATAATTGTTATATGTGCTAATGTATATATATATATAGGCGAAGTCCTTATGATTGTTTGCAATGTACACCAGAGTATGCCGCTTTTGAAGCGTAAAGAGACTCGCTTGGAAGTGTTGCTAAAAAGTGTGCCTATAAGGCAAACATCTGGCGCCATATCCAGTTTCGCTTTGCTGCTACCGAGTTTGAGCGGAACTAAAAGATTCAAAACAGGTTCCAAACGAGCCTGCAACAGCGAAAACACATCCTTATGTGCCATACGCAATAAGTCTTTCCATGTAATATTTTAATATATACCAGTACCAGGTTGGAGATTGCTATCAACCACAGGATGAGAACCGTATAAACCCTTTATTTCGATTGGTTTACGAGCCCAGGTATTCGTCAAGAACAAAATATTTACGATTTTTCGAGCTTTTTCCATGGAAATTGAAATTATTTTTTACACGCAGACGAACTGCCCAGACCGTACCATAGCCACTGATCTAAAAAACGTCGAACGTACTTTACAGTTTAACCGCACGTAAATCTCGATTCTGCCGTTACGTCTCCGACTCGTGACCACATATGAACAAGCTAACCCCAAAAATGCCATGCATCGCTTTATTCGCGCTCTTTAAGTATCGCCAAGTATCGTTTACCACCATGACATCCCGTGGAATAACTGGTTGCTTTTGTATAAGAACTTTCATTATACCCACCGTGTTGTGTCGTACCTTTTTATTTCAAGTCGCGTTAGATATATTTGCAAAGTATTCCGTAATTGACTGCACGCATTTTAAGGAGCCGTGACACTTGTTAAAAAATTCAAATGAAATGTGGGGAAATCTTTTGTTCAAAGTGAGTTACTATCATGTGTTATATTGATGTGTATGGTCGGATATCACTTCAAATAGGCGCAATGACGGCTAAGCTAGTTTCTCAGTGGAAAATCCGGTCATATCGTCACGTTTGGCAAAAGTGCGCTTCGTCTGAAAGGTACTCATGCGTGCTACAGGAAGACACTCTAGTCACGTTGATATCAGCAATCTAACATTAGGGTACTGGGATATCCGCTCTACAGTGCTAATTCAGACACCATAGCGATGGTGGTTCGATCATCCAGATAGGCATAATAGATAATAGTAATTTCACGCTCTCACTTCTAAACAAAATAATTCCGCCACTCCATTCCCTTAGAAAAAAATTAAGTTTTACCACCCCCTTCAATGCGTGCCCTTAGTTATAATTAAAAAATATAAATAAATAAATATATATATATATATATATATATATATATATGTGCAACATTCCTGTGTTATATATCAAATATGATTTTTGCAAGGCACAGGACATTTCAAGACGCAGTTGTCGCCCTGGAAACGTGTATCATTTACATTGTGTCCTTTTTTGAAATACAAACTGTTCAGAAACACCTGCCAACTCTATTTACAACTAAGGCTAAAACTACCTGTCGCCGACGCCTTTTCTGCCTTGAATATACGACGCACTAGAGTTAAGTGTATTACATTATATATATATATATATATATATATATATATAATATTGGGGGAAATCCTAAATACCTCAGTATGTCTGTGTGTGTTGCCTCCTAAGCGCCTCTGATATAAAAGGGTGATTTGTGTTTTTCGGTATACATGTCAAGCAGTTACTAAAATCATCCATCCATAGGAAAGTTATTAATTTACAAGCGACAATATTTATAAGCAATAGGGTAATTATTGATTTTAGACGAAAAACGTACTTTGCTATTAAAACAGAACTGTTATTTTAAAAAATAAATGAACTCAGCGGTCGTGGGTCTCCCTTAGCGGTCAAGACTCTTCCCTTATTGTCTGCCCAAGCTACTATTAGTCGATATTGATGACCTCAAGCACAATTGTTTTAGTACTTAGTTAAGTTTACTACTTAATCTTAGCGGTTTTGTATCATCACCTGACCAACTGCCAGGTATACTAGTCGTTTCGAGAGTTTGCTTGGATGCCTTTTGCTGGCAAGCGCTTACAGGTGTTTGCAGTGTATCAGAGTTGCTATCGGGGAGCTTTAGGGAAGATCTTAAAAGGGTAGGCTGAGGATTAAATGAAACGCCAAGTAGAGGTGGTCTTGCAAGCTATATCCAGGAAAAGTTGTTGCCAGGGGTTGTTGCTATCATCGTTGTTGTTGTTGTTGTTAGTGGTGGTGTTGGTGTTGTTGTTGTCCGAGCCAGATTTCAGCCCAACCGAAGTGAGAGAGTCGTCCATTTCAGGGAAACGAAATGAGACGAGACACTAGAGTAGAGGCAGCAGTCAACATGAAGGACGACATATCCGTACGAAAGATACTTGCCATGCGACGTTGGGGGCAATGCCGAGCTTGCTCGACGCTTTTCGCCGGGATGCGTTTCCTCGAACAGTTATCACGAGGTCCTGCCATCGCTGCTGCCGCCGGCGGCGAATTCTGCAGCGAGCAGCTAGTACACGTTGCCGACCGACGATGAAGTCCTAATGCTCGTACTTAGACTTCTTCTCCTTCTTCCCCTGTTTCTTCCCTACTTCACGCTCATGTGGCTAGCTGAAAATCACTCGGCCATGCGACGACTGCCATGGACTTAGCAGTTGCCCTTCACTGCAATCCTATTGACGGCTGGAGTAGTACAGTAGCGTTAGTTGTCGCGGTAGTACAAGTAGTAGTATTATTTTTTTTCTTTTTAGACTCTCCTACCTGCATTACGGAACGCTGCGTGCAGTGAATAGTTTGGAAATAGTAGTTCGGCTGCGCAGTAGCTTTAGGGGTCTGTCTACGAAGTACCTCATCTAAGGGTGTTTCCTAAGTGACCTTTCTCTACACATTTGAGCTTTGCATAGTCTTGGGCGTGTGTATGTAGTCTCACTGATCCTACCGAACCTTTAAGTAATATGTTGCCAGCGTACATCACCCATCACAGATCGGTAAGACAACTAGTGTTAGTATCGTAGCCACTTCTACAAGCGCTATTTTCACTACTAAAGCTGCTATTTACTACGACATCCGCCTGTAGAAGTCAACTGCTACGTTCAGCCATAGCAGTCGCCGCATGGCCAAGCGACTTTCAGCTAGCTAGATAAGCGGAAAATAGCGACGATGCGCGACAGGAGAAGGTAAAAAAAAAGATGACAAGATGGACTAGGAACAGAAAGAGGCTTGTCGTTGGCATCTGCGTGCTGTCAGCGCCAGAATGAGAAGCTGTAGTTATCCTATGAAAAGTCGTGCCAGAAGCTGAGTGTGGGATCACGCGCGCACGCCGGTGGTCTTCCAGCGTTCCTCCCACCCTTCCCGTTAGGCCTATTTCGATTGGGACCGGCTTGCTTTTTGGTTTTCCTCGTTTCCTCGACCTTCTCCTCCGCTCTGTTTCAATCTTCATCGACATCATCAGCATGCCATCACCGACATCATCACCATATCACCACGACCACCACCATCATCGTCGTCGTCGTCGTCGTCTTCGTCGTCGACGACGACATCATAGTCATCATTCCAGGAATCGAAAAAGTGGCAATTTGCATGCGAGAATGAGTCGGGTGACGAACGAATAAATAGGACGTTGGCGTAGACGGCCGCTGCCAGTAAGATAAAATCTAAAAGAGAAAAGACAGGAGAACCTAAGAAAGGCAAGAAGGGAAAGAGGTGAACCTGAGAGTGGGAGTACCCGAAATAGGGCAAGGACAGCCAGAGAAAAAGAGGCATACATGGAAGAACAGAGAGAGGAAGAGAGGAGAAGGATAGAAAGAGGGGCAATTTAAGGCGGGAGAAATAGCGGGGTTTGGCCAGATGAACTCGCCACTACCGCCTTTACTGGTGCCTTTACCTCGCCTCTTCCTGTAAGCAATGGGGCATCAAATGGACTCGCGGCAATAGGTCTCTACAAACTAAATGCGCGATGTGTTTTTGTGAGTGTATTGCTGGCCGATGACGGCTGTTTCTCGCTTGCGCGACTTGTTGGCTGACTCGTCCGATGAGATGGAGTGGGGAGCCCTCGCCGACCTTCTACTGCTATATGTATGTACAGAAAAATGACTTGTACGTTTTGTTTGCGTTCCCCTGCGCATGCTAGTTGTCCCCGACAACTCTACCCATCCACCTGACAAGGGCGACTATCTTTAGACACACACGGGGGAATATATATATGTATGTATATATGTATATATATATATATATATATATATGTATATATATTTTTTTTATATTTATATACTTGAGTCAGTGAGAAATGAGAAACTCTTTTGAAATACATTTTACAGTGACGGTGTCACTTTAGCTATCATCATATATACACCAGATGATTATACAACTTTCGTCCAGCATTCTATTAATGAGAAATGTTCATACTTACAGGACGTTTTATTGTTAGATGAAAATGTAAGCAACGAGCAGCACACACGAATCTGGGCCGTCGAGCAGTGGCATTCGGTCCTTCGTGGTAGAGCAAACATCTTGGTGTCTTGCAAATGGGCCCTCGTAGGGGCGTCATTGTTCGTCCAATTTGCCTTACTTCGAAGCTTACTATTGCAATAGCAGACATTCTGTTAAGAGCACGCGCCCGCCACCAGGAACCGCTGAACAGAGTGGAGCCCATTAACCAACGGAACTTTCTGACTGATCTATATAAATACAGGGTCATTCATATTGTTGTTCACGCATTTCGAGGTTTGATAGAACTCGGCAAGAAAATAAGTTTTCCCTATGGAGGGAAGACGTCTTGTTTAGGAGAGAGAGAGTGAAGTTTATAAAAGTAGTTTTTCTGCCTTTTTTTCTGCCTTCCTACATGGTTGTGCGAAATCTCTGTTTGCGGGAGAACCAGTCAACGCATGAAGGAACCGATTACACCGGCGTATTCGGAGGAGTGACTTGACAACTACGTAACGCAGCACCATTACTTTGATACAAAAATGGTGGACATTAAATTTGCTATTGCGTGAGAGTGGTCTTTCAAACGTACATTTTTGGTCGCATTGGAAAAATTTTACGATTTTTCATGAAAAGGCGTTAACGTAAAATATCGACTTTTCATGACTTTCCTTAATCTGGGTATTAGCTTTTTGCTACGCAAGCTAGTGAAGTGTCTCCCGTTGTGCAGCTCTGAACACGCCGGTGTAATCGGTTCCTTCATGCGTTGACTGGTTCTCCCGCAAACAGAGATTTCGCACAACCATGTAAGAAAAAAAGGCAGAAAAACTACTTTTATAAACTTCACTCTCGCTTCTAAACAAAACGTTTCCACGTCTTCCCTCCATAGGGAAAACTTATTTTCTTGCCGAGTTCTATCAAACCTCGAAATGCGTGCACAACAATATGACTGACCCTGTATATATATATTGCACAGAAAAATGACTTACACGTTATGATATAGCAAACTGTGCAGGAATTAATTATTACCTGATAGACTCAGTGAAAGTGGTTAGGGTGCACTACTGGTAAACAAAAACAAGTAATTGAAATATTAATATATCCATATAATAACAGATTTTACTCTATTTTCCAGTTTCTTTTAACCTGGATATTACAGTTCTTCAATTTGAATATTACAGTTTACAACGCTATCAACTTCTGCTGCGGACCCAATGCGAGACATTTTGGGCCAAAATCAGAATTAGAGCAAGAAGGAAGAACGCTCTCTCTCTCTGATGCTGACTTTAGGCAGTCAAATTGTGTGGTATTTAACATGCGCCTGGTGGCAAATCCAACATCTAAGCGCTCTAGTTGTACTGAGCCTCATGAGGTTGCTCCTTCTCATAGACATATGCTCGCATATAAACACATACTCGCTAATGTCCTGGTAGTGGAGATCCTGGTTACACTGCGACCGTGATCACAATTGACGCCTGGGCGATGCCGAGTAAGAATGTGACCGTTATGGCTGGCCATGCCTCTAACTCCACAGTGCTCGGGTGAATGTGAGACTATCCAGATACCTCAACCAGGCCGCGTTCAACTGGAAAGCATTTGCGGGTAACTTGCAGCACTCGAACACTTGTGCGCCTCGAATTTTCCAGTGAGGCCCGCGTTGTTCCATCTGGATCACCGTCACAACAGCCGCACAATCGGACAAAAGGACATCGGTTAATCACATCGCTTTTAAGAAACATTGCACGTATATATATATATATATATATATATATATGTATATATATATATATATATATATATATATATATATATATATATATATATATATAATATATATATATATATATATATATATATATATATATATATAATATATATATATATATATATATATATATATATACAGATATGCGTTTTTATATAGTATGCATATATATTATTACTAATCTATTATTATCATTATTATTATTGGCATACTTTACTTGATATAAAAGGGATTTGTTTGCGTCGGATCTGCTGGTCACTGGTGGTTCCCTTTACGTTTGAGGCGCATAGGCCATGCAAACGTATTCCGCAAAACATGTTGTACTTTCTTAACGGAAAAATATGCGACAACGTTGGTCGTTTGGAACTAATTTGTTGAACGACTTGTCATCGTTCACGTCGAGTGACTCCAAAACATTTTCACAGACTACATCGCTGGGTGACACCCGGCATCGACTCAACGGTGTTCCATACTGGAGACGCCTAGAATATTGTGGAGATAACATACTGTTTACTCCATGTTTGCAGAGTACAGTTCCGGTCGTGTCAAGACAAACGTGCCCACGAACAAGTTCGTTGGTCGTGAAGAGAGCGAGTAACTAAGTCAGAGGCGTGATCGCTGTACTTAAGCGTCTTAGAAAAACACCAAGGTATTCAACTAAATATCTGAAAATACCAAGGACCTGAATGATAGTTACAGTTGACAGCTTCCCTATTGTGCACGCGTAGGCCAAAATGTAGGACGCCACATTTCTTTATGGACAGTTATAGGTCCAGACGCCTGTTCCACGCCAAAAAAACAGTTTAACGTGTCATAAAGAAAAAGGCAATTTTTGTCTTCTTTGACTGGGACGTGCATCTTCGAGTCAACTACGTGGACCGTCACATTTATTAAATGCGGTGTCCTAAACTTTAAGGAGTGTTTACTACATACAGTAGGGACTTAGAATGGATTCTTGTGAGCAGCCAGATGCTACGCGCAAGCATAATGATGAGGGGTTGTTGACCCGAGAGCGGAAAGTTTTGTTTGCAAGAAAAGACGCATTTCATTCTACAACCCGACTTCTACGCCGTATATTGGTAGGACGTTTTTATAAAACCTTCTCCTGTGTAACCGGTTTGAATAAAGATTTAAAATCGAAGTGTAAATAGTTTAGTGGTGTGCTCTCAATATATAACATTGCCCAATCATTGTTAAACATCTCATTATGGAAAATTGCCCCGGGGCCACTAGCAGTTGACTTGTTAAGGATAATCTAAATTAATATGCGTACTGTTTATTAGAAAACATACTTTATCGGTTTGCCTTAGTAAAAATTGCGTCAGAAGTCGTGCTTGTTGTTACTTTACTTGACATTAAAAGGCCACATGAGCTTTGCTACGTACGACAAGGAAAAAGGGTGTCCCTGGAATGTCTATGAGGCGTACAAACTTTTGTTAGGAACAAACGGATTAATCTGCTGGCAAACATCGTTACTTGGACTGAGTATCGCTCATTTTGTATTGGCATCAGAGTGCACAGATTTCATTTGTGACTACAAAGTTTAATTATCAGAAAATAATCCAGGATACTTGCAATAGGAACATACATAGGTTCATGATAAAACGCGGCTAGAACGAATGAGCGTGTGCTGATATTCCACAAATTAAATGATCTACTTGTTTATTTCTAAAATGCTGTAAGCGTTAGTCTCTTTAGGAGTGTCATGCGAGGCCCACAACACAGCTAGCTGTTATTATGTACTGTATCTCTTTATCTATATTTTGGGAACAATTTAGCAAATTTAAAGCGAAAAAAAAACAATTGTTGTTGTGTACGCCATATTAGGCAGAGAAAATGTGTCTGCACTTTTTTTTGGCGTCGGCCGATGAGGGACTACTGCCAGATGTAAAGTGAAGCCTGTGATAGTTCTGCTCATCTAATGGTTGCTTTTCACAGTTGATCAAACATGGTATTAAATAGTGTGTGTATGTCAGATACACCAACAGGAACCTTGTACTCGATACCTTTCCTGTCTTCGTTTTGATTGCTGAAAGCGCGACTACTATTTTTGTTATGGAAAATCGATATAAGGTCACCGCACATGTACGCACAGGTCTGAGCGGACTCGCGTCCTAGAGCTTGAACGATTCGGTCTGCAAACGTGAGCTTAAACTTTCTCATTAGCAAGCATGCATCACGTCGGTTTGTAAATTAAGCAGTGTCATCTCTTATTATAAAAAAAAACCTTTGGCATGTATGTATACTGCCAAAGGTTTTTTTTTATGTTTGGTAACAAACAACATAAGAGATTATTATGAAAAGTTAAAATACTAAGAAGGATATTATGATTAAATAGAATTTTCTAATAAGGGGCCTCCATCTTATATGATTAAAGATGACTCCAGTAGGCCAGAATAAATACATAAGATGTGGCAATCATACCATGCGTTTAGCACTCTTAACTAAATGCCTGATGCTTCTTAATCCTATTCGGATAATAGATCTAAACACGGTAACGAATACTGCCCCGAAGTTAATGTTTACTATTATTATTAATTAGTAATAGAAAAAAGTCTCGGCAGGAGCGCGAGTAGGACACGTGAAGAGGCTTCCATTGGGCAACTGGTTAGCGAAGTAGGCGTCGCCCTAGTGGAGATTTGCAGGCCCTGGGCTTCATTTTCAACATGCATGTGGAGACGGTCTTTTGGTGTACAGTTGACACCTGGAACGCAAGAGGGCTATTTCGCTGAAAAATGGCGAAAATGTCAAGTGGATTTCACAGTCTCACCGTGCATGCGTATGCGCCTTGAGTGTAGGTGTCCGAAACTGGACGGGCGGAGACTCACTCCACAACAACGACTCTTTCTTTACAATAACTTTACTTAATTAAAAAAAAAACAATATATATATATATATATATATATATATATATATATATATATATATATATATATATATATATATAGGGACATACCTGGACCCTAACGACGCACAGCCGAAGTCTATGATTTCGCATACGAGCTTTCGCGTCAGGCTCCCTTTGCAAAGCGGGGGGTTAAGCCAGCAAATAATGCCGTAAAGGCGAAGGCCACTTCCGCCTAAAAAGAAAAGCGAACCTCTACTCGTATATGCCTACTGCCATTAGCGATCGTAGCATCGTATGGCATTGCATCATCATGTCGCGATAGAGCCGGAAACCTGCCGAAATGCCTATATAAAATCCTTTTCAGTAGCTTTTCCGCTGGTCGACCCACTTGTCAACTGAAGCATTATTTTTGCTGGGAAGACAGGGGACACGGTGATACAAATAGCGGCAAACATCTCGGCCAGCTGTCTTGCGACGGGGCGGCGTAGTCGTCGTCGTTGACGGCAGATGGCTAGTGCTTACAAAGACGGGACGGGATTCCTTTTGCCAGCACATCCACACCTCATGGGCCCCGTGTTCCTGGACAGACGATGACGTAAGTCCCAATCATAGTAATAATAATAATAATAGTAATAATAATAATAATAATGATATGATAATGATAATGATAATGATAATGATAATGATAATGATAATGATAATGATAATGATAATGATAATGATAATAATAATAATAATAATAATAATAATAATAATAATAATAATAATAATAATAATAATAATAATAGTAATAACAGCCAACGGAGAAGCTGTTTAGTCGTAGTTGCGCATCGTGGTTATAGCCGTTCGGTCGCCTGGTTGCTAGACCGACATCAAACGCATCGCGTCACCACGCTGTAATAGCAGATAGATATAACCCTGGTTTAGGGCACGAGGGCAAGTTGAGGCAGACGCTACCCTACGTGAGTTTGCAGTAGAGTGAGTGGGTATGTATGTACGTATGTATGTATTTGCGTGCGTCCGGCCCTGTTGGTCGTGGCCTCTCTATGGCCGTGTACGCGTCTACGGGGCTAAATAAACACAATACGGCGCCCAGATCCTCTTCTAGCAGCTTTGGCGGGTGAGGCCTGCGGAGGCATGGCCGGATATGAAGCAGAAAAGAACACAAAGGAGCTTCAAAAGCCTCCTCGTGGAGAGGCTGACACAGAGTTTCCGCCCATCGTGGACTTCCGCAGAGCTCGGCGCGGCGGGTTCTGTGTCGTCGCGCGGGGAACGCGCAGCCGTCGTAGAAGGAAGGACGTGCAGAATTCGCTTTCTTGACGGCGGTAGCCAGCCGTGAGGCAGCAGCAGCAGCAGTGAGGACAGCAACAAGGGCAGAAATGGCTGCCGTAGCGGCAATGATACGCAGCCACAATTTTTCCCCGTGCTCGTCACATCGAGCCCATTATTACAGCGACTACCTGCTTGCTTATGGCAGCCGCCAGCGGCGCTACAAGGGTGAATTCACAGCGACTTCGGCAGAAGCAGACGCAGCACAGCAGCCTGGGCCAGTACTTCGTCGCTCTGCGCTTTGTCTGCAAACAACAAGCAATGCGCAGCATGCACCATCAGGCTCCAGGCACCTGCAACAGGCTTGTAATTTCTTACTGAAATGCCCGCGTGATGTTTTATGCGTAATGCCGGCAACAATGTGCGCATGCAGATCTGTTGTATTTGTTATTTTGTTAAGTGTTATGCGTGTCATTTACTTGCCAAATTTTCAGGCCAAGATAGCTGGCAGCATATCAACATGCATGTCGTTTGCTCTGCTGCTGCTGCTGCCGCAAAACAGAGTGGTCCTTAGTAACAATAATTGCTGTAATTTTTAGCAGCGGCTTTCTGTTGGGAAAAGTGCCTTACTACGTTCTAGAGTTGAGATTTTGCCGACAACTACGTTGAGCGCCCACACTTCGCTGATGTCGGTACAAATTGCCAGATTCAGCAACCTGAGAAGCGAATAAAGGTCAAAGCTAGATAACAAATCCACCACTGCACAAAACTTATGCTACACAAAAATTTGGGTCACGTCGCGCGTGTAGCAAATGATAACTCTCGATTTATAGAACTTAAAATTGAAACCTTAAAACTAAGAAGCTTCCACAGCCGAGCTTCTCATATTACGGAATGTCAGCTGACTAAATAAGGGGGCAGACGCCGCATACAGTACCATTCGATGACTTTGTCTCGCCATGAGAACATATATTGTTGAATAATTTCATTGGGAGGTTAGAGACCTAGATATTTTCAGTGCCTCTTACATCTAGACTGGTCTTGCATGTGAAAATCGCCACGTCTATACCAGATACGTAGGTTTATGGCTATCATCGCCTGGTCTGTTTAAATACGAACCTTCGCGACGAGTGCACAGAGTGCATCTGCCGACTGAGCTCTCAAGCGTGTACGAAGTCTCGTGTGTCTGCCTGCCTGGCGCTTACTAAGATATAACTGCACTGTCTCTCTTGTATCAATCTATATGCATACTCAATATGAGTGAAATAAACGTCATAATGAGCTAACTGTTATCAACTAACTTGCACGACGCAAAGCGAAACGTCAGCGTAAAGTGTTGTTGCACGATGATTAGATGGAATACGAAGCAAAGGAACTCGCCATACAACAACTATGAGCATTCGTTTTAAATATCGTACCAGCAATATACGAACGAAATTATAGTTATATTTGTATAATTTGCCGTTGACACATCGTATTTTAAAGGGTATGTGTCGCGCCGAGATAAAAATCGAGATGCATCACAGTATGGATCACCTAATCCACTTGTCTAATCGACTAAACAGAGCACGCGTTAAATGGTACAAGTAAAACGAATGCAGAGGAAAAGAAACCACGACAGAGGGACCGGGTTCAAAAATATGGATATTCCCACTGCAAGGAAACAAGGAAAGCGTACTTTATAGATGCGCACTAGGAGGCAGATATATATATATATATATATATAGATATATATATATATATATATATATATATATATATATATATATATATATATATATATATATGCATATATATATAGCAACAGAGGGAGTGTAAGCATCTCTCTCGTTTGCTATATATATATATATATATATATAGAGAGAGAGAGAGAAAGCTAAAGCAACAGTCTATAAAGCGAAGCCAAAAATATAGATCATGGTATGGGGGACAGACGGCAGAGGGTGAGGCAGGCAAGCTGAGGTAGCGGCACCCGTTGAAGGGGCAGCTAGCTGATCATCGAACGAACGGTCGTCATCAATATCGCATTAGCTGACCCGTCTCGTCGAGAGTGCGCCTGTCCGCAACAATTGCAGGAACAAATGACCAATTGCCGATTGCATCATTGCAATAATCGGCATCGTTGCCGGTACTAACACCGTCGTAGAGAGGAGGGGACAGCCCATAGATGCGTGCCCATTGAGAGCGTTCGTCATACGCACGCTCGTTGCGCTGGTTCACAGTTTACGCACTACGCAGGCGGCCGCACACACAAGCCGAATGTAGCAAATCGGTAGCGAACGTGTGCGGATCCAATGCAATGTGCCGCCTTATACAATCTTTACTGCGTACGTCGTCAACATTAGTCGGCAACATCGATAAGCATTAAGTGCGGTCCGCTCTGCGGTCACTCAGTTCTGTAGCCGATGCTGCCACTGGTTATCCTGCTGTTGCTGCTGCTGCTGTTGCATCTTTTCGCATGTCGTGCGTTTATTGGGAGCAAGTCACTGGCCGACAGGCGGTAGATGTCGCTTAACACTCGATCAACTCGACCGATGGATGAAGATGCGTTCTCACCGAAGGATGAAGATGCGTTCTCACCGATGGATGAAGATACGTTCTCACCGAATGATGAAGATGCGTTCTCTCTTCCCTCTTCTTGCCACCCATAACTGGGCGTCCCTGTTGTCGCTATGGTCGCTGTGTGTCGCTGTTCACACACCAGTAGAGCCATGTAACATGTTTAACATATTTGTATATATATATATATATATATATGCAATGCACGCACGTAGTGATAAAACGATTACACTTAACTTGCTCACCAGTCTGTAATAACGTACTACAGATTTGTGTATTATGTTTTTTTCACAGATAGCGTTGCCTCATACTTGCGTCAAATGATTCCATAAATAAGCATGCTGATTAACAGTAGGACTACCAGAGCACTCCACGTTTCGAGTTAGGGGATAAGGGACGACTGTTTTATGCAGTAGTACTTTTTGAAGGGAACCCAGTCTCGAGTGGTCACGGTTTCACTCAGTGTGCCTCTGGGCTTTTGCATGATGCAGGATGTTACTGCCTTTAACGCTTGCTGGGCGCAGCAGCAAGGGCGGTTTGGCGTTCGAGCTGTCAGAAAGTGGAACACTCTTTCGGTCAGTTTGCGTTGCATCTGAAATCCTTAGATAACTTCAAGACAAATATCACGAAGTCACACCTATTATACCGCTAATGATAAAGTCTGCCTAAATTGATTCTCATATATAAAAAAAACAGAAGTAATTTTATTCGGCTGCGACTTTTTGCCAACACAGTGGTAACTATAGAAGACTTACATTGCTGCCGACTATTTGTAATATTTGTAACTTTATAAAATAACAAATCATGATAAGAAAAATATATATATATATATATATATATATATATATATATATATATATATATATATAATAAATGGTCTTGTTAATTTATATATGACTGATCGATATATTGTTCGCTTGGCATGTATACCTAAATATATATATATATATATATATATATAAAGGCGAGCACTGTCGAGTGTGCAAACGTAGTGTAAATTATTAATAAATCATCACAATATTTTATATATATATATAATATATATAACACGGGCAATAGTCTTTTCTGCAAAATTACCTGAATAGTTATAATTGTTTGAATTTATGTGATAATATATATTTTAAGCTCAATAAGAAGTTAATAAACTTAAATAAATTTGCCGTCTAAAAAAGACGGTCCCATAAAAAAAATATATATATATATTCCACTGTAACTTCAAAATGAAATAAAACCATATTATATATATATATATATATATATATATATATATATATATATATATATATATATATATATTTCTCAAACGTTATATAGAACGAGGTAACAAATCTATTTTCGTAGAAACTAATGATTAGTGCCGATACGCCCTTTATAGCGTCTCAAGTTCTTGTATACTAAGAAGAAGTAGAAGTCCGTTAATGCGACCTTGCAGGCGTCCCAGATATAAAAACACTTTATATACGTGTGCGTTCATTTTACATGTTCCGAAGGACGCGTTATGTTATGCCGTGGCTCTTTCTTTTAGATACGATAAGGGCAAATTTAATTTGCTAAATCAGATTGTTAGCTTTTTAAACTTCTGCTCTAGGCTTCTTCGTTTGAAGTTGCGGATCGATTGTTTCGTTCCAACGATTTTGTTCGCCGCCATGTGCGTATGGTTTACAAATGTAACATAGTTGGCAAAGATTATGTGCGTGATACGCGCACACGATGTATGTATATATTGTATATAGAAACACCACGCTGTGCCTTTTCTAAAACCTAAAATAGAGAAAAAGTCGAGTGGCTATTTATATTCGATAAAACGAATGACGTCGGATTCTCGGATTCCAAACGCGATACGTTTGCATTGAGGAGGCGGCTGTTTTTTTTTGCCTGTTGCACTGAGAGGGCCGTATTGCGCCCGCTGCGCCATTTGTGGTGATCTCTTAGAAAGGTCAGCTATATTATTCAGCATCAAACCTACTGAGAGAGTTCACCTAAATGAGTCGATCCGACGAGGACGTGCCTGCGCGAACGACGCAGCGAGGCCACGCATCGTGCCAGACGTGACGCCCTCTCGCAGGGCGGCTGCGTGCGGTTGGACTTTGGCCCCCGTCTATCAGCTGATTCTCGTTGACTCTTCTTCCGAATTGCAGATTCGCTCGTCATAGACGCATCCGATATTCTGCCCTCGTGCCGATCGTATCATATCATCATCATCATCATCATTGCGGCATCATTGCGGCGGTGGCGGACTGAATGCAGACCACACAAGAAAAGCCAATGCGTAGCCAACGCGCTTTTGGACAGCAGCATTAGCCGATGAGCATCCACTGGCCATTTGGCCAAGCTGGCCATAGTAGAAGAGGCCGACGGACGAAGGAAGTCAGTCGTACGAAACAAACTTTGTGCGGTGCGCGCGTTCCTATATTATCCTTAGCGCAGCCCCCCCCCCCCCCCCTAGCTAGGCTGGCTATGGCCACTAACTTGTGGGCGACTGACTACACTGTATCGACGCCCGAACGTTGTCGAACCGCCGGCGATTCGGTTCGTCGGCGTTGTTGTTATTGTCGGCTTGATCCCATCGCAAATATTGACATCATCATTATGGCATCAGGTGGCGCCAAATCGACGAGATAGAAGCGGCTTAATACAGCCTAAACTGAAAACCTTCCTAATTCTCTATATTCACTTCTTTAGTATTATTAGTATTACTACGACTGATAGCAATAGTACTAGTAGTAATGATAATAATGACAAAGATCAACGTGTCGAACCCTTGTTTAGTACGAGAAAGCCAGAAGCCGTTTGCTTGTTCCTCTCCGAGAAGCTGTTTGTTATTATTATTATTATTATTATTATTATTATTATTATTATTATTATTATTATTATTATTATTATTATTATTATTATTATTATTATTATTATTATCATCATCATCATTATCATCACCATCACCATCAAAAGAGCAATAATTAGCCATATTCGTTTGACGGCCTGCTACTGAGAGCCCGCATTATCGGAAGCATTGCACTGTCGAGAGCTCGAGAGGAGTTGGAGAAGCATTGGACGAGATGTCGTCGATCGGTGACCTGACCAATAATAGCTGCAAACTCCAGCCCGGAGATTGCAGGTCTACGTTGGCATTCGGAACGCCGGCCGGAAGGCGATGGCGCCAAGGGCGGTGCAACCTATGCGGCAGTCGAAACCGACAAAGTCACTCGGTTGGTCAGCGAGCGATTGATTGATTGACGGACTGACTGACTGACTGAGCGAGCCAGTAAGTGGGTGATTGAGCGGGTGAGTAACTAAGTAGGTGAGTTGGTCACGGCACGTAGACAGAATCGGGGACCAGATGGTGCAACGGATGCAACACTGCGCCGCACGACGCACGCTGGAGAGCCACCATCTCGGCGAGAGAGCGGAAATCGATTCCCGCACAATTCCCGCAACTCGTCTGCGAGCTGCCAACTCGGCGCGAGTTGGCAGCTCGCGGCAGATGGCAGGGGCGCCTGAACGAGCTGTCGTCGGCCAAAGTAGCCAAATACCGCTGTTACACAACAGCGCCAGCAGCAGCAATAGCAGCAGAAGAAAAAAAACAGAGGAAGATCAAGAAGAAGAAAAAACGGACTCTGCAACAGAAACACGCAGCAGCAGCAGCAGTTACCATAGACGTCCTGTCAGATAGAAGCAGGGAGAGAAATACCTACCTATCTAGCCACCTACATACCAGGCCACCAAGCAATACGATCAAATACGATCGTCGCCCGCTCGATCGACGATCGACGTTGATCAGAAAGAGAGGCCCGTGCTACCGGTGTCAAAAAGTGCCGCCACGCAAGTCGCATGCCACATGAACGGGTGGGTGGTTAGGTGGGTAAACGGGCGATTCCCTTTGGTGGTCATTACATGCGCCATACCATGCGCCGTAGCACCATAGCCGCCAACGATGAGATTCATTAACTTAGACAGCAATACCGTCGGCATGTCGAGTCCGATGGCGTGGTGGGTGCATTCCGCCTGCGTCTCGCGACCGGAGATGGGGCGCATATAGGGGCGCGGGTTCGAGCCCCACCTTTGCACATTTGTATTTATGAGGGTCCGTCTATGAAGCAGTGTGAAAAACAGTTCCGTGGACGTTAAATCTTGGCTGAGAATCAGCCCGAAAACGTTAGACAGCGATACCGAATGCATGCGTGCATGCACAACAGACTGAAATTCGCAGACGTCGTTTCACTCTGTCGCATATGTGTACGCATAGGCGGGAAGCTTGCACGGCCATCATGCTGTCATTTGTGACATCTTAATCGGATCGGCCGGCTCGCCCCACAACAACGCATTTCTCTATGGCACATTGGCTGAGCGCAGCAAAATAAAAAAATATTTATTTTAGTTAACCTTGTTCCAGCTTTATGCACGCGGTTAGGTGATGTGGAATTGTAATGAGGTCAGATGAGATGGCACACGAGATGTGCTGCTTGGTTAAGCGCTGCGTAGCTTAAAGTGACTGTCTACGTATTGCTCACAGAACGACATCTATTAAAAAAATTATATATATTTATAATGCATTACGGGCACCCTTACGAGTTTTACCCACTTGCCTTTGGGACCCTTGGCGAGCCGGGCCCGTTCACTCACGGTTTGCGATATAAGGTCGGGAAGCGGCTGAATCTACCCAGCAGAGGGCGATTTCCACAGATAGCGCCTGTCGCTGGATGTGCAACGGGGCAAAGCGGCCTCGGCAATGGCTCTCAGAGATGGCTGGTCCCTCCTACACTGGACCGCCGTAACGGTGCACACGTTTGCAAATGTCATGTATATATATATATATATATATATATATTGGCATGCTACTTTCAAAGCTACAAGGTAGCAGTCTTCGTAGAAATCGGCCATATTGATCAAACTGCAAGTACAGCTGAAAACTGTCTGTATAACGCGTTGTTTGTAAACGCGAACGGCAACCAAGAAAGTTTGGGCAGACCGGCAGAGTCTGGGTTGTTCATAGAAGCAAAGATCGATCTACAAGGATGCCATAAGGCTACGCTATGATCCACGGTCAGGCCACGATTGGCACACAGAGGTTCATGCAAAGGCAAACCTTTAAAACTATATATAGCCAGTAAGTGCTGAAAGCCTCATGCCATAAGGCGGTTTACACAAAAGCTCTATTTCGTATCGCGTAACGAAGTCGGTCATCGCTTCCAATCGGTACTGTTCTATCATGCCTAGAACTTTTGATAGATAAATCGATATTTAGAGTGATAATGATAATATCACCGAACACATACGGGCGCTCCTGATAGCTGGGTAATAACAAAGAACCTCCGCAGGAATACAAAAATGCGTTCTCTCTCAAAACATCAGGGCCAATACACAGTACAAATAATAGGCTATATGAAAACTACTACGCAACTGTATTTCATATTCAGCTGGCATTGATTTGCGGTCATAGCAAAGGCGCCATGCAGAGGTAGCTTAACACAACGCGGGGTAGTTTCAGAGCTTTTACGTAGCTCAGACTAAGGCAGGCGCATTCAGAGATTAGATAAAAACAAGCGTACATTGGCGTGAGGAAAGCCGCGTTTAAAATATATGTTTTTTTTCAATGAATGCTAGATTTTAGCAATAACTTTAAGAACAACGGTTGCATTATTTAAACATCGTGTTTTTGTCGAGTTCCCAAGGCTTTAGCTTCTTCAGGGCTATTACTCAAATGATTAGTAAGGATGTTAAACCAAGTTCATAACCATCCACCAGTGAAGTGTTCTCTCATTAAAAGTGCAAGCCCGCAAAACAATATAGTAAAACCAATGTCTACTGAGCTTCCCCATCTGTACATGTACACATAACTTAGCTTAAATTATTTCCATTACTTCAAGGTTCACGGCACACGGTAATCGATACTCGTCGCTGTGCTTAGTACTAGCGAACTTGAGCCTATGAGGCTATGCTGGCGGATCTCCCCTGTGAAGTCTTTTGCAACTGAAGTACTTGGTATACCTGGCAAGTAGCTGTATGTTTGGTATACCTGGCAAGTAGCTGTAACGGCCATTAGCTTACATATCAGATGCCCCGACATCACGGTAACTGCATTTGCATGCGAGGTAATGTTACCGCCTTTCAAGAGGCTCCGCCTTTCTAGAGTCCACTCTGGTAAAATATTTTGCATGCGTGGTTGCTACTCGAGTGCGTTATTTCGTCCCTTTTAGTCAATCTCCCGTTTACCTAGATATTCTCAGCTCGAAACTAACTGAACTAATGATATTTCCGCATTGTCGGCAGACGCTTTTGCCTCCGTACCTCGAGCAGAATCGGTGTTGTCAAATATTGGTTGGACGCACTATTTCTTGTGTTGAAGCCTAAATACATTTTCTTCGTAATTGGGATGCTATATCGGAAAAGTTTCTTAATTTGTTTTGCCGTCAGCACGGTGCTATCAGGTATAAACAAAGCATAGTTTTCAAAAAATACTCAAAGTTGTATTCTAAACCAGGCTCCATGTAGAACCCTGATTGCACTCCTTAGTGCGTTATTCGATTTATTACTAAACGATCGTGGCTATCGAAGGCCTACTTTTATTATGCATATCTTAAGATGTATTAAATGTTTACTATATTTTAAAATAATTTATTTTAAGCATATGACATCGCTGGTCATTTGATTTACTTTTGTTGAGCCTTAGACCATTAACAAGCTGTCAGAGTTAAGCTCGATATGCTCGGTCATAGACAGCTGAACAATTAGGGTGCGCATGTATCTTATCTGTGTCCTGTGTGCTAGAGAGCATAAAGCTATTATGCTTCGCTGTTTCTGCCTAATGATATCGCCCTCGTTAGTATATTTGTTGGCACTGTTACGGCGGCGTTTCGTGCATATGCGAGGTACTACTAATACCACATGCCACCTAATAGTTAGTTGCGGAAGCAAGACTGCGAACGTTTGCGGAAGGATACGGGCTGATTCCTAATTCACAGCATGGATTCCGAAAGAATCGCTAGGTGCTTTCAGCCGTGCACAGAGTGATTTCTCGAAAGCAGAATTAATCCATATTTCGTCAGTCATGACTCGCGATTTCTATATGGCAATCCATGTCAAAAACGCTTTCAATGGTATGCCCTGGAAGATTATACTCGATACATCTAAAAGAACGAAAGTACCTCCTTACCTCGTCCGACTGTTCTCTGACTATCTGGAAGCTCGTTTGGTGCAGAGCGATGGAAAATAATTTGCGATGAGGGCCGGAGTGCCACGGGAATCGATTTTAGGCCATCTACTGTGGAATCTAGCATACGCCGACGACCTTCGCCTTCCGGATATGCCCCAGGGATCGGAGCTTGTAGCTTGTGCAGACGAATTGACACTTACGGTACAGGCGCGAACGGCGAATTACCTTAAGAAGACAGCCAAGGCTGCGCTGAAAATAATCGAGGACTGGATAAACGAGGCCAGGCTGCAGATGGCCCCCTCAAAAAGTGAGGCCATACTGCTCATAGGCCGGAGATACCGTCGACACATTGGGCTAACATTGGCAAGAGAGGAACTTAAAATCTCAAACACGGTTCGGAATCTCGGTGTCCACCTCGATCGCGGCCTACAAGAAACTACTCATATCAAGATCGCCACCGACAGGGCACTTAAAGTGATTAATGAGATTGCACGGCTCCTTCCTAACACCCACGCGTCTCGGGCGGAAAAGAGACAATTGCTCATGAAGGAAGGAGGAGTCAATGGCACTGTTCGGTTTACCGGTGTGGATGCAGCACGCGACCGCAATTCTACGCAACAGAGACATACTACGGAGGACACAGAGAGGGGCTGCGCTGATAATCATAAGCGGTTACAGGTCGGTCAGCACACCCGCAGCTCTAGTTCTGGCCGGAACCATACCATGGGAACTCAAGGTCGACAAACGAGCAGCTGTGTGGTCGGATCCCCTGCTTGATCATAACGACGCCCATTCGCAGATGATGGAGGAGTGGCTACGTGAGTGGGACGCCATTCAAGAAGACGAACCAGGCGTTCCTGTCAAGACGTCACACAGGTCCCACAGAATTCGGACATCTGCACTTTCTGCAACATAATAACCCGAGACACACCGGAACACACGGCGTTTCACTGCCCGGCATCGAGAGTACCTAGGAGACAACATCTAAGTCGCACATATGTTGGAGTCTCGAGAACAGTGTAACAAACTTGCGTGCGCAAGGAAACTTAATTTACAGAGTTTTAAACAAGAACCGGCACGAATAGTAGTTACACGATAGGTTGTGATAGTATTAGAGACCCCTCTTCCTGTGTGGAATATTAGTTTCACCTATAGGTCCCAGTTACGGGGGATGACAGGAGGTATGAGGGTTTTAGCAGGTATTACAAAGGCTTTAGTAGTCACCGATCTACCAGCCGGCGTGTAGTCCTGTAAAGCGTGCCTAAAAGCATTTTCCCCTCCTGTAAAGAAAAACACGATTGCGTTCTAGGCTCACCATGGGTCGACTGGAAAAACGTATCAGTCGATCGTACACTTTGGCACTGGGATGATATTGTATGACGACAATGACAGCCCAACTATGAGACAGATAGCTAGTATTGTCGTAAGTTATTGTTTGTATATTTATTAAATATACTGCTAATTAAAACAAATTGCTCATCATACTGCAGATCAATTAGTTGACCATATTGTATATATATATATATATATATATATATACGAGGTGTGTTCAAAAAGTATCGCGACTTTTGTGTTTTTTCAAAAATTATTCATTTATTCATGAATATCTATTTTGTCCCCTTCAAAGTAATCCCCATGAGATATTATACACTTGTGCCAACGGTTTTTCCAATCTTTGAAGCACTTCAAAAAACCATTTTTTTTTTAATCTTGTTCAGCTCCTCCTTCGATGCCGTCTTTATCTCGTCAAGCGTAGCGTAACGTCGTCCTTTCATGGGCCTCTTCAGTTTAGGGAACAAGAAAAAGTCACAGGGGGCCAGATCTGGGGAATACGGTGGCTGCGGCATCATTAGTGTGTTGTTTTTGGCCAAAAACTCGCGCACAAGCAACGATGTGTGAGCAGGGGCGTTATCGTGGTGCAAAAGCCAATTTTTGTTCTTCCACAAATCCGGGCGTTTCTGGCGGATTGCTTCGCGCAAATTGCGCATAACTTGCAGGTAATATTCCTTATTGACCGTTCTACCCTGTGGCAAGAACTCATGATGCACCACGCCCCTGCAATCGAAGAAAACTGTCAGCAAAACTTTCACATTCGACCGAACTTGGCGCGCTTTTTTCAGTCTTGGTTCGTGCGGCAGCTTCCATTGAGATGATTGAGCTTTGGTTTCCACGTCATAACCATAAACCCACGATTCGTCACCAGTTATGACCCTCTGGAGCAAATTTGGGTCGCCGCAGACAGAGTCCAACATCTCATTAGCAATGTTCATGCGATGCTGTTTTTGGTCGCAATTGAGCAATTTTGGTACAAATTTCGCGGCGACCCGTCTCATGCCCAAATCATTGATAAAAATCGAATGGCACGAGCCAATCAATATGTTTAGGTCCTCAGCAACTTCTCTAACGGTGATTCGACGATTGGCCAATACCATTTTCTCCACTTCATTAATTTTTTCGTCTGTTGTTGAAGTGCTCGGGCGTCCGGCACGCTCTTCGTCGTTCACATCTTCTCGGCCTTCTGAGAACATTTTGTACCACCGATAAACGTTGCTTCGGTCCAAGGTAGCTTCTCCGTATGCCACAGTCAACATTCGGAATGCATCCGCGCACTTAATTTCGTTTTTCACACAAAATTTGATACAGGTTCTTTGATCCATTTTTTTGAATAGGTAAAAATCGAAGACGATCCAAAACACGTGCAAGCAAAGCAGCTGTCAACAATTAAGTGAACATTCAAAATGGCCAAGCTTGTCGGCATAAGTGAGAGACATGAGTACCAACATAACGCCACAAAAAATCGAAATTCGAATATACGTAACTCGCGAAAATTCAAAAGTCGCGATACTTTTTGAACACACCTCGTATATATATACTTTCCTCTATTATCTTGATTCTCATACGTGCCAACGTCACCCAACTACAGCAAATCGATGCACTTGCAACGACTTTCTCTCGTAGACCAGTAGTAACAGAAATAAAGATAATCAATAATAATAATCACCATCTTGCTTGAGGCACGGCGCCACTGAGGCGGGATGTGTTCCCGAACACGCAGAAAAAAACAGAAGTGGCGTAAATTCGCAGAATTTGAGCATAGATATAATTTCGTGCCGATTGCAATGAGGACAATGGGCCCGGCCAGCAGAAGTACAAGGACATTTATTAAAAAAACTTAAGTAATCGAATACAAGCAAACACTACGGATGCACGCGAAGGCGAGTTTCTGAGGCAGCTGCTTTCATTGGCAGTTTGCAGAGAAAATGCCGCGTCGATATTAGGTGCGATGGGCTGCGAATAGCTAGAGAAAAACCCTTAAATAATAGAGATACAATTTACACCTCTCAATTGTATTGTTTTAATAATAATAATAATAATAATAATAATAATAATAATAATAATAATAATAATAATAATAATAATAATAATAATAATAATAATAATAATAATAATAATAATAATAATAATAATAATAATAATAATAATAATAATAATAATAAAGTTAACCCACAAGGAGATTCATTAAAGAGCTTGGCGGTGTGCAGAGGTAACGTTGCCTGTATGCCTGGGTCAATGTTTTGAGAGGAAGAGACTGCCACCGATATATTTAATTATATATACACAATTGTATCATCAGCAATAAACAATAATAAAACAATAATAAAATAATAATAATAGTAATAATAATAATAATAATAATAATAATAATAATAATAATAATAATAATAATAATATTAATAATATTAATAATAATAATAATATTAATAAAAATAACAGTAATATATGAAGAAAGTGCCGTTATACCTCAGAGCAAGCACGGCTTGGCTTGCTTACCGTTGACCAACATCGACGAGATTCGGCGGCGGCGACATGGCGCGCCGTCGTTTCGTCTCGTCGTTTGTCTTCATCGAAATCGGGACGCGACGGCAGTGGCGGCGGCTGCCCCGCCAGACGTGTGAGGGTGGCAGCGGTTCGCGCAGGCGGCCACACCGAGAAGAAGCTGCAGCAGCAGCAGCAGAAGCATAGGGCTTGGCTTGTCGTCAACAAAGACTTGCGTACATACAGAGACGAGTACATGCACGAGTACACACCTCCTACACACAGACGAATTTCCGTAATGGCTTCGCACCATTAGTTGGTCGGAGGCATCTTGGTCCGCATCTCTATCCAGCTATATATCTATCTATCTATCTATCTCACTATCCTCTGTCGTCCTTGCCTTTTGTTCCTAGTTCCTAGTGCTCGGTAAGGGCCTGCCCTTCAATCCGGTCGTCTACGCAGCACGCGCACCGTAAACAGTGACGATGTTCGCGGTAGCAGCGGTCCTCCTCCAGCAGCAGCAGAAAAAGAAACCTCTTCGGTCAATCAGAGCGGAGAGCGCAAATAGACGGAATAGAAGACGTATTGTGGTGAGAAACGATTAAAGTACTGCTTATCTTTTCTCTTTCTCTCTCTGTCTCTCTATGATTTTACATCTTCTTGTTTTTTGTTTTATCTTGTTTCGTCGTCACCTTCAGCGCCCCTATGTGCGTGTCGCAATGTCGCCCTCGATATCTGCCCCGGCAGAAGCCGCACGTCTATCAGCCCACCCACTGGCAGAAGAACTACACCCACGACACCCACGACAACATAAGCATTGTCATCAGCAACAACCACGCAACATTTATATTGCTAGCAACAACCACAAGAACATTAGTATTGTTAGCAACAATCACAACAACAACTGGGGGGTGGGGGGGAGGAGGGATAGCTTAGCTTGTCGCAACAGCTATCGCGCTCATCACTACTCATGCTGGATAACGATGACAGATGGAAAAAGTCTAGCTGACAACCTGGCCGAACTTGAAATGGCGCCGGTCACTGACACATACAGACACAATGACCTTCCTCCCCGTTGTCCATCGTCGCCGTTGTTCTATTCCAGTGCACGCGCTCGGCATACTGTCTTCGTCTTTCCCACTTTTTCATCCTATATATATATATATATATATATGACAGAAGAGGCCGCGGCCCGCATCAGGATTAGAGGCTGAAAAAGACGGAAAGTATCGCGTGCACTGCAAAGGATGAGCGCCGGCAGCGGACAGCGAGAAGGCAGGTCGATGAGTCTATAGGCTGTGTGAGTGACCAGCGGCGTTTTAGGTTCGACCAGATTGGCTTCTAGGCTTTATCCATCTATCATCGTTATATGTATCCTTTGTGCTCGCATAAAGAGAGCGCCACAATGAATATATATATATATATATATATATATATATAATCTGTGTTTTGCGTGCCCACTATCTTTATCGGAGGTGCTACTAAAAGGATGGGACTTTGCTGACCGAGGCGAGGCAGGCAGGAGTGGCAGCGTAGGAGACAGCAGCCCTACTGCAAGCCGCATTCGCCTATTGTCGACATTGTCGGACCTTTCCTTTTTGTTTTTATTCACTTCTTTCGGTCAGCCCAGATTGCAAGCAAACAAGACAAAGCCAGTGGCAAAGTGGTATGGTCATGGACCATAGATATTTAGTTAGCTTAAGTTTACCGAGTAGTAAACATTTAAACAAACGGCATATATACTGTTTTGGCTTAAATTGACAGATGTTAAAACAACTGCATACAAATGGGCGTGTGTCGCGCCGGATTCACCTTCACTATGTCCAGCATGCGGGTACTGTCATGTGTTTTATAAACTAAATGTAGTCTTATAAGTTTGTGTGTGCCGACGTGATCTAGGATACTAGTGCGCTAGCCATGGTTGCCATCTACCGGGGTGTCGCCGGTTCGATCCCTGTTGTTGATCGAATTTTCTTTTGAGCGATGCTCATTGAAAATAGATGATAAACCATACTGCTGAGAGTCAGCGGTCATGCCGTCCCAAGCACTGTTGGAAAGACCCTAGATATCTTAGCATGTCCGGCTCTCGGTGCATTAAAGGTATACCTCAGGTTAAACTTCAAGCCCGTAGAGGAAACGGAGGGTGGTCTAGACGTGTTTTTTTAGCACAAGAGGCTGTTATATTATACCTTGCAACACACTATAATGTTATTAGAGTGTGTAACAAGGCGTATGGAGGAAGTACACAAATATGTATATTGGAATATATACATATATATATATATATATATATATATATATATATATAACTAAAAGAGCAGACGACAACGGCCAGAGTTTCATAGCCCCCTGCTGTTTTATAAAGTGCCAATAAATGTTTAGTGAGAACTATTAACATCTACTAACAGCTAACAAGTATGCGATCGCTATTATGGCTCATCAGAATGTCATTGCCATATTTTGAGACGAGTCCGTTAACACATCATCAATATATGTTGTTTCATACGCCTGTGACAGCTGTCCGTAGCCTGACAGGGTTTCCTCGCTATTTAACTAAACGCGATTTCCTAACCAATATCTTGCCCATTAAATAATCTCTTTGTACAATGAAAGACCATAGAGTTAAAGCGATGCCTTATATAAAAATCATACACAATGTTTTTCACAGATATAATTTACAAACATATAGGCGGATACTGGACAGGCATGTATACCAACGAACAAACATGTGAGACAGCCGAATGTTGCAGAACAATAATCAGATACATAATCAAATTTCACTACGTTTTACTCTTGATAAGGTAAGGCCGACCCCCCTTGGTCTTTTTGAGACACTTAACGTTGGTTGGACCGGGACTGGCTGCATGACTTGCCTCAGAACAACAGCAGCATTGGCTGCTTTGTGTTACGTAATATCGAATGTCAACGCACTGGGCGCATTCAGCCAATGCTGCAGCAGTACAGTTTCAAGTTGCCACAGAGCAGAGAGCTGCTCAATCGCCGCTAAGACGAAGGTTTACAAAGTTAGCGGACAAGCGACCAGGGCACAGTAATTAACTGTATATATATATATATATATTATATATATATATATATAAATATATGTATATATATATATATATATATAGATATATATATATAAATAGATATATATATATATATATATATATATATATAAATATATATATATATAATCTATATATATATATATATATATATATATATATATATTATATAGATATATATATATATATATTCTATATACGTTTTATTATTTTAAATATATACATACATATATACACGGTCGGAACATGACATTTGGGTCCCTGCGAACGTGTGCACCATTACGGGGGATCCAGTGTAGGGACCAGCCATTTCTGGAGGGTGCCCCGAACCGAGGCTGCATTGTTCCGTTGTAGATCCAGTGGTAGACGTTGTCTGAGAAAAACGCCCGCTTGTTTATCTCCGCTGGCAAGGCTAGAATCAGCCTCTTCCCATCCTTCTGTAGCAAACTGCAAGTGGACGGACCGGGCCCGCCAAGGGTCTCGAAGGCAAGTGGGTAAAACCCGTACGGGTACCCCCAATGTTCTGATACTTTCTAACCCTGCCTGCCTCGGCGAGAGCCAAAGCATGATCAGCCCGACCCGCTCCAGCACTGACTATTGAAGGAGCTAATGAGTCAGTAACTGTCGCGTCCCAAACCAGCATGCATTCGCTCTCGAACGAAGTTAAGGTCAGCCCGTCAGGTCTCTTCCCGTCCTCCCTGTCTAGTCCGATGGGTTCCACGACGCACGGCAGACTACTGGATCATAAAGTTTGACTGAAGGTTTCATCCAAGGCATGGTGTCTTGCTTGCCTACTTGCGCTGACGATACAGGACAGCCCGTGGCGTCCGTCTAGCCGGACGACATCTTCGCCGACGCAGGTAGAAGGTCTGTCCCCAAACGAAGTCCGACCGCAATCAACAGATGCAAGGATGACTGGGACTTTCGCAGTCGCAGACTTAGTTATAGACATGTCACAATAAAAAAATCGACACAACCATTTTCGGTGATTTTGTTTTTACTTCGAAACAAAACAATTCTGCCTTCTCGCCCCATTAAAAAATGATTATTTTTGCCGAGTTGTACCATATCTTAAATTGTGTTGGGCAAACTCTGCATATATATATATATATATATATATATATATATATTAGTAGTGTTAGCTGCCAATGTTGTGGCAGTGATATACCTTATTCATGGTGAGCTATTTGACCTTGATGTGATCTTGGCCGCTCTTGCTCATCTGTCGGCTCTTCCGGTGCCCCGTAGTAGTGAGAGGCCCCTATGTTAACGGCGCGGCATTCGTTATTGTTTTGTTCGTTGCTGTTGCTGTTGTTGTTACTATTGTTGTTGGAGTCGCGATATTCGTCATTGTCGTAATAGTTGCCTTTGTTTCCGTTCTCTCTCCTAGAGATAGCCATATACAACAAAGCCACCGGGGGTGGCGTCAACGGAGCTGGGGTTAGCGAGTCCCATCGGATGACCGACCCAATGGTGGTCCGCACCACAAGCCAGTACATGTATGGACGGATGAATTCCCATATATATATATATATATATATATATATATATACGTATAAATGTATGCACACATGCGTGCTTATAGATAGATACCGATGGTGTGTGTGTTTATGTGCACGTGTGTCTGTGTGTGCACATATGTGAATGCACATGTGTTCGCATGAGTGGCAGTGAGAGGTTTCTGCGGGTGCATCTGCAGTGTCTGTACCAGCATGCGTATGCATTCTGTGTATTCTGGTAAATGGGCGAGACGTTGTATGACGAGCCATGAACGCCTCGACGGTCGTCTCGTACACCTGCCATCTTGTTTTCCTTTTGCCCTGCCTCGCCGTTTCTCTCTCGACCAACCGGAAGCCGTTTCTCTTCACTATTGAGGTTGCGGCTGCTGCTGCCGCTGTTGGCTGTAGCAACCGCCTGACATTACTGGTATACTTTGCGCGTCTTTTTCGCCTCCCACCTCGGTCCCTAGTCGGACATTACCGGCCCCTCTGCTGCTGCCGCCGAAGTCGGCCTTTTCCTGTTTGTCTTTATTTTCCTCTCTGGTTGTTGCCTTCGTGCTGCTCTCCTTCTACCTTCTCGCAGAACACGATCTTTGTGGCGCCTGCGAGCGCTGGTCTTAGCCGTGGCCGCGAAACAGAAAAGATATTGGATAACAATACGCGAAGGATGGGGAGGATAGTGGGTTGGGGGCGGATGATACCGATGATCATCACACACGTGAGGAAAACAGAGCAAAAGCGAGATGGAGATTGAGAAGCCGCCACATGCGCCCTACCGGCCACCCCCGGACGGCGGATGGGCAAAGGCAAGAAGGCAGAAGACGGACGGGCGGGCGGGAGAAAACTAGCAAGAGGCTACCGACAAAGGATTGGGGCTGCAACTTTACCCTAGACTCAACGAGCCGATCTTCCACCAACCAAACGGGCGGTGGTTTGGTTGGTGAAAGATCGGACTTTTTGTCTTCTCACCCTTACTTCTGTTCTTTTTCGTTCTTCTCCTTATCTTCGTGTGTTTTTTTTTCTATCTGTCTGTTCCTCTTTGTTTCTCTGTTGCTTTCTCAGTCTCATTTTCTGTCTGTCTCTGGCTCTGTCTTTTTAGTCTGCCAGTGGCTTTTCCCCTCTGGTTCTCTTCGTTTTCGTCGTCGAGTGTGTTCTCGGGCGCAGATGGGAAGCTGACGACGACGCTGACGACGGCGCTGCCGTCGTTACGGCCGTCGACATCGTGGAGCTCTTATCGAGTCGTGAAAGCTGCAAATAAGAGTTTGCCTCGCTTACCTCAGGCAACTTCTAATAAGCATAGCGGAGGCGGCATATTGGCTACCGACCAGCCGCAAATGCCGTCCCATTTGCCCTAAGCACATTGCGTGCAAAAACGCTACGTGTATATACATACACACATGTGTATATATATATATATATACGTTTATTTAGTACAAATGTATTAAAAATATATTTTATCTATATGCATATATAGACAACAATAATAATAATAATTAGAGAGTGGTGGCGGACGCCAAGAAGTGCGGACGTGTGCACATCGAGCTCTGAGGAAACACGTCCATTCGTGTGTGTGCAGGATGGCAAACCCAGGGAGTTGCATACCAGAGTAATGTTTGTAACTTATTGATCAGTTTGGTGTACTGTGTGTCGCCATGCGACAGACGCACGAGCAGCCATGAGGCTGTGAAGATCCACACGACATGATGAAGCGAAACGAAACTACTGCGTAACGGTCCGTAGGCTTCAGCGGCACGCCGCTGTCATTCAAATTCGAATTCTAACGGCTGCTTAACTAAATGTTGATGCTAGAACATAGCCACCGCAATGCCAATAACCGCTGTGTTTCACTTGAGAAGCAGCAGCAATACGGCATAATAATAATAATAATAATAATAATAATAATAATAATAATAATAATAATAATAATAATAATAATAATAATATTAATAGCTGCTGCACAACAAAAGGATGTTAACGCAATTGAATCAGGCCTGAGTTATCCGTGGTCACTGGAGTAGGTGTTGCGACCTCCAATGAGGCTGCTCTCCGTAGTGGGCAAGTTAAAAGGTCTCGCCTTATAATGACAGATCATGGAGACAACGGGCCTTACCACGGGCTCGCCAGCCCGGGCAGTCGAACCCTAATAGGGTCCCCTGTCCAACTTGCGCACTTACGTTTACACGAAGAGGCCTGTGTCGACACATTACGGTGAAGCACAGAGGGGGTGCCCACAACATAATCGACGGTCAGAGCGCTCGAACTCTCGGTTTACCGCGGATCAGTTAATCAGTGTCATTCAAGCTGTCACTCGCCGCTGGCGGTTGGTCCGCATCTTGCCGAAATCAGTACGTAGGCAAGTTGCCGAAGTGTTCACTAAGGTGTTGTGCTCAGTCGCAGATAACAACGACAGTACTGCCTGGCTTGCTCTGTTCTCTTTCGCGCCCGTCGTCCTCCGCCTTCCCAATGGTGGGAAAGATGACCGCTAGTTGGCGGTTATCGTCCGGAAGAACCTCCGCGATTTTACTGATGGAAAACGGTTTGACCTTAGCGGTAGCCCCGTCCCAAACCAACCTCCACGGCAGCGGACGGTCGACACCGTCCGGCTAGCCATTACCAAGCTCTCGGAAGGCGATGTGCTAGGCGGCTAGGGTCTTGATCTCAGAAGACACGCTAGCGCAGAAGCCCAGCGAGACAGCCGTGCTGCTGGATAAGCACCCTCCCGCGCCCTCATTCCTAACATGGCCTAGCCCCCCTCACGTGCTCCTGCCATCAACTACATCAGGCGAGAACGTCCGGTCTGCCATACAAACGTTTTCCCGTAGTTCAGCAGCTGGCCTGGATTTCATCAGACCCCGGCTTTTACAAGACCTGTTGTCCCCCGCTCTGGGGGCTGCCGCAGACCGGCTCGCGGCTGCCCTGGCCAAGGTCGTCGATCTTCTGCAATGGGGATGGCCTTTCCCCGACTGGCGACCCCTTATCTTCGGCGCCCGACTTTTTGCCCTCAAGAAGAAAGATGGTGGTGTGAGGCCCATCGCATGCTCCTCTGTAATCCGAAGGCTGGCAGCAAAGATCTTCATTTTTGAAAACAAGGCGGAAGTATCAGGTGCTCTTGGTTGTCAGCTCGGGTTTACGATACCGGGAGGATGCGAAGCCGCGGTGCATTCAACTCGGTCCTTCTTGGAGTCTCGTTCCGGAGCCACCCTTGTGGTCAAGCTCGACTTTAAAAACGCCTTTAACACCATTCGGAGGGACCACCTATTAAATGCGGTCAAGGCTTGGGCACCGAGTATGTTCCGAGTGGGCACCGAGCTTATAGAGAGCCATCTTGCCTTCTTCCGCCGCATGATACTATAATGTCGCAAACTGGGGTGCAGCAGGGCGACTCATTGGGTCCCCCCTGTTTTGCCTGGGTATCAAGGAGTTAGTCGACTCTCTCGAGTGCCCTCTAAACACATGGTACTTAGACGACGGTGTACTGGGCGGGCCACCTGATACAGTTTTGAGGGACATCCACAGAGTAATCGAGTGCGCGGAGCGGAGTGGCCTGGCCCTAAATTCTGCAAAGTGCGAGGTTCATGTCGTAGGAGGTGCTACCGACTCGCAGGCGCTAGAAGTTCTCCCAGAATGCAGGACTGTTGGCATGGATCTGGAGTTACTAGGCGTCCCCCTATTCCCAGAGGGAGTTTCGGCAGCTCTCGAAAGGTGAATAGAAAAACTAGAGCATGCGATGTCACGCATTCCCTTGGTAGGATCTTACCGGGGCCTTTTTATTCTGAGATCTTTATTTTCGGCCCTACGTCTCAATCACCTGTTTCGAGGTGTAGACTGCTCGCTTGCTCCAGGACTCCTTGAGCGACTAAACGACAGCGTGCTTACTACAGTTGAGGCTTATTGGAATCTCTGTCTATCGGCAGAAGCTCGTCAACAAGCTCTACTCCCCGTTCTTTGGGGAGGTCTAGGGCTGCCTGATGCTATTGTCCTATCGGAGGTAGCTCTGGTAGCTTCCCTCCACAGATCTTTACAACAGGCTAATTCACTTCTCGATTCAGTCGCTCTTACGGACCTAGAAGATCGCTTAGAAACAAGCCGCCGTAGAGCAGTTGGCCCTGTGCGGCCACGAGCCCGCCGAAGCTGGACGCCAGAAAGATTGGTCGGCGGCTTTACATGAGCAAAGGGTTGAAAATCTCATTGCGGAAAGCGCCACAGATGCTGATAGGGCCAGGCTGCGCGCCGTCTTCTCTAAAGGGGCGGGTGCATGGCTCCACGCCATACCCTGTGCTCGGATCGGGACACTCCTAGATGACGAGTCGGTGAGAATTGCGGTCGGACTTCGTTTGGGGACGGACCTTGTGCACGCTCATACCTGCGTTTGCGGTAACGCCGTCCAGCCGGATGGACGCCACGGCCTATCCTGTATCGTCAGCGCAGGCAGGCGAGCCCGACACCAAGCCCTGAACGAAACCTTCAGCAGAGCCCTACGCTCTAGTGGCCTACCGTGCGTCCTGGAACCCGTCGGACTGGATAACGAAGGCGGAAAGAGACCCGACGGTCTGACCTTAACCCCGTTCGAGAGCGGTTGCATGCTGGTTTGGGACGCGACAGTTACTGACGCATTAGCCCCTTTAATGGTTAGTGCTCGCGCGGCCCGGGCCGGATATGCTTTAGCTCTCGCCGAGACAGTCAAGGTGAAAAAATACCCGAATATCGGGTACCCGTACGGATTCTACCCACTTGCCTTCGAGACACTTGGCGGGCCGGGCCCGTCCACTCGCGGTTTGCTACAGAAGGCCGGGAAGCGACTAGGTCTAGCCAGCGGTGATAGGCGAGCGGGCAAATTTCTCAGACAGCGTCTGTCGCTGGATGTGCAACAGGGCAACGCGGCTTCGGTCCGGGGAACCCTCCAGAGATGGTTGGTTCCTACATTGGACCCTTCGTAAACGTGCACACGTTCGCAGGGACCCAATTGTCATGTTCCAACCGTCGGTGATTAATTACAATGGATAACAATAATAATAATAATAATAATAATAATAATAACGCTGGATTCTGACGCACAATTTTCAGTGCGTATGGGTAAATGTATCTCCAAAATGTATTTTAATGTATTTTATGATATTTAGTAAGGTCCTATCTGTAACCGTACTATGATGTAGACGTTATGTGCACTGTTAGCGTTGCAAGGTTAAGCCCTACTTACTTCGTGCTGCACAAGCGGAGCACGCTTATTTGCCTCTTTCGCTGATCAATACAAATGGGCCTGGATCAACACACGTGTAACACGAGATGGTAAACTAGATTTCTACAAGAATGACGTGGATATTCAAAGCCCTTTGCCAAGTCGATGGATATCCGAGACGATGTAATTTGATGATCCCACTAGCTTGCTTTTAACCTTTGCCGCGCCAAACTGCGATGCTTCTTTATTTTTTTGTTTATATATATATATATATATATATATATATATATATATATATATATATATATATAGTCTAGATAATCTTTGTGTGACATTTCCTGCTTTGGCTCCACCATTGCTAAATCGTATTGATAGTGTGCGCGTTGGTCATATGCGCTCGCTGTTTCGCCTGCCTTTGATGAATCTCTCTGGCAGCATTGCTCGGTCACGAACCAACGACAATCACTCAAACGGCTCGAGAGACGTTTTACAAACAAAAAGCAGTAACACAAAGAGTCTCAAAACAAAAAAGCAGAAAACAATATTTGAGGAGGAGCTAGAGAAGAAGAACATAGACGAGTATATTTGAACGTGGTGGGCAAAGATTGGCGGGCGCCTTGTCAGCACTTCCGACGGTGCCTTAATTGGAGAGTTCGGCGGACGACGCCAGACACCATTACGACTACTGGCGCTTATTATGCTAGAGCAGAATACAACTATACTTCGGAGCCAATTAAATGGGTTCTAGCAGTGCAAGGGGTATACTAGAAATCATGTGTGGGATAAATGTGCAGACGCAATAATGTCCATACCTGCTAATATATATATATATATATATATATATATATATATATATATATATATATATATACATCATTTTTCAATATTTATGTATGTATACCGAGACTGGAGTGAATAGGGTTCTCCAGACTTATTAACATATTATATATATGGAGCAGATTGTGTGCTTTTATTATAGTGTGTGCTTATATATATATTTATATATATAAACATATATGTATATATATATATATATATATATTTTTTTTTTTTTTAACTACCGTTTGTTTTTGTGACTTGCGTGCACTTTTTATAAATCAATCTAATTAGAATTATTATTTTAATTAATAACTTTAAAAAAATGACTATTATGTTTGCTAGCGTTACTTTCGATAAAATCTCGAAGCACAACGTTGAGTCTGCGAGGACCGCAGGCTGCCCGCCAGATTGCAGCAACACGGCGTGGATGCACGCCTTCCTGTTGAGCCTACTTTCGGAACCCGATGAGTCAAGGCGAGCCACTCCGTCAAGGATTCCACTCTGTACCGAGCAAGTGGAGCCGACGTAGGTAGTACGGGGTCACGTAGGCAACGCCCCCCGATGACGATATCACGCCCTCGCGCTGTAAAATCGACGTACTCGTGCATTCACATTCATTGGGTGCTGTGACGTGTCGAACACACAGGCCAACCTCACCGATTGTATATGTTTACCACTATGCAGCAGCCTTGCTAATAGAATCTCGTGGCTGAGGCTTAAGGCTGTATCGTTGTTTTATTTGCGATGTCTATGCCACCTCTCGATTGTGGGCCCGAAGCACTCCAGCACGGGTGCAATTCGACAAGAAATTAATTAGCCATCCTTAAGCTGTTGCCCTTTGCGTGGTCGGGCCCTATGAGGGATTAGGGTACGGGCTTAACACGCACACCCTACGCACACATATAGTACACATATACACACATGTTTACATCCACTCGACAGTACAATTCAACCATGCAACAGTGACAGGCCTGTCCCGGCAGGTCTCTTTACCTAATGTGCTCGCGTCCTTTAGTATTCGCAATCGCTTGCCTCGTACCCGCTCCACTAAAAGCATTTTATGAGTCCTAATATTTTTTAACCTGTCAACCTCAGCTCTATAAAATATATTTTTTGTACCTTTTACTTTTTACTGCAAAGGCTTCAGAATTTTCAATAACATAGTTATCTATCTCGAAGCGGGTTCGTTAATCGTTTGCAAGAACTTATTGCAAACTTTACACATTTGTTTCCGACAGCGTATTCCACCACGGATGCGTTGTCGTCCGTGGTGGCGGTGCTTGCAACTTGTTAGAAAAACTTTTCTTATAATAGCTTAGTATTCTTTTGAACTTAAGTATGAATGTGGTTCTATTTCCCGAAACACATCAATTGACGCTTCCCAACTAAGAAAGACAGCAAAAGCAGTTAGTAGTTAACTGCGCTAAATGTGTGTCGTCTATAGACATGCTCTACTCACTGAGCTGCAGAGTTACACAGCATATCAACGTTTAAGCCGCTCCGTATGATAATTAGGATTAACAGTTGCCACACCCCGCCAGGGCATGTCTCAATATCGAAATAAGATCATGAACGCGATCTACTGTCTACTACAGAAGTGCATATATTTCGAGACACTGTATCGAACTGCATACACGTAAGGATTGCATGTCTCGGTTATTGGTAGAGAAGGCATTCACTCTTGAATTTGGATGGAGTCGTCGATGAGCGCAACTCATGATGAGATATAACAATATTCTACAAGTTCGGTACAAACTAATACGTGTGTGCGCCGATAGAGTACAAAAGTTTGACTCCTAGCAACGATTTCGACGCGAAGCTTTTCGCTGATCGCCAGACACGCTTCGATCATTTCGTCTAATTACTTTGTGACAGTTGCTAAACAATAAGAAAAACCATTTTATCACACACCCAGGTATCGCGCGCATATACATGTAAAACAGCGTGACAGCTGGCCAAATGCTTGTGGTACTTTTGTTACGTTGGTCGACATGCATTTCCCGGAAGCGGATCCTGCTTTGTCTGTGCTGTTTTTCGCTATCGTAATTTGTTGGTGCTCGTTGTTTGCCGCCGGTCTGTTATCGGTAAACGACTTCCTCGATTCGTAAGCTACTGGGTTATAGAACAGACGATTCGATTTGTCGTTCCTATTGGTTTTGCCGCTTTCACCGCCGTTTCATTGAGTATGAACCTCCGCTCCGTCCTCCGTCTCCATATCGTCACTAACGCCGTGCACAGGTGGTGCTGTCTGGTGCCTTGCCCTTTGAACGTTAGCTTTTGCTTTGTTTTCTATTGCACTTCCAGCGTAGCTGCTTTCGTCTCGGGGTGGTCGCTCCGAGTCTGTTGCCTGTTGTCGGCCTTCGTTGTGCGAAGATTGCGGGAGGCCTGGCACGTATTGCGGTACTACGGAACGCACTCCGCAGCTTGTTGTTCATAGTCTAAGTTGTTGTTGTGACCTCTCTGTTGCCGAAAGAAGAAGCCAGGCCAGCACCGTAGCTTCGCAGCGCGCCTTCTTCTTTCTTCCAAACAGTGTTCCGGCGGCGCCACACCTTGAACAAGGTTTTGAACACACATCATCCTGACGACTAAAGGCTTTGCAACTGGAGCAGAAATCACTCGGCAGCGCATACCGCATTGGTGTGCTCTGCTTGAGGCCAGTGACCACACATTTTATTCGAACCCATCGTTGGGATACGGCCCCGCCTTGGTTGCCTACCGTGGCTCTGAGTAGGTTTTGTTTTTGTTAATAAGGCACGATCTGTCGCAAATTCACCACATGTGAGTATAATCGATACTACTCCCCTCTTTTACTCTAGCACTTCACTACCAAGTGACACAAATAGTAATTACAACCACGATAGCTAGCCGCGCAAACATCACAAGTTACGCAGACAATGGTTTACCACCTTGCATCTGCTTACTTCCCGCTAGCTCTCTATGAAGCACATCTTGCACGGGCACAGCTCTTTGAGGTGCATGCCTAAAACAGCAGAACAATAAATGGGGGTTGGCATTAGCGATTGCAAGCAACAGTTGCTTCTGTTGTACTACTGTCAAACGGAACGGTTAAACGACACATGCGTCGCCGAAATTCATAAGGCTAACCATCCGCCGATATTACGACGCCGCTACAATTATCAGTGCAAAATTACAGCAAACCAGAAACGTATGCCGAACATTAAACACGCTAATATATACCCACGCCTCAGACACCTCTATACCCGATGTTGATTTGAGCCATTAGCACGACTAATTGTCAAACGAACACGCAGGTCAAAATGACAAGCCATGCTGCTTTACTACATGTGTTGCCAACGGAACCGTAGAATGAAGACGGACGAATTTGCGCTATTCTTATTTATTATATTTCACCACACGCCAGAGAGCGATACGGCAGCGCCGTCTCTCTTCGTATTATTATTGTTGTTGTTGCCTAGCTAGCTCACACAATGTCCCGGCGGTTAGCGCGAAGCAGTTTCCACCGCCGGAACTCACACAGATCACACACTTGACACTGCCGCTACACTACCGCTAACAATCACTCAACTAGCAATATATATAATATATATATATATATATATATAAATCTGCCTGTATCTGCCAGCCACAATCACTCACCACCCTAGTGCAGCGCTGCTGCCACGCTCCCGCCGCTGTCGCTGCCAGGCCGTCGGACGTGCCAGTCGCCGACGGACTAAGGGCTTGCAGAGTGCGCGTTACGCCGAACGCTCGAGGTAGCAAAAAGGACTGAGGAAATGGCGCGCATCCTTTTTATCCGGCCGGCGACCGGCAACGTGACAGTGCACGAACGTGCAGTGGCGGGTTGTGGCCGACAGTGCTGTAACGGGTTGTGGCCAACAGGCAGAGATCATCATTATCATGGCGCGCTAATACAAACTTCTATTCGCGGCCATCCAATATGCAACAGTCCTCCCCCTTTTTGAGGGCGGCGGTAGCCACTCAAAAAATACCTATGTTGCATTGGCTCTGTTTAATATTTATTGTGTGGCACTCTGCGAGATCAACTTTGGCTCACAACAATTTCTCACAATCAAACAAGCTCACAACGCCAACAGGCTTCCAGCTCTTGATATAGCGGCCTCCACCGAGCTGCGCCCGGTAGGCACGCTTCACGCCGTTCTTGGTCGCCAGGGCTTCTCCACACGACCTAGGCGCCAAAATGCCCGCGGCACTCCTTCTTCCAGTGGTACTACGACGGCGCCCGCGGCGAACGGCTCGACATGGAGTCTCCCCGCCGCCGCAGAGCCATCGTCAGGACCAGCAGATGCTCGGCGCGCCATCGCCTTCACAATGAGCTGCTCCGATCGCGGCCAATGTGACTACCGCGACCAAAATCTTCGTTTCACCTCCTCGCGACACGTTCATGACCATTTCTGTCTTGAAATGCTTCAGCCCGAGATTCACTTCTGCCAGGCCCTCGTCTTCGGGCGGCTCGACACGAGAGGTGCTCGCGACGTTCTCCCCCAAACACGGCTGCCGGGCCTCACGCAGCGGGTGCTGCTTCGCCCACGCGAGCTCTTCCGCCGTGAGTCGACCACTCACATCCTGCCGGTGGAACCACCTTCCAGCCTGGGCGACGGTCGCGACGATTCGAGTCAGTTTGCGCGAGCTCGAACACCCCGCTGGGTCTATTAGCGGGGGTTCGCACGTTGCAACAAACACCCGACTCTCTGAAAGCTCGTCGTAGCCCTGCCCCGGCTGGAAGGCGGGGTACTGCGTCGACGGCTTCTTACAGGAACTCCGCGTCCTTGGTTACGTGATGCACGACTAACCTTGCTGCAACCACTTCCGTTCCTTTCGTGGATGAAGGCTCGGATGGCTTTACTGAATGGATGGGAGAACTCTCGACCACCGTTGAACTTCTTAACTTGACAACGGGGAGCGCCGCCCCGCCCGTTGCGTTGATTTCTTGAAACGCGACTAGCCGATTTACAATCGGGCCTAGTGCTGAACTTGATTCTTGGCCACTGGGGCCAACGCGCTTCAGCAGTCTCGTCGATAACGATACTCTTGCCTCTGCCCATCGTGGAGACATGTCCGGGGCGCTCGACGGCATGGCGGCTAGATTGCTACGTCGTTTGTAGACCATAAGGCTACCTCGGATTTGGCACAACGTATCTATGCAGTCGGAAGATCTACCTGTTTCTAGATCTATCCGCTCATCGCTGAGCGTGCTGGCCATTTCGACCACAAAAAGCTCGTCTAATTCTTGTAACCTTCGTTCGAGCTCCTCCGCTCTCAGCAGCCAGCCGTTAACACGGTCCTTATTCCACTGCGTGAACCGCGAAGGCTCCTGGCTTTCATAACAAAACGCGACACTACGGTGGCGTCCAGTTTTGACACCGCCGCATACACTGAACGCCGAAGCGCCATCACACGACTGTCTGTCTCAGCCATCCTGGCTGTCGCTACGATCACTTCTACGTCCGGGCCTTTGCTACACGTCGTGCCCCACGTTGGGCGCCAATATGTGGCGCCAAACGGAACCGTAGAATGAAGACAGACGAATTTGCGCGGGTTCACACACTCACTATTCTTATTTATTATATTTCACCACACGCCAGAGAGCGATACGGCAGCGCCGTCTCTCTTCGTATTATTATTGTTGTTGTTGCCTAGCTAGCTCACACAATGTCCCGGCGGTTAGCGCGAACCAGTTTCCACCGCCGGAACTCACACAGATCACACACTTGACACTGCCGCTACACTACCGCTAACAATCACTCAACTAGCAATATATATATATATATATATATATATAAATCTGCCTGTATCTGCCAGCCACAATTACTCACCACCCTAGTGCAGCGCTGCTGCCACGCTCCCGCCGCTGTCGCTGCCAGGCCGTCGGACGTGCCGGTCGCCGCCGGACTAAGGGCTTGCAGAGTGCGCGTTAGGCCGAACGCTCGAGGTAGCAAAAAGGACTGAGGAAATGGCGCGCACCCTTGTTATCCGGCCGGCGACCGGCAACGTGACAGTGCACGAACGCGCAGTGGCGGGTTGTGGCCGACAGTGCTGTAACGGGTTGTGGCCAACAGGCAGAGATCATCATTATCATGGCGCGCTAATACAAACTTCTATTCGCGGTATTATTCCAATATGCAACAACCTGGTTGCTGATAAAGTAAGGACTTAATTTGTTTTTAGTTTTACAATTCCGGGGACTTTGTTGCTGCTGCTGCTGAAGAAGGAACTCTTCAAAGATCATAATCCACTGAGCATCGAATATAAATTATTGCCCTCACCTGCTCCCGTCAGCTGTAAAAAATGGGCAGTCCAGCTTATGGGCTTTTGAGCGGCACACCCAGACGATGGTTTGTTCCAACTCCCACTTGCTTTCCGTCGATCCGTTTGCCAATTAAACAATGGACTGTTTTTTGTCATGATAGTTTGGCTTTTGTAACAAAGATGCAAAAGTTACTATCGGCGTTCCCAAGATGTTCTCTGCCATCTACCTCGGAGATTAAAATTGTGAAGCTTTTAAAGCAAGCCTAAGGATTTATTTGCAATGCATATAGTATACCGTCGGCTTCTGTCGTAGAAACAACTGTTTCGTGTCAGTATTTCTAACCAATTATAGTTTCTGCTTTATTCTCTACATGTTTTAAAAAGATGCCGTAAAATGGCTTTCGGTGGGATATATATATATATATATATATATATATATATATATATATATATATATAGGAGGACTGGCTTCGAGACCCAGACCGGCCACTCTTAAATTGGTTCGCATGGTTTCCAATTTAGACAAGGTAAATGCCGGAGTGGATTAAAAATTAGCCATGACATGAAAAAAACCGTACACGGGAATTAGCCTTACAAAAATCTAAAAGGAAAAAATATATATACGCAGTTATGAAACATAAGCTACATACTTAGAAAGAATTCTAATCAGAGCACCAGACACTACTGAACTGTTGTCGACTCTAATGTCGTGGGTCTAATGTTATTAGCCGAACCCTGTAAGCTAAAAACATTTTCCTTGAGTATAGCCTCCTTCTGACGTGTATCTATGAGATATTGTCGATTAGAGATGCCAGTTTTACAAATAATTACTTCTTATTGTTAGTCGGCGCGCTTTGATCTCCAGTATCTTCATTCTACTTAACGTAAGGTAGAGCATGACCTGACTACAGCTGCCGCATGGTAAAGAGAGTTCAGGGCGTTCAATCTTCTTGCTTAGGTACTACCCAGTAGTAGGACCTCGTGCAGTAGATTTCAAAGGTATCTGTAAAAGCCTATAAATCTAAACGGTTGAAACACAGGGTGTATTAGAAATGCCAAAAATAAGATCGAGTTTCGTGACGTGAGAACACTCTGACTGATTTTAGAATTCGGACTAGGCATTTAGAATACGCAATCATTGTGACTATGCTGGACCTTTTAGTAATCTCGCTCTTTGCCAGTACATGTGTGCCGTTCAGTTAGTAACTCACATGTGGCACAGAGTATTGCACTCAACGTGATACTATATCTCACTCAATGTGGTACTATATCATGTAAACAAAGGTTGTCAAACATTTATTTTAAAACGACGGCCTTTCAAAGCTCTCCAATAATGTGTGGCCATCGCGACTAAACGGTGCGACTATCCGTATGTAGTTTTTGTCGGTATTTAGGCCGCATTTGGCTAAGTATCATACAAGTCGTTCTGTACACCTCAGAAAACATCATTTAACTCCTTTAGAACAGATGTAGAAAAATATATGCACATAGTTAACAGGCTTGGCCCTTGATGATAACCCGAGGGCTACGTTCTCTTCTCATCAAGCACCTTTTCTCGTTACTCATCGAGGATGACCTTGCTGACGACCTATCCATGACCTAACACAACGATCTTTATAAAGTCGGTTTTTTTAGAATGAGCATTTATTTAGGTCAGAGTTTGTTTTGCTACACCACAAAACGGCGTTGTTACATGTTTCAATCGAGATTGCGTCAAGCTTTTTGCATGTCAGGGTGTGGAAATGGCTCAGCTTAAAATTCACTAACAAACGAATTAACGAATTTCAAATATAGTTGTACATCAAACGCTCGTAATTATAATTGTTAAGATGTTGTATATTCCTAACAGCTGATCCTGAAAAAGAAACTTTGTCATTAGAACTTTAGTCATTCTATAAGCAGATCGCTGTTCTTTAGTATTTGATGCTCGGAGTATGCTGTTTTTGAATCTTAAGTATAGTTTAAAAAGACTAAAACTAACGAACTTCTCCATAATACTTTACGCTTAGCTTTGCCCGAGGGCAGTTATGAATGAGGCACATGACATTTTCGTGCCGACTAATGTAAATGATTTAGCCTTGAGTCTTCGCTCTCCCCCTACTACTTCAAAGACACTTGTGTCAACAAAATAATATTTACCCTTTCCCAACACATTTGATCTTTTTCTGAGGACATCTTTCATGAGAATAGGGTGAGATCGAGAGCTCAGCGATTTACTTCAAAATATTAACTTCACAAGAAGTATCCCTTTAAGACCCCACTTTTATTCGCTAATTACGACTATAAGTAATGACAGATATTGGCTTAGCAAAGCTATCAATATAAATGGATTTCTGCCGGGCAAAGCAAATTAAAATCTTGAATTGAAATCAGACACCTAACGCTTACTATGAAAGCTACGCTTCTTTTACAGTAATTTAGATAGTGTACAGTAAAAGTGAAAATTTAAGATATATACACATATCAAAAAGTTCGTAGCATTCAAAAGGCTGATGCCGAGTACGTCGGAGCGCCGCTATATATATATATTATCCAGACATATCTTTACAAAATCTGCGATTGCGAAAGTCCCTATTAATCATGTCACCTAATCGACGAACCAAGCATAACTGTGTTTTTGGAGGGAAATTTTGCATCTGCTGAATTGCATTCCACACTAGCTCAAAACAGAACAAATGTTGGACGGAAGATATATCCCAAGAAATAGAATTCTTTGCAATTCTTAATATTTGGCTTTCACGCTCAATGACCCATTTTTTAGAAACATTTTCGCCTTCTTGTTCCAATGGAAAAATTATGTTTTCTCCGAGTTGTACTAGATTCCTTTTAAATGTTTTTAACAGCATTCGACATGATAACTTTCTAATGCCTGTTGTAATGCAGGTGTCTGAACTATATCATTACATTACGCGGACATGCGCGGAAATCCATCTCAAGTGCTGAACCACGTTACACTTTCGCAGTCGAACCTGCAGCAGGGCGATCTGTAAGGTCCTGCACTGTTTTGTCTCGCCATTAAGGTGTTTATCGACTCTCTCGAGCGCCCGCCTAATACTTGATTTCGTAGGCGCACAATGGAGCTCATAAAGAACTTTTAAAGCGGGGGACGTCGGTCTCCGCCATGGGAACCCCATAAGTCGAGAAACATGAGTGCAGTTGCGACGACCAGACTTCATCATTAGGTCACCATGGCTTATTCCGTATCCGCAGCTTAGACTGTAAAACAAAGCACGCTGTTCTGAATGATACTCTGGCCCGAGCCCTAAGGTCTTCTGGCTACCTTTGTGTTCTCGAACCTGAAGGTCTGTGCGCAGACGACTCCCGGTGACTTCCCGGCCCTAACTGCCCTTAAGGGTGGGAGAACACTCGTGTGGGACGCTACTGTGACTCCTTATATATACGTATGTATATATATATATTTTTTATGAAAACAAATTAATGTATGAAACATATCAGCTAAGAGTTCCGAAACACAACCGTAATTTTCGTTTCTCTGAAGAGTCTCATTATATATATATATATTTATATATATATATATATATATATATATATATATATATAATATATATATATATATATATATATATATATATATTATATATATATATATATATACATATCCTTATCTAGTGTAAGGGCTCTGCCACTTTGTTTGAGAGCATGAAGAGAAGATGAGAGGAAGCATGAGAGAAAGAACAGTTTGTCGTTGTCGTGGTACGCGTTCTTTTTTTTCTCCATCCATGAAACCTGATAAGAGCTCTGAAAGGAGCCCGATATCAAATTGATCGTTTTCCTTTTTCTGGCTCGGTGCCCGAGCTGTTGCACCACGATTTAAAGATTAAATGCAACTGTCTCTGCTGGCCTGGCGAAAGCGTTTCGCTGCTGGAAATTCGTCAGCAGCTCTTAAAGCTCGTGGTTCGGAACCGATAGCGGACCGCTGCTTCTACTTCTGTCAATGCCCCCTCTACAACCCCCCGCCACCGCCATAGTGCGATTGGGCATCATAGTAAGAGAAAGGACGCGAGAATAGAAAGCGAACACGGAATTCTTCTGGGCTGCGAGCAGATCCGCATTCGAGATTTCCGACAAGGACAAAGGACAACGACGCCTCTAATAGCCCGCTGCTGACACCGTAAAAAGAAGAGCCATGATTGCAGCTTAACCCTGTGCCGTTTTCTTTATCTCTCGTATGACGGCGCTTCTTATCGAAGGTCTGTCCGGTCCCAGTGTATGACGGTGCTCGCTTGTACGAGGGCGTCGACGACGACGACAACGACAGCAGCACATCATCTGAGTGGGCGTCGCCGCCGACGGCCAACGCCCCCCCCCCCCGCCGATCCTTTACGCTCGGAGCCGATCTAGCAGCGGCTATGGGTGAGAAGGGAGGCGAAGGGCCAAAGGACAAAAGCGCACATAAAAGAGCTTTAGCTCCGTGACCAAAACCGACGTCGGGTCGAACCGATCGGCACGGGAGGTTTCCTACCACCACCACAGCTACCACTACCGCCAGCACCACCCGAATTCCTTTCTCCGGCAACCTCGCTAGGGGCTAGGGTTGGCAAGCAAGGTGGTTGGTTGGCTTTGATGGGCAACGGTTAGTGACGGTAGCCCCAGCCACTACCACCACTAAGGGGTTCTAGCCGCGGCCCAAGGGCAGTAGCGACCGTTGAGAGGCCAAAGCGAAGCCCAGTGCTTTGCAGACCACATGCCTTCGTTCACCTACTCGACTCGACGGTCGGCCAGAGCGTGTTTCAGCGTTTCAGCGACCTCAGCGACTAACAACACTGCCAGTCGAGGAGGCTTGTTGTATGAGCAAGTAGGCTACGAAGCCATCGGTCCCGCCGACGCCGTAGGAACGAACGGCTGTTGCGGCAACCACCGCCGACTAAGTAGATTAGACTGCTGGATGTGTTCTCTCTCATTGGTTGAGGACAATGCATGGCACCGTTGAAAAGAAGGGCCCTCCTTTGGGCACACTGACCGGTTGCTCTAATATTCCTATGAAGAGAATAGTAGCGACTGGCAAATACATTGTCCTTTATCACGCCCTTTTCCTGTCGGGGCAGAAAAGAGAGCTCCGGGGATCGTGAAGAGGGATATGAAGTGACTACTGTAGACGACGTATCGATGATCGGTCTGCCTGTGTGTGACTTTGCAGCTCATTTTGCCGCAAGCCGTCGTTGTTGTATCGCTGCTGGCTGTGCACTTGCGGGCTAATCTAGAAACGTCGATGAAACGCCGAGCAAGTGAATGACCACAGCGTTATCCAATGTTGTGCTTATGCTGCAACTACCAGTACTACTTAGTATATGAAGTATCCCTACGCCAGTTTGCACCACCACAAATACCGCGGTCTATCTTGTGGAAACAGTGGTATTCATTTGTTGACTTTTTACCAAATTCCCGAGCACGGAACCATATCCTCTGGCAGGATACAGAAATATTTCATAACGTACCAGCCGGTACTGTAAAACTTTTCTTCATTCTCAGATGACAGAAATGAGCATTTTAAATCCTGCTGGATACAGCAAATATGCCTTACTGTACAAGCCGCCACGGTCAAGCTTTTTTTCATATTCACATAACCAAAAACAAGCAATTTAACGTAATAAGCGTTTACACTGTTTGTGAATAGCGTTAGACTAACCATTAGCTACAATAGTAAGCTACAAACCGGCATTGTTAAAACACGGCCAAGTACTCTCTGAAAAGTGAAGAAAATGTAGAATATTCCTCTAATATGCTTAGATGCAAATAGCTTTGGCTTTTCTAAAGAAATCTTAAGGTTTATAGGCCACTTTAGACACACTAATATTTTTTGATGGTATGACAATTTAGTTTTTTATCGGAACTACATCTTACAATGCTCGAGTTCTCACTTAAGTAATAGTGTGAGTGTTGAAATTATATAAACTAGCAATGTATAACATATGTCACCTCAGTTTCAATCAGGGGACCCTATTTTTTGCAATACAGTGAGCTTCGTGCTGTAGATCTACCTGGTGCGCTACCAGCCTAGCAATCGCAAAAGCCACATATACGAGCTCATTAGCTACAATCCAGTTTTTTAATTGTCGCTTGAATTATCTAAGGGTATGTACAAGAATTTTGGGTAGCTGAACCCTAACTTCGGGCAACCGCCACTTTTTTTTTTTAAGAGGACTAACTGGAAAATGCGGTTGCACACGCGGGCACCGCAGCAAGGGAGCTCCCTGCAAGTGCGGGCCGGTAGTGTGGGGCTCCAACCCACTAAAAACCAGTCGTGTCCCCGTCCCCCACGCTGACTGGGAACTGCTTGCGCATATCATCAAACAGTCAGGGGGGGCGAGTCTACCGGTCCAGGAGGGTGTGTTCCCCGGGAGCCTCGGGGAGGCGCGAGCGGACTCGGAGGGAGGCCCTTGTCTTCTCTTGCAGTATGTTCTTAAAAGCTTGGGTCATTTTGTTCCATCCTGAAATTGATTCCGTCATTTTCGTAGTGAGGTCGTGTAGGTTAAGAGCTGGGTTGTTGCTTAAAAACTCCGTTAGGCTTGCGCGCTGCTCCGCCCATGACGGACACCTAAGCACCGTGTGCTCTGGAGTGTCGTCTATTCCATCGCCGCAGTGGACGCACGTGGGGCTGGGGACCTTTCCAATCCTGAACAGGTACGACTGGAAGTCGCCGTGACCTGTGAGGACTTGGGTTGTGTGGAATGTAATTTCCCCCCCCCGGCCGGTTAAGCCAGCTTCTGATATTTGGGATCAGGGTGCGGAGGCTGGCGCCTGGTGCACCCTGTTCGAGGCCTTCCCACTCCTCCTGCCAGAGGTCGATTGTACGCTGACGTGTCTCGTCTTTTTTGAGGCCTGGGTTATCCCATAAGCGGCGGCGCTCGGCTGCCTTTAAATCCCACGGGATCGTTCCGGCAAGGACGAAGGTTGCCGCGGCGCTGACCGTCCTGTACGCTGAGATTACCCTGAGAGCTCCGACCCTTTGGGCCCGACGCAGGCGAGTCCTGTTCGCGGCGAATTTTAGTGTGTTGGTGGGCCAGGCCGGAGCTCCGTACAGGGCAACCGACTCGGCCGCGGACATAATTATTCGTCTTCTCAGCTGCCGTGGACCATATGTGTTGGGCATGAGACGTGCGAAGTCATTGGCCGTCTTCGTTGCCTTTTTCGTCACCCGCCGCACGTGTTCGGTACCGCGGAGACCCCTGTCAAGGGTTACCCCGAGGTACCTTACGTGGTTGACGAGTACGATCTCCTGGCCATCTAGGCGGAGGTGAAGGTCGGGGCATGTTCTTCGGCCCACCAAGAGTATCGCCTCGCTTTTAGCTGGGGCGAGAGCGAGCCCCGCTTCTTGCATCCAGCGGGCGACGTCGCCAAGGGCCTCGTTCGCACGGCTCTGCAGCAGGTCCGCGGTCCGAGCCTGGACGGTTAGGGCGAGGTCGTCAGCGTAGGCAAGGAGGTTGACGCCGGGGGGGAGATCCCTCAGCCGCAGCACGTCGTCGTAGGTTATAATCCATAGCAGGGGGCCAAGTATGGATCCCTGTGGCACCCCTGCAGTCATGTTAAAAACGGACCCGTGGGCCACTTTTGTTTGGGAGCTGACTTTGTGCGGGCATTGGAAAAATCAAATATCGCAGCTTTTCTTAGTGGCTTAACAACATTTCCTAGTTCTATCAAAAGGATTGAAATTTTCCTCGGGATAAGTCCACGAGCCGTTTAATATGCGACTGTATCTGCACGCAGCAAAAAGACCTTTTCAACTGACCATGAGCGGCAAACCGGTCCTCTACCGAATCACCCTAGCGTCTACATAATATCGACCGTAATGCGTCTGTCTTCGCCCTACGTTGAATAATAATAATAATAATAATAATAATAATAATAAAAATACTTGTCTGTACGGCAACGGTTTGAGCCTCCTTAACACCTAGAGATAGCACACAGTTGTGTCGTGATTGTAACTTACAAATCTATGGCGAACAAGCCATATACGAGAAGAAATAATAATTTGGCTATTCTATGTAAGGATTTAAGGATTGCCATTAGAAATGTATATATGCTATTTAACACTAAGTGCTGGATAAGGGTATGCGAGTAACACCACCAACCGTTGGAACTGGTAATTGCCTTGTTACTCTCTTATAATTTCCTAACGCTCGCGCCCGTCTACGTACGCTCGGCATTCGCATCCCTTACTCGGCTTGTAAAAAAAAACATAACATCTCTCAGCTGCAAACGGCGTAGTCAAATATCTACTCGCAAAGCTTTCCTGGCTTTCTCCCACACCTGATTCCGTTTAAATGCTCATGACCATAACCGCTCTGTGAGTAATTCGTGCCTATAATACAAATGATGCCATACATCATTAATCCTGATTCACCATCTTGTGTAGCTTAATGGTTCATTTGACCGTGCGCCGCGAGGTGTGAGCTTGATTCCGGCATGACACAAGGAGATCACGTTGTCTCATAATCATAACTGACTACGAATGAAAACAACACAGGAAGTTTCTGTAGTCTTATAACCCACTGGAAATACTCGGAAAGTCAAAGTGGGGGGCCGTAAGGAGTCGTTGCGGCGTCTACCATCAGAGAGGTAATAGTGTCTTGCGAGTGGGGTCCAAGTTTTACCATTAAGCTGTTGTGGTTGTGTATATGTGAAAAATAGGTCTCTGTGATGGTATTGCCTGTAACATAACCAAATAGCCAAATTTTTAGTTTTGCTCATATTGGAAAATTTATAATTTGCATACCTAAAAATGTTTGCAACATCCTAGTATTGAAGCAACAATGTGTTGGGAACGTTCCAGCATGTTTCATAACGTGCTGACATTTGTGCAGCAAATAGCCAATAAAGTTGCCAGAATAGAATGACGACAAAATGTTCGGCGTCTTTATGTTTATGTATGCAAATAAAGTTTGTGCTTGTATGTATACATATGTATTTATGCTTATATTTACAAATAAATTATTTTGCGAGCCTTTCGGGAAAATTTTTAATTTAACGGCTGTCTGTTATGCCGGGACCCTGAGACTATATGTTTATTTTTCTCTTAATATTTAAAAGCTTAATTTTGGTTCACTCCTAGACTAACCTGTTTCAATGATTTATCCTGAATAGGGCATTCAATACGGTGAATTCAAACGAAAAAATACGAAACGACACTGTGAGTACAAAATTAAGTCTTTATTCAAAAGTAATTACCGGTTAAGGGTCTGAGCACAACTATCTCAATGTTGCGTAAGCCGAAGGATTTCCTGCTCCCGAAATTCCTGCGGCTGTAACATGAGCCAGTTCTCAATTGTGTTCTTCTGTTCCGTCGACTGAGTTGAAACGTCTTTGATTTTTTAGGAGGAGATAACGACGCGTGCTTCCAATGCATGCGGTCCCCTTTTTGTTTCTGGCTTAAAGAAATGACATCAAATGTCGTCACCGATAATTCGCTCCAAAGAAGCGAGGTCTTTATAAAGCTGTAGCAGGTGTTGCAGAACTAGCCAGATATGTAGTTTCGTTTGCTGCTTGCTGAGCTTCTTCAAAACCTACTGTGCGCACATCTTCCGGTAACCCAATTTGTCGTGCATAATTAACGACGAATATCCGGCCGGTTGAACTGCACCTTTCGCATTCATGCAATCCGATAACATCTCGCTGCTACTCAATCGTGACAGGCGCCCGATCATGCGCATAACCACGCCGGACACTCCATTTGTGTCGCTTGATGTTTCGCTACGTTATCCCAAAGCAGCATATTCAAATTTCAATCGGTTCGGTATTTACAACGTTTTGTACTTTTTTTTATTTGAACTAACCTCATAGCTAGAACGGCAACCCTTAGACACTTTTTAGCTCTCGTAAACGGATTAAATTTTATGTGCAAAGCACTTTATCACGCACATGAAAAAATCACGCTTTGTGGAGAACCTGTTATAGGATTGGCTCTTTTAGCTATACGGTATCAAAGCAAACGGGCCCCTCCGAGTATCGTACGGATTCGGTCAAATTGCCCCTTACTTGCATAACATGTAATTAGGAAATTATTTTACGTACATTAAATAGAAAGGCACTTCCACACATACGATCTACTTGCGCTTAATCGCAACAACTCGTCGTGACCACTAACGGCATTTGCGCATCACAACGCATAAATGCACAGCTCGCAAACTAGTAATAGTTTGTTTTCATTCATTTTTAATAGAGATTAGCGAAAGTGCGTGATTTTACTTTACTGTACATCGCAGAGGGCACACGCGTCTACTTTGTCGCTAAAAGTCCAACGGTAACCGTACCGTTACACCTGGCTGCCTTCCTAAAAACGCACTTTACCACAGACTGTGAAACCAGTTCACGCAATTCATGCAGGGTTACAGCAGATTCAGTTCGTCCCAAAAAGAGCATCTTCGACGGCTGGCGGCTTCTGTACCAGGCGCAAATCGGCGCCATCCAAGTTACTTTTATACATGAGTGAGAGGCATGGATGGTGAGCGGCCTGTGGCGGGCAGGGATAGCCGTTCGGGCACAAGATTTAAGCCTCTACAATTGCCTCGGACGGTCTCCGTAATCTTCTCTCAAGCCAACAACCACTTCTAGGAGTGCCCGCCTACGACGAAGAAAGGTTGTGGGCTTAAAATTCTATGCATACTTAAAAAGATCTACAATACAGCCGCAGAAACCGGGCGTATCGCTTGTTTCGATATGAAAGCTCTCCACCACTGTTTATGTGTGGCGCGCTAAAACGAATGTATGCTGTCCCTTTCTGGCCTCTGAGAAATTACACATTGTTTTAAGGATTCGACTTTGATAGAGATATTGCACGGATAAATATAAATATAAATATAAATATAATATAATATAAATATAAATATAAATATCAATATAAATATAAATATAATATAAATATAAATAAATATAATAAATATAAATAATAAATATAATATAAATAAATATAAAATAAATATAAAATAAATATAAGATAAATAAATATAATATAAATAAAATCCATCTCCTCTCCCATATAAATCATAACATATAATTATTAAATCTAAATATAAATATAATAAAATATAATATAATATAATATAACCTATATAAATAAATAAATATAAATATAAATACACTTAGAACTTGAATAGCAGTAGCATCTATATCCTGGATATTGGACAAGATCAATACTTCCTGATCTTAAAAAATGGTACAGCCTCAAACACGGCTCGCTTACCTACCCACTCGCGCAACTGTTAACAGGCCATGGTGCCTGTTTTCAGCAGTACCTACACCGCATCGGTAAAACTGACTCCCCTGTATGCCGCATGTGCAACTCGGGGGAGCCGGATGATGTTAGGCACTGCTATGAGCGGTGCTCCTTCTTCGACACTGAGCGAGAGCTATTGTCCCGGAACCTAGGACTACAGAACCCCCTGACATGCCAGGCCCTTGTAGAGGCGCTCCTCAAAGATCACAAATCCTGGATTCTAGTAAGAAGATTCGCACAAGGTATCTCTGAGGCGAAAATAACCGCCGCACAAAGCCGAGCAGCCTAAATGGCAAGAAGAGTGGCCAGGCGAAGTAATCTCGAGAAGACAGTACTGCGGCCACCCCCCGTCAAGGGGCAAAGAGGACGACTGGATTTTAGTGGGTGCGAGTCCCACACTACCGAGGCTTTAACAACGTCGCCCGGTGTGCATAACGCATTTTACCAGTTACCTCTATAAAAAAAAAAAAAAAAAAAAAAAAAGTAGCATCTATATAAACAAGAGTATTTATGTGTGTAGAGCAACTTTATTTATTGTGAAACTCGTGAAGCTGAATCGACCTAAGAATATGTTGTTGTACATTCATGCAAAACAACTGCTCATGGAATTCGTGACGTTACGATTCTTATCCAACCCAAACGGCCCTAGATTAGAACCTGCAGAGTGCACCAGCTCTAACCTTGGAATAAGGAATGGAATTTGTTGATCATCATCAGCTTATGTCGTCCACGTCCTTTACAGTATAACACCTCTTACAGTCTTCCCGGTAGTATCTTAGACTCTCAGGCTCAATTAGCGCCTGGTGGTTCATTCAGGTGATCATCCAAACACGTAGTTTGACTACTCTGACCTGCTTTGTTCAAAGACACAGTTGTCAGACTGTAACGGCTCGTTTGTGCACGTTGGCCGATTCGCGTGTAGTTCATATACATGTGCTCGAGGCAGCGTGCCTCGAGTGAAGACCCCGTAGACGCCAGACGGAATCAGTCGCCGTGTCTTGAGCCGTGTGAAGGCCATCGCCGCCGCCGCGGCCGAAAAAGACGATCGCCTCTGACAGCATGAGCGGCGTGGCCAAGATGGACCCTCTCACAGATCCGTCTCGTTCTTGAACGCCGAAGATGAATGAATCCTCTTTGCTGCTTCCTGTTGCCCCTTCCTTTCGTTCGATAATAGTGGTGTGCTAGCTGCTATTATAGCGTACGTATGCCGTACCATACCGGCTCTCATGTCGGCCGTAATGCGTAATGAAGAAGATGGACGAACGGCGACCGGATTGGGTCGAGGTTTTTTAGGCTGCATTCGACGTCCACAGGCGACGTCCCTCAAGCCGGCAGCAGCAGTCGCAGCAGCAGCAGCAAGCATGCGCTAGTAGGACCTCAGTAAAGCCACCAGGCCTGTTAATGGTGCAGGCGCGCTGGCGGTCCAGTCGCGCGCGTGAGCCAGACTACTGGACAACAGCTGCACAGAGCTGCTCTTCTGATTGATGCGATGTTCAGGCCACCACAGACTATGCGCCTGTCCGCAAGTCCTTTGGCGCGGGCTTCTTTGTTGGCCTCCGGCAAATAGAGCGGCCTTGCTACAAACGGACCGATTTTCGATACTGCCTAGCTAGAGGTAGGCTCACGCGAAACGCTTTGTTTTTTATCTCACCATGTGCCGATTTCGGCGAGCCGTTAACTCCGGCGACACATCAAACACAGTTGGCTTGGGTGAGAAAGAGAGTTGGGGATAGAGATAGAGAGAGAGAGATACGGCAGATTTGCATTTGAAATAAGCCAATATGATGCCGACAGACTGGCCGCGTATTGTGTGTCACACGCTGCGGGTATTACATTTGCTGTATATATATATATATATATATATATACTGCTGTATATATATATATATATATATATATATATATATACTGCTGTATATATATATATATATATATATATATAATCATACTCCTAAAATACGTATGTGTTTACACACGTGCCTATATTGCATCGATTTGCATCGTTTAAAAGCAGCCTTTGATGCACGCGCTAGACATTCGAATGGAGCAATGAGGTTTGGCGCCGCCGCTTAACTGGTAGCCGTTGGCAAACTTCACGCGGTCAGCGCACAGCGCCTTTGTGGCCTAGGCGGGCGTCCACTAATCGTGCTTGGTCCAGTCGTAGAGGAGGAAAGCTATCGTCCCGTTGAATGCAGATACACTCGCAGTACCAGCTTACCGAATGAGCTTTTGAAATAGTTAGTTCTCTGACGGACAGCGGCACGAACTCGGTAGTCGAAGGATCCTCCATCCATTACTTGAACTAATCTAGTGGTAACAGATGCGAGCAGGACGTTGGCGTCGGCAAAACCTTAGCGGATGAAATGTGCAAATGTTCTGCGAATGTTTATCCCGAATCGTCTCAAACGTGGGCTAACAGACTATCGTTATATATTGCTGCTGTAATCTCCCACACAGATTATGGTTCACTACATTACGCGCTTAAAAGCTGCTGCGGCGGCTTAGTTTTCGACCTCGTGAGCGTTGCTCTTTAACCGTACCGACGAATCGCTGGAAGAAACATCAAATAACCGAACGATGCGTTGCTATGCTACTAGCGTCCGGGCTTCGGGTCTCTGCCATATATTGACTGACATCTCTGACGTCGGTAGCTGCCCTAACGGCTGATGATCGCGCGTTGTCTCAATGCATTTATTTTGCCGGATGCAGCCTGGACGACATTCGCGTCACAAAACCGTACAGTGCGAGGTGCGTTGAAGGGCCGCCGGGCATAATGGACACACATTCGAGGCAAATTGCGCGAATGCTCAAGTATGTGATTAAAACAATGTTGTTGTTGGTCTTTCCTCCGGTCGTGCACCGCAGGTGCACAGAGAGCTGCAAAAAAATGTAAGACTGTCGTTAGGAAAAACCGGAGGATGCTGCTTTTTCTATCGGTAAAATGGCGTGGATTTCATTACAAGCAGATACCTGGGCCTTTAGGCAGACAACACAACGCCCGAGTTAACCGTTGATAAATTGTGGACCGCGCGTCACCCCGAAACGGTGAAGTTGATGCGAACAAACTGCCATAGCACATTGCAACCACCAATAATCCATCAGTAGTGTAAGCGCGTGAGATTCGTCTCAAAACATGATGAGATTTTTCTGGACGTAATTAAGTGAATGAACTGCAATCTCGTGGCTAGTTGAGTTTTAGCTCGAGTCAGACCTCGCTCATCGAATAAATGTAAGAATTAGGTTAGTGTAAATATTTGCGATGACTGCCGTGTTGCTTCGTTAGAGTGCAGGTCATTGCCGAAGCAAGAAGCCTGCGTCTGTCTGAGAAATTCCCCGGACAACAAAGCTCGGCATCTGGGGGACTCGACTGCATCCTGCGGCAGAGGGCTAGAATGCACAAGATGCGCTATCTGTAATTTAGGTTGGCTAAGACAACTTTTTGATAAATCAAGGTCAAATAAACATAAGTGCACCTTGAGAGTCAATTTATTTTCGAACAGGTACACGCGTATCACCGGTAACGGCATACGCTAATGCCGTGCGCATGAGGGCGCCGAAAGGAAATAACTAGCATAGATGTCAGCACCATTTTCGTGCAGCCGCTTACAGGCAAGGCACGAGAACGTACCAATTAAGTGCACCGACGTGCACCAAAGTGACATAAACGCTTACAAGTTTAACATTCTATGGTCGTAACTTGGCATTTCACGAGCAGTTTGATAACATCTGTGAGTGCTTGGATTTTCTTAGTGTTTATTTGCCGTAGTTGAAATTTAGAAATCTAATGGCTACATCATAATCGGCATTGTTGACAGGAAACTTCTCTCAGTGCGGTCCTCTCTTGGAAACCGACCAAGTATTATGCTTTTGTTGAAACGTAGTGATTTTTCGTTTTACGTGGAACGCCGACGAGTTTATCAGCTTCAGTCGCTACACGGCTTCATTCAGCGCCAATGTCGGAATTGCGCAAAGCAATGCAATACTGCTGGAATGCTGCAGTTCGCTTGGTGTAAACGATACAGGAATATCTCGCGCTTTCGGAGTAGTTTCAGCACTGCAATCAATCTCCTTTTCGACACCAGTATCTATAAGACTATTATAGTTGACTTAACTGATCGAGAGACTTGACTTAAACTAGCCCTTCTTTTACGATTGCTAATAACTCGTGGCGTGGCGTGCTTACATAAACGCAAGGTAGTATCGATCGTGCTGACATGATTGGGAGCCGTTGTATACTTCTAGCGCGGAGGGCTGATTTACGTCATCTCGGCTGTTACAGCACGCGTGGATTCAGTGGACGGCTGAGTTTATAGCAGTTTCCATAAAATTTTCTACAGAATATGACGAACCTACAAACGAAAACCAAATATTTACAAGCTTTGAAAGTTATTCCAGCCACAGCACAATGTCGATGTTTCATCATTAATTCAACAGCTTAATTAAGTCGTGTGAAGTGTCTGTGTGTGTGCTTGAGAAAACAACACTTAAGCAATGCGTATAGAAAAAAGCATATATGTTAGTACAACAAGAATACGTTAAACAAAAAATCAGAACCAATAGAGCTAGTGACCTAAAGACATAGAGTACTCAGAGCTATGATCAGGCATTATCGCTATACTAAAATTAAATATGAAAGACAACAGAACGTACCTTCTCTATGTTTAACAAAATCACTCGCGTCCTAAAAACTAGCTACTTCGGCAACCAGCGTAGCAGATTTTTAACAGAGAGAATCAGTTTATTTGGTGGCATTCAAGCAGATGACAGCTTTCAAGTAATTCTAATAAGTTTCGAGGGGCACAGGTTTTCCGACGGCATCTCATCCATTAAGTGCTTACATACTCGGTATGCGCGTAACGATTTGCTTACTGCATTTGCGCAGGCATATTCCAACTGTATACACTCCTTTTGAATGCGTTGGAAGGAAATACAATTTTTAGCGAATCAGAGACCGCACACCGTTGTTGAAAGACCTTTATATGTTGGATGTACCTTATGAAATCTTCTCATAGGAATAACACTCAGTTGTGGGTAGGTTATGCCGCCGCTGAGCAGCAGGTAGGCGCCAACTGATGCGCACTTATCGTTCGATTCTAGATATGGTATGCCCGAGCAGTGTTACGTACGTGGTCAAAGAAGGCAGCACAAGACAAGACCGCCTACACGTTTTAATAACCGGGTCCGTCTAATTTGTAGCAGGGCTGCGAATAGGTCTAGCTGAATCCGTGCCCAAATATATCCTTCAGATTTTTTTCGTACTTAGATGTATGCGTTGAATAGTGGCGAATAGTGGCTCTGTCTTCAGGCTGGGCAGAATGTGCTGGCATGTTGGTGGACTCCACCTACTCGGTGAAGCAGCCTTGAACGGCAAGGGCCGGCGTTCCACCGCCGGCGTAGCCGACGTCAGTCAGACGCTGAGGTGTTTTTAGCTAGCATCTAACCGGGTGGCCCAGAAGGGAACGCGGGATCCTGAAGATAAAGTTCAGAAGGTCACAACATCTCCTCGTCTCTAATGACATGGGCGCGGATCGGCTGCGCAGAAATTGTCAGGCTTGCGGTGAGGTTTCACGCTGGGCGTCCACGCCCTGCGATACTACCTGCAATGTGGGTGCCGTTCGGCGTTCAAAATCCGGGGCGAAACGAAACGCGCAAAATGAAGCAGGTCATGCAATTAATCAGCTAAATATGTTACTGCACAGCAACATCTGCAAACGATACTGATCTTTAGAGCAACATCAACGTTGGTTATGACCTGAGCAATACTAATCCTTTGGGCCATAGTGACCCCTTTTAGGCTACCTGTATGCATGCCTGTGGAAGTATATAACTAAGCTTCTGTATTAGCTACATCAGCGTTAGCGGTAACTCGATAAAGTCTATGTAGAAGTCTATGTGCCAAGCCGAAACCGACGTCTGCTGTTTTTAGAATTTCCAGTTATCAGTTGTATTTTATTACGCTGTTATATATATATACATAGTGTGTTCAAAACGTATCGCGACTTTTGTGTTTTTTCAAAAATTATTCATTTATTCATGAATATCTATTTGGTCCCCTTCAAAGTAATCCCCATGAGATATTATACACTTGTGCCAACGGTTTTTCCAATCTTCGAAGCACTTCAAAAAACCATTTTTTTAAATCTTGTTCAGCTCCTCCTTCGATGCCGTCTTTATCTCGTCAAGCGTAGCGTAACGTCGTCCTTTCATGGGCCTCTTCAGTTTAGGGAACAAGAAAAAGTCACAGGGGGCCAGATCTGGGGAATACGGTGGCTGCGGCATCATTAGTGTGTTGTTTTTGGCCAAAAACTCGCGCACAAGCAACGATGTGTGAGCAGGGGCGTTATCGTGGTGCAAAAGCCAATTTTTGTTCTTCCACAAATCCGGGCGTTTCTGGCGGATTGCTTCGCGCAAATTGCGCATAACTTGCAGGTAATATTCCTTATTGACCGTTCTACCCTGTGGCAATAACTCATGATGCACCACGCCCCTGCAATCGAAGAAAACTGTCAGCAAAACTTTCACATTCGACCGAACTTGGCGCGCTTTTTTTCGGTCTTGGTTCGTGCGGCAGCTTCCATTGAGATGATTGAGCTTTGGTTTCCACGTCATAACCATAAACCCACGATTCGTCACCAGTTATGACCCTCTGGAGCAAATTTGGGTCGTCGCGGACAGAGTCCAACATCTCATTAGCAATGTTCATGCGATGCTGTTTTTGGTCGCAATTGAGCAATTTTGGTACGAATTTCGCGGCGACCCGTCTCATGCCCAAATCATTGATAAAAATCGAATGGCACGAGCCAATCGATATGTTTAGGTCCTCAGCAACTTCTCTAACGGTGATTCGACGATTGGCCAATACCATTTTCTCCACTTCATTAATTTTTTCGTCTGTTGTTGAAGTGCTCGGGCGTCCGGCACGCTCTTCGTCGTTCACATCTTCTCGGCCTTCTGAGAACATTTTGTACCACCGATAAACGTTGCTTCGGTCCAAGGTAGCTTCTCCGTATGCCACAGTCAACATTCGGAATGCATCCGCGCACTTAATTTCGTTTTTCACACAAAATTTGATACAGGTTCTTTGATCCATTTTTTTGAATAGGTAAAAATCGAAGACGATCCAAAACACGTGCAAGCAAAGCAGCTGTCAACAATTAAGTGAACATTCAAAATGGCCGAGCTTGTCGGCATAAGTGAGAGACATGAGTACCAACATAACGCCACAAAAAATCGAAATTCGAATATACGTAACCCGCGAAAATTCAAAAGTCGCGATACGTTTTGAACACACCGTGTATATATATATATATATATATATATATAGGGTCATTCAGGGAGTATTGTACTTGTTTCGAGGTTTGATAGAGCTCGGCAAGAAAATAATTTTGCCCTATGGAGGGAGGACGCGGAAACGTCTTGTTTAGGAGAGAGAGTAAAGCGTGTTCGGAGGAAAATTCTGCACAACAGAAGACACTTCACTAGCTTGCGTAGCAAAAAGCGAATACCCAGATTAAGGAAAGTCATGAAAAGTCGATATTTTACGTTAACGCTTTTTCATGAAAAATCGTAAATTTTCCATTGGGACCAAACATTTTCGTACCAAGGTGATGGTGCTACGTTACGTAGTTGTCAAGTCACTAAGCGTTTTCGACAGTCATAGTTGTTATGTTTTACGTGCAAGTTTTCACGTTCAGAAAAGTAAAAATTTGCCAAGACGTCTCCGCCCCCTCCTTCCACTAGGAACAATTATTCTCTTGCTGAGTTTTACCAAACCTCAAAATATGTACCTAACTTTCTCATACGACCTATGGAAATATGCATGCCTTCGCTTTCGATATGGGTATCGAAAAAGCTTAGTGACTTGACAACTACGTAACGCAACATCATCACTTTGGTACGAAAGTGGTGGGCATTAAATTTGCCATTGCGTGAGAGTGGTCTTTCGGACATACAGTTTTGGTCGTAACGGAAACATTTTACGATTTTTCACGAAAAAGCGTTAACGTAAGACATAACAACATATCGACTTTTTAAGAATTTTCTCAACCTGTGTATTGGCTTTTTGCTACGCAAGCTAGTGAAGTGTCTTGAAGTGATTTTCCATCGAACACGCCGGTGTAATCGGTTCCTTCATGCGTTGACTGGTTCTCCTGCAAACGTAGATTTCGCACAACTATGTAGGAGAAAAAAAAATGAATAATTACTTTTATAAACTTCACTTTCTCTCCTAAACAAGACGTTTCCGCGTCCTCCCTCAATAGGGAAAAGTTATTTTCTTGTCGAGCTCTATCAAACCTCGAAAGAAGTACAATACTCCCTGAATGACCATATATATATATATATATATATATATATATATATATATATATATATATATATATATATATATATATATATATAAGATACTATTGATTTAATCTTCTAATATGTTTTTGTTGCCTTCAATTTTTCTTTACCTCCGCTAGTCTCCGAACGTTGTCCCCTAATGCTTTTTTATCCATAGAAACAAGAAAGTGTCGTGAAAAACCAAGTCCGGCAATTAAGGAGGTTGCAAAAATATAAAAATCGAATTCGATATGTCAGAGTCTGTTGCTGTTTATCGACCATTATTGGTAGATTCATATCAAACAGTCCGCGATCAGTGCGATATGTGCGCCGGTGCGTTGACGTGATGAAGATTTCAGCGGCAGTTTGACCATAAAAACTGCCTCTTTTGTCATTCTCGTGCAACCTTTTTAAAATTTCGCAGTAGTATTCAATATTGGCCACAAAACTAGGTGGTAAAAAATGAAATATGATTCCCTTTTTGTAGAAAAAGCAATTAAAAAAACATTGGTGTTATTTCAGCTCTGCCTGAATTTATTCAAATTTCTCCTTGAAAGTACAAGTGGAAGGATTGGGGTTTGGTTTTAATGTTGTTATCGCCTGGAGGTTCAATTTAGACATTTCCCGACGCGCGTTAATTTGCTGGAAAGTCAGCGTTTTTGGAACGAATTTTGCTACCAGTCTTCTGACGTATGAAATGTCGGTTAAGACTGTTACGGCTGATCCATAAGATATCCACAATTCTTCAGCTATCCGGATAACTAAGATATTAATCGAATAACCTGGTGATTGTTGAGCACAATATCATAAACTTTTTAAACGTTTTCTTCTGTTATTGACGTCAATGCCTTTCCAAAAGGGGATCATCATCGGTCTCTTTAGGGTCGCGAAGTCGACTTCATTATCGGCGTCATCACGTATAACAATGTTTCGGGATGCTGATCACCATAAATAGAGTGTAACATTTCCACCATTTTAGAACATTTCATTTGACTTATAACACAGAACATGGCGACGATTCGTTGCTCCTTCAGTTACGGTTCTTTAAAAATTGCCAAACCTCGTTTTTTTTTTACTTTTTTGAACCAAGGTCAACCAGTAAACGACCGATTGGTGCGAAATGTGGTCTATATGTAGCCGAGGAATGGAGCGTCTAAGCAAACCAAACCGGAACATTTTAGTAGTTTGAGTTCAATTTCTGAAATTCAAAGCACTGGACCTTGCTGATCCGCCCTCGTATATGTGTACTCGTATATACGTTACCGTCAAGTGACGCGTGGGCTGGTATCGGGGAACGGGGCAGGTTAGCTTCGCCTGGTCGGGCGGCCCGCCTCCCACCAGGGGCGTTTACCCACCTTTATTCACATATTCGTCTAAGTGCATGTAGTGGTGGCGCGCAGCACAATTGAACATTAATACTATCTCGAATGTATCTTGCAGTCGATTGGGGAAGCTTCATGCTAATTTACGACGAACAATGACAACGTTGACGGGGGTTTAGTAACAAAGCTTGCAGCCCTTGTCAAGAGCCTCGTCGCCCCCCGACGACGGCTCGGCCTGTTACCGCTGCTGCTGCTGCTGCCGGCTCCGACTAATGATGAATTTTACCCTTCCGCTCCATCGCCGAGTTCCTTTTCCGCGACTTCTTAAAACTGGCCGTTGGCCGACGTTAACGGCCTTGCATGATATATTAGGGACCTCTAATGGAGAGATTCATGAACGGCGAACGTCCAGTTAGTTTGCACTGCTGAGGGAAAACACAAGATAGTACGCGAGCTCACACAAGAAAGTGATGAAGCGAGAAAAGAGAAATACGGGAAAGAAAGGTAACCTAGCAAGACGAACACTACGGAGAAGGCCGAAGACTCGAAAGAGGAGTCGGAGGAGCGTCCAGTCAAGATAAGGCCAAGTTTGGACTTCGGATGCGCCGGGTTCTCTCCGCCTGCGTATTTCCCATGAGGGCAGAAAAGCTTCAAACCAGCTTGTGCAGAATTTATATATTAGGTTGGTCAGAAAGTAACTAGAGCTTTTAGATGCGGGTCATCTTTTAATGGCCACTACACCTATGAGAGTAACGTCTGATATATTTACAAAAAAAGTATCTATGTGAAGTGTAAAATACTATAGAACTTTTGTAAGGTGATTTTATTTGGTGTTGTTTTTTTCTATTTTATTTCTGTTAAAACGAAGAGCGAACATTTCCAGTTACGGGTGATAGTTTTATATGAGTTTAAACATTTCTCACCGCTGCGGAAACACCATCGTTATGGGCCTTCGCGGCAATAGTCTCCAGTTAAGCCTGAATCAATGATTTGAGCGAGCCGGCTCAAATCAGCCAAGCAGGAAAAGTATTTCCCTAACTTGCCAGACGCAATGAGTGTCTATTCTTGTGTCAAATTTTTGCCTGTGACGAGAAGTGGGTCTGTTACGATAATGTGAAACGTGGATGATTCTGGTGCGCCCTAGGCTAACCTTTCCCGAAAACGCCGAACAGACTAGCTCATTCGCCAAATGCAACTTGCTCTGTGTTTGGTGGGAGAGGCATGACATTGTTTCCCATACGTTTATTTTCCTAATGATATATAATCATATAACCTAATGATAGGTACGTGTCTATGGTGACTAGCTCTACTAAGTTTTTACCGCCCTATGAAGGAAGAAATACAGTTTTGTAAAAAGAAAGTCCGTAGGTTTCCAAAAAGACAACACTAGGCCGCATGCAAGTTTACCCAGCCTCTGCAAGAGAAGCAAGCTTCAATTGGGAAATTTTGCCGCATTTACCGTGCATTGCACCGTCAGACACCGATGGAGGCAGGAAGCATCGTATCTGTTTAAGTTGTATGATGACAATGATGATTCCAGTAACTGCAGTAAGTCCTGCCAAGAGACGTTTTGCGTTTCATGATAATAAGTCGTCCTAAATAGTAGTTCGCTCATTTGCCTTACATGTCTTGTGTACCTGCCCCTCATGCCCTGATGTGAGCATTTCTATCCAAATACTGTAAGGGTATTGATAAAAAGGCGTCAAAAATGTTATTTAACCAAAGCAGCGTTATAACGCTCGTATCAGTGAGAACAACACAAAGTAACTATCGCTGTTAGAATTAGAAATAAGACGAGCTACTAACGTGACCACCTTGCATTGGATCTCCTTATCGATAGCAGGGACTGAAATTGGGTATAAGAACACACTTAACGGTGTATTGTAGTTAAATAAGCTACACCGTGCGCAGATTGATCAACACGAACCATAATGATGGTATAAGCCAAAATATTATGTCTACATTTATTTTAATAATATATAATAATATGTCGTTGTATGCAATCAGTGTGTCCCCATAACTTTAGGGCTGCTACGAACAAAGGCTCAGATAGGAACAAATATATTTATTGTTTATTATTTATTATATATCATCTTAAGCCAACATCGTTGGTAAAGCGCATTTGAACTAACTTTAGCACGCGCGTATTATTCAACATCCATTCTTCAACGTATGCGCAGAACTCATTGCGAAGCTACGCGTTGTTTTTTGTTAACGAGTTCGCTTCGATGTACACAGAAGGAACATATAGCGGAGATGCGTAAAATGACAGAGTGATAGGTTACCCGTATTGTTTCCAGATCGATATAGATAATTGTGGCGCTCGTTAAAGCAAATATTTGTTTCTAATAAAGTTCACTTTCAAATAAGTTTTGTTTTGAAGCGAGACTGATTTTAGTACGATTTGTGGCATTGGTGCTGTTGGTCGACATAGGAGCACAAAATGTGCGGTTGCCAGACAACCAGTTTTCCTAAAGTAAACGAAGCACCGTCGTACTCGAGAGAAGTACTCTGCCTCCTCTGAAAGACGTGCAACGCCGACCAGAAGGTGCGACATGGTCGTCTACAAAAGAGTTTGTAAGAATTGAAATGTTATTATTATCTTTTACCTCTAGTACAAAAAATCGTTCACGACCATTCACAGCGCTCAAAACTAACACATGAAGATACTTGCTACCAAATCTATGGCGACCCAGCCCGTGGTTGCAGAATAATTTAAGTTTTCCTGGTGGTAAGTCGACATTGAGTGCACGCATAAATAACCTACTCCATCATATACATCTTATTTTTTATTTTAATGGGTGTTGGATGGTAATGCACCATCTCTTTTTATTGAGACATCTGTGCTCCCCGTTTTTCTTCGGGCATGGTCGATTTTTAATCCACTCCGGCATTCACCTTGTTTAAATTGGAAACCATGAAAATCAATTTAGAAGTGGCCGGTCTGGGTCTCGAACCCAGGCCTCCCGAATGCAAGGCAAAGGTTTTTGCCACTAAGCCATCTTGCTCGGTAATTCACTGTCATTGCACTAGAAGCACACACAGCTATATCTTGTCTACAGTTACTGCTCGACGGTACCGAGTGGCGAACCACTAAACACATTTGGCAGCGTCTGCCGAGATCCCGTTGCGTGTCATGGAGTATGCAAGGCGTCGCTTGAACCTGGCGACCAGCTCTAGACGGAACTCGACCGGAGTCTCGTAGATATATATATATATATATATATATATATATATATATACTGTCCGTGAAAAAGTATACAGCCACCCGTTATTTAAAGTTTACTTTTTTCGTTTAACTTTTCCGCATTACACGCATTTATTTTAGCCAATTGTGCGAAGACTGCAGTGATACATAACGTTCAGCGGAGACTTCCATCGGTATTTGGGGTCCCGAATTACTTTGAAACACGAGATATCTGTATTTGACACAGTTACACCGTGAATAAATGATACAGCTACTAGCAAGATGCATGTCTTAGCGACTGAATTAAGCGGAATAACAACGCTTGGGCTTATTTTACGGCTCGACGGAAACGAAAGCAAACTTCTTACCAAAAGTATTTTTCTGTGCTGGAACGATGAGCTTAGTCCGGAGCCTTACGAATGACGAAAAGGTCTAAATCAAGACTTATAAGGGCGTCGGTATATCTAATCGCGAACTTTCTTGTCGATTGAGGCGTTTTCCCCAAGTAATAAACAACTTCGTGGATTTTAGTAAAAATTACGCTTTAAAAAGAGTATCGGGCGTTTTCAATGCCATTTCAGAACGCTGCAAGCGTGCAATTCTGAAGCAAGCGTCAAACTCTGCGCTCTCTTGTGGCGGCGGCTGGTGTGCAAACGAGCCTGCAAAATGTGCAAAACCTCCTCCGGACGACACATTGGCTCACAAGAAAAAAAAACACAAGAAAAAACCACAATTGTCCCCTGACCACTGAAAGCTACTAGAAGAGCAATTGGCGCATTTTGAGCTGACTTCGTTTTTCAACACGATAACGCTCCGATTCACACCGCCAGGCTGATCGGAAGCTCGTTTAAACAATGTCACATGGAGGTCCTACGCTGGCCTGCAGCCTCACCTGATCTTAATATCATCAATCATGTGTGGAGCCGGCTTACCCGAAAGGTTTACACCAACAAAAAAACATTTTCAAACCAGGTAGAACCTTGTGAAAGCTTGGGGCGAGCTTTTACAGGACGTCATCATAAACTTGTTCAACGCTATACCAAACCGCACGTTTGAGGTCATCCGACTTAACGGGAAGTTCACTCCGCTCACTCCGTCGAGCCGTTAAATGAGCCCAAATGTCATAGTTCAATTAGCTTGCTAAGACATGCATCTTGCTAGTGGCTGTATAATTTTTTCGCGGTGTAATTTTGTCAAATGTTGAAATTTCGTGTTTTAAAGTAGTCTGAAACCCCAAATGTCGATGAAATGATCTGCTGTTACTCTACGAGCATGTATCACTATAGTCTTTACACGATTTGATATAATAGATCAAATTGTAATGTTACATTATACATTAAATGTGTGTAATATGGTAAACATGGGTGGCAGTATACTTTTTTACGGACTGAATATATATTTTTATATATATATATATATATATATATTGGGGTTGGTCGGGAATTGGGGGTTCTGAGGTACTGTGGTTGGCCGCGAATTGAGGATGGCGTAGTGACTGAGAATCATTTGAACGGCGAGGCGGTCGTGCGAAGTTGTTACGAAAAGACGAATTGGCCATGACTAGGATCGTGGTCGTAGTCCGTGTCGTCTAAAGGCTTTTCGTGCGTCGAAAGGCGTCGACCCAAGAGGCTTTCAAGGCAGTCCGAGGCATTTGTTCAATAGGAAGATGAAGGGCCTACGGAAGAGACGTGGATGCCCACCCTTTACGAAGTGGACGGCTGGCGATGAGAAACAGAATCGGTTGGTGAAGAAAGGTAGGTAGGCAGATTGAGGTGCGCTATGTGTCTGTGTGCTCGTATATGGACTCGTACGACGTACGAAGCCGCAGTTGTTGAAGTGCTGCTGCTGCCGCTAGTTCCATGGATGGTTCATCCCAGTGGAACGAATCTATAGTACCGATGTGTAGTAGCTGTGAACGTCCTTCGCTTCTGGATGGAGAGCGCGCGCGAGAGCGAGAGAGACGTTTTATCCCCACATTGGCTTTTTCCCCGCTCCCATCAGTCTACGGCCGCCATCGGCCGCCGCTGCAGAAGGGGTTCGCCCACTTCGGATGGTCAACGGCGAAAAATGTGTGTGGCTGGCGAGGCCATTGCGAGTTGCGTATGTGACTTGGACAGGTATCTGGCGTTGTATGGGAACGCCTGGGGATGACTGGAGATGTCTGGGAATGCCTGGGGTTGGTTGGGGGGTGAGTCTGTGTATCTCTATATAGGTGTGTCTGCGTCGTGCACAAATGTCTACCAACGACTTCTTCTGCTGCTGCTGCTGCTGCAGTTTCTTCTCATGGCAAAGGGGTAGCCGGACGGGGGTGCGGGCAGGCGGGCAAACAGGACATTTGGTGGTGGCAATCGTGGGTGCGGCCGAGAGAGCCAGTAGCAGTAATAATACCACCAGTTCCAATCGTCGTAGGATCCGTAATGGTGGCATTAGTAGCAAGCAACAGCAGCAGCAGCAGCAGTAGAAGCAGTCGCCGCCCCCTCGCCGAAGTACCAGTTGCGGTATTGGCAGTATTAGGTTGCAGTGACAGCTGCCTTCACACAGCGGTCAACAAGGCGCGGTAAGTCCGGTCGTAAATTTTGCCGTTGCTACGGTGAAGCGTCGTTGATACGGTCATCGTCGTCGCCGTCGTTTCGGATTCGGTCTCAAATATTCTTTGCAGTTTCTTTTTATTCTAGAAAAAAAGCGTTTTTCTCCATTCTGCTCGAAGCTAGCAGATAGAGACATCAATGTGAAAAAAGTAATAATAACATTAGCGGCAATATTAATTATAATAATAATACGAGCAGTAGACTTGAATTAGATTTTACTGGCCTACACAAGAAATACGCTTTAAGTATCGACGTATTACGTGTCGTGTGGGGATCGAACCTGCGCCCGAACCTACAATACCAGTGTCGCAGACAATCAGCACCACCTCGTAGTTCTAACGACAACGAGAATAACAACAACGTCTAGAGAAAGCGGGAAAGGTTTCAACATAAAGCGAACAAAAACTAAAACAATTCGATTTTTGCGGGAAAAGATTTTTTTTTTTTTTATGCTGAAACCTCTCAGACTTAATATGGGGAATTACGGGAATCGTGATGTACATGCGTCACCACAGCCAGTGACTAGTGTGGGACTCACAAACCCACTAAAACCCGCCTCCCCCCCCACCCCCAGGGAACGGTAACTGCTAGGCATCGCTTCGTATCCATGGGAGTGGCCAGTTTGCCTCTCCTCCCTACTCCGGACTTCCTACAGTCGCCCTAGCCCGCTTTGGTGCGGGGCGGCGACTTTAAGAAGGTCGTTGACACCTTCCGCAGCCCGCCCGCCTGTGGGTGCGTCGAGAGTCATCATCTGGGAAATCCTTTGCTGTATTTGCCTAGCCTGGTCCGCCTGCCTATCACCCACCCACCTCCCGTCTACAGATTTCCCCTCTTGAGCGGAGCCTGAGTGGACGCTAAGACGAGCTCTCCTGGCAGTTTCTTTGACCACCTTCGCGGACATGATCGCATCAAAGTGGGCTATACCTTCTTTCCAGGCCGCCGCTGATGTCATCATATGGGTGACGACCTCGTTGACCGGTCGGCCTCGCACAGCGGCCGCCCCCGCGTCCCGCGCTGCCCGGAGGGCCTCACAATGCAGAACGGTGTGCTCTACATCATCCAGTTCCTTCGAGTCGCATAGTACGCAGGAGTCGACTTGGGCTTTGTTAATCTTAACCATATACGTCTGGAATTGGCCGTGGCCGGTCAGCACCTGGGACGCATAATAAGATAGCTCGCCGTGTCTGCAGTCGTACCATTGCCGTAGGTTCGAGATCAGACTTTTGGTCCAGCGACCATGCCATGATGCTGTCTGCCCATGCCGGTGCTCCGTAAAGGGCGACGGATTCTGCAGCAGTTGCCAAAAGGCGGCGCTTTTCTTCTTCAACTCCTCCGACTTCTAGCATCAGGCGCGCCAGATTGCTGGCCATCTTTCGCGCCTTTGCTGACACGTGCTATGTGCGCTGCGCCAGTCAGTCCCTTGTCGAGTATCACCCCGAGGTACTTTGCCTTTTTTCCCAAAACAATTGGGTGATCTGCTACTTCGACCTGTATGTTTTTGGTCCTTTTTCTGCCTGTTAGGTACAGCGCCTCAGTCTTGTGCGGTGCCAGTTTTAAATAATGGTCTTCCATCCAGTCTGTCACCATCAGCAAGGCCTCATTGGCGGCTGACTCTAGTGCTCCCGTACTACCGGCCGTGACCAGAAGGGCCAAGTCGTCGGCATAACCGACCAACTCGACACCCCTAGGCAAACCCTGCAGCTCGAGAACCCCGTCATAGCCGAGGTTCCACAGGACCGGTCCCAGAACCGATCCTTGCGGGACCCCTGCAGTAACTGCATAGCTCTGATCGCCGGCCAAAAGGCCTCTTTCCGACAGGTACGATGCTATAATTCGACAGAGGTAGGGCGAGATGCCCTTGCGCTCCATCGCTTGCATTGCCACTTTCCAGCTCATCGAGTTAAGGGCGTTCTTGACGTCTAGGAGAATAAGCAGCACAAAGCCCCGTGTTTGCGGGGTCTATGTTAGCTGCTCACCTGTCCGTCTTAGTACTCTTGCCAGGGCGTCGAACGTGGACCGTCCCTTTCGAAAGCCATACTGTGCTTCTGATAGAGCCCCCTTGGTTTCGATCTCGGCATTAAGCCGGTCAACCAGCACGTTCTCCAAGATCTTACCCATAGTGTCAAGAAGACATATGGGACGGTACGCAGGCCCTCCTGCGGGGGCATTCCCTCCCTCTTTCGGGATCAGAACCAGGTTAGCCTTCTTCCACAGCCTCGGAAAACGCCCCTCTCTGAGAAGTCTGTTGGCCAGGGTCTGAAAGACACTTGGCCAGCGCTTCACTAGCAGCCGCGCCGCTCCAGGGGAAACTCCGTCCGGGCCGGGTGCCTTTTCGAGTGGCAACCTTTTCCTTGCTCGCTCGACCTCATCTAAAGTTACCTCCGAAATGTCTTCCGGGGCAACCAGAATTTCCTCCTCTCCTCTCCACGGATGGTCCGGAAAATGATGGCTAACCGTCTTCTCCAGCACATCCGGTGGTAGTCTAGGAGGTGGTTTCCAGAGCTTGGCCGAGACGATCCGGTAGGGCCGACCCCATACGTCCCTTGCCACCTCTTCTATCAGAAGCTTCCAAGATTGCGCCTTACTCTTCTCAATGAGCTTCTGCAGTGTCCGTCTGGCAGCTCCGTAAGACGCTAGGAGGTCGGCCGATCGCTCGTCCACCGTCCACCCTTGCTCCTCTCGGCCGACTCTTCCACTCAGCCATGAGCGCTGTCTAGTGTAAGCCCTATTTAGTCTAGTACATTTACGGCGTGTTTCGCCAATCTCTTGGTTCCACCAATGCATGGGAAAAGAAGTCTGTGCAGCGTTGTGAGACCACATTTGTGGTTTAATCTCCTCATTAAGCCAAACACTGTTGCCTACATCAAGGATGCCACTGTAGGAGTTATGTGGTTCGTGCTACACCCAAACTAGAGAGTGCCCAGTGAGATTCGCTAGCATAGTTTGCAGGTTGAATTATATTCGTATAGTTAGTATAACGTGTCATTAAATATGTGCTTAGGAATTGAATTTGGTATCTATGAGATTGCCTCCAAAAAAAGGCGGAGAGTGGTCTTTAAGAAAAGACAAGGTGCATGACGTGGTAAGGACAAGAAGTCCCCAAGCCAATTGACAAACTTACAACAAGGCAGGTAAAAACAGCAGTCCACTACACCGTGTCGTACAAATAGTAGACCCGTTTTTTTTCAGACGAAGATAATAAATAGTTAATTAGATGAACGCTAGGCAAAAAGGGCACCTCGCCATCCTGAGTTCGGAGCATGCACGACGGTACAACTTTCTAATTCGTAACGATATGCCTAATGACCGCGTTTCGAGTATGTGGCGCGCATGGAACGAGTTAATAATTTATTTGCCTAGCGTAAGGCAAAATTTACTTATCAAATTGGACTCTAAGAAATGAAGTTGTTTAGCCCATCATAATATTTCACGTATCTGTAGCTCATATAGGATGTTAAGATTTATGTATTTTACCTCTTATTTGTTAACGTATTTACGCTCTCCTAACATCTCTTTTTAAACTCGACGACCTGCAATTGGCTGACAGATAATTTAACTATGTATGTTTTTAATACGTTTGATATATACCTAAAGCGCAGCTACAGAAGTGCTATAATTAACTCTAGGTATTATAGGACGTAAGCGTATGTTTATAACTTTATTTAGGTTTAATAAATCAAATATACTTGTGTGTAATATACTTAGATTTACCAAAAGCACAAAGGTTCCAAAAAGCTGGTGCGCTCTTATTAAACTGACTCGGCACAGGTGTCAAAAAACCTTACTATTTGAAGTATTTGATCTTCAACCATAATCGACAGTGGTAGTAATAATATCACTCAAAACCACAACGCATTATCCCTCATCATAGGTCTCTTAATCCATAGTTTCACGAATGACAGGAATATATTTACCCATTTGCACCAACGCCTTCTTCTTGTACCTTCTGAGCTCGAACCAAAACAACAATTCATAAACGGCCGGCCCTTAGCTGAACTCTGAAAAGAGCCTTTCGAACATAGAGTAAGCGCCCAGTGAGCCGCTGATTTGCTTAGACTACGGCACATTAGAGCATCTCTTGCTGTCTGTACGCGCCGCGTTAATTACATGAACGTCGCAGTTTACGATAGCCGTGCCGGTTGAGCGTGGCGGTGGATCTCGGCGCGCCTCCGACAAGGAGAGAGGCACAGTTAATGAATCACGTGTCTGCAGGGTGAAAGAGCTAGAGGACAGTGGCACGAGACAGTGAGGAGGCAATGTAGAGAAAGCGAAAGAGAGAGAGAGATAGGTAAACAGGGAGAGAACGAAGGAGAGAGAGAGACCCGTGGACAGATAGAAGCGTTGACCGGCCGGTAATGAAATATCCGCATTAGTTCATTATCCAATTGCCTCGTCCCCTCACAGGGACGTTGCGTGGCAATTGCCCGAGATGTGGCCGGCCAAAGCTGCAGGTGCCGTCGTTGTTTTAGTAATCGCTCGATACGGCGATGACACTTAGCCGTTTGCCTCGTCAGACCTGATTAGCGCGCACATAAACCTTGCTGTAGACCAAGGAACGTTTTTTTTCTTTTCAGCAGTCGACTAGTTGTTTGGGTCGTTTGATCCAATCAAAGGCGTATTTCACAGAAAAAGTGCTGCTGTTGCTTCTGCCACGTTGCTTATTTTAGAGTTCAAGACTTTGCTTCTTCGGCGAGGTTGTTCAGTGCAAGGGAAACTGAACAAGGCAAGAGCTGGCGATACGTGTTCTGCTTTGCCATCTTACGAGGTGTATCATGCCGTGCTTACAGCTTGTACGATTTGGCCGATTTTCTCCGGGCAATGCATCTTTTCAAAACATCTTTTGATAACTCTTGTTTTTTCTTCGCAGCGGTCAGTCGGGTCTAGGCGAGCACAAGGGCGCCCTTCTTCACGTGGCTTACATACTCTTGTCAGTAATACCGTCAATCTACTTCCCGAATTAAAACACCTTCGAAGAAATGCTATCGAATGACGCTAGATGACAGTTTTACGCAAGGCGACATTAACAATGATACACTAGTTCCATAGTGGTCGTTTCGAGGTTAAAAAAAATCAGCTTCAAGTCTTGATCAGCTAGATGCATTTAATATGTATATATATATATATATATATATATATATATGTATTTTTTCTAGAGGTAACTGGTACAATGCGTGATATACACCGAGCGTCGTTATTGAAGCCACGTAGTGTGGGACTCACAAACCCACAAAATCCAGTTGCTCGCTTTTTCCCTTATTGGGGGGTAGCCACAGTATTGTCTTCTTGAGATCGCTTCACCTGACCACTCTTCGTGCCATGTAGCTCTTGTTTGGTGTCGAAAACAGCGCAGCGTCCATAGCAGTGCCTTACATCATCAGCCTCTTCTGGGTTGCACAAGCGGCATACGGGGGAGCCAGTTTTACCGATGCCGTGTAGATATTGCTGATAGCAGCCACCGTGGAATGTTAGCAGGTGCGCGAGTGGGTAGGTAAGCGAGCCGTATTTCAGGCTGCACTTTTTTTAAGATCAAGGAGTTTTGATTTTGTCCTGGTTCCAGGACGGCCCCCCTGGATTGCTTTCCGTTGTTGGCTACATTTGCTTAGGTTGTCTGTTTAGCTGGTTAGTGTTTTCTCCATATTAATTAAGTGGTTTTTAATGCCAGTTCTTTTTATTTTATGTCCCAGGGAATTTGTCTGGAGAGGACCTGTGGAAGGCGTGCGACTTGCCCGTGCTATGTTGATCGCAATAGGTTGTTGGGTCGTTGTTAAAAAGGCGACGTGTTGTTGCTCTGGTAGTCGTGCGCTCCTATGAGGGCGCGGCGATTAACATGATACTGTCTATTACTAATGCTACGAGGTGGCGCCGAAAGTCGGTTGATTCTTTGGTCCTTAGAAGGATTTCCCGTAGCCCTGCTAAGACTTTAGCTGTTTTTTTGCTGCATAGCATACATGAGGTGTTCCTGTGAGAGCCATATTGCCCAGTGGATTCCAAAGAAGCTCAGCAAACCGCACAAGGGACTGCGTGTGGGGCTAGCATTGCAACACCTGTTCCGGCATCAAAAAGACCCCGATTTTACCCCGAACGTATCGTCACCGTGGTCAAGAATTAGTTGCCTTACTTTGAGCCAGAGACAACGCAGGATAGCATGCAATAGACGCTTCTAGCTATCCTGCATCAGAGGTGGTTTCATGGGCCCTTACCTTGGAGATATCACAGTGCACTGAACAAGGCGACCACGCAACCGGTTGTCTAGCCCGACTGCGCCATTGAGATGGTTGCCAAGACTGTCATCGTAGGTTGAAAATAATACGTTCTTATTTAGAATCAAAATACAACGAGCTGTTTTAACGGCATACGCGCTTAAAACTCTTCGTATACTTAAAAAAATATTACGTGTTTGGTGTTCTTTGTTGTTCTATCGAGGACGTTTGGCCATGGTGAGGCGCCCGACTTGCCTTGGTGGCTCTAGTAGTATTCCTGAACACAAAACAGTGTGTCATATGTGATCCTCTTTGCGTGAATGAAAGTAGCCGTCTCAACATTAGTGATCTTAGCTGGCAACTTTACCCGATTACAGCTGAGTAGTCGTATATCTGATCTGTTCTGATTTGTCGATTTTTTCACCCACTAGTTTTCCGGGTAGCCGAGGTGGCCGAAAGATGTGTGTGTACTAATGATGGCTGAAGTGTGAAGTGCTCAGTCTGTGCGACGTGACGTCCCGGATATCCCCGATGGTGTCCCTCTCTGTATATATATATATATATATACTTGTGTGTGTAGGTAGTAGCCATGCTAATGGACTGAAGCGTCACTCGTAGAATGTCGGCATTGGTATCGTTTCTTCTCTCGATGTAGAGATGGAACAAAGAGTAAAGTGGAGGACTGGAGATTGAAGACGCTTTAAATGGAAGCTAATGGAGCCGTCGTAACGGGACAGAAGGCGCGCGAGAGGGAACTAGCGAAGTGATGGCAAATCACGGCCGCTTCATCATGACGCCTTGTTCGCCATGCTCAGCGTCCAGATCTTCGATGACCATTGCCACGGTCAATCGGGCCTGCGGCGGAAAGACTGACCGGCGTCTCTCTCTCTCTCTCTCTCTCTCTCGCTCTCTCTGACGAGGGGCCGAGGTCCAGCCGAGTCCAGCCCAATCCAGTCGAGCTAACCTTGTTTTTTTCGTCACTCGGGCGGTGCACCAGGACGGGATTGTTTCGTACGGTCATGTAGTTCGATTTTTTTTGTCGAGCCGTTGTTGGCAGCGCAGAGGTCGAAACGAAGTGCGCCGCCGCTCCAGTAGCACCACCAGCAACGTAACGACCGGTCTTCGTTCATCATCAAATCCAATGACACTGAATACTTATGCCAGCTTCATCACTACGCTCACGCCATCCAGAGAGGCCAAACTATAGCCCAAGCTTCAAATTTTAACTCGATACAACGCAAATCTTCCAATTCGAGGCGACCTTAAATGACACCACTGCAAGTATTAAACGTAAATAGCGTTGCCCGACATTCTACAACTGTCGGGCTTTGTATACTACTACTACTACTAAGATTGTTGCACGGTGCAGCAATCTTAGTAGCGCTCTATCTTATCTCGTCTGTCTTTGCAACTGTTTTTGTGCGAATGTGTGTCGCAATTGTGAGGCCATAGTGGATTGCACAAAGGTGCTTAGTGGGGATCTACGCATAGATATGAAGACCGAAGTCGCTGTAAGTAAACGTAGGCTTGCCAACGAATATAGTGCTGGTGGCCTCTGGCTGGCCCTCTGCCTTGTCTGTTTGTAATGTAGGCAGGCGGTAAGGAGTTTAGTCACAACAAGCTAGTGCAAAAAGTACAGAGTCTGCGAAAAAGCCTGGTTTAAAATAGTCTTTACTTATAATTACTTTGCCGTAATTTGCTCCTATACTTCAAAATGATAGCTTAAATGTATTTCAAATATTCATTTCTAAATGATAGCTTTTTGTATGAACATAATTTATATTCTTCTTAGATAGCAATTTAAAATATGTATTATATCAGAAAAAACAACACGGATGTTTTTTTATCCACTAGAGTATCGCCGGTTTTTATCCCTGTTGTTGGTCGAATTCTCTTTGAGCGATGCTCATTAAAAATAGATGGTAAATCAGACCGCTAAGAGTCAGCGGCGATACTTTTGCAAGGAATGTCGTTAGATCTGTAGGTTGGACTAAAGTTTATAAATGACCGAATACGCAATAAACTTATCAAAGCGGTCTTGCTAAAAAAGATTGCCTTACGTTTGGGAAAGTACGTGGGTTTTAATAATAGTATTTAATCAGTCTTGGCTTCCGCCTTTCTAATTTACACACGCGATGGGCCAAAGTAGTCAATTGGATGATACGTCAAAATCGCATTTCAGAAAAGTTTACCAAGAGTTTGAATGATGCTTGAGATCTACTTAATTAAGCTGAACATGCGTGTGTTCCTTTACTTACTAAAAAATACTGATACAAGTTCGTTAAGACAACGCTAGCTGTGACGCGTTAGTGCAGTATAATAAGTCCACCTTCAGTAGATTACTTTAATTTACCCACGCGGTCTAAAACAGTGGAAGCTACAATAACGCACGTCATACCTAAAGAACTGCTAAGAGTAGAATCAACGTTAAAAGCGTTTGCCTATATTACTACTGTCTGTACTGGTCGGCGTGTTGAAGTGGCGGACGATTCTCACTTTAAGTCGTCGAATTCTTTTTAGAGCAATCAAGATAACAATATTACATAATATTATCAATATTACAGAGAGGGGCTTATTACAACGTTTCGGATGACCCTTCAAAGCGTATTGCTTGTTCAGGGGTTTCTAGTGGCGATTTTTCCTTTATTTAATTTCACTTTAAAATGTGTAACTACGGCACAACTACGAGCAATACAATTTATTGAAACTGGACAATTAATATCATTAAAAATATAAAACTACTACACGCTGATACTATACAAAGATATCTTTAAATGCATTTTGTTAAGAGCTTCAACACGGGTCGATAAACGCAGCAATGTAAGCGCGTAACTAAACATGTGATAAGACCGTATATATAAATATATGTATCTATCTATCTATCTATATATATATATATATATATATATATATATATATATATATATAACTTTTTTAAAAATAAACATAAGGATAGACAAATGTTTAACAAAACATGGTATACAGGACTACACTAGGTATAAGAATAATGTCTGCTCAATAAGCACTTGACTATTGGTCGAGCAATTAATTGAATACAGCCATCCCACTACTGCGCGATATCTGGAACGCCGGCTGGCTACCGAATACCGACGATGTGCTTTGTGCAGCCCAAACCTGCACTGGTGTTATTGGTGATGTCAATGGCGTAGTCGCTGTTGTTGTTGTTGCTGTTGTTTTTGTTCTTTGCCATCGCTGTCGGTGTCGCTAGTATTGAAGGTGTGTTTCTTTTGGCTCTAGCCAAACTTACCACAAAGCACGGGCGTCAGAGAAACAAACAAGAGCCGACGAACAGGCAGAGAGCAAAATAAGCAGTGTACGCAGGGCATTGGAAGTGCCCCCTCCGCAAGTGCCCAAGTGCCGAAGTAAACGCCCCCCCGGACGGGGGGTGTAAGGACGAGATCCGACCGAACAACAAACAGAGGGTGTTGGTGTAGGTAGGCATCGATGGGTAGATGTTGTTTCGATGGTGGCGCCTCTCCTGCCCCCCCCCTACAGCAAGCGAACGAACAAACGATAACTGGCCGCCTAAGGCCACGTACGCCTCTGTGGTCACAACAAGTCGCCGCTCCTGTTCCCGGTCCGGCCTTCATCGTCCCCGACTTTCTTTGCCTGTGTGCCTCACGATACGGGAGTTCTCACCTGCTGGCTCGACGACGGCGACGACCTTTTCATTAGCATAGATATGAACGTGTAGCTTGGCCAGCCAACTGGGCCGACCTCTAGCTGTGACCCAGCATCGCTGTGTACGACCCCACGAACCGCGTGTCACATGCTGCCCCCGCAATTGTAATATGTAATCTCCATATGTATTCACGTATTTATGTATATATTATGTATATATGTATGTATGTATACACACGTACATGCTCAAATATGAAAGAAAAACCTTCACGCAAACAAACGGAAGGAGCCAGATCAAGCTTGCTTTCAGCAAGCAAGATGGCGCGGAACCCCGATATCGATCTGTTCGGCGGCGGGAGCGGCGGTCAGAAGCGATTCAGGATATTCTAGCGTTCTGATGATGGAACAGCCAACCGTGGCGAGCGATCGCAACTCAATCTAAGTGCCTACAGATGCTGCATATATATATATATATATATATATATATATATATATATATTTATATTTTTGGGTGGTATGTATATGTGATATGTTAAAGTTCCTGTTTTGCCGCATAAAAGTACCGTATCTAATCTGCTGAAGAGCTAACGTGGTATGTGCATTACATTTCTAGTAAGATGTAAGCAAAACGTCGCCTATAAGATGATACCTTTCTTACTGTAGAAATAATAGCATTTGGATGCAGAGGCACGCAATATTTTGAAACGTTGTAGTGTGTTTTTGGTTTCGTTCGGTGGTACCGTCAAAGTAATTTGGGGGTAAATCTTGGTTGTAATGCCATCATTTTGTGTCAACTAAAAACTAATTGCTCTGATTATATGGCATGCCAATCAAAGGCAAAATCTGTCAAAGTCGCATCTCGCTGTACAAACGAGAAATCTAAGTTTTTGCAAAAGTTACGAATTATATAGCATGTAGCAGTGTCCGCTCTCTGTACAAATGCCGGGGAGATGCCCGGATCGGAATTACAGGAAACAGTTACTGCAAGGTGTAGTCCTAATGACACTTTTACAATGCTTTTTTTTGCGTAGCACGGACAAAAATTGCATAACCTAATAGTCAACCGCCTATAAAATGTCCAATGCATAGAAATCTTACATCATTGCGACTTTATTTGCAATTGATCATCTTAGAGACTTCAAATTCAAAAACATTCTTGTAAGTCTTGTTTTGTTTAAAGTGACTCGATTTTCTATGATAATGAGGTATCTTTTGCATGTTTTGTGCATGCCGTGGTAGCCTAACGTTTAGAAGTGATGACTGAACATAAAATATTTGTTTGACATGCTAATAAATCCAACATATGCGTTTAAGAACTTCATAGACATCGAACCAATTTGACTGTAGGTTTTCGCATGTTTCAATTCAATTTTTTTTTCAATTCAGACGTGGTTTATTTACGGAACTGCATACATTCACATGCTTAAGTTCTCGTTAAGAAAAGTGGTACAAGGGTTTGGGAATAAAAGAAGAAAAAGAAGAAGATAAAGCAGCAGATAATACCTATACCATATTATTGGCGATACTGACATACAAGGCAAAGGAGCACACTGAGTTATAACTTCATAAACATTATAACTCAAAATGACAGGTGAAAACTAAGAAATTAGATCATCGCTCTCAGTAGATTCCCTTTCTCCGTCATGTATTCCTATTTAAAAGCCATATCTTGACGTCTCGGGTAAAGCAGGTCAGGGACTTCGAGTGACGGATTTCATGCGGGATACTCTCCCATACGACGGGCAGTCTATATACAAGAGATTGGGTACTAGATCTTTTCTGTACCCGAGGTATCACAAAAGTGGTGGCCCGTCGCGAGGTTTTCCGCCGCTGAGGGACTAGAGGGAAGGCAACCTCAACAGGTACTAAACTACGACTGATCTTGAAGCCGAAAGTACCTACTTGAAGACGATACAGCGAATCGATGGATAGGATCTTATAATCACAATATATATATCTAACAGATTGGCTACGTCTCATCCCAAATATAGCCCTTAGTGCATCGTTCTGCATGACCTGAGCCCGATGCAGAACGTGATTATAACCACTACCCCACAAGAGAATGCCGTAAGTGAGTACCGGCACAAACAGCGTTTTGTAGATCAATATCAGTCCATCCAACGGAACTCCCACCCGACGCAAACGTCGCAAGGCCGATATAACTGCATAACATTTGGGTGTTATATGATCAATATGAGCGCGCCAACTTAAACCATCGTGTAATATGAGGCCTAAACATTTAGTAGTTGACGAGAACTTCAGACCGAATTCTGAAGAAAGCCGATCAAGATCCGCCCGCAACTTTAGTTGAGGAGAGCGAAACAGAGTGAGACTAGTCTTGCTAGCATTAACAACGAGGCCGAAATAATTAAAGATTTTAATTACCTCCTTCACTTGAGATAGTGAGCGCGGTATATCGAGGGCTGGAGAGTCAACCCTAAATAAAAGTGAAGTATCATCGGCAAAAGCTAGCGGTTTACCAATGCTCTCTTTTTCAATATTAAGCAGAATGAAATTAATTAGAATCAAAAAAAGAAACGGTCCTAGCACCGATCCTTGTGGAGTTCCAATATTAACAGATCTCCACGAGGAAACCACTTGCCCTATACGAACGGACTGCAATCTAGAAGATAGAAATGAATTAAACCACTCTACTGTACCTGCAGAACACCCAAGGTTTTGCAAGATTTGAAGAATGAAAGAATGGCGAACGCAATTGAATGCCGCAGTGACATCGAGAAAAACGCCTAGACAGGCTTTTGCCGATTCAACGGAGTCGGTTACAAACTGCCAGAGATGCGCGAGTGCCAGGCCCGTGGACCGACCGTGACGAAATCCAAATTGATTAGGCGAAAGAAAGCTGCAGGATTCGAGGAAGTGTTCCAGCTGCAAGAGAGCAAGCTTCTCGAATAGCTTTGAAATGCAGTCAACCAAGCTGATAGGTCGGTAGCTTTTAAGCTCCGCAACGTCGCCTTTCTTTTTGTAAATAGGTGTAACAAAAGAAGCCTTAAGGGCGGTTGGAAACACTCCAGATGCGAGTGAAAGGTTCGCTATATGCGTAAGAGGACCAGCAATGTATGGAGTACCAAGTTTTAGAAGTTGAGCAGGAAGTCCCGTTGCACCGCAGCTCCAGCTCCGTTTCTGCTTAAGTAATATCGAGGTCACCTCCATTACTGTTACAGCGCGAAAACTGAAGGTAACGTCATTACAGGACCAAAGGTTCCTTAATCGCGGTCTAATATCGTCCTCAAGACGCAATGAAGAGACCGTCTCCAAACCCACCGACGCGAAGTAGCGGTTAAATTCGTCGGCTATTAAAACAGGATCTGTGGAAGTTTCTCCTGAAGAGGTGACAAGAGCAGTAGGCAACTCGGCCGAGCCTTTATGTTTACCACAGGACCTGTTAATGAACTGCCAGAGACGGCGGGAATCACCACGTAAGGTATCAAACCGCTCCTTATAGAACGCTGAACGAGCAATACGAACAGCGGTTTTGTACCTTTTCTGGCTCACCAGATAAGCATGTTTACTTTCTGGGGAATTAATCTTTTTGTGCCTAATGTACATTTTGTTGGCATGCTTTCTTAGGCGACGCAGTCCTGGCGAGAACACAAACGTGTCACCTTTTGACGCCTTCGTACGCTCTATGAGACGTAAACTGAATGATGTGTTATAAATACCCCGAAGGGTTTGTTGAAAATTCTCGAACGCTAAATTAACATCATTTGAGTCATAGACATTGCTCCAGGAAATATCACTTAGGCGATTTAAGAAGGTACCCACACCAGCAGCGTCATGAACCCGGGTGAAGATGGAAGTAGCGGCCTGATGCGTCGTTGAAGTTTCTCCGCATTTGAGCAGGGAGACGGCAACAGGGAAATGATCCGAGAATGACAACGTATTTAAAACCACTGGTTGAACTTTAGAGAATGTAGAACAGCCCCTAATTGCAATGTGATCAATGCAAGTTCCAGAAAGAGGTCTCGTGACACGATCGATGAGATGCATTAGGTCGTTGCTAGTGAAGAAGGATATATAGTTCAACGGCGGGGGACTAGCGAGCAAGTTAACGTTCGAATCACCAAGGAGCAAACACGGAAGTAAAGAGTTAGATGGTAGAATATCATCTAATAGGTCAAGGAGAGTATCCCTATGTAGAGTACTACTCGAGTAAAACCCAATGATAAAACCTTCGAATTCGGACCCTTTCTGAAGATGTATACGAAGAGCTTGAACACACCCATCAAGGCTACTAAGCACTAGCGTGGATACAATCACACAGGTGGTACGGACATAGATTCCGACACCGCCTCCAAGCTTAGGCGTTTTACGATTGGATGTCACTAAGCTGAAGCCGTCAATGGCGAACAGAGAAGCATCGATGTCTTTTAGCCAAGTCTCGCTTATCACTGCTACATCTACGGATGACCACTCATCACAGAGTACGCTGCTCAGGTGTTCGTGCTGCCCCGATTTTTTTAATCCTTCTGTGCCAGCATTAAGATGAATTGCTGTAAACGAGCTAGTCACGGGGGGAATGTCGTGCCAGTCCTCGCAACTAGAAATATTAGAACAACTTCGTGGATCAGGGAGTATAAAATCGAGCATTAAAATAGTAAAAGAGAGTCAAATCAGGCTGATGGGATAGTGTAGCCTTAGGTTAAAAATGCTGATAAAAGCGGAGAAATTGTCACAAAGAATCTACTCAGACTGGCCGCAGCCTTCGGACAAATGGCTTTAAAAAATTTTATAAGAGGTTGAACAATTGCAGGAAGTTGCTTGCTCTTTGCAGGTACAGTCTTCTTGGGTTTTTGTGGCCCTCTAAGTAGAGATGGCGTCCGTTGATAGGAGTTTGTTGACTTCTTCTTCGATGGCATGGGCTTCTTCGAGGAGATCTCAGAAATTCCAGGCAGATTCACCCGAACTTCGGGACCTGAAGAAGTCTCCACGACTAGGGACCGGACCACAGCTGCATAGGAGACCTTAGCGGGGCCCGATTGACTAGATGAGATGACTTGAGGCTTATTTGGAGGGCATGAGTCCACTGTGTCCAGGACATTTAATGATTTGGCATCCGGAAGCTCCATATTGACTTGATGTATCAGCCTACATTCCATAAGAGCTTTCCTTTTTTCAATTTCACAAGCTCGAAGAGGACAGGCCGCTGATTGAGACGGATGCGGCCCTTTACAGTTTACACATCGAGGTGCGTTCTTGCAACTAGCCATAATATGACCCGGTAGGCCGCACCGCTTACACAATTGGCTGTTCCGACAGTTGGCGGCCGTGTGCCCAAGTCTCAGGCAATTATAACAGGCAGTGGGGGCTCCGGCGTGAAGGACAACTTTATGCATCTTGAACGCCAAAAATACCTCGGGAGGCGGTAATTTATTAAACTGCAAGATCACCCGGTCCGTGGGTACCACAATAGTTTCCTCGCCGCGCTTCCTTATGTAAGACTCTCTTTTTGCCATTGTGACACCGACGTCCTTAAGAGCAGACGTGATATCGTGCTCTGAAAAGCCTTTATCAACGTCAGTAATTCTAGCTCTGTAACAGCCTAGATCATGACTTTTTACTAATACAGGCACGTTGAGCAAGGACGATAACTGTGTGGCCTTGGCAACCTCCTCAGCAGAACTGAACCATACATGAAAGAAGCCAGATCTTGTTTCTGGCTTGCAAGCCGGAAAAAGTCGGTGCAGGTCAGCACAGAGCGCTAATACATCTTCATCGAATGGTTCAGCGACTTGCACTAGATTACCATCAACGACCCGATCAGCCCTGCGTCCGATGACGACTTTGAAGATACCTTTTGGCGGTCTATACTCGGACGATCTAATAGCGCCGATCTGTTTCTTCAGAGTATCCAATCTCTTTGCAGTATTTTTATTCACGACCGTCATCCAGCCATTTTGTGTTTCATCGATCGACAATTGCGTCTCTTCATCCGCGACGGCCGTCGGAATATCAACTGCGTTAGACTCATTAGAAACCTCGCTATTCGAGCCAGAACCAGTTGGCTTATTAACGCACGGTGCCGTTATATTTCGATCAGTCATGGTTTTCGCGGCACGGGTAGAGCCCACTCGCCTATCTTTCTTCTCTATCCTGGACGCAAGAATCACGTTCCTTTTCAGCGTCGCCACTGCTCTCCCAGTCACCATAATTGATGGCGAGTGGGAAGAGCGAGAGGCAGCAGGATATTGCTGACCACTCTAGAACCGGGACAAGATGTTTATAAACAGAAGGCCGTGGCGCCACCCCGATGAAGAACAGCTGGTATGTCGTCACTGCACTGACAGATACTTGGGTACGTTGAATCAGCTGGCCAGTCAAGCACTTCCGTCCATTGCCTTAATCGACGGAACAAAAGAACATGGCACGACAAAAGAGATACACAATACACTCTACACGTAGAAGGCGTCGCCACAAGAACCACCTCACAAGGCGCCCAACACGTCTCGACCAGCTCCAACCGGAACTCAGAGTGGAGCACATCCGAGTCAAACAAGCGTCGCATCCAACCGCCACCGCCGAATCGAGACAACACAGCACAAGGCGAGAGTCACTCAAAGCATGACCAAACACCTCGACGTTCGAACGTCGAATGAATGTTGTTACCAGCCTTCGCTCGGACGGTAGCACCTTTGTCCTTTATTATTATTATTATTATTATTATTATTATTATTATTATTCAAATCTACATTTGTGTTTCGAAAATCGTTTTTGGGGTTCAACAGAACCTACCTTCTTATATGGTGGCGCACACTTTGGAGGCGGCATTGCCTCTACAAACTGCGACAGATTATACTTATTCCAACTATTATTTATTGGGTAGCGGCGAGGGCGTGATACTTTTTTGGCTTACAAAGTTCCCGATTGCAGGTTCAATCCCGGGCAAGAGGATCTATATTTGTGTTTGAACATGTCAGGAGCAGTGTCCGATACGTTATGTATTGGAATTAAGACGATACACCTCGACGGCGCACTTGAGCTGTGTGCTTGGTGATGCCGTGCTTTTACAAGAATACATTTTTAAGAAAGGCAACATAACATTTCCACGAAAGGCTGGAGAGGTTCCGCAAACGAAGAAAAATATGTGACAATACTCAACCCTGAAACATTGGCTTTAAAAAAAACAAAGAAGTAGAATAAAGAAACATCCCGTCTCTGCCCCCTCCCCTGAGGTACTTGTCCAAGATGCAATTCTGGGAAGTCACACACACGCAGACGGGGAGGGGGTGATCTGGCAGCTGGTTAGTTAAAATAGATTTATAAATAATTTCAATTGCATTCTATGCTGATGGTGATCATTATTATTACTCTTATTATTTAACTAAACTTCGATTGACAAAGCTGCGTAGGCATCAAATTGGACAGTGATGGTCAACTAGGAAGCAAAAATACTATTGGTCAAAAAATAGGAGATCCGAGAGTCTTTAAGTTACATCACCTTTGGGACGGGAACGCTTGCGAAAGTCGCCATGTGTATACAAAATAAACCGCACAGCATCACTTAGTGTGCTTGGATACTGAGTTGCACAAAGGGCGATAGTTGATGGTAGGTGATTATTATTATTCGGCTTTTAGGCTAAACAGCATTAGGGCTGTCGTAACCGAGAACTGGGCTGTATGGCGCCAGGACTGAGGACATGTCGACAATATTGCTACTAACTCACTGAGAAATTTGGGCGGAAAACAATGTGCCGCTTGGCGCTTGCTTAACACTCTAATAACTGACTCCTACATTAATTCTACAGGGCCAGCACCCAAGCTAAGTCTGTCACTTCTCCTCAGAGCTCCCCGGATCTGAACTGTTTATTATTATTATTATTATTATTATTATTATTATTATTATTATTATTATTATTATTATTATTATTATTATTATTATTTATTTTAATTGATGATAAACCTGAGAATATTGCTTTTTCAGCATTGGTCTCAGCAATGCGTGATAAGCTGCGTCATTGGGTCACTAGCAGCTAGCAGTGACCAGTGCGGGACTCGGAAAATCCATTAAAACCGATACCCTTCTTACCCCTTAGGCTCGAAGTTGCATAGTAACACTTTGGCAGCCGTAAGGACTCACATATTTTAGCGCTCCGTGAGCCCCTTGCCGATGCACTTTTGCCCTAGAAAGGGTCACCGCGTGTGGGTTGCGGGCCCAGCTGCTCTGCCACCTTTCCTTGACTTCCTACCTCGGCGAGCCGCCTGCGGGCGCCGCTCAAGCCTTTCCCTTCATTTCATTCCAAGGTCCGTCTTCACCTCATTCGTAATTGCATGCCTCCCCTGCCAACCTTCAAGCGTTGTGATCGTATGGGCAACCGTCAGACAGAGACACTGCGCATGCACAGAGGCGGCAGTGCGCACCCGTAGTCCGTGTGCTCGAGGTTGTCAGAATCTTTGGGGTCGCACGAAACAAATATGTCATTTATTGTGGCTTTGTTTGTTGTCAGGGCCCTGCTCGAGTTGCTCCACTTGTTCTGTCAGGCATTTACGGTGGTCCATCTAGCCATGGTCAGGTCTAATTTCCCGTCAAGTAAAGTCGCTCGCTTCTGGTCCCCGCCAGCGGGTCTCACGGTAGCATCCTAGCAAGAACCAGTAGGGCTGCCGTAGATGTCGTCCTATACGCCTTGCTCACCCGGATAGCCATTGTGGAGCGTTTGCCGGTTTCGCGCCATTCTGAAGGCGCCTTCTGCTCAGATCGGGGAGGCACACAAAGATATTATCGTCCTGGAGATAGCCAGTAGATTACTTTGCCGGCGGTTTAGTTATTACATAGGATCGTAGGTTATATTATCTTGACTGTTACTTTTTTAATTAATTTAATTGAATTGTTGCACAACCAATTGAACGACGAGTTGGTTATCGGTTGAAACTTAGAATTGATTACCAGAAAAATGCTTATTATATCACACCCCGGATCCTGCCCAGCGTGGATTTATTTCCTGTAGGTCTACTTGGACATAGATTCTAGAGATAACACCGAAGTAGTCTGTATTCATAAATGCCCATAAAACGTTTCGCTGTGTTAACTTTGGCCAAAAAAAGCTGTATTCTTATGTACCTTATCTATGAAAGTTTAATTATTTACTCATTCGTTAACGCTAAACCATTTACCGTATATCTTTTGCGTCGATCCTTTAACTGCGGGTGCACGGCTTTTAATGTAGAGCCTAACTAATAAAATTGTTTTCTCATTAAAAAAGCAGAAGTCCTCATTGCTGAGGCTTAATGTTTTTCGTTTATTACTAGCTTCATTAGCACTAACTTGCATCACGGAGTACTCTATCTAGGTAGTTCGACTAGAGAGTGAGATGATCACGCAGGAACCTTATGCATGTTCACCTCTCACTAGGTTAGCGAGCGCCTACCTTACAACAGAGCACGTAATTCAGTCCATTCACAGCAAATTAGAGTGTTATACGCAGTTTCTTCTTTCACTTAGCTATATAGCTCTAAAAAAAGTCGTCCCCTTTCGCAATCTATTTTTCTGCACGACTTCGATAGCCATTTAGAAAAACAACTTAACCCTATCTATGCTCTTTAGAGACCATCTGGAGGCTGTCCGTTGCCGCTGCAGCTCTGATCGACTCTTGACTTACTCAATTTGGCGTGGCTTTTAAATAATCTACTATTTGCTAATCCAATGATTGCAAAAACAGTAAGTTTATTAGAAAAAAATTAGTTTTCCGTTTATGTTGAGTTTATTATTATTATTATTTATATTATTCCCTTTTTAAAAGATGAACCGTCATTGTTAATTTGAAGCCCCCTTTCGTTCATGTAACTCACTAGCGTCTCATTTCCACGTTTTATCCTGAGCAAACTTCTACTATAAATAATAATCGTCTTTTGATATGTAATGATTTAATGTTTTTTCATTTAAGGTTTTACTTCTGCTGATCGACCTTCACGTCTTAACGTCTAACAAAATTTAGAATCAACCATTCCCATTATAAAAATCTTACATAATATGAATTATATTACTAATAATGTTTATTAACTCCCGGGAATAACTCTGACTCTCATTACAGCGTATTTCCTCGTAATGCACGCGAATAATAGCAGCGAATTAATATTGTCATATTGTCGTGGTTCATTCGAGTGCAGTCAATCAGGGGTTCTGGTAGAGATGCCTGCTGTCTTGGCTCAATAGGCATAATGAAGAAGGTTTTGAACAAAAAAATTTTTGATTTCTAGATTCAGTCAAATTAAAAAAAAAGAAAAATCAATTAGTTAATATTTACGGCTTAACTTTTAAACTTTAATATTTTATATTAAACGTTAACATTTTAACATTTAACGTTCAATATAAACATTAAAGATGAGTTACATTCTCATATTTTACAGTTAGTTGTGTTTAATTGTGTTCTTTATTTAATCGTATCTTAGTCAGTAATCATTTAATGTCGTCTTCTTCTCATATTTTACTTCTGATGTTTAACCTTTACGTTTCAACATTTAAAATGTAAATGTAAAATGTAAACTTTTATTTTTAGTGACATTTTTTGTTTTTTTTTGACATCTTTAACGTTTAAATTTTTAGATTTAAAATGTAACATATTATTTCACAAGGTGTTTCTAACCTCGTTTGCTACAGAAACGTTTTAACGTTTAAAAATGTATGTTCTACTTTTAGTTTTTAATTATTTAACGCTTGCATTCTATATCTTAACGTTTATTCTTTCATTTTAACTATTGGAATTTATAAATTCAAAGTTAAACATAACATTTAAAGAGAAGTTTCCAGCCCCATCCTCTACATAATTAATTATTACATACCCGTCATAATTTAATGCTTTCTTCTTTATTTTTTTACTTCTGAAATTTTATTTTTTATGTTTTAATGTTTAATTATCGCGTTTAAACGTATAACATTCGAAATGTAACGTGTAATTTTACTTAAGGCAATGATTTAATTTAAGTTTTAACGTTGAAAATTTAGAATCCAACTTTTATTTTGTAATGATTATAATAATAACGTTTGATCCTTGTAATGATAACGTTTAATCCTTGACGTTTGGTTTTTCATTTTTGTTAGAAACTAAACGTCATGTTAAAAAGAGATGTCTTTTTGTTGTATTATAATATATCTTCATTTTCCACGCTTACTTTAATGCCTAATCGACTGGCACTAATGGTGCAACAATCGCCGCGACGTCTGAAGGGTTTCCAAGCAGAATTTGTTTTCACCTCCATGATCCAACACCTTTGGACCCTCTGAGCCAGATAACCTAGTCAATCAATGGGTCACCGCTTGGGCTTTCTGGTAACTAAACATAGAAACACGCAAGTTGGTAGCTGCGTAGATGTCATCTGCTCACCGTCACACCTAAAACATTTGCAGTTCTTTTCAAGATATACCGAGTCAAAATATAGTTTTAAGGTACCATATGGTCTTTAGCACTATAATTTTACCTAGTTACACTCGCACATTAGGGACACCGAAATCTGCATTGCAAGACATCTTGTTTTTTTTAAATAATTTACGTATGTACCCTCGTTTCGGACAGTTTACTAACAGAGTCACACTTCGCTCCAATTAGGCTTACGCAATGTTGGAACCTAGCTGCCATTTTCTAAGACATGTATTTAATCATAGAAGCACATAGAATATATGCCTATATCGCACAACTGAAGCTGCTCACATATCCTTAGTCATGTATCCAAACAGCGTAAGTGCAGGTGGGTGCAGTCAGCGTGTGGAAAACATTGGGCTGTCCTTAGCTTGGCTGTTCGTTTCAATGCTATTCTCTCTCCCCCCCCCCTCTCTGTCTCTCTCGTTGTTTACGACGATCACCTGCTCAGCAAGCTGATATCGATTAAGTGAGGTATCGCTTTCGCGGCCTTCAGCGTTCTAATCGACAGCAGCCTCTCGCCGCGGATCAGAATGTCCGGCTACCGTGAACGCTCTGCGGCTGGATGTTGCTGGATGGAGGCGTCGCCGGTACAGAGTGTTCGAATCCGCTCTGGCGCGCTCCATTACCGAGACCCGCTATCAGTGATGAGCGACGCCCGAAGATACACAGAAAGCAAGATGAATACATAGGGTGCGACTGCCTAGATAATGGTGCTTGAAGCTTTAGCTGCCCGTAATGTGCGGCGCAATAGTCGACCAGGCCGCGGCGTTGAACTGTTTTTTTTTTGCTGCTTCTCTGCCCCTCCTCTGTCTCGTGCCTCCCGTGACCAATGATGAAAATGATGGCGATGACTTCAGTGGGGCCGGGATTCGGCCAGTCCTCGCCGATATCCGCCGCCGCCGTGGACTGAGTGCCGAGCTCTCGGCGGCTCCGTTCTTTCGTACAGACGAGCGTCTCGCACCGACGACCATACGTTGGCTGTGGAGGCGGCGTAAGTCTGCAACTGTTCCGACAACTATGAAGACAGCAGATACCGAGAACGTAGCGGGTACTGAGAAGTAATGTGGTCTAGCACGAAATCGATCCGCCGATTCCCTGCAAAGGAGCGGCCAGATTAAATGGAGTTGCTAATTCCATTCGTTCTGGTCTTCCCTTAGCGTCGGAGTGAAAATACGGCCACTTGTGTATTAGCTCGAAGAAGTACATGTAAATACAGACAACACTTACAAACATATTATATATATATATATATATATATATATATATATATATATATATATATATATATATATATATATATATATATATATATATATATATAAAGTATTGACTATTTTGGCAAGCTAAAGCCCACGCAATATATCGAACATGATAGGTTTGACTACGCGTTATAGTTTTCAAATTGTCGATTGTTTGTCAGACGAACGAATGAATTATACCGCATCGACTAAATCGCGTTTCTTTCACACTACCAGATGCATCGTTGTTTCTAATCCCTTGTAGAAAACAGATCTTTACGTGAATTCACTAGCTCCTCGGGGACAGGCACCGTCCGTCCGACGACACCGAGGTGTCCATAACAATCATACTACACATTCGTTACTACCCCAAATGTCCTAGTCTTGTACAACGGTCTCTGCATGCAGGCCGTTGCAGCCTTCTGAGCAGACAATCCTGAACGCGCGTTATTGTCAGCGCTGCCTATTAGCAACGTGCATGCCATGCGCTTCTCGACAACGGAAAGAACCTTTACTGTATCGTCAGTCCACTTTCGGGACACAACGGCGCGACCGCTTTTGATCGCGCCTTCCCGTAAAGGCTCGATTTTCCAAAACTAATTACGATTGAACGGCTCGATTTTACAGATGAAAAAACAGACAACAGCGACGGTGTTTACTAGACCGAGCCTGCAGTTTAAAGGAGATAGAGAACAAGCGCTTTATGGTCTAAAATAAGAGGTGAGGGTACTATATATTTGACGCGACTGTGTAATTTCAGAGAGCCTCCACAAGAAGATATTCTAAAATATTGTTTATGGCTAGCAGAAATGCATCCGCAAACTGTTTCCCCTCTCTTCTCATGCAGATCACATTGTAGTGAAAATAAGCGAGGTTGGTAGCCGACCACGCCGACCAAGCGGACCAAGCTTTTAAAAGGAGTTCAACAGGGCGCTGTAATTAAGATCATGAGAGTTAATAATAATACTAATAATATTAAGTGTTGCGTCAATTGTGCAATATAGTGTTTATTTTCGGACCCTCTGCAACTCCCTTTCATTGACCCACCGTTACTCTGTGGAGATATCGCGCAGGCAAATGTCTCGTGTGCCTTCTCTATCCCGCAGTGATGACAGTTATGATAGGGGAAAGGGGTGGTAATAGCTATAACAATGATGACAAATGATCATTACAATTGCCCACTATTATTCACTTAGACGAAGAGACAGCAAGACGCTGTAATATTGATTACACATCTGCCTAGATCGCCAAAAAACGTCTATTGCAATTTCCACATAGATCATAAATAACGCGTAATCATTTCACGCCCGCGCTCGCCGAGTAGTGCGCGTTCATGCACCTGCAGATACATGTATAATGATAATATAAGATGTGGTGAAAGATGCCCCAGGTACCACGGGGCATCGTGTGCTGCGGTACCCTCGTTGAATAGTCTATCAGATACTACTCGCAGACAAGATGCGGACGCACAGGAGGTTAGCTTTAACCACTTTTAATATCTGTATAATTATTTGAAACGTCCATACAAGACAATTGTATTTTTAAAGACACAAAATAAATAAAATATTAAGCATCAATTTATTATTACATCACCTTTTCTTGACATTTTCCGGAGATGCATATACAACATATTCTATTTATGTCCAAGATTAACGGAAACGAATGCCGTTTCCGAGATTTAATGAATACGTGTAATGTAATGTAATTAACAATACCAAAAGGTGATATAATTAAGCATTAAGCCACAACACACTCGTGCCGCCATTTACACGTTTAATATCACCAGCATAGGCTTCAAAGTATTTGTTAAAGGCGTTTTTAAACTGCTTACGTATCGCATCACAACCGATTAAGAGGTAGTAAATATGCTATAGGGTTAACCCTTAGCTTGTCTAGTGTCCCTTTCTTGGGATAGGAAGCTTAACGGACAACAGCCGTCCTGTTCTGGTTTGCACAAATAAGATTCACAGATTAGGGCTTTTATTATAGAGTTGAAACGACGCAGATCTCCAAGACAACTAGTATTTCGTGCTAATATCAATGGAGACATTTGAGAAGAATAGTTGAAACAATTAGCGCGTCTCGCTTTCATTCCATAGCAATGCGCCATGGGATGAGTAACTAAGCTGTACTAAAACGGTGAAATAGGTTTGAATATTAAATTTGTAATTATAAAACTCTCGTTTCCTCTGCAGACAACCAACGATAATATATGCCTCAAAAGCTCTACCTCGTGTTGTTGATCTCCTGTGATCCGTTGAATGTTGTTCAGTGAAGTCTTTGGGAAAAAATGAGTTCTCTTACTTGTGGGTTCTCGAGTCCTTATTGTGATAGGTGTGAACACGTATCTCTTAGCTAGTTCCTAATATTACTCCTTTCCCACAGTTTCCGCTACTCATCCTGGCATTTTCCTATACCCATAATGAGATAGCTGCTAAGCCAATTGGCTCGAATGTGGAGGTCAACGAGCTCTTCGGTTCACAATGTTGAGTCCTGTGTGTCTGGGGAGTCTACCGAGGCTTTTAAGATAATTCTGTTGGTTTAGAGTATCCGAATTCACGGCTTTCCCTCTACATCGTCAGCATACAAGTTGGCTACAGGGCGCGGCCCCTATCCTCAACACGCATGCCATGCGGAGCAAAATAGGACACAGCATGCTGTCTAGCTAAAGTGGGTGCAGGGCGTTGAGCCAGCCTTTCATATAGAAGTCGTGAGCCAGCCTTTCATATAGCAGTCGTGAGCCCCGGAGAACACAGCGTGGTCTCCTGGTTGTTCGAAGCTTCTTCGAAGGTCTAGAACCTCTTTTTAGTTATTCTGCCTATATATTAATTCAGATCATGCTGATGGGGACTTTCTCCCAGGTGGCCCGGATCATGCACGACTCTAACGGCATGCTTTGCTTTGTTTGCTTCATTTGTAATTTCTGACAGCGTAGTTTCCACAACTATTGACCCTACGATGGAGTCAAACAGAATTAGTGAATAGAGTTATGTGAGCTCGCAGGCCTTAGTACGCGGCCGTAACGTATGAAAATATATCAAGTCTGACCCAAGACAGAAAGAGACTGAGATTTTTCACCTGTTCGTTCGGACAAAAAACCTCGCTCACATTAAAGTTGGCTCGTGATTAGGCTAGATTTTGTTTTAGTTTCGGTTTAGCAGACATTTTGAGAGCCGCGGAGAGTATTTCGTTGAAGCCAAACGGCTCAGCAGCATCAAAGAAGATATTAAAAAAGCTTGTTGAAGTTCGGACTCTGGACACGCGATCACGCCTTTGACGACGTGATTCGATTTCTAGCAGTGCTTGTATTCCTTTACGAAGCTTTGCATGTTCTTTAGTAGATTCCCCGTAGCACAGCTGGTCGTACCACTTTAGCATAGGATTTTTACGTTTCACCTAAGTCAGTGTTCACGTTTGGTTCTGCTTGGATCAGTGACGACATGTAGTGTTTAATCACTGTGTCAGGAAAACAGAAAAATACTTTTTCTTTAAGTTTTTGCGTAGACTGTTCCCAGTTATCCTCCGTGCAAGCGTGACCGATGCCACAGTTGATACGAAGGATGGAGGCAGCAGTGTGGCCAGACACTGGCTTTCGGTCAAACCTTGGACGTACCCCGGACAAACTCTTTCAACACTTTGATGTGGCACCTTGGTATTAGGCTTCGCATTGGACAAACCTTTGTCGCCATAAGTAATTAACGCCTTGATATTTTTGACAATCAAGTAGATCTTCCCCGTAAATCATAAATAACCCCATTATTGGAGGCTAATAAATACGTTCCCTGTATTGTAACGCGCGCGTTTGCTCCTGGAAGATAAGTTCGAGTTTCTTTATATATCTTTAATACACTTAGAGGCCTAAAAGCTAGGGTCGCCTGGAAAAATCAATTCCGACGTTCCTGGCGGAAGAGCAGCCCGCGAATTTCTCTGTAGGCGTTCTCTTTAGGTACCTTCTTTCCAGCTGTTTTAACGGCTTCTTAGATCTAGTTCAGATGGCAATTCATTCACTTTCCTGGCCGAACTGTGAAAAGGGTGTCTGAGACGGCTCAAGTCAAGCCAAAAACACCTTTATTCAAGGGTCATAAATACCTAAGTGTACATCGTTATCAACAAAATATTTAACATTTAAGTATAATTATAACATACAACAGCTCCTATTATTATTATTACTAGTAGAACTATTATGCGTGCAGCCTGAATAAAGCCGCAAGTATAATTGTTATGCTATACCGCAAAAAATGTTCGAGATGCATTTTGTAGCGCCAGCACATACGAAGCGCGATTGTTAATCTCCGTCTTATAATATGATGTTCGTCATAAAAATGTCTGCAAAGCTACGCTATGCGGCTTGCCGAGTCTTGCCTCTGCCCTGCCTGCGCCTCTCCACAAAACGCTCGCACAGAAGCGCTGAAAATGCCCGCTCATCCCTTAGCCACCCCCCCACCTCGTTGCCCCCGCCTCATTAGCCCCGCGTCCCCACTTAGAGTCACATTCATTTACAGCCACCGCATTGATGAACACGCCATAGTCACGCCGCGTCCTTTTTTCATTTTCGTTGTCGACGACGTTACTACGAGCACGAGAAGATCACAGGCAACAGCAGTGGCCTCAAGTAGCATAGCAAAGTCGGCGGCAGCAGGGGTGTGCAGTTCGTGGGGGGGGGGATTGGGTGGTGATATAAAAACTTGAGGAAAAACGCGAAAAAGCGCCCCCATCAGCTGCCGCGACTCAAATGGAACGGCCGGGATTAGTGGCGACGGCGGCGGAAGGCGTCGTCCCTCTTGGGAGGTGGGTAGGAGTTAGCACGTGATGGTCACGGCGATGACGACCAAAGCTACCATGATGCCCCTTTCACTACCCCCCCCACCCCCCAACCCCCGGCCGCCCCCGTTGCCGTCTTAGCGAGTGTTGCACCCCGGCGGCGGCAGCGACAGCGACAGCGACGGCGGTGGTGGTAAGCGTGGGGGTGGTTTTAGGTAGTGGCAGAAGTATCTGGCGCCAGCTTGTCGGTCATGGCAACCACGTAGAACGACGTATGAACCCCTCGTGGGGTAGCGGCGGGGGGGGGGGGGGGGAGTCGCCGTTTCTGCCGTTCGTTAGCTTCCGGCGCAACTCGCGTTCTTCTTCCCACGGACCCACCGACTGACTGACCGATAGACCGACGTTTCCGATGGATCAGCTTGTAGGCTTAGCTTCGCAGCTTGAAGCTAAAGCAACCTATCGACACACGATATGCGCAGACTTCATGGGCGGACAGACACTCTGTCATCGGGCGGCAGCTTTAGAGCTGTAGAAGTCGTGGATGAGTTAAGACGCGATGAGATAGAAGCACCAAAGGGCGGCTGCTGCTGCTGCTACTACTGCTGCTGGCGCTGCAAAAACGGCACAAGTGACGGCCTAGCAAGATCATTGCTACTCATGTGATGATAGTGCTAGTCTTGTTATGTTGTACTAGTATTTACTTTCTAGAATTCCTATTTATACAGCTCACCGAGCAAGATGGCTTAGTGGCAAAGAGTTCGCCTTGCATTCGGGAGGACTGGGTTCGAAACCCAGACCGGCCACTCTTAAATTGCTTTGCATGGTTTCCAATTTAGACAAGATAAATGCCGGAGTAGATTAAAACATTAGCCATGATATCAAAAAAAGGTACACGGCCATTAGTCTTACGGAAAAAGCAAAAAAAAAAAAATATATATATATATATATATATATATATATATATATCAAGCACCTTAGTGCGAACGTGTAGTCGCGGCTTCTCTAACCCAGGATTTGCCGCCCGACGGTGGTATGTAGAAACTTTAGTACGCCGATGTACGCGTCGAGGTAGATGATCCGAGAGAAAGCCCACTTGTTCGTGATATTTCTGGCTTCTTGCCTTGGGTGTGCGTCAATCTTCAACGTTTTCTAACGGATTGGCGGATGGCCAAGTGGGTGCATGCACATTCAAATAGCACTTGTCTATTTGACAAAAGTGATTTGATGTTATGCTATGTTCTGGCCCGCCAACGTTCAACACTCAGCCCGTGATACTGATCTTGCTGGCAGTTCGTGGTACTGAGCCTTGCTAGTACTGATCTCGCTGGATCTTGCTGGCGTTGTCTAAGATCAAGCTCCTTTTTTTTGACGAAATACTGCCACATGCCCGCGCTTTTTTTGTATGTAGAGTAGAGTCATCTTTGTATCGTTATTGTATTGTTTAATTTCTAATATTTTATACATATTTATTATAATACAATTCATTTATTACATTTTATGGTTACATTGGAATATGAATATCTAACTACCCTTGGGCTTGTGAGGGGTGCTACAAATCGAGCTTATCCTCGAGGCAGCCCCTCATTGTGCCCATAATTGCTGCCGCATTGCCGCGCTGAACCGCCAGAGATAGCCGCTGGAGTAGAAAGTCGAAAGCTCTTTTGTCCCCCGTCGTGAGTTCAATTTGTTTGCCAATCTTCTGTAAAAGCGACCATGCCTCAGGGCCAGGTCCCCCTAGAATATAGAATAAAATAAATAAATAAATATAAACAGCTGCGTTTCCTGTTAGGGTCGATTCATTGTTGTTAGAAAAGAACATTCCTCTACGCGAGAAGCCTGCTGGCGCCTCTGACATAGAGTAGCGCGCCTCAATCAGAGGAGCATTTTATATGTGTGAAATGTACGAAAAAAAAACACAAAAAGCAAACCAAACATCGGGCAACCGGACTGTGAGAAAGTCTGGTGATGCCTCTTTATTAAGCTAACGTGACTTGACTAGAGAAGCACTTACGTTCTTCTTATTACAGGAAGCGAGGCTGAGAAATGCAGGAAATATTCCAGTGTGGATTATCCGCACGAATTTTGTCCGTTGGCGTTCGAGACTATCGGAACTGCAGGCTTACGCTCAAACTGATTCAACACGTATGCAGAAGCCTTAATCTTTCGACAGGAGATTCGAGAGCATCCGAATTCTTGCGTCAGAGGCTGTCGCTCGACATCCAACGAGGAATTGCAGCGTCTGTTCGGGGCACATTGCTGAACTGGTAACCCTGGTTAGAGAACCCGTAATCACACGTTCGCAAGGAGACAATTGTTCCACTCCAAAGTGCTAACATAACGAACTTATATAAATAATAAATGAACATGAAGAAGCGAGCTAAAATCTGGAAACTGACATGCTGTAAATTGCGTGCGCTCCTACTGTAAAACGTTTCTCGTGGCGCCAGATCGATTAGAGTTTATAGAAATGGTCTCATCTGATCTATACTTTACGCAAGCCTTTTCTAAATGACTCTATACGTAATTTTTTGTATTTAACCTATAAGTAAAATGTTGTATGTACGTAAATTTCAATATAATCAGACGCTATTGAACAAAAAACAACGACAGGTGGAAGACAAAAGCAAATTTGTAGTTTTCAATCAGGCCCATGTTGTTTCATGGCGGCTGGAACACGGCAACAACTTTTGACTTGAAACACGGCAAGCTCAAACGCTCACAATCGCCGTTGCACATTTGATCTCCTAAACCAGCTGTCTGTATAAAATGTGTGTAGTTTCAATTGAAACGGCGCGAATCATACGTGCGTATGAATAGTGCAGTTTCAGCAGTCATCGTCTATTGAGAAAGAAATTCGTGTCGCTGTTGCTTGACGACTGTGTCGAGATTTGAAAGGGAAGAACTGCCACCTGGCCATTTACGGCAGGCCCGCTACTTTCACAACAAGCAATGATTTCGTCTAGCTCTGATAGATGAACACAGTTTGGATCAAATCGCTTACTCCTATCCCCCCCCCCATTCTCTCTCTCTCTCTCTCTCTCTCTCTCTCTCTTTCATATGTCATTCATTTTTCTTGCCTCCTCTGCCACTATCGGTCCTTTTCTCGTACAATTGAATGTCTATGCTAAAATCAGCCCATCTTACCCGTATTTCCATTAAAAGTAATTCAATTAACATGAACACCCCGACAACAAGAGCGAGACTGACGGATACACAGACATCTCCAGACAGAAAGACAGACAGCGAGATAAATGAAGAAGGTGGACAAGGCAAGCGGGATGAAACGATCAGAGAGAGAACTTAGATGGACCGCAACTGAGAACATGGAAGACTGCGTCCGGCGCGCTGGTGGGGATCTCAAGCGAACAAGAGAGAGAGACCGAGAGAGAGAGAGAGAGGGGGGGTGCGAAAGACACGGCAGACTGACAACGCGCAGAACAAGTTCCTTGTAAGAATAGTGGCGGACCGCTGAACAAACGGCCTTTCAATGGACCACCACCTACCACTACCACCAAAATGACTCTAATGAAGTGGCTCGCAGTAGGGGAAGAACATTGCCGCCGCCGCACGGCTGCCTTCCGCTCTATCAATGCACTATGGTTGGCAACACGCCGCGAATGAGGTGTGTTCTTGTTAGAGTCGGGTCAGTCAAAGCTCGGCTAGCGTTCGTCGAACCTACAACGCCAAAAGTGTGAGATGATGGCCTTAGAATGAGGGCTGACAATTGGTGGGTTTCCTTCTACTTTTACCTACTACTCCCCCCCTCAACTACAATTCGTATTCTTACTCCACTGCCACTTTGTACAACTACTGCTGTTGCTGCGGCTGCTACTTCTGCAGTTGCTGCGATCCTTTGTTGGCATGACAGAATGCGCGCATGCCGGGAAGGTTGCTCAGGTAGTCGCGGTGATTGCCGAGGTAGCAAGATGGTCTCGTGTCATCCTTACGGCACTGTACGGCTTCTGAACCCCTTGTCTCTCCCGCTGCTGCTGCTGCCGTCGTCGCATTCCAGACCCTTTTGACGAGGAGGAAGTCGTCTTTTGCCCTCGTCGTCGAGCTGTGGTTCCTCTGCGCTAGTTTCTCGTCGGCTTTTCTCTTTATTCGTTTGGCCGGTTTTCTTCATACACTCAAAAGTCTTGCCCAGTCCACAAAGTCTAGAATCCTCTCTTCCATACTTCTTCCCGCATACACTTCGCATAACATTGTCGGTGTTCTGCACTACATGCGTCCCGCCTGAGGATTTGCAGATGCATCAACAGCAGCAGGAGCAGTTGTAGTAGTCTACCCAGCTATCAGGCGAACTCCGTCTCACTTTATTGGGGCCGTGGTTTTCACGTTGTTTCGAAACTGTGTTGTTACTACCGTGCTGTACTTTCTCCTCTCACCGTATGTCCTATCAGCCGTACTGCAAAATGTCCTCTGTCACTAATACGGCGGCGCCGACTACTATAACAACAACAACGGCTACTGCTACCAATCTCTTGGTATCACGATGTCCTTGAGAATTCCCCTACCTACTTGGAGGGGGGGGGTCCCGACTGGAAGACGGGAAACACGGAATCCCGACAGCATTATGTCTGACTAACACGACAGCGGAAAATCACACGGTTCGGCCGGACGGCCAGCCAGCCAGCCCGCCAACCAACAAGCAAGAAGTCAGTCAGGCAGACAGACAGACATCTATCTATCTATCTATCTACCTACCTAGTTACCTAACTACCGACCTTTAACCTAACTAGGCTAGTGCGTGACGTCGACATAGCAATATAGATGGAATGGCTGGTCGTCCATGCTGGTCCTTTTTCTTCCTCCGTTACCTGCCTCCATCCCACTCACTCTATCCTGTCCGTTTCTTGTGTCTTTATCCGTTCGTTGACTTGGGCTAATTTGAGACAAAGGATGACAGCACAGATAGCAGCGTTACGCCCGTCGCTTGACCGAGGTATAAAAACGCCTCATTTGAGTCATCCACTGAGTTGATGTTCTTCCCAAATGGAAGCGGCGGAAGCACCGAACGCCAAATAGCCCACGCACAACACACGACGCTGCTGCAAAATGAAGCTCAGCATAACTTCCTTTTACAATATATATATATATATATATATATATATATATCAAGCGTTGAGGTGGGTGATACAGAATGAGGGTAAAGCTGGAACAAAAGTTCCACTTAAAATGACATCGATCTTTCAGTAATTGAACCTTATCATTATGAATGGAATAATTATACATTGAGGTAACGCATGTCGTTACGCGAATTCGCAAAATCGACGCAAGTGCAATGAGTTACCCAACATATACACTGTCTTTCATTCTGGAAATCGCCACTTGTTTGACTGCTCGTTAATGAAAAAAAAAATAATTTGTCAGTAGCTGAAAATAAATGGAGTTTTATTAGCTTTCCAAAGTTTTTTATTTGTTTACGTCTGTTTGTGCTCGTCTGAATTTTTGCAGAGATGCACTCTACTTACATTAATTGATGTATATATATATATTTAGTTCAGGTGGAGGCCATCGTTTCCTCTCCGATGATACCTACCGAAGGGTAGCGTACCGTGAGATTAAATTGCATCCGGGTCGTGTTGTAAGTAACACAAGCGCCGTACGACGAGACGAAGCATCTCTTACCTTTATTGCTTCGAATCGATATATCTATGGTAATTAGTACATAGCAACAAGTTCGAAGTAGTCGTATCCCGTTATCGTTTATTTGTTGAGAATTTATCAAGATTGATTGCACAGTGAGAAGTCAGTCGTTGCTGATCTACTTGGAGTACAGTTCAGGGACGACATAGTACCTAGTTATCTTTTATGAGCAATCGGTTTTGTCACGAGAGAAAGTGTCACTTTTGCATCTCGTTCGACACTACTCCCACAGAAGAAAATGCGACTAATTCATGCGACACATTTCCAGCAATGTCTTCGATATCTTCTAGTTTTGAACGTGTATTACAATCTTTAAGAGCAGGTATTTCACGGAGGGCGTCTGCGGTGGATTTGCCGCATCAAAATCTTCACCGCGAAAGCAATCAAATCGTCATACTGCGGTACGATCCCATACGGTTTGAGACCCGCAGACAGCACAAATATTCGTCGCCGAGGCATCCGTTTTCAGTCTTATGTGGTAGCAAAACAGCATAATCTTACGCATGGAACTTCGTAGGTGCCATTGTTGACATTCACTCACAGAAAAACACACGCTACCGCATCAAGGATTTGTTCCATAGAAGCAAACTGATTTGCCGTAACAGATATCCACAGTAACAATAGCAGACGATCTCTCATAGAAACATCCGCTGGCCTCCACCAGGTCCCACTGAATGCAGTAGAACTTAATAACGGACGGAGCTTTTGCTCGCTAGACTGACCCAATAGAACAACAGCAACAACACGAGCAACAACTGGAACAGCAACAGGAGCAGCAGCAGCAGCAACCACAGCAGAAACGCCGTAAATAGCACCTTCATAGAATGCTAATTGCCCTAGTTGTGACAATCGACGACGAATCGCGTGTCTGGAGATCGTGCCACGAAAGACACCATGCGCATGTTTTCATGGGGGTCGGCGGCAAAGAGAGAGGGAGAAAGAGAGAGGAATAAGAGACATAGGTTACCAAAATAGGGGAGAGGATGATCGAATTTTCCTCGAGCGGCGGTAGCGGTAGAGAAGCAGCCAGAGCAGGCGCGTTGCGGTTTTGATAAACGTCATAATTTAGTTAAATGAAATGGAACAAACCCTAGCCATATATGATGATGGTGCTGATGATGCTGATGGCCCACTGGAGCGGCTGGCTGGTTGCCGTGCTGCTTATGTGTCGGGCCCCCGTGGGGCCGTTCGCTGTTTCATTCAGCTCTGGTCCCAGCCCTCGTATTCCCATTTTCCTGCCCTTGCCGCCCGCCGTCCGCCAACGGCGGGTAGGGGATTTCGTTTCCTTTTCTCCTTCCCCGTCAGTCCGTTCTTTACAAGCTTCTGCTACTGCCGTGTCAGTCTGCTAGAGTGACGGACAGACAAGGGAAGGAGAAACCCCCCCTTGTTTGGAGTTTCGTATCCCTGCCCAGATTGTGGTTAAAAGGAAAGTGGGGTTACTCAGGGACTTCTTGTTCCGTGCGTTCCCGTTGGCTGTGTTTTTTCTCATCTCACTCGGCTACACGTTGCCCGCTGAGTCGGGTTGCTAACATCAAACCCGGCTACATATGCGGGCGAATCCATACACACACTCGCTCATACACATATGGGCATTTACGGACACGCGAGAAACATCCGTGCGCTCCTCTTTTTCCCCACAGAAGCTTCTATACCTAAGCGTGCATGGCCTTAGCGCTTTTGCACGTCCGGTCGCTGCTCGGGACACGGGTACGCGGTCATGCACCGACTCGCAGACCGACGCTGCCAGATGCGCAAACCTAATCATAATCGAAAAAAAGCGGCAAACGGAGCAATATGATTAATCGTCGTCACTCGACGGAGCGAGCGCGCACGAATAATGAAAACGTCCCACCATTTTATCAAGACGTCATGAAGCAATTCGATGGTCGGCGTTGTTGTTGACGGTGGCTGCGGTGTGGCCGCCGCCATAGAGGTTGCCTCTCCTCTCGACGCTGTGCGAGAGCTCAGTTTGATCACTTACAGGTTGGGCTGGACTCGAATTGTTTGGAGCTGAACTAATCGAAGCATCGTGGCGGCAGTAGTCTGCTGACCCCGATGAGGCAAATTGGGTGCAGCAGCAGCAAGCAAGCAAATCAAACTAGACCAAAGAAAATCAGAGTGATGGAGTGAGAGAGAATGCGACAAAACCCCAGTGAACGGCGGCGACAGTGTTATGTCGCCGCTGTAGCGCACGCATAATGTTGAGTCTAAACGAAGTGAGAACGATCGATGAGCATGCCTGCATAAGCGGGGAGCAAATAGAGGACAAGAGGAGAGAACTAGTACACACAGAAATCCACACACGATTCGGGGCGTCAGCGTGCAGAAAAGTTTGTTTATTCTGAGATCAACATTAAGCCAAAAATTACTCAGCTCAGTAACAAGAAGTGCTCGCCGTTTGAAAAACCTAAGAATATGGAGTCGTAAAATGGCGCAACCCCGCGATGTTCACAATAGCAAGTCGCAACAAACCGAGGGTAAAGACCGCGTTTGCGTTAGAAAACGTGGCCCCTTATATTAGGTTGTGCAACGGCAAGCACGGATTAGAATTCAATTTTGATGGTTGCACTGTGTGCATTTTCATCTCAAAGATACGCTTGTAAGAAGCGTCCTACAGAAGTAACCAAAAAGAAAAATGTCACCTACTAATGATAGCAATCGAGAAAGACCCAAAGAGTACTTATGTTTCACTACAAGTGATGTTGGACCTGAATGCTCACTTGGTGTACATAATTCTACAAACAACTTGCACTCATTAAGAAGTAAACGCCTTGGATTCGGTAAACAAATTGATTGTTGGGTCTTTTAGGACCTAAGGCAGGCTGAAAATAACACCATGTCGCTTTCGCCGAAAAATTACTGAAGTTCCTCGGATATATATATATATATATATAAATGTGCATGTATGTCCGCGTGTTATACGCAAGGGTGGATTGGCAAGTTCTAGTACTCTGCCACCAAAAGTACGCCAGACTGAAACTATCAACGTCTTTCGGTTTATTTTGCTTAGAAGCGAAATTCGTCAGCTATGCACAGGTTAACCTCTCGCCAATCGGTAGCGGCGTTTGTCGTTACCATGTGTACATGATAGCGTCGATTTCGCGACGAACGTGAACATTCGAAGATAACTGCCGTCTGGATTGCCTTCGACGTCAAAAACAGAAAAATGTCGAAAACGTTCGTGAAATTGTGCTCAACAATCGCCGGGGGAGGGGAGATTGGCAGGGAGATGGCTCATAAATGAGGGATAGCTTACATATGAGTTTACCTATATTTTTTACGTCGGTAAACTGACAGTGAAGTTCGTTCCAAATATGTTCAATTTGCGGCGAAGAAACGCCCGTCGGGAAATGTCCGAATTGAGCCATTAGGCGGCGGCAGCATAAGACCATAGATTGCTTTAGATAGTGATTGCAGGAAACGAGTCACAGGTATATAGTCACTACATAGAGTCGTCGTCCGTCACTACATCAAAGCCCACATGTCTCAGCCGTGCTTCCAGGGAGAGAGTCGATCAAAGAAATTCAAACAAAACAGCACCAACACCAAAGTTCTTGCAACTGTCGTTCACGAATTTTTGCCATCTAGAATATAATAGAATCAAATAGAAAGCTCCTTTACTCCTGTAATAAAGGGTAAGTAATGACTGGTCGCAGGCAGGGTCCCCGGTCAAGAATAACTACTAAGTTAAGAAGATTGTAGGGATAAATTGTAAAAAAACTTTTGAATCTTCAATCGCGACAATGCGTTCGCGCACACATTGTTACAGATTGTGAATTATTTGACGAAATATCATTTTCTATATTTCCGCAACCAGTCTACTCGAAGGACATGCCTTTGTCTGACTTCTGTTCTGTTCTCATCTCTAGATAAAAAAAAAGGAAACAATTGAGAAAACAACGTTTCAAGAGTATGGAGTTGATAAGGAAAACATGCGGGAGCAACAACAATCGATTCCAAACGACGTTTTTAAAAAATGTCTCGAAACGTGGAAATGAGGTGGCATAAGTGCATTGCAGCGGATGGGAGCTAATTTAAAGAGAGCAAAAACATGTAAGATTAAATATTCTGCTTATAAATCTGTATTAGAATGTTTACGATTGGCCTCGCATATATATATATATATATATATATATATATATACAAGGTCTCCCAGACTTCGTCCAACAAACTTCGGGATCTAGCACAACTCGGCAAACAAATTTTTTTTAATGGAACAAGAGGTGTAAATGTCTTCTAAAAATGGGTAATTAAGAGTGGAAACCAAAGCAAAATAATATAATGTAGTCGATAGGGTGACTGGGACTCTCGCAATTGCAGATTTAGTAAAGATATGTCAGATTAAAAAGCTTGATACAACCACTTTAAGTAATTTCGCTCTCACCCTAAAAGAAGACATTTTGAACTCCTCAAAAATAGGATATTTGAGTCTCCTCGAAAAAGTAGGGTGCCTCAAAAGATTTTTTTTGCTTTCCGTTACATATAAATGTATATATATATAGTAAGCAAATATATATAAAATTTATTGTTCGTATATTACATTATGTTTGTGGGACACACACATATATATATATATATATATATATGAGATTTTGTTTACTAGTTTACTACTGTTACAGTAACTCTGAGGAAATTTGAGGAGGAAACCTAACAACTAGCCGTTCATGATAACAGCATACCAAGCAACACGATAAACACTAGTCGATAACAAAAGCGCCACTATGAGCCACTAATATGTGCGCAATTATTCAAACCAAGTAACAAAGACAAAGATTTAAGACATGACTGTGACATACATTTGAGGTTTTGCCGAGTACACAAAATGACATTTTATTACTTTTTGTTTACATGTTACATGTACATGTACTGTCTAATACATATAAGGTGATTTCTCTACTACTAAATATGTTGTATTTTATTTTACTTCTTCATAGAATAATAACTTGACTTCAAACTTATCGGTGTTTTTGAACGTTCCTACAGTGCATTGTTTGTGTGATTAGTTTTTGATATAGGAATATGGATGCTGTGCTATGCGAGGTCAAAGACGACATCGGTAGCAACAATCCAAAGGCGGAAGATCTTACTGGCGGTTTAACTGGGCGCTTAATAATGTGCAGAATTACAACCATTAGCGCCACAATTGGAACGGCTGACCTTGACGTCCTCTCGTAGTAAATTGTGTTTCTGTTCTTGTCGGTGTCGGTGCCCTCCAGGTTGCTGCTGACACTGTCGCTGTTGTTGTGGTTGGTGCATTGGTCCATTGTTGTTTCCAATCACGTCCACTTCTTCATTTGACCTTGTGCTCTTTCTTCATCGAGTCAGATTTAGGGCACTTCTCCTGTCCTGCAAATCGAATCACGTCGTCACTCTTGGTCGTACCACCCACCCACCCAGAGCGTGTGCGAGAGAGAGAGTGTGTTATATCACTATTTGTGGTTTACGGCCACCCTGATAGTATACTTTTCAATATAGCCAGCACACGCCAAACCCATGTACTGTATCTGCGGATACTGTCAGACGCCCACAACACGTACACACACGAGTGCGCCGTCTCTTCTAACTAACCCGACTTCATGCCGAGCAGAATGCACGAAGCTAGAGTGGCGCGACGCCGTTTTCTCAGTATCCTGCCGGGCATTCTTATCGCATCGATGTATCGCTAATTGAAGGCCCCCACTTCTCGACATATCAATCTCTGTTCCTGTCTCATATCCAGTCTCATATTTAGTCGTTTAAGGTGTTTTGTCGCAAAACGCTAACTGATAGCAATTGGCGTTTGCCTATTGACGACGACAACATTGGTGATGGATGAGTTCAACTTGAGCTTGGATTAACTAGCTTCCCTAGATAGCTCAATCTTAGTTACAAAATTAGTCTAACGCGACACACGGTTAACCGCCTTCAACACACACAGACACATATGTGCATACACACACACATATATATACAGGGTCATTCATTGGTTATGTACTTATTGCAAGGTTTGGTAGAACTCGGCAAGAAAATAATTTTTCCCAATGGAAGGAGGATGCGGAAACGTCTTGTTTAGGAGAGAGGGTAAAGTGCGAAATCTACGTTTGCGGGAGAACCAGTCAACGCACGAAGAAACCGATTATACCGGTGTGATCGGAGGAAAATTCTTCACAGCGGAGGACACTTTATTAGCTTGCGTAGCGAAAAGCGAATAGCCAGGTTAATGAAAGTCATAAAAAGTCGATATGTTACGTTAACGTTTTTTCATAAAAAATCGCAATTTTTTCATTACGACTAAAAATGTTCGTCTAAAAGACTACTCTCACGCAATAGCAAATTTAATACCCGCCATTTTCGAACCAGAGTGATGGTGCTGCGTTACGTAACTGTCAAGTAACTGAGCTTTTTCGATAGCCATATCAAAAGCGAAGGCACGCATACTTGCATAGGGTGTATGAGAAAGTTTGGTACATATTTTGAGGTTTGGTAGAACTCGGCAAGAGAATAATTTTTTCTAGTGAAAGGAGCGGATGGAAACGTCTTGGCAAAATTGTACAGCTCTGAACGTAAAAGCTTTAACGTAGAACATAACAACTATGACCGTCGAAAAGGCTTAGTTACTTAACAACTAGGTAACGCAGCATCCTCACTTTGGTACGAAAATGGTGGGCATTAAATTTGCTTTTGTGTGAGAGTGGTCTTTTGAGCGTACACTTTTGGTCATAATGAAAACATTTTACGATTTTTCATGAAAAGCGTTAACATATCGACTTTTTATAACTTGCCTCAATCTGGTTATTCGCTTTTCGCTACGCAAGCTAGTGAAGTGTCTTCGGTTGGGCAGAATTTTTCTACAAACATGCCAGTGTAATCGGATCCTTCGTGCGTTGACTGGTTCTCCCGCAAACGTAGATTTCGCACATCTATGTAGGAGAAAAAGGCAGAATAACTACAATTATAAACTTCACTCTCTCTCCTAAACAAGACGTTTCCGCGTCCTCCTTCCATTGGGAAAAGTTATTTTCCTGCCGAGTTCTACCAAACCTCGAAATAAGTACATAACGTATGAATGACATATGACATATCATTCATATCGATATGTACTTATAGCGAAGAAAGGACCGCAGTAGTTTTATCTGAACGCAAGCAGAAAAACTTTACTTCAGAACCAGAGTGTGATTGTCTGACATCGCAATAGAAAGCTTTGGAAAAGTGATTTGGCACATATGGTCGGAAGCAAGGGGCCAGCACATGGGCAGTAGATTTCATATAGAACAGAGGCACTTCAAACATAGTGGCATGACGCGGTGTTTTACTGCACTAGAAGGACAGGAAATACCAATAAGAGTTCCTGTACGACAAATGTTAACATTTTTTATTGCAACCCGAAGCGTATGGAGCGATTTAATCTGGAGCAGCTTGCCCGCCACGTAAATCTTTCTTACTCTAAAGTATCTAGACGCCTGGCGAACATGGTTCTTAGCGCCTTATTCTAAATTAGCTAAGTCCGGTGAAGAATTAACCCGAATCCACCTCCCATTATACCAAATCTATAGCAGATAACTAGTAAGATTACAATTAGAGATAGTGGCGTAGCATTTGGGCATAATGTAGTTCAAATTGAATGTTAAAATGCAAATCGTCACTTATGCATTAATGGGGCATTAGGCCGGGACGCCTTGTGGCCTCTACAAAAGCCACGTTCCTACCTGCAACAGTTCTTACGATATGAAACTTTACCTAATGAGATAAAAATACAATTAGGTCCGTATTACGTGGCGATAATAATTAGTCAAAATCTATTAAAGCATTACAACTTTTTCTACTTGCAAAAATCAGTCTAGTAACTCAGCGTATACATTGGAAGGCGTAAGATGAAATACAATGATAGTATCGTTAGCGAATGCAAGCCTGGCCTCTGGAGTATAGGTAACAGCAATAACATTCCACTGCATGTGCTAAGCACCCTAATTCTTGGAGCACCATCTCTTTAGATACCAGGGTTCTGGTTTTTTGTTGGGAAAGAAATGAATAAACATCGAAGCCTGCTGATTCACCGGCACTGACACTCGAGTAAATTATATAATACTAATAGTTTCTTTTAAAATATATAAAATATATTTGAAACTCAATTTTGCTTAATTCAATAAGATTATTTTACTTGAATAATGTGTTTATATAATTTTTTTTTACAACTTCACTACTTATATTTGTTATTACTATAAATGAAGAGTTCAAAATAAACATATAGTATCTGGCATTAATGTAATTAGATATCGTCTGATAGATAAAGCAGAGATATCCTATGAACTATATTGGTTGAATAGAAACCAGTGATATAGCTTTTAAAATCAGTATTCTTTTTTGTTTGTTGTTGCTTCATTGCGTACACACTAAATAAATACGTACCGCTTATGCATTCCCGTCAAGATCACTTATCGCGAATGAGAACAAAACCCGGCAAGTCGAGCGCACAAAGATGCCGATTCCACCACCAAGACTATTCTAGCTATGGTGTGACGCTAAAGACTCGAAGCCAATCAACGAATAAGCACGAATATCCAAATTGTTAAGCCAGGCGTTAACAACGTAGAAACCGGGTCGTTAGTCATTAAGAAAACTCGCAATATTTTCAAGCTGCTCTGGCAATTTCTTTAGCCCCTTAGTGCGGAATTATTGAGACGAATAGTTGTAGATACGCTGTACTCAAAACGTAGGCCGTGCCAAATTTCACAGTCACGTGTGTTGAGACCTCTGACTGACCTCTAAAAATCTATATAAGTATGTTTACGCATGCTGTTATTTGAAATGTGAAGACAACTGCAGCACATTAAAAGCGCTTAGCTACGTGAAACTATTTATGACTGTTGAGAGCGGGGAGAAAGCTTCTAGTAGTTTCTTTAAACGTAACGCAGCTTTTGGACAAATAACAGTAAGTCCCGATTTATAAACACATCTTCTTCTTGGCGTATATACCACCAACGAACTTTATTGAGCTCAGTGATTTTTGCCCTGAATTCTCGCAAATCTTGACACTTGGAAAACACGGGAATGTCATGCAGAGTTTATGGGTTCAGTAGCCTCCTCCAAACTGTTTAGCTGAACCGAAATATAACTAGACCAAGCTAACCTATAAACAATGACAAACCATTGAATCACGAATCACACCCGGGAACATAAACTAAGGCGAAGCAGCCGATCATAAAACACCGACGATCGAAGGAACTCGCAAACCAACAACCCGCACTCGACGAGAGCAGACGAGTGAATATGAATCTTTATATTATGACAAAGGCAACATACTCCCCACGTTTTAGAAATGACAGCCCTGGCCACACGTAGGCTTAACTGGATATTTCGTTGTATTGTATTAAAAAAACCCTCTCTGTACATAAGGTTGTATAAGCAATATGTTCTGCCGGTCCTACTGTATGCCTCGCCGGTGTGGAATCTAGGCTATTTCCGTGACAATAACACGCTTACTAAACTTCACAAGAAATTTGTCAGGCGTGTTGCGTCTCGCTGCAATATTAATGAGAATGACGTAAAATGTGAAGATATTGCATCCATGTTAGAAAGAATTGACAAATCCACGTTTACTTGGATATGTAAGCAGCCTGAGAGAGCGGCGAAGTTCTTCAATATTGCCACAACAAGGACTCGCGCCGGGCTCAATATCCAGTCAAGAACTGTTGCAAAGAAAACGATTGTTAACAGGATGTTTGCATGGCGTCTAGCTTGTAGGTATAACCATACTCAACCTTCCTCGTAAGCCGCCGGCTTTGGCAGGGTTGTTTTCTTGTAATAAAGCACTTATCTGTGGTTGTAATAAAGCCCCCCTGCTAAAGGGTGTGTGAATATATATATACCCGAAAAACGTGACATCGAAAAATACATACTGAATACATTTGTGTCCATATGTTTGTTTATTACAAGTATGGACCCTTTGCAAAGATAACTAACAAAAGTCACGAAAACAGGAACAAACAAAGAAGTTTAGAAGAAACAGACACTCTAAGTGCAGGTCTTATGTCTAACATAAAAATGAAAGTCATCCGACTTTGTCATGATGGAGCGCGTTCGACGATATTAATCCACCCGCTGTGCTCGGCATAGAAATTGAGTCATCCGGTGTTTTTAGAGAGCACGTCTGTATACGCTGTTGTCGATATTTATATGATACGCTTCGTCTATTGCGAGAAATAGGAACAGCCAAGCAACGTTTCGCATATTAAAGTAAGTGCCCGTAACCAAATAAGTTTTGCACATGTTTAGCGCAACTTCGCTGTCGAAAAAACGTTAAGAGAAATGTTAAGAGAATCTGAAATGTAATGCTTATTTGTTGAAATTTTGGTCCTTTCTGCATCACGTTTCATCACTACATTATCTAAAGAAATTACATTTTTGTTTTATCTTTTTTTTTATTACTATGATTGCTAATCTGTTGCGTTTTTATTTCAGCCAACTCATTTACCCTAAATTCTTATTTTTGTGTTCTCTTACTCTTTCAAGCTCAAGTATTCAAATTCAAACGTGTTTATTTAACAGCTAGAGTTTTTGGTAAATAATAATAATAATAATAATAATAATAATAATAATAATAATAATAATAATAATAATAATAATAATAATAATAATAATAATAATAATATTAAGTGAGGCAACACGCCCTCACATATACGGGCAAATGAAGTGATACACCCAAACAGCATCGTCATAGTACACAAAGCAACAGGTTAAAATACAGTGGATAAACATAACCATTCTATTTGGGTAAGTGATTCCCTATTATTCAAAGCACTAACAATCCCAAGTTAGGATATAGCTAGATCATCGCCTTGATTCGGACTGTAAAATTAAAAGATATTTTTACCTTGCGAGCGAAGAGGTGCCTCTATGTGAGGCATCAAATATTTTTAGGAATGCAGGTCTAGGTTTCGGCAAGGCAACATGTAAGTAAGTGTTGGCGACGTGTAGACGCCTAGGATACTGAGGATACTGCAAAAGTTGTTGCACGTCTAGATGACGTCCGATTGGTGGTAGGAACTAGTGAAAACGCACGTCGGATCCAATACCTCGCAAAATTTGATATGCTAACATAGAAACCCGCAGCGTGTATATATTTTTTACTATAAGTAAGTTATGTAGAATTATTACATCACGGACCAAATCTCATCGTTTCTTCAAAAACGAACTCTAAATGCACAATTCTTTATTACTCTGACCTTCCACAGAGTTCCAGCATGGCCACCGCCCCAGAGAAGGATGCTATAGCATAGCACTAGTAGGAACACGGCCTTGTACACCAGAAGTAAGTCCTCTGTGGGAAACACACATATACATATCGGAAAAAATTATGAAAATGCCGTAATAATCAATGACACACGCCAGTTCATTTTTGTGCACTCCTGCATTCATCCGATAATTTTTAGTTAGTCTTGGCTTGTCTGACCGGCTCTGGCCGCCAAAACTGTTTTCGTGCCCGACTAAAGGCCTAGGGCTTTCAAGAGGGACCCCGACTTACCGCTATATATATATATATATATATCTGAATTTGCCCAACTTTGCTTCCGACTATGTCCCATTCTCGCAGAACTTCCGCTGGCGGCTCTTCCTTTGCGCGGCGTCTTCTTCGGTCGACTGGCACCGAAGAGGACGCCGACCTCGTACACCGCTGTCGACGAGATCGCCACAGCGTATGCCTTCGCAAGTCATTGCCAGCTCTTGCTGGTCGCGCTGTTGGCAACCTCGTTTCCGTTATGGGCCGGCGGCAGTTCACGACAACGAGGAGGACGACGACAACTTCGGGTTGAAGTGCTACGAATACGGGCGGCGGGTAGAGTTGAGGCTGGCTGGGCGTTTGGCGTTACGAGAGACTTCACCACCGGGGGGGGGCGCCTTAACAATTCTGGGAAGTCTGTCGCCGCTGCTACCGCTGAGCCTATCCACCTCCCTTAGATACGTCGTTGCCTAACTGTTACGAAAAGAAATACGTAAAATGTATTTTTAGAAAAATGGCTACTAAGCAGTGTGTATCCGCGTTCGAGAATAGGCGAACGTGAGGTTCGCTGTCTACGCTAGAAGCACGTATTAGTTGTACAGGACGGTATTTAACTAATCATCCAGAGGTTATATCTTAGCTCTAAAATAGAAGCGGACAAAATGTACAAATTCAAGAAACCACACGCTAAGCAAAATTAGCGATATTAGAAAGCAGTAAATAAGCTTCTTAGCCACTATTCAGTTGAGCGTTTTTTTTCGGGTGCTAGATAATGACAAGGCTATCCACCTGTAATTTGAGCAAATTGATTGAACATGCACATGTGGAATCCACCTGTAATAATAATTGTATCGTATCAGGTGTTATTTTCATTACGAGCATGTAGGATTTAACAAATATGAGAGACTATTTTTAAGCAGTTCCAACTACGACTGAACGTTAAATGATGCCGAAATAACTTGCGACTTCATAGCCAAGTGTCGTTGGCTTTATTCCAACAGGACGTCTTGTGGAGCCGCACGGGAGGACTCACTCGTTTCGCAACTCGTTAACGAGAACCCTATCACGATACTTAAAAAAAAGATTAGCTCGCACATGATGTAATTAAATACCGAATACAACTTCTTCTAATTAAACACGCGTCTTGTCCAATCAGAGATAATACTGAAGACACTTTATTGCAGATTGGATAGCCGCGCTATTTTTCCTAACGCAATTATTTTCAGCAGATTTTCCTTAGCCGTTACGTTTGGCTGTACAAGGAGTATTCACACGATATGTGTGACTGAGTGTGTGATGTCATATCGAACCCGGTTGCTTGTTTTGCGTACGTAAGACTAATTTGCGTATAAATGCTGTTTTCTGGGTTGCGTTTCAACGTACGACGTAGTGAATGTTCTGTCCCTCCCCCGACGCCAATTCAGAGGCTCTTTGTTTGACACGTTTGGGCTATTGCGCATTGTTGCATTGTCGAATGCATTGTCGGGCGGGAAGCGGCTGGTGCCCCCATTTCGGACCCCCGTGGTCGATCAAAAACTAGTCGGACGACAACAACAACAACAACAACAAGGTAATCTCAGTCACAGTAGCCGTAATGGTGGTCAGAACAGTCGCAGTTGTAATATACGTAGACGTTATCGTAACGTAGTCGAAGAAATTGGGGATCTAACCCGAAAAAAAGGTTTAGATAAAACGAATACGTGAACGTGTACAGTCTGAAGCGGCGAGAGCGGGCCGCGCGGCAGAAGAGAAAGGAGATGAAGATGAAAAAGAATAGGAAGCAAAGGCAAGGAGGCGGCGACGCGACGAGAAGGAGTCAACGCAGCCCTCTCAGGATTCAGACGCGGAGGGTGGGTGGGAATAGAATTGAAGCGAATGGAAATTTCGCAACGACGTCGGGGGTGGCGGGGGTGGCGGCGGCGTGCGTAGCAAAAGCGGACGACGGCCAAAATCGAAGAAGGCGGCAACAATAGTACCAGTGGTAGAGTAATGGTGGTACCAACAGAAGTAGTCTCCGTAGAGGTTGCAGGAACAGCGACGACGACGACGGCGATGACGGTAGCAGCATTGGCCTCGATAGTTCGAGATTCGAAAGGTTGCCCCGATCGTTCGTTCGAATTCCTGCCTATCGAAAATCCAACCCTGTCTCACACCTCAATAGACATGGGATACAGACGGAGCATCAAGAGAGCGAGAGAGAGATGGAGAGCGAGAGAGAGATGGAGAGCGAGAGTGCGAGAGAGAGCGAACGCGCGAGAGAGATAGAAGCGAGAGAAATAGGGAGAAAGAAAGAGGGAAAAACGCTGAAAGCCGGAAAGGCATGACGATTGTCCTGCTGCACCGCGTACGAGCAGCACCTGCCTCCCTGTTGGCCTGCCTCGCCTGCTTGTACGATAATCACATACAAGCAGGCGAAAGCTGGCGCGGCAGATAGCTCTACGATACATGAGCTGTGATGGAGCGGTTAGGCCCAGTTAGGACTACTGTTTTCACTACGGCTACGTGAAATCGCATCGGATATTCCACCCGCCAAGCATATTCGATGCATGCAACATATAGCCGAGTGGCATCGCAATCTGAATGCCTGGTTGCCTGTTTGAGAGTGAAGTAGAGTTGTGGCATCCGTAAGTTGATTCGCTACAAAACCTGTTTCCCATATATATATATATATATATATACTTTTTACAAAAGTTTGGTTCCAAATCGTTCAAAAAGTGTAGCACTAACTCCCGAATTAGGCAAAAAAATCAAATAATTGGTTTGCTCTTTCATTTTACGCTAAAGCCAACGCGCGTCCGAGTATATCGAACTTGGTCGGATGCTATTTGGCTTTCTCTAAGAGCCGTCTATTCACCGTGTGGCCGAACGGCTGCGTAGGCAGGAACGCCTACACAACGCGTGACTGTATGGCAATCTACCCTCCTCCAGCTTCAAGTATTGCAAGATGATATGCCCTGCCGCCTTGAGGGTCGTAGTAGCGGTTCTGGATAACAACATCAGCCCACAATTTTCTCAGGCTAAATTAAATCAGGCTATAAAACCACAAAGATGCAACGCAAACAACTACGAGAATGCGGAGTAGGCAGCGTGTAAAAATATATTTATAAACATTTTAAGCAACGAGCAACAAAACTTTACAGACAAAAACGTCTAGAACATTAGTGAACCAAGCAACGAGATACTCGGGACATCGGAAGGAGCCCTTTATTTTGTATTTTGAGACAATATTTGTAATATATTAAACATCTCTTCAAAGCATATTAAACCAACGAGAACGTTGGCTAAATAGTAATAGCTGTAAGTGCAATGCGATTAAACTCAGTGAAAAACCGTAACCCTGTCACCAGAAGGATGGTTATTTATACTGAACAGCCATGCCATGGTTCACTATGCAGTCTACGAGTGCTCTTACACGCTATACTGACACGTGGGTTTTTGTGAATCATGTAATTTAAGCAAAGCATGTACTCTAAATTGTTGAGAACCGTAATCCTCTTAACTATACACTCGACTAGTCTTTACTTGTAACTGCGTCCAAAGTTTCCACGCTTTTCTCGGACGCCCCATTTACGGGGCATTATCCTCTTAACATGGTATCCCTGATGTCGAATTTAGACAAAATCCCTGCGTTTCTGTTGAACACGCAGTAAGCATTATTCACACTGCGCACATTGCCTAGATAATTGTTTCAACAACAGCAAATAATATTAGATATGAGATTTAGAACGTCAAGCCGCTATATCAATAGATTAGCATTATAATAAACATGAATACTAATCATGCATTTGTTAGGAGTCATGTTTTGTTCATACTGGTGTTTATTCTAAACATTATAGAAGTATTTAATAGAAGTATTTGCTGTCTTTGTGTATTATTTTTTAGCTTTTAAACGCGATGCGTTTATGTATGTTTTCTTCTCTTCTTCTTATTATTATTATTATTATATTATTATTATTATTATTATTATTATTATTATTATTATTATTATTATTATATATAAATTAGTTATTTGAAAGCCCGGGTTGTTCCAAGCAATGCAAGACCACGCATTTCGAGTTCTAGAACGGACGAAAATGTTGTCTACGCGAGAATTGCCCTGAGAGGCATAGGCAGATAGTCAGCACATTATTTTGCCGTGTAGATATACAAAAATATTTTTGTTGACTCGAGATTTAATGGTTCAGAATACCAACTAGTTTAGCAAGGCATATACAGTTATATAGGCAATATATTCGCTACAGTGCCAAGCGATGCTATGTCGTCAGCTGTTCCACATGTGAATACATAATAAGGACAAAGCTTGAGGTGATTTCTGCCTCTGCTTTTGACTCAAGGTATTTCAAGAGGCGGACATGTGAGTATCACTTTTTATGCTACCGCTTTTCGGGACTGCTGCTACGGGGCTATTGACTAATTAGTCAGCAGCGTAGGTTTTTCTTTATCAACCGCTTCGAAAGTTTGATATAGCACACAAGCGATTTCAATGGGCGCGAGCAGAGAGCATTCGATAATAAGCCCCACAACCACTTCCCAACATTGATTAAGTTCTATCAGTTTTACCACAAACCTGGTGCCCACATACAATAACCCATGCCAGCCCTGCTCATACTCTCATACAGACGTTCGCCATGTGGGTGACATAGACGAATATCTTCCACCAAATTTACAACATTCAGGCTTCACAGATTTAGGCGCCCTTTTCAAAAGGTGTCTCTGCCGTTGTTAATTCTATCCCGCTGCTCACGTCCATATCTCTATCTTCCTCTCTCTAGATCTGTCTATAGATCTATCTATTATACTTACCTGGTGCCGGGACCTCCGTGATCAAGAAGGCGGAGACCCCAGGAGGAGGCCTTGCCATTGCACTTCGGCAGGGCTGAGACCTGCCACTCTCCCAAACTGGGAAAGATGGGGCATGTAATTTTTGGTTTGGGAATAGATAGATAGATTCTATCTATCTATCTGTCAATGTATCTAGTCACCTGCCTCTTCATGCTCGTCTTCTTGCCCCCTTTCTGCGCGCGTACACGGTTCATACGTGGTGCGGATACGGCGTCAGTAAACTCCATGCTCTGAACAGAAGTAGCTGCTGAACTCGAACGCTATAGTGTGAACGTCATTATCAACGGCAACAGCAGTGAGTAATCAAGTTCGTCGCTAGTTGCGGCACTCTGTTTGCCTCGAGGCCAAATACCACCACCGCTTCTACTACTACTACTACTACAGCCATTTCTGCCAGGAGTTCGACTAGTGCAGATAGCCGACTGATTGTTCGAGTAGCATGCTTCAGCATGCTAAGAAAGAGAGTAGGGGAGATAAATCAAGAGGGACAAAGGAAGGAGGAGAGCGAAAAGATATTCTCTAAAAACCTTGATTGCAGCTGCTCATCAAGGCGCGATTTTTATTCAAGCAAGGCAAATGGTGACGACGGCAAGGACGACGACGACGACGACGTGCTGCAAGCGAGGCCACTGCTGCATTTGCAGCTGCTGCTGTGTGCTGTTCTGTGTACTGATCTATCTGGCGTCGGGCCGGACAGCGCCGGGCCGGGCCGGACCGGTCCAAGCCCTCGGCCTCAGACCAACGGGGCGCGGCTGAACAGCGTAACCGTACGTAGTTCATTAGCAGTTATAGTGGCACCAAGAACAATCAAGACAATGACAGCAGTAGCAGAAGCAGCAGCAGCAGCAGCAGCTCGTATAGATCGTTTCAGTTATCAGTCAACGACGCCTTGGCAGCGACCCGTGCCCGTAGAGCCGCCACAACTCAAGAGCAGCCTACTCAAGGATCTATCGTCATTCATCATAGTAACAGAGCTAGAGTAGTTATTAGCCATAGAAGCAATAGCAGCCGTTGTGGTGGCGATGGCAGTCGCAGCAGTAGCAGTTAGTATTTGTCGAGCCCGGTGGCGTGGTGGGTGCATTTGTCTGCGCCTTGCAACCGGGTTCGAGCCCCACCTGTGCATATTTGTAATTATGGGGGTCCGTCTATAAAGCAATGCGAAAAGCGGTCCCGTGGACATTAAATCTTGGCTAAGGGTCAGCCCGAAAGGTCTAAGTTAGCAGTTAGTATTCGACGTGGAAGCAACAGGAATACGTGACACGGCGTGGAGGCGTGGTCGAGACCATCCTCTGTTCCCTACGGGCGAAAATCTCGCCATGCGGCGGCATGTTTTCAATGCACCGATGGCGGGCCGTATGCTGAGAAATCTTGCTGGCAGCTGACTCTCAGCGGTATATAGTTCATATCATCTATTCTCAATAAGCATCGCTCAAAGAGAATTCGACCAATATCGGGGATCGAACCGGCAGCACGCGAGATACGTGACAACGATAACTACCGCACCAGTCCCCTTAACTTCCTCCTCTAAGTAGCCGCTAGTGCGCAATGCTTTCCTGGCGGCTTGTGGTATGCTAGATCGCAGATTTGATTCCTGTGAATCTTCCCGGGGATCTGCTTCGTGTGTTCGAACATGTCAGCTGTGTGTATATGAAACACTGCATCGTTAGAAAGCAAAGTGATACACGGCGGTGGCGTGTTTGGATTCTGTGCTTGGTCTGCTGTGCCACGAAATAATCAAAATGCAACATAAAAACTGCGAAATTAAAAAGGCTAGGATGTTCCCTAAAAATAGCCAGTGAGAGGGTAGGAACAATTAAACCCTGGAACAAAAAGCTTGTAAAGTCTAGTGTAGGCAGAATAAAGGCACAAACACTCAGTGGGGAGAGTCCGTCCGTTGATTGACGAATTTTATTATTCGTATGTACACGCCAAGTACACATGTCACCTTTTGATACCAGGGGCACTGCATAGGCGGACATGTAAAAATATACAGGGTTTCCCCAACAATTCATGTGGCAGCATGGTTGCTGACCCTCAGCGGTCTGGTTTATCATCTATTCTTAATCAGCATCGCTCAAATATGATTCAATCAACAACAGGGGTTAAACCAGCAATACTTAAATAAATGATAATAATGACCAGCGCACTAACCCACTAGCTCACTCCGCCATATATATATATATATATATATTGATATATATAAAGACTATCTGAAATCGATTGAAGTTTGCGCGAGTGCTAAAAACGATACACAAGCTGATCAATGAATCAATAAATGCAATGCTAATAGAAACAACGTTCGGCGCCGCAGATCTGTGTCGGCATTACACGTGTGGGCTAATTAGTCGAGTAGTAAATTTGAGTATTATGCAATTGTAAACTTAATATGTTTGATACCTTTTCTATGTTTCTGTGCATTGGAACAAGGCCGCGGGTTGGATAGCTACTTTAGCACTCAGCTACGCCCTATATAGTTCCATTTTCTTGCAGTGTCACACGCAGTTAGTGTAACAGACCAAATTGCCTCAACTATAAAAAAAGAGCGGTGGTGAAAGGCCAATCGTAATCAGGCGCACTCTGAGCAGATTGGCCACCAAAACCTTGGTACTTAGCACTGATGAAAAGCGATCCCGAACTCCGACAGTTAGGGTACGCCATAAATAATGAAGAACTAAACTTATCGTCCATGCAGCTGCTAGTAGTTCAGCTTTCTGTTCATCAGTCGACGCCGAGTGCGAGATTAATTCCAGGAGGTGGCCAGGGAGTTCACGGCGCTTAAGGAAAAACATGCGCCACACAAACGTTCTTCAAGGCTGCGAGCACTCACCGACACTCAAGAATAACAATGTTGCCTGATAGATGGAAAATAACAAAGACAGACGTCCAAACAAGTTAAAGAACTGAAAGTACAGAAACCGGCTTGTGCTAAAAGGTTCTTATTGCCTGAAAACGCTATATGCAACAGATGTCAGAAAATGCTAGAAAAACAGCTAGATCTGCAAAAGGCGAAGGTCCTTGAGCAGTTGGACGCGTTGTTTTCGCTTGAACAACTGAAAGCGTTGATTTCGCTTGAACAACTGAAAGCGTTGATTTCGCTTGAGAATGCTACCGAACTCATTCGAGAAGACTGACTAGAGGCCACATTCAAAACGGCCCGCATGCTTAAGGACAGCCTCGCAGTGCCGCGAGACGTACTGGTAATGCGCATTAAAAACGATTCAAAAAGACCGCGTCGTTGTCAAAAACTCGCCACCCAGTTGCCGCCTGCTGGATCGGCGCCTACCTTTCGGGCGGAAAATGTGGCGATGCTATTAAACAACGAATAACTCAAGCTAGTTAATATTGACATGCAATTAGGCGACGATAACCCAACGTCCCCCAGTAGAGAAACGTGCACTTCGGTAATCGGGCTAACAGGGCCAGAGGTCTTTATATAGGGTTTCCTGCAGATACTTCGCACAACTTTTGAGAAGGGATACAACAAGACCGGTGGCCTTCCACATATCTCCAGAGTTTATTGGGACATTTATTCAAAGATCCTCGGAAGCTTGCTGCAGACAGGTAGGCTTTTCGGCAGACATCACAATAGAAAAAAGTACCCACTGGAGTCCACAAACGCACAGATCGAGATTCTTTCAGTGAGAAACCGGGCAAACAAAGAAACATCGGCTAGCTAGTTACTCGAGATTATCCACCCTCTAGCGAGAAACCTAAAAATAGGGTGCGAATTTGCCCCGTCAGGACCACTCGTGCCGGCGAAATTATCCCTAAAATAACGGAGAAAACAAGGGACAGCACCCCTACGCGAGGGTACCGGAGGAGAAGTCGACACCCGAGTGGCCCGAGTTAGTAGCCCCACTATGACGGTTGTTTAGTGCAAAGTTAGGCTTTTCATAAACGCGGAGGTTATTAGGACAGATATCCGTAAGAGCCTGACGTCTACAAAACTGACGTATATACGCATAGAGATGCCGCGACCTTTACAAGAAGGGTTGGTAATCTTGCTAAAGCGCGGAAGCTTCCGGGGGGGGGGGCATAACCGTCTAGATAGGCGGCTTTAACAACAGATCTGAGGAATTAATCATCCTCCCCATCAGCCACGGTCTGTCCGGGGACGCTGGACACGTCGCCCAAGACTGCAAGGCACAAACCTTTAAGTGTTGCGTATGTGGGAATGTCGGCCACCGCGCTAGAGTTGCGGCATGTCCTAACTACATCGAAATCCTGAAGAAAACAAAACAAGATCTACATGCGGCCGAGCAGTTAGCACATGCTAACAAAAATTGCAGTACTGACTTAGTTGCTCAGGAGACTGAAACCAAGTAGTAAACTTCCCAAAACTAAACGTAGAACCAAGAGAGCAGCTCACTGTAGAGCAGAAAGACGCTATGAAAGAAGGTCCGCCGGAGCAAAATAAACTCATAGCGATGGACGAAATAGAGTGTGCACTCAGTTTTAAGACATGATTGGGCAAACTTTTATTAAACAATAAATGTGAAGGTCAATGTCATCCCAATGAACTGCAATAAAAGCAGGCTAGCGCACGACATGCTACCAGAAAATCTCGTTACTATCAGTGAACCAAATAAATGCAGAGCAAGCAGCACACAAACCGGATGGTACACGGATCCAATGTAATAGTTTTCGGCTAAAACGCACGCATTCGTAATTTGCTATTTGGACCGTTTTTAAAGGGCGGATTACTAGATACGCCCGTGCAGGTCCAAAATATCTAAAATAACTAGTTTCCTCTGTTGATTGCGTATAGGTCCAGTTGCGTGGGTCTATGTTGTTTTAATGTGGTGCTTGAAATACATTCCTATTATGAGCCTATGAGCACCGCTTAATTCTGAAGCTCGTCAGCCCCTGTGTATGTATGTATATATAGTGACGCACCTTGCGCCTAGATAAGTGCATTCTTTTGTTGGCGGAAGTTTGAAGTCAAATTAAAGAATACTTGGTATCTTTGGTACACCTCTCCCTGTATCGTCCGGCGCACGTATGCGTTGGCCAGCCAGCTGCATTTCAGGTGCGTCTCTTCTTCCTTGTGTCCTGCATGCTGTCCCATCTAAAAGTAAATATGCTTCCGTCCACGTTCAAACGTTTCATGCTAAAGTGTAGTACAGCAAAATTAATTTTCCGTAAAATTATAATCATTCCGTCAACAAATACCGTCATGCGTGATCTGGAAATCCGCGTGGCCGAGATTTTTTTCTAATTTAGTAACCATATCACTTGGCTGGTCAGGACTTCTTGCCTCCCTACTCTAAAACACAATTTGATGATGCTTATCATTAACGACGCCAAGGTTTAGATAATTTATAAATTCACTCGTAACTCGTTAAACGGCGTGCAAATCTCTCCAGTCTTGGAATTACGACTGAATTAAATATAAGAAAAGGAAGTACAGGCCCCGATTCCTGAATCGGTTGCGTCGGAGATGTTTTCTCATTTAGTGACGCATTTTTCTTCCGTCAATTATTGCGTGGGGTGTTGCTAAGCGTTCACTGCACAAACCTAGCCCACCAAGCATATTTGCTGTGGCCCGTTTATGAAACATTATACGACATTTATAAACATTGCACGGCCTCGTTCAACACACATATATATATAATATATATATATACATATATGTCACGGAATATGGCATGCATGAAGCAGCTGTGGTCAGAAGGGACGGCATAATCTATCGATAAGTGGCTAAATGTAAAACATACATAATGTCAGGACATGCATGCTGAACAGCGTGTCAAAGGGACCGCAAACCGACTGGCCAAGCGCGAAGAAGAGGACTTATGACGCGTGTACACTTGCATGCCGCTGCCCCGTCCTGTTCTCTGGCGGCGGCATCGGGGCGTTTCACCAGCATCGTCACCACAACCACCACCACCACTACCACCTACTCCATAACAGATAACGCGGATGCCGCCAGCCCGTGCTGGTGACAGCAGGGGGTACTGGGATGTCTTTTTCCAACGTAACAGCTCATCTGGTCTGCCCCTCTGTAGAGCGGACCCAATAGCGGACCCACTGGAGGATGGTTGCTGGCAGCTAACCCGCCGCCATAACTGCGCCGTGATAATAATAATAATAACAATGTCCGTATTTTTATCATCGTATTCGTCTCGGCGCTAGAGCTCGGATGGGGACGACATTCATCGCCAGCTCTATGGAAAGGACGACACTATTTTTGGCCATACGCGACACACGCACGATACAGATACGCTGCTATGCGTCCACCCTACTACTTCCTGCCGTATGCCTGCTGTATTCGATCGAGCACAGTCGAAACAATGCTGTTGAAGCCTACGCCGCCCCCACTGACTTGTCGTCAGCTTTCCTGGAAAATTTGCACTCTCGGTGCTGAGCTAGCTGTAATATTATGTGAAACGCTGCCGTTTCGCAACGATTGCAGTCTATACGAACGTCATCCGCCATCGGTTGGACATGTCATGTCAAAAGTGTAATTTGTAGTACTTTAGTCCGACGATTAACGTACGTTGTTATCTATGACGCGTAAAGCCTAGATTAGTTTCTTCTCCCCGCAGGTGGCCGCCAACTGTGAAGCCATTATTGACGGATAAACCTGTGGAAAGAACACCAACCGCTAATTGTATGTTAGGAATTCAGCCGGAGCTTAGAAGAGGAATTATTTGTGAATTACACTTAATAAACAATATGTTGATGTTTTTTTATCACTAGTCCATGAGAGAAAAATGATGGCGTGAACGTACTTTGTCAGTCTAGTATAACTCAGGGAATAAATCATTTTTTCTAATAGAATGAGGGGTTGAAATGCTCTTCTAAGAAATGAGTAATTAAGCGTGAAATCCAAAATATAAGAATTGCAAAGGATTTCCTTTTTTGAGAAATATCTTCAATACAACATTTTTCTGCTTGCGCTAACGTTGAAGCAATTTTTTCTCCAAACACGCGGGTATGATTGGTTTGTTGATATGATGACAGGGACTCTTGCAATCGCTCGATTTAGTGAAGATAGGTATAAAAAACTCGACACATTTTTGGTTATGTCGCTCTCACCTCAGAAGAAAACATTTCCGTCCCTCGTGTTAGTGGAAAAATTATTTGTTGGCCAAGTTTTACTAAATCTCAAAGTTTGTAGGCAAATTCTGAAACACCGTATATATCGGCATGATATGTGAGAGATATCCTGCGAATCTAAAATTGCCAACATGGCACATAATAGGTCTATGTCGGGGACTTGTTCTATAACGCAGTAATTTCAAACAATGGTAGAGTTCAACAATTGCTAGCATTGCAAGAATCATGACACTTATTTACGGGCTCACGGCGCCCTGCACGAATATTTCTGTATAAATCTCGGCATACCAGGTATCGAGCTGAATAATTCTTTGTAGGATTTAAGAAAAACGGCAACACAGCCTGCATTGGCTGCAGCTCGAGGTTTCCCATTTGCGGCGCGCGCTGCTTGCGCCGGCGAACTATGACGCCATGAGCAGACACCACCGTAGGAAGTCCTACCGTATCATCTAGTAAAACTGGGAGCCGGATTTTCTGCCGCTGTGTGTTCAGTCCGTCTGGGCGCGCGCCGTGGGCCAGTGGATTTTTACTGCTTCGCAAACGTACTAAGCCGTCGCATCGTCCTCGTACGAAGTAACGATTTTTCAAGTCTGCTTTCGTATACGTTGAGTTTAGTTGTACCGTTGTGCTAGCGACCATTTGAAGTGCCCCATAAACGAGTCTGGGAAAACGGGTCCGAGGCACGGGGACGGCCTTGCCTGCAGTCGATGTCCATCGAGGCTGACCTCGACCTCACACGCACTCACACATCCCAAATGACGTGGTCGACGCACTGTCCTCGGCGAAGCATGTAGGGCGCCGAGACAGAGGATGAGAGATAAAGCAGGAGAGAGAGAACTCAGCAGGGCGCCCGTCAACATTTCGAAGACTCTTCCCCAGGCTGTTTTAGGTGTTCGAAGCTCATCGGCTCATACACTGTTCATTGTGTGAATCACGCCGGCAGGGGCGGTTGAAGCACTCAGAGCGCGTTGTTGAGAAAAACCATCGAGTCGCCTTCGCCCTCCAGAAGGGTCTGTTGGATACTCCATTGAAATCGCTACTAAAAACTAAAAGTGTGCAAAGAACCACCTTCTAGTCGACCTTTGTTGTTCAATGATAATAAGCTGACTCTCTTCCTACCTTTTTATTTTCTTGCACTGCATTACCACGGGCTCGTTGTACGGCGACGAACTCGAGGCTCAAATCTATAGTCATATATATATATATATATATTATAAATATATATATATATATATATATATATATAAATATATATATATATATATATATATATATATATATATATATATATATATTTATAATATATATATATATATATATATATATATATATATTTATAAATATATATATATCTATATATATATATATAATACCTTACCGGACGTCTAATGTCGGCCGCACCATAATGTGTGCCCTGTGTTTAACCTCGTACGAAAACTAGGAAATATGCCAGTTTCACTATAACTATAAGTTTCGTTTTAACAGAGATCGTTGTAAGCCATCAGTGCTGTCAAGCCGCACGGTTTGAACAATGCAGATCCAATTGAGGTTTTACTTATATGTTCTCTCTCTCATCCTCGACAAAGAGGCATATATGTTATCATTATTTTAATTGCACCTCATTTGTAAATTATATGGCATCAATTTATGGACCGCTTGGGAAGACCTGTTCGAAACAATCAATTTGCGAGGATACGATTGATGCTAGTATAGGGTAGGTCAGGCCTGCCGATGCGTGCTAAGTGTGCCTCGGGTAGGTATGAAATATATTTGGTTATGCGAACAAAGCTAACGAAGCAAAATAATGCTTTAAATAAACAAAAAAGAAACGCTTTATAGAAAGAACAAGCGTTAAAAGCATCTGACTACGTGTTGCTAACGAGACTCTATCAACGAAATTTGGTAGGAATAGAGGTTGTACCATTAGCGTGTGCAAAGAATACAAACAGTACAAAATTGAGGATCTTTTGAGTCGTTAGTCAGCTCACAAACTTATAGAAATGCTATATTGTCTCTTATTGCTTTTGCGCGTGCGTATTTTTCCTGATACTTCGCTGCACGAACAGTCAACAGTCTGCTCAACCGAACGAAAATAGTTGCACTTTACCCTGAGCGCGCATCCCCGGCTCAACGCAGTTCGCAAATATTCTTCGGTCGCGCGCTGTCTGACGGCAGAATTGACGCCAAGGCAAAATAGGCTGCATGTCTGCGAATAGTCGCTGGGACAATGTCAGTTTAGCGCGAGACGGTAGAACGGTCGGTCAACACTAATGGTGATGTGCACGACATCTGCCGCACAGGGCGGGGTTCTTGTCAGTGTGCGCGCAAGCTGGTACAGCGTGGCTCGGCTATTTTTGCCGTTTGAAAGTATCCTAGCGAACAAACGCTGGTCTGGACGACGCTGAAGTTAAATTTTCTAGAAGCAATCTGGACTTGTGCTAGCAAAACGAACGGACGACGCCAAGGCTAGCTGTCACAAGAGCAGGATTTTTTAAGTCTAAAAAAAGACCAGGCAAAACAGGCTAGGAATGACGTTCCTCGACGACGGCCATTGCAGTCGCTGCAAAAGACTGTCGACTGAGAAACGACAACAATGAACACTGAGTTCTGACTCTAATTAGAACAAATTGTAACGTCGTGCTACACGCTACTTACTTAAGCTAGCTAGGGTGAGGTAACATGCAATGACGCTGGGTCAAAATAAAAGTGACAAAACTGAAAATACGTTAACGACGACGTTAGTAAACTGCTATTTGTTTCGCCACGATCGGACAGTAGAATAGCACTGTTCGTGTAACGGTGGACGATGCAAAGGAAATACGAGTCTATCACTCAGTTCATTTTTTGACGGCATCCAGGTAACTGCGGGTTTCTTCGCCAACATGCAAATTCCATCATTTCACGATAAAGGCTTGCTATATGCGAATGACGCATTTACTGTATTATGAAAAAAGGTATTTTCTATCTTTGCATGAATGGCTTTAAGAAGACATAGTTCGAATCATTGGCTTTTAACTACTGCACATCTTCTCTGTATAAAGGCTTTGAAATGTTATTAAGTTAGATATCAAGCTTGCATAGACGCAGGCGAATTTTTATGTTTGTACTATATGTTTCATTTAAATTTTTTTGACAAAGCGAGATGCTTTATTTATTGTCATTGAACACCGTGAAACCACGTGTGTCATTTAGTGAAACCATAGAAAAGAATGGGCCTTAGAAGGCACAAGATTCTCGCGCAAAGGTAGGTCAGTAATCGCTCGAGCGATTATATCGCGCTATGGTCAAATGTCCGGCAAAGATCATCAAGGAGTGCCGTAAACCTATCGAATTTTCCACAATATCTATAAAAGAAGCGGCAATAACTATAGCAAAAGAGAGTGGCAAATATACTCGTATACATACAATTCTGACGCCTTTCTAGATACACACATATATGTTTAGGTAACGACTTACTCACGTTGACTTAGAGAACCATTTTGACGTAGTGACTATGCTCTCTCTCTCTATGTCATTTGACAGAAAACATCGATATCGTATATTTTTGCTAGTCTATTGACTATACGGCCGCTTACCTTGAAAACTGCCCCATTAGCAAAATATGCTTGCAGCAGTTGTCTAGAGCACTACATAAGATCATTATTAGTGCCTAAGTCGATATTTATTGCTAGTTGTTTGTACCAACGCGTTAGCGTTTTCAGAGAATATATACGTTTTACGGCCCCGGCGGCCGCCCATCTTCGCCGCCTTCCTGTGTGAAGCCCCTCCCCTCCGGGCCACATCGTCGTAACTGAGATGCCCCAACATGCCTTTACCCGATCACTTGGTGTCAATAAAGGCGGTAGACTGTTTCACATTGAAGAAAAGTGAAACATCTACGGCCTTCAATAACATGGCAAAAGAAAAAAATAATGGCATGTTTCTAAGTGAGCCCACCGAATAAGATGCGCAGAAGCGCAACTTTTGTGCGGCGAATTGCATGGTCAGATCAGATCGTCACACGTGTTGGCAATGTGTTTTGACTAGGTGCAGCTCCCAATTCCCGGTCTGTAGTTCTCCCTATGCAAAATTTTTCGGCGGTATCCCGCTCGGCGGCGGCGACTGCCTCCACTTCTTAAGGCTCAGCTCGATATCTAACGGCTCAGACACTATACGATGTCGGCAGTCGCCGGTATTGAATTGACAGAGCGTTCTTCGCTGCGGCGGCGGTTGGCGCGTCGACGACGACGACGACACACCAGACAGTTTCGACGCAAAAAGCCGCAAGGTCAAAGAGGGAGCAAACGCACTATTATTGGATTCGGCCTCATCTCTCCCGTCTCATCGGCCGCACAGCCTGGACTCAGTGGGAGCTGCCCAACACCCCCTGGCGACTGGAGGTGGTGCTGCCGCCGCTGCTGCTGCTGCTGCTACGGCACGGCTTTTCGCAACGAATGCAGCCAACTTCTATTGGAGCTCTACTGCGCTGTTTTCACACGTCCCCTTTCAGATGCAGTCGCCGTGGCAGCAGGCGCTGCAGAACGGAACGGCGGCGGCGCCGGCGGTTGGAGGTTGCGTGTGCTGGAGACACTTTCCTTCACTCGTTGTTATCTCTCCTCGTTTTCGACCCCGCACATCAGCTCGGCAACCCGCCGCGACAGTCTAGCGTAGAAACGTATAAACAACAAAACAGGCTAAGAGGAGAAAAAAAACAAAGGACGAAACACAAGAAGAAAAATACGCCGAAACGGACAAGAAACGGCGCCGAAGGGCGCACACACAACCAACGACGATTGAAATGGAGACGACCCGACGACTTCCTTAGTTGTTGCAGCAAAATTGCAGCGGCAACCGCGTAGCAAAGCATAGCATAGCACCGGGAAGACAGGCTGTAGCCGGGGCAACACGATAGGATTGATTTGATGACGTTCAACATCGAACATAAAACAATTCCCTCCATAGATAGACGATTCGCCGGATAGACACGACGGCCACATCCTCCACTGGCCAGCTGTGCTTGGTCGGTCGCCAGGAGTCTGTCGAAATCGTTGAGAAGGGATCTAAGGACAACGCGGCATTAGAAGCCCTCCTATGATACGAGTTCAGGAAGAGAAGTATCAATGCACCGTGAAAGGGCTTCCGCAATTAATATAGTTTTTTTTTCAAATAAGCAATACCAATGTGTGACCGTCGGAATTGCCGACTGCCACCTTAGTTTAAAACTGCCACACTAAAGATTTTCCTCATAGAATTAAAACTTCTTCGATTTTATATATAAAGAACGTCTAAACTTTAACAGAAAACTCCATAGCGAAACCATTTTTAACCAAGCTAGTGTCTGCAATTGTAACGGTCACGTAGCTTATCGTAGTAACGACACAGTTAATAATAGGATTCTATAATATAATATTTCCCGTTGCCATATTATTATGCTGTGCGACCAGCTCTCACGGAGCGAAGATTATTTTGTGAGGACTATCGATAAGTAGAATCCATGTCAAGCTGGGCATGATTTTTGCTAAAGTTGATTAGGAAAGCCAGTGCCTCGGCGCCGCTACTAGATTTACTATAGGATGGTAAGTTTATAAACTTGCCATAAAAATAATTATGTGTTGCTTAGCTGTCGTGAACTTGTCAACATCCTCTCTAGGAACCGGTTTGCTTCTTCTCCTTGGTTCAACAGTCTTGATTGCTTTTCGAATTCTCTCGATCCGCGTTATTTCCAGTTTTAGGGTGGAATGTTACTAATTTTTTTGGGGGAAACTACGCCAAGATTGGTGAATCGTTAGCTGCGAACCTACATATTTGCTGGCCAAAATCAATCAGTTTGAAAGGTAAGTTTCCTCTACTTCAAGTCATCCTGCGACGACTTCAGATAAATCATATTAGTAGTAACTAGTAAGAAGTATCGTGGAAAGCAACTATGACTTTCCTTCCAGGTGATTCAGACCGAACTGTGCGTACAGTGGGCACCTTCTTTGCAAAGCAGAAGTTGTTCAGATTGTATAAACTCCCTATAGTTACACTTCCCCTGCTACCAATACTAGAATGTGGAAGACAGGGCATATAATACCGAGCATATGATAACGAACTACGATTGTGTCCCACGACGTATGTTTGCTGCCTGATGTCACTTGATGGTATCACTCGGATCTTTGCTGCCTGGCTTATTAGACCCACTAATATCCACTGCACATGTCGTAATATTACGACTGCAAGCAGTTCCGCAAACTGGAAAAAACTTGTCGTCGAGGCAGCCACATTCGTACCTTCGCGGTACCAAGCTCATCCAAAGGAGCTTTTTCAGTTGGCAAACTACAACGATAGCATACTTTCTCAGAGCAACCGTGTGGTGCCGTAAGTTATAGTTAGTACAGTCAGAATAAAAAGAAGTACTGTGTATCTGCATTAATAAAAGTTAATTTTACCATTTAAAAATTTGTCTTCCTTGGACTGTCAACATGACATTTTTGTTTGCTCATGTATTACATCTTGTGTGTATATATTATATATATATATATATATATATATATATATATATATATATATATATATATATATATAATCACTTCCGTCAATGATATATGTAATGATCTGTATGCCTGCAGATTTTGTCTAACGCTTTGTCGATGAGAGATTTTCATCTATTTTAGCCTCATTTAAACCTCCGAACTTCAATCGTTTTTTTTTGCAGAGGCTCATCGTTCATCACTAGTCGCACAGCAAAATTTTCTCAGCACGAAAGTTTGCTTTGGAAACTATGTTGAACTTGGTGTTCTGCTACGACTAGGAGCTTGAGCGAGATACGCTGTGGTAGACAATCCACTTGACATCGGTAATAATTAGGTTTCTCAGAGTAAAGCGTTCCTTGTCGCGTTTGACGTAGAGAAAGAGAAAGAGAAGAGCGTAGATCCTCATGATATTTACAATGTATTTCTCAGTGAGCCTATTCGTTACTCATACTTTATCGCGTTCCAGGTCACGTGGCCTTTCACCATACACATCCACACGACCGGCGTAAGGCCGGGTCAGCCGGTCGGTATTCAATTTGTTACACTCAAATATTTACCACAAAAGTGATTAAACTACTGCACTGCAGTAGGACAGAAAACCTAACAAAACTACAGCAATAGCATACGGCTTCCACTATAAGCATACTTTCGGGTTTACCAGAGTCTGCTGAAGAAAATGGAGCTCACTAACCAAAGCCTTGTGACCGATTTAATAAATACTATATATAGTTTATATATTATACACCAGGGGCACTGTCCCTTTTAAATATGCATTATTATGACGTAGTGTTGTGTGATAATTGCAGGTGCATTTATATATATATATATATATATATATATATATATATATATATATAGAAAATATTGTGATGATTTATTAATCATTTACAATACGTTTGCACACTCGGCAGTGCTCGCCTTAATAAAAATGGTGGTAAAAAGGTGTCACGTGAAGTTAAGAGTCAGTTGTCCGTGTCCTTGCTTGATGGAAGCCCCCGCTCTTATGGACCCGGTGCGAGCGGTATATCCTCAAGGTTCCTTGCAAAGTTAAAACGGTGAGACCCATAAGATTCCTCTTCGTGACGACGAGCCCCAAGAGCGTCCTCGCAGATTCGGAGTCCCACACACCACTCATAGAGATAGTGATGGATCCGAATCTGCGAGGTTTTTGCGGGTCGGGGAGCGCCGCTCTTAGGAACTCGACGTCATATTTGGCGATCTTGTCTTGCCGTGCTTTGCCAGGTCCCGGTTTCGGGCCGCAAACCTCGGCATCTAAAACCCAGACCTCGGTAGGTGTTGTTATTACGAGGTCGGGCTTTAGCCCCGGTGCGCCCGGTCGATGGAATACTCGCTCACGAACCACCCTCATGACCCCTTTCGCGGAGAAGACGCGCCACGCCGATCACAGACGTCGTCATGTCTCTTTATGGTTTGTTTGTGTGTTGTATCGCACATCTGAGCGACATGAGCCAACGTCTCAGGCGCATGACCATTGGACCCCAAGGTGCGTGGAGTGTTGTAGTGCTGTCAGGCGGGAGAGGCGGAGTCTGGGAATGAATGTTTGGAGGCAGGGGATGTCCAGACCGCCGTGTGCTGTGTGCGTGTACAGAAGGCGTTCGGCACCGAGTTTTGGAGCTTAAGCCATTTCGACTTAACAACCTTTCTGATCTCTTTATCTAGGTCACTAAGGAGTGCGTAAGATGGTCTGGGACCGGAGACCAGTTTATATAGGAGACGGGGAATGAGAAAGTCTTTCAAAAATATGAGTCTTTGGTGGGGTTTAAGGGGAGCTATCGTGAGTCTGTTGAGTAAATTAAGGAGTATATCCCTGGTGGAGTCAACTCTGCCATTGCTGTCAAAGTCGACTCCAAGATATCTCCATCGATCGCTCATACCTTTAGCTGGCAATTGCCGATCTCCAACGTTAAATTCTGGTACGGTATTGATAAAACCTTTACCTTCCTTCCTATTAAATAAATGGGAGATAGTAAAGCTTTTATTAGTATTAATTTCAAGGCCTCGGGACTTCAAAAGTGGGTCCGCAATATTAAGGAGCCGTTGGAGAGTGGATTTCGTGGAGGCTAGGAGGATGAGATCATCCGCAAAGGCTAAGCCCATAAGGCGGAAGTCATCAGTAAGTTGGTACCCGATATTAGTTTTGTCTAATTTTGAAATAATGTCGCCGATATATATATATATATATATATATATATATTATTTGGGTAACAAGGCAACGCTTAGTGTATATATACATGCATATAATCTCTTCATAGGCCAAAAGGCTTGACAAAGCCCTGCGTATACTCGTGCAGATTAGTGCGGAGACTGGATTCTGGCTTGCTGTATGTCTTTACATACAGTAATATTGCTGGCCAACCTGTCGAAGTAATTAATTGCCGTGTGCTTTAATTAGAAGTCTTCTTCCTGATCTGTCAAGATGCAGCACGTAGCCTCGGGCCGGTCACACTCTGTAAGGACTTCAAAACTTGTTGAGCGACTGCGTTCACGTATCAGAAAAAAAACCGTCAGGCTTAAACCGCCAAAACGACAGAACTCTTGCCCGAGGCGCTTGAACGCAGAATAATGGTTGGCTGATCGCAAGAAGGGGCCACATTTTTATGTGTGGGGGTTTTGATACCCCTAGATCTACTCGAATCTGGAATTTAAACGAGCTGATGCGGCTTTCAGTGTCCTATGTGCGACCACCGGTCGATAACGACCTGAGGAGACTGCGAACGTGTGTGTAAAAACAAGGATATATAAATATATATATATATATATATATATATATATATATATATATATGTATATATATATATATTTTTTTAAACGTATATATATACCCACTTAATCAATTTTATATTAGCTAGTTTTGTAATTTTAAAAGGGACTCTCAAAGTCGTTAAGTAACCCGAATCTACATGCCGCTAGGGCGCCTTTACATTTCTACAAACATTTGTATCCAATGCAATATATGAAAGCGTTTCTAAACAAGAAACCTTTTATGCCGGGAGATGTCTACACACGTTTACAGTGCTTGGATATTTGCATTCTAAACAGGCCATGCGCATATGTGTTCGTTGGTAATACACATCCACGACGGTTGCTGTTGTTAGTGTTGCTCTCCTACGACGCTGCCGTCAGGGCTGTGTAACCGCATCAGCTTGTCATCGGCAAGCTTCGTGGGGCGCGCTACATCGTCGCGTCATGGCCCAAGTGAGCGGCTCTAACTAAATAAACGCTGCCGCCGCCACAGTCGCAACTTCTACTTAGTTGCTAACAACGATGCCGACGATGATGAGGACGTATCGACGAAGACGCTCGTATAGCCACAAAGCGGTATCGGATCTAGCCAGCCAGGGCCAGGTCAATATATTGCTTGCCGAGAAGGAGGAAGAGAGGGAGGATGAGGAGGCTCAAAGGATTCGGGCTCGTTCCTGATCGTATAAATAGGCACATCATACCCAGACACCATGATCATCCCATCGAATCCGGTGACCATGCAACGACGACGACGACGACGATGACGGTGGTGATGACGCAGCCGCCGGTGACGACCTTTTCGTCTATCAGTCGCAGATGCCCTTCCCGAATATCCAACTCCGAGGAAACCCCTCCGAGGAGGCAGAACAGTCGGGGGGTCTCAAACGACTGATACGGAGGCCCAAGGCCCGGGGGAGACGGGAGGGGGGGGGGGTAAGAGGGACTGTCCGTCCGCCTGCTGGCCGCTCCCGCTAGATGACGGCACGCAGCAAATAGAACGCGAAGGGCAAAGTGTCCTCCAGGAATATAGCAACCGTCATACACACACACACAGATATATATTTATATATATGTGTGTGTGTATATACATCAAATAACTATATATACGAATCTACGCATAATAAGAGGCGGACGCAGCAGACTGGCAAAGGCGTCCTTTCCTTCCACTTCAAATATATCGACCTTCCTTCTTCTCTTCGAGGTCAATGTTGAGCTGTGGGTGTCCGATGTCCATGAGCATCCGGCCGCCCGTTCGTCCGTCGGATCGAGCCTGATGACACCGCCATCCCACCGTCCGGATGATCCGAAAACCAGAGCCTCCTTTTGCCGAAGAAGCACGAAGTGCAAATAAAGTCAAATGGACCGAGAGAGCGTTTTTGTGCAATGGCCAACACGTCGGCAACAATCACCATAGGTCACCAGTGCAGTAAAATAGGCATAGGATGGACGCCTCGAATACATACATAAAGTTGGGACGGTCGGTCGATCATACCGGATGGACACAGAGCTCAAACAGGAGGATAAAAATGTTTGAAGAACTAAAAATACTGAAAAACTATACACAGGCACGCGTGATTTACTCGCTCAGACAATTTGTGTAAGCTGCTATTGCTTGGGCTTTTGTCACTAAGGTTGTTTATGCTTGTGACACCATGATTCTATCTCTCTTTTTTACAGAACTTCGATACAAAGAGTATTTCTGCTCACTATTGTTTTTGTTTTTATTTCTGAATGTTCTTTAGTACGTGTAAGGTTTCTGGGAATGCCGTTTTAGTGTCACTATTTATGCCATGTATTATATATGGATGTGAAAAGCACCTGCTTTGCTTACGGTTCGATCTATACATAAAAGTGATCGTTTAGTAGATTCTAGCAATGGTTTATTTTGCCAATTAACATCCTGTCTCATTGACGTGTACTTGAGCCACATATAACGAACGAGCGGCAATTAAAGTAGATGCTTAACAAACGACAGATAATCAGCTAACCAAGATATCTTGTTCAGCGAAATTTCATGGATTTGATACAGACCGCGATGTGCGCTCTGCCCACGTAACCTTAAAGGAGAAGTAGGGGTTGAAATAGTACTAGAATGGTTCCAAATTCCAGCCTCTTCCTAAGGCTATTTAGGGGAGACGTCTTCAATGAGTTTAATGCCAACAGCACCGACATAGAGTCCCACACTACTTGCTTCGGCTAAGTGGCTCAACAAAAAGCCGTAGAATATAAATGGAGAGCCATAAATAGATATACTCGTAAATTAGCTCACGTTAGCGTCTAACTCGTAAAACTATGCTAGATATGAACCTAGCATTGAATAGCTACCAATTCATGACCTATCATTTTACAATTACTTCATCTTTGATTTAATACATCAAAATTAGCTTAACTGCATAAATTATAAAAACTTTGGTTTCATGACACAACATTAACCAAGGCTATCCAAATGGATGTGTGAGCGTATATAAATGTTTAGTTGCTTTTGTCCCCTATATAGGAGGTGGAGGCGTGTTTTAGATCCTAAGCATTGATGGTTGCTTAAAACTGTGTCTATAAATAAAAATCTTTATTTGTGCGTATATATATATATATATATATATATATATATATATATATATATATATATATAATACATTTTGACTAAAGTAAGACATGTTTTAGCGGTTTAGTTACCCACATTGTCCTGGAAAAAATAGCTGTGCTTTTTACGCTTACTGTGACGTGTTTTGGTGCTATGGCTTCTGGATTTTTGTTGAATAGACATGTTTACACACATGCGGTTTAGGATAATGACTTAGACATGAGCTGAAAGCCATGCCTGTTTGACTACATGGTCAAAACGGCCTTTATGGTCGTCTTTGGTATGCTGGGTAGATAAGTATGCGCCGTATGGGTGAAATTGTTTTTCTAACTCTAGGTCTATAACAGTTTTTGGCTGCCTAACATTGATGTTTACTGACTTAGAGGTTTACTATTTGTACTATTAGTTAGTATAACGTTGGCTGCTTAGTATTGAGGCGAGGCAAAGCAGGTTAAGCGATAACAAATAGAAAAGTAAACTCTAGCAGTAAAAAATTCTTAAGCAACATTATGTGAAGAAACATTGTTTTTCTTCATAGTGTAGATTAATCCACCCTTATCATTTGTTTAAGAAGAGTTCTGTCCAGTACTATGAAGCACCGTTTTGAAGAGAAGAAAGGGTAGCGGAAACGCAAATACGTTTACTGTTGGTATTACTACTGCTAGTTTGCAGGTATGCAATTAAACAATCGCCTATTGATTAAGCATTATCTACGCTAACGACCAGACGACGGACAGTCGCCCTAATTAAAGAACGTGGTTTCGTCTCGTTTCGCAACGTCTCTTCTACCAGTACGGCTACGTCGTGCACCTCGGCAGAAGGTACAAGGCGCTCGCCACCGACGCCAAGCAGGTTTTAACGATGGTGATATCGTAGCGGTAGTGACGGTTAGGGGCAACGTCGCTGCAATCAACGAGGACACATGCCTCGCACGAATACCGCAAGAAGCGCCAGGTCTTCAGGCTTAGCCAGGTGTGTAATACCAGGACCACAACCTCAACCCCTGATCTTCGTAACTTTTCTAACCACTACTACGTGGCTACTGTTACTTACTACTGCAGTACTATTTCTATAGTAGTGCTTTTTCGGCCGTGGCTCCGACCTCATCAACGAATACCAAGCAGTACTGTGGTGTACTCGTGTTATCGTCAAGCGTCGGACATCGTGTGTACTCTGCCATTAGGTATTGTGTCTGTCTGTCTGTTTGTTTGCTTTTCCCGTCTTATCTCGTTCTCTCTTTCACTGTTTATGTCTTCCTACGACTAATTTAACACCCGTTCATTTGAATTGGCCGACACAAACGAGAGCATCAAAATACCCGCGAGTTTGCTCCTTTAGCCCTCCTGACCGGCATGCTGGCCAATCCAAGAGGCAATCTCCCCGAAGGCAGCGGCCGTAGTCTGACGGAGGATCACTTGCGATGTATCTCAACGTGGCCGAGATACATCGAGAGTGGCCCAGGAGTCGAGTGATAGAGCGATCGATAGAGGGAACAACAAGGCAGCAACAGACAGAGGTGGAATGGAAGGAAATATGGAGAAAGAGAGTTCGGGGGATGCATCGGGAGTTGGTGAGATATGGGAGGATCATTGAATGGTGACGATGTAATTGATATCGCTGCTATCGCACGATTTGTGCCCATAGGGGTAACGCCCCTAGTCGCAGTGGTGGAGGTGGCGGTAGTTGCAGAAGCGCCAGTCCCGTCGCTTGCTGTGGGAACAGAGTAACAACAATCCATTAGAGGACTCATTCTGATTTTCTCTCTCTCTCTCTCTCCCACTGATTTCTCTATTTCTTCTCTTTATTCTTTTCTCATTTCCTTCAGCTACTACACCGCAGCCAGCCGGCCGGCCGGGTACCAAATAGGCAATGATACTGATGTCTCGGATGATGATGCATTCGCGTTGTTCATTACCGCCGCCAACTACTTCGTGCTGCTTGATGACTCGCCGAAGTGCTAGTGATGGCTTGTGCGTGTTGGTTCGTCATCCTCGCCGTCATGAGTACGTTGCAGTACGTGACTGAATGAAACGTTGGGGAATGTATGATGGCCCTTCTATTCGGCTAGTTAAACACGGGTTGCTTTTGCTGCGCCCGCTATTGCTTCACGCTATTGTTGCTATGTCTGCCGTTGTTTGAGGCAACAAACAGAATGACCAGGCAGTGGTGCTTTGAGCTGCACTCACACAATGAGTAGCAGGCTTGAAGTAGGTTGATGCCGGGCCGCAAATGGCTGACGTAGAAGCTGGGGTATGGGGGTGATATCTGCCCCGTCGTTCGGCGGGGGGTGACCGTTTGTTAGTTAACTGGCTGCTAGGCGCCTGCGCAATCTACGCGTGCCCAGCTCCCATTAGGAAAACTAGAGGGACAGGAAGACTACGCTGGGAACAGATTTGCGCGAACGCTTCAGTCGGCGGTGGTGTTATTGAACAGGGACACCGGGGCAGCCAAAGTAATACCATGAAACACCCAATATTTCTAATACCTCAAATCAAGGGATTTCAAGAATACTTTTACCGTATATCTACAGAATAGTCTCAGAGTAAATAACGCTACCTGTCGACTTGTCTCTTGGTTTTGGCTAAGACGATACTTCCGGAGTGTTCCTCAATTTACTTTGCATCGCTGATTTAAGACGATTTAAGACCCTGGTATTTTTCTGCAGCACGCCTCCGGCACGGACTCCAAATTTCCCCGTAGGACACTTCTTTGAAGTTAAAGCTGGGCGAATATAGATTCCATTGTCCTGGAGAAATTAACCTTGGCACACCATTGAGCTTGCTTTACTGTATGAAATTTCGCTGTGAAGTCCTACTGTAAAGTATGTTGGCAGTTACTGAAGTAGGCTTGCAATCAAGGCTTTATACAACCTGCCTGTACCAACTGGCAGTAAAGAAAGGCGTTAAGTTTTGTTTCATGCAGGATAAATACGAGGGCAATTCGACCCACCGCCCTAACACACCGCCCCCGGGTCCAAATAGCCTTCAAAAGGTCAGCATTTCGACCCTGGCCGTTCCTGAGCCAAACACGATCATTGCTGCGGTTTACCGCCTGGTTAGTAATAAAGAGGGTCCTTCCACTGAAACTGCTGCTCGATTGTTCAGTACAATTCGTCAAGACAAGAAGCACTTATGCTCTGAGGTAGTGAGCTTTTTCTCTTTGCCGTATGTAAATAAACTTGTCGAAACTTCTAGGGTTTTAGTTAAATTACGTTGCGAAATTCGTCAGGTACTTCTAACTGAAATTTAAAGATGTGGCATTAGCTTTCATAGAACCGTCGAGTAGTAACGATATAGCAACTGCGGTACCGCGTACTCTAAATAGCACTATAATAGTTCTAAAATACTTTTCCTCTGGCCTAAATAGCATTTAGATAACAGCAACAGAGTGCGTACTTTTGTAGTATTTCTCTTTAGAGTTGTGTGAGGTAGAGCCAAAAATATTTGCTAACATGGCCTGGAGCGTTACATTGCATGGTAGTATTTCTCTGTTGTACAACGCCTTAACTCAGCAATACGTAGGCAAGCCTGTTTTCCGGCCATTATTGTTTTCCTCATAACGCATCTGTCATTTGCGTAATATTTTATCGTTTAACTCTATTTTCACTGCTTTTCTTGTTGTTCCTTTTATTTTTATTTTACTGCCTAGCACTCACCAATTGTATTCTGTGTTATGTAGTCTGATTGCACACTAGTTGTGCTTTTGCCTAGTCTAATCATTGCTAGCTAGGGTGTCGTCGTCTGCTTTTTCTCATATTTTGCCCCGATAGTGACCAAAAAGTGATTAATCTCTACAAATGCTTGCAGCACGTCCCTGCACTGACAACAACTGTCCCTCTTGATCTCGCGGCGATCTCCTACTCCAAAAGATATTTACCTTTTCTCCTCCTTCGTACGTAACATATATATATATATATATATATATATAGGTTGTTGGCTCATAACTGTTTCTCGTAACCGTTTGTGCCTGCTCAATCCTGCAGCTATAGTTCTTCGTCCTTATTATTTCCTTTTTCAGTCAATGATTTCAGTCACTTGTTTGGGCCCCGGCCACCTCGTTTTATACAATAGCGCCCGGTCCTTAAGTTGGAGGTCTTGGAGGAAGAGAAGGCAAAGAAGGAAAACGATTCGTATTTTTCAGATCAGGGGAGCTTTTCTGCTTGCCGTCGAACGTTGAAGCAAACGAAAAAAATCGAAGAGAGATAGAGAGAGGAGAAGTGTAAAGACGAGAGGGAGAAAGAGCTACAAGAGAACAATAGAGAGAAGTCTGGAGGTGCACCAAGGACATGCACAAGAAATCGAGTAGCCTCTGCTAATACTGGACGTGCGAGGACGAGCCGACGAGCTGCGCGGGTTCGGCCAGCGAGCAGGACGCGAAGCTATAGAAGACTGCACAGCGTGGTTTGTGGCCAGTGGTTCCGATAACTCGCCACTGTTCGGCCTTCCCTTCCAGTTTCCCTTGCCGATTCGCCGGCTCACAGGACGTGGACAAGCGTATGTCCACCGAGCGATTGCAGGAACAGCGTAGTGACGACGACGACGCGGTTTCCCGCTCGATTTTTCTGGCTGCTCTAGATTCGTCTGCTGTCCTCCATTGTCCGCTAAACCCCACTGCCCTTCTTTCTCACCGCCTCCCCCGTTTTTCCACCTTTTCTCGCTGTTTCCTCTCTCTCGCGCAGGTTTTCCCCATAGACACCATTTTTGGCCGTACCGGGCAGACTGAGCGTTTTTGCCTAAATTACCTGAACTACTACTACTACTACTTCGACTACTTCTGTTACTACTACAACTATCACATATACCACTATTGGCAGGCAGCGAGCAACTAACTGACAGGGAGTCGAAGAAGCGGACACGCAGGAAAGCCGGCGAGCCAGCATAGAGGACTGAGGCCTCCTCTCTTTCTTTCATAGCATTCGTAGCGTGCCGCCTTTACGCCGTCGCCAAACAGCGGACAATTGATTCCCAATCCTCGAACCACACTACTCGGTATCAGTGCGACGAGTATCAGAAGCGGTGGTGGTGGTAAAAGCAGGAGTAGGATTCGCCGTAGTTGAAGTAGTCGTAGTAGTAGTGAACTATAGTTCCTTATAGTATCGGACAGATCGGCTACCGCCAAGTGAGGAAACATTGGAAGCACACTAAAAAAGAGAGGAAAAGAGAGACAGCGTCGAAATCTATCTTCCCAGTTGGCGTAAAAAGACAAAAGGGAAAAAACAGATAACTCCACATCAGCGGTGGAGCAAAGTCTCTATGGGCGTGGGTTGACGAATTTAAGAGACGGAGACAGTTTAATTGACCGCTCCCAAAAGACGAATCTCGGCTATCGTTTATCTTTGTCCGTTATTGTGCAACGGAGAAAAAAACTGCTTACGAACTGAGGAAGCTAAAGAGATTTTTTTAAGTTTCCATGAAAGGCGCGGTCACGGTGAAGGGATAAAACGCGCTTGCCTATGGAAAGAGATCACGCGCTTGCAAGCCAGCAAGAATAACAGACTTAGATAGGATGCCATTGTGTCAAACTATATATACCCGTCGGTATATAAAATGGAGTTGCATTTGGTACTATTATTTATTTTGATTTGATACTTATTAAAATATCAAGATTGATATTGTATGCGAGGCGGTGCGTTAAGCGAAGTGTTTTTCTAGCGCCAAACACAATATATTACGCATCCACTTAGCCTTATCCTATTTTTGCTTGTTTCCTAGGATGGTGTTTTTATGACAGAGAGTGAGTAACCCGCGAGACTTGCTAATAAAAAAAGCAATCTTTTAAAGTCGGGAAGCTATTAATTCGTAAACATCATATGAACTTGGGCCAGTGTATGGTCGGTGCCAGACTCTTTCGACTATATTTACGTGCATGAGAAAGGTTTAGGCCAACTGGAAATCTCAGAAAAACCTCTTAGAGCATTACAGTGAATATAATAAGCAGACCGAATTCTGCAAAATTAGCCCGAACACGAATACCCATAAAACATTTCATTTGTCATCCCAATCACAGCAAAAAGGTATGATTTTATAGGTTTTAGTGTTAGGTCGTTCTTCTAGACGATTAGAGAACGTCTCCGTCCAAGCGATAGAACTTAGAACTCTGCGCTTTTTGCGTCTTACCCGTTGTCTATAGGTTTGTCAATAGAGAAATAATGGCAACAGCCATCCCTCACAAAGTTCTCCTTTCTGAATGAGCATTGCGGTACATTAGTAAATCGCTGAGTCAATTTTCGCCTTACTACTACAGCACGGCACTTCTGGATTTTGTGGACCACTGTGGGGTTTTTCGGCACCTCTGCGACCATGCAAAAACAAAAGCGCAGCTGCAGCTACCGCCCAGGTAAGACGGCTAAGCAAGGCTGACGTACGTCTTGTGTACGGTACGGTCGTTGAGCACTAAGTGCGATTGGCAAATCCTAACGTCCTTTCAGTTCTGTATCCTACGTATGTTTGTTTGTGTAGGTCACTGATTTTGCCCACTTGCTCTGAGAATCTTGGCTATAAGTCTCCGAAGAACCCCTCATGATACCCGTGCTGCCCGGCCCCGCAATCAAAGATTTTAATCAACTTAAGTGTAAACATCGCCCTTTTATCTGTACGTCTTCTCCCGCATAGCTGCATCTCTATGTGATGCATGCCCTGGGGAGGGTTTTCGCTGACTCGAGACTCCGTGTTGCCCGACGTTCTTAACCAGTTATACACTCACCTGCCGGGATGACAGTTCAAAGGCGGTCAGCGTTTTCGAAGTAGTGCTCACTATTGGAGTTCTTAGAAGGACCACTGATTAAATAGACTATTGAGATTCTTGTTAGGGAGTTAAGATAACATAGATTTGTGGTAAATTGGTAAGGGCGTGTAATCTCATCCCTCCAAAAGAAACTCCTCTCTTCATCCTTGAACCAAGCTATGCAAGCAACGTATACTTGTGTTTCCTGCTGCATTTTAAGCATTTATTGGTACTCTTTCAACGATATTATCGTCATTCGTACTCTTAGTTCGTCGTGTGTCTGGTACTATGTTTGGCTGCTGGTTCTGTTATAGTATAAGAACATTTAGTAAATAGTACCAAAAACAAGTCGTATAGTACGACTTTAGCTGCTTGCTTGTAGAACTATTACCGCAAACAGTTATTATTATTATTATTATTATTATTATTATTATTATTATTATTATTATTATTATTATTATTATTATTATATTATTATTATTTATTATCATTATTATGTGTTAGGACAATACAATTGTGAGGTGTGAATGTGTATCCTCGTTATTTCATGATTACCATCTAGCTACTCTCAGCCCATCGCACCTAATATCGACGCGGCATTTCCTCTGCAAACTGCCAGTGAAAGCAGCTGCCTCAGAAATTCGTCTTCGCGTATATCCCCGGTGTTTGCTCGTATTCGATAACCTAAGTCTTTTATAAATTTCCTTGTACTTCTGCTGACCGGGCCCAATGTTTCCATTGCAATCGGCACGAAATTGTATCTAGGCTCTAACTCTGTGTATTTACGCCACTTTTCTTTTTCTGCATGTTCGGCAACCCATCCCGCCTCCGTCGCGCTGTGGCATAAATAAGGCGGTGCGGCCGTGCAGGATACGGTCGCATCCCAAACCAGGCATTTGCCTTTTTCCCACGGCGGAATGGTCACACCGTCAGGCCTTTTATCGTCATTTAGTCCTAGTCTGGGTTCCAGCATGCTAGGTATTCCCGCTTTCCGGAGAGCTCTTTGAATTATTGAGTTTATTTCGGTGTGCCTAGGGGCCCGACCTTGGCTCTTGATGCAGCTCAATGGGTGGAGGCCATCCTTCTCCACTGCTTTTCCACAGGCCTTACAACTGTGAGGTTATTATTATTATTATTATTATTATTATTATTATTATTATTATTATTATTATTATTATTATTATTATTATTATTATTATTATTATTATTATTATTATTATTATTATTATTATTATTATTGTTATTTATTTTCATTAATATGTGTTAGGACAATACAATTGTGAGGTGTGAATGTGTATTCTCATTATTTTATAGTTTCTTTCTCTGCGTGTTCGGCCACCCATCCCGGCTCGGTAGCGCTGTGGCACACATAAGACGGTGCGATTGTGCAGGAGACTGTCGCATCCCAAACCAGGCATTTGCCTTTTTTCCACGGCGGAATAGTGACACCGTCGGGCCTTTTATCGTCATGAAGTCCTAGTCTGGGTTCCAGCATGCTAGGTATTCCCGCCCTCCGGAGAGCTCTTTGAATCACTGCATTTATTTCTGTGTGCCTGGGAGCCCGACCTTGGCTCTTAATGCAGCTCAACGGGTGGAGGCCATTCTTCTCTACTGGTTTTCCACAGGCCTTGCAAATGTGTGGTTCGCATATCGACCCGCCGATTCTGAGAGCCGACACCATGCGGAATGAGACGTTGTCCAGCATGGCGCCGAGCTGCGGCGACGGGAGAGCCCTAAGGAATCCACCGCTGAAGGTGTCTCGTGCGGCCAAGAAGACTGCCTTCTCCGTAGAAGACTCAAGGCTTTCGGTGATCTCACGGGCTATAACTTTACATCTGTAGTTATCAAGCACTCTCTGCGTTACACGTTTCTCCCAAGGACCTGGATCCAACTTCAGCTTGACAAGCGACTCTGCCTCCTGCTGAGCTATGTGCAGCCGGTGGTGAGCACTCGGGTCGACTAGCGCCTCTGCCAGCGGGCTGAATTCTAGCACAGACGCTGCGTAACATATGGGTGCCAATTCTACTGCTGATCGAACACCCAGTCCACCTTCTCTTATGGGGAGGCTTGCTCTTCGCCACGTATCGTCCGTGAAATCGATGTTAAGGACTTCACTCAGTATGTCTCTCGTAGAGTCGTCATACGCTTGCAGGGCGTCGGGACATTGGCTTGTCGGTGAGGTGCGCAATGTGTAGTTGAATTTCGGGGAACCTAAACTATATCTCCAAAGACATAGTGCAACTTGTGAGTGCATGGCCAACAAACGAGGCCGTGTCTGCAGCAACGCCCGGCGTTTTTCTGTTAAGGTCTTGTAGATACTTTGTGGACTAAGTGGAGCCCCAAGAACTTCTAACTCGGCCGGGTTAACTTGCTTACAGCCTGGTAGAACGGCAGCAATGGTTTTGCGTGCTTCGTCTCGTTCCTGGGTGTCCCCCCCAACCGTTATAACTTCGCACTTGGAAAGATTGAGGATTGTCCCTCCGTCATTTGCAAACTCTATTACCTTAAGTATGTCAGCGGCCACCACTTCTGCCGGTCCTCCTAATGTACCATCATCCAGGTACCAGATGTTCAATGGGCTTCTCATTCGTGCCACTAGACTGGAGATACCCAGACTGAACAAGGCGGGGCCTAGTGGGTCCCCTTGTTGCACTCCATTTGTTGATTTAAGTGGCTCTTTGTCACACCAGGATAGAAGTGACGGGTCCCTGTAGCATTGCCATACAAGTGGAAAGAGTTCCGGTACGTGTAGTCTTACTTCTTCTAATATTACGTCGCGTCGTATTGTGTTAAAAGCATTGCTAAAATCTAGCTTCACTAAAACCCGCACAGGACCGTCTGTTTCGATGTATGCTCGTACAGCGTGAACGGCTGCCTCCGCGCCTCCTTTTATAGAAACCCCTACTTGCCTTGGTCCTAAAGCTTTTGTTATGGATCCCTTACTGATCGCGATGGCCACCTTTGCTACAAGCCTTCGGATTGTAAGGCCACATGCTATAGGTCTGATTGAACCGTCCTTCTTTTTTAGGGCCGTAAGATTTGCCCCGTAAAAGGTCGTCAGGCAAGAAGAAGGGAGGCTGCCGTTTAGTGCCGAGGCCACCAGAGAGCAAACTTCTTCCAGAAGTCTTCCGGATGAGGGTACTGAGTTGTCAAGCATGTCCCGGAGATGTCGGGGACGCAGCCCATCTAATCCAGGTCCAGACGCTACGGCGAAAGATCGGACGGCGTCAACAACCAATTTATGATGTACGGTGTGTCCTCTTGTTGTTACTGGTGCCTGGAGGGATCCTAGGCGTTCGCTTGCGTCTGCCAATGGAGGGGGGTGCTTCTTTCTTAACTCCTGCTCCGTGTGATCGTTAAATGGTGCAAAAGAGTCGGTCGAAAGAAGGATCCGTGCGGCGGAACATACATCACCTTCAGCTAATTTGCGCTCTGCCATCTTCCCCCTGTCGTGATCTGTATCAAGTGATGTGTCGTACTGTATAATGTTACGGTTACACTCGTCTAAAAGACTTGCAAGTGTTTTCCACCGCGATTCAGTAACGTTCTTCCTGATTATTTGGCATAATGACCGATCATTGTTTCTCAGTGCTGGGATGCGTAGCAAGAGTATTGGCATTATTAGAAGCTTCTCCCAAGACGCGTTGTCCTTCCTTGTGTTGAAGTTGGAAAGTGCTTCAGCGTATGCTGCGCAGCATATTTCTCTAACTCCTCTGGGTATCACTTTGACTAGTTTAATGTTTCGATGCACCCGGGCCAGGGAACGAATTAGCGTAATTGAGTCGAGGGTCGTATCCGATTGCCTGTTCGGGTCGTCTTGTGCCGAAAGCGACGCAGGCGACGACGTGTTTCTCAAGGGTTGACTGAGTGGAGGCCGGGTATCTGCCGGATGGAGACGTGTCGTATGCATACGCAAGCCCCGGAGTGACCTTAGGCACTTCCTGCATATTTCGCAGGTATATGACTGTTGTGATCGTAGTTGGGGTTGATCGGGGTTTGTATGGGCTGAAGGTAGGGAGCTCATGGTTAACTCGTAGTTTTCTGATTATTATTTTTATTATTATTATTATTATTATTATTATTATTATTATTATTATTATTATTATTATTATTATTATTATTATTATTATTATTATTATTATTATTATTATTATTATTATTATTATTATTATTATTATTATTATTATTATTATTATTATTTATTCAGTATTTCTCTACAATTGTGGGACCCAAAAGTGTACCCGCGTAGGCTCACCCCCCCTTCTCAATCCATAGAGCCGATGATAGCGGCGGTGTTTCCCCTACACACAGCGAGCGAGAGTTGCTGACGCAGAAACTCGCCCTCGCGCTGGTCACCCGTGTTAGCACTAATTTTGACACCTAGGTCTTTGAGGAGGATACTTGTGCTCTTGCTGATCGGGCCCATCGTTTCCATGGCGACGGGTACGAAGTGATATCTCCTCCCCAAATCAGAGTATTTGCGTTTCTTTGCGATCTCGGCATGTTCAGCAACCCACCCTGACCTGATGGCGCTGTGCATCAGGTATGACGGAGCCACTGTACATGATACCGTGGCATCCCATACCAGGCATTTGCCGTTGGACCATGGCGGGATGGTGACGCCGTCTGGTCTTTTGTCGTCTTCGAAGCCCAACCTGGGCTCCAGGGTGCTTGGTATGCCGGCTCTACGAAGAGCCTTCTTCAGGATCGCGTTGATTTCCGCGTGTCTGGAAGCCCTACCAGGGCTTTTAGTGCAGCTCAAAGGGTGCAGTCCGTCCTCATCCACTGTTTTTCCACACGCCTTACACTCGTATGGCTCACATATGGGAGCGCCTATTCTCAGAGCGGCCACCATGCGGAAGGAGGTGTTGTCCAGCATGGTGCCCAGCTGTGATGAAGGAAGTGCTCTTAGGAAGCCACTGCTGAAAGTGTCACGGGCAGCTATGAATACCGCTCTCCCTGTCGGGGATTGGATGTCATCTAAAATCTTGCGAGCGGTCGTTTGACACTTGTAGCTGTCAAGCATGTGCTGTGTAGGGTGTTGCTCCCAGGGGCCAGGGCCTATCGCTTGTCTAGCTGCCAGCTCAGCTTCGTCCCTCCTTCCGCGCAGCACAGAATAAACATCCGGTTCTAACAACGTCTCCGCAAGCCCCGAGAACTCTATGATAGAGGCCGCGTAGCACAACGAAGCAAGGTCTGCCACGGACCTTAGTCCCAATCCTCCTTCGCTGAGAGGAAGTGTGGCCCTTTCCCAGGATCTGTCGGTAAGGGCCACGTTTAGAACTTTACTCAGTATCTCCTTTGCCACCTCGTCAAATGCTTGCAAATTATCACAGTGGTGGCCTGTGGGGGACGTGCGTAGAATGTAGTTTAGCCTAGGTGATCCTAGGCTGTATCTCCATAGGCATAATGTAGCCTGTGCGTGCATTGCCAATAGCCGAGTTTTGATACACCGGAGGGCGTCCCGCTTATCTAGGATAGTTTTCGAGATCTTCCGAGATCCAATGGGCGCTCCCAGGACTTCTAGGTCAGGCAACTCAATTATCTTTGTACCGGGCAGGGCGTCTGCAATGAGTTTGCATGCCTCATCCTGCTGGTGGGAGGTTCCACCTACAGCTATGACCTCGCATTTTGAGGCGTTAAGAGTTAAGCCTCCCTCCCCAGCAAACTGTAGCACTTCGCGTATGTCGGAGGCCACTATGTTTGCCGGGCCGCCTAGTATACCATCGTCTAGGTACCACACATTTAGTGGACTTTTCATGCGGGACACTAATCCTGAGATTCCTAAACTAAATAAGGCGGGCCCAATCGGATCTCCCTGTTGTACTCCGTTGGCTGAGAAAGAGGCTCACCTTCTCCCCAGGACAGCAGTGATGGCGTGCCGTAGCTCTGCCACGCTAAGCGAAACATTTGTGGAACTTTCGCTTTAACTTCATTAAGGATAACATCGCGTCGGATGGTGTTGAAGGCGTTTCGGAAATCTAGTTTTACCAGGACTCGTGGGGGTCCCTCTGCCTCCGTGAAAGCCCGAGTTGCGTGTGCTGCAGCTTCAGCTCCGCCTTTAACTGAAACGCCAACCTGGTGAGGTGCCACCGCCTTCACGATTGCCGTCCTATTGATGGCAATCGCTACTTTGGCAACCAGCCTACGTAAAGTAAGGCCGCACGCTATCGGTCTAATGGAACCGTCTTTTTTCTTCAGGGCTGTCAGATCTGCCCCATAGAAGATTGGGTGGCAAAAACTTGGCAGCCTACCACTTAGAGTCAAGTTAGTCAGACAGCGCAGTTCCGCTAGCAGTCTTTCGGAAGAAGGTATTGTGCTGTCCAACATATCTCTCAGATGTCGAGGACGTAATCCATCCAGTCCAGGGCCAGATGCTAGTGAGAAGGAGCGAACCGCATTAACTACGAGCTGTGCCGGAACGATGAAAGGCTCATCCGTGGGAGGTTGCTCAAAGTTGATCAAGCGGTCCCTGACGTGAGCCGGAGGAGAGGGATGCTTGCTTCTAAGTTCCTGAGTCGTGCGGTCGTCGGGCAATGCGAAAGACTCTGTCGAAAGTAGAGTGCGTGCGGCGGAGCGTATGTCTCCCTCAGCTAACTTGCGTTCTGCCCTTGCGGCAATCTGGCGGTCGGTGAGGTGCTCGTTGCGCGACTGTGTGAGGCTGTGGTGCGGTCTATCAGAAAGATTATCCAGCGTCTTCCATTGGGAATCTGTTATGTTCTTCCTAATTACTTGGCACAATGTGATGTCGTTGCTTTTTAGTTCTGGAATATGCAACATGAGTGTCGGCAAAGTCATTAATCTGTGCCAGGATTCAGCGTCTAGTCTCGAGTTGAAGTGAGAGAGGGCTTCCGCGTAAGCTGCGCAACAGATTTCCCTGACTCCTCTCGGGATTATCCTGACTAGCTTCGTGCTTTTGCGAGCACGAGCTATGATACGGGTAAACATTTTTGGATCGTTGTCAGAGGTAATGTCGGCTGGGTCTCTCTGGTCCTGGGTTGAAGTTTGTGGAGCGGAGCCATCGGGTGGCCGGTCAAAGGAATGTGTGTGGGTTTGTCCTCCGTGAACACGGGTTTTATGTATGTGTAGTCCGCGCAGCGATTTTACGGATTTTCTACAGACGTCGCAGATTAATGTTAGCTGGGGACGGGTTTGAAGATGATCGGGATTCGGTTTACGGAGTTTGCTGTTCATTGTTTATTATTATTATTATTATTATTATTATTATTATTATTATTATTATTATTATTATTATTATTATTATTATTATTATTATTATTATTATTATTATTATTATTATTATTAATATTATTATTATTATTATCATCACTATTACGATTGTTAATTTCACTATCACTATTATTATTATTATTTCGTACTGGTGCTACTTCTGCAGTGAAACAAAGTGGGCGCTGGCTTGGCTGTAACTATCGTCTTCTTAATTCTTGCCTTTCCAAAGGAAAACGTCGTTTTCATTGTCGGTGCGATGAGTTGTTGATATAACTGTTGGCGCCACTTTGTAGATTAGATGTTCCAACGTCAAATTTTAGTTGAGCAGCCGTTAGAATTCGAATTTGAATGGCAGCGGCATGCCGCTTGAAGCCTACGGGCCGTTACGCGGGTGGTTTCGTTTTGTTTCACCATGTCGTGTGGATCTTCACAGCCTCATGGCTGCTCGTGCCTCTGTCGCATGGCCACACACAGTACACTAAACTGATCACTGAGTTACAGGCATCACTCTCGTATGTTACTTCCTGGGTTTACCAACCTGCACACACATGAATAGACGTGTTTCCTTGGAGCTCGATATGCGCACGTCCGCACTCTTTGACGTCTTTGGCGTTATCATTATTATTATTATTATTATTATTATTATTATTATTATTATTATTATTAATTAGTTAACATTACTATTATAGACATGGTTATTGCATTAATATTCCATGACATTATAATTACATTATTACGAACAATAACATTATATGTTAACACGATCTTATGAATTAACATTATTATGTGGTATTGCTGCTGCTTCTCTAGTGATGACAAAGTGGTTGCTGTGGCTGTCGCGCGATGAGTTGTTGAAATCACTGTTGGCGCCACTTTGTAGATTAGCTGTTCCAACATCCAAATTTAGCTGAGCGGCCGTTAGAAATCGAATTTAAATGGCAGCGGCGTGCCGCTGGGAGCCTACGGACCGTTACGCGAATGGTTTCGTTTTGCTTCACCATTTCGTGTGGATCTTAACAGCCTCATGGCTGCTCGAGCCTCTGTCGCATAGTCACACACAGTACACCAAATCGATCACTGAGTTACAGGCATCACTCCGGCATGTCACTTCCTAGGTTTGCCATCCTGCACACACACGAATAGACGTGTTTTCTCGGAGCTCGACATGCACACGTCCGCACTGTTAGTGCGGATAATAATAATTCTATTATATTATTATTATATATATATAATAATTATTATTATTATTATCATTATCAAGATAGTTACCAATTGTTCGTTCCAGACATACAATCAACCATAACGAAAGGCGCTGCAATGAACTTCAGCCTAGGTTTGCAGTAATCAGCAGCTGTGCGACCAAGTTCGTATGGTGAGGGGGAACGGTTGCAAGTCAACGACAGCAGCAGCAACAGCAGCGGCATCAGCAGATACGTAGAAGAGCGGTAGTAGTGGTAGCGTTCGGCGAGCCACTCGCAGCGAAGCAGGCAACTGGACAATATCAAGTTCACCGTGATCATTGGTAGTTTAAGACCACAGAGTGATTCACTCGCTACCCAAATCGAGTCATCGACAATTGCCACCTGTGGGTCACACGGTATAGGTCCCACGTCTAACCACGTCATATGATGGTTGTCGCACTAGAGGATACGGAAAAGAAGAAAACTTCAACGTCTAAATGAGTCTAGCTACGAGGGCATTTTGACAAAAATTCGCACGTAGAAAGCGTCGTTTTAAACTGATGCCATCTTATAGACCTAACAAACTTTTCGAGCTCCTACACGTTCAATCAGACAACATCGATTATTCTATGCATTATTTGTAACAAGCATAGTCGTGAACAGTGAAAATGTGCATTATGCTTGACGACTATATGGATAGCCGTAGAAATAAGTGTTGAAGTTGGCAAAACCAACAAGGTTAAATACCGTCAAAAGTCGAGCCATCGCGATTAGATGAGATGCGTGATCTAGACATGGCGTAACCGTTCTTGAGCATGAGTTAGTCGTTTATTGATTCTAACCCCAGCGACCTGTGCCCGCCCTTAATTTATCTCTTTAGGGTTATGTGATACCAGTTTTCTCTAGTTTCGAGTCTATTCTAAGGTGCAGAACAGACGTTGAGCGCACGACACCGATAGAACCATCAGAAAAACATACTTCGGCTCTCAACTCTTAATACACCAGCGCTCAGTTTAAACATAAGAAGCACGTCTGACCCTAACATTATCAATATGTATGCATATATATATATACAAATATATTAAAAAAAAATATATATATATATATATAAAGAACGAAGCACCATACCTCTCTGTATCTCATGGCAGAGGCTCTGCAAGCGGAACCAAATCTAGGGAAGTTTTCATTTCTTATGTATTTAGTTTTGTAAATTAATGGGAACTGCAAAGAGCTACCAGAGTAAACTAGCTTTTATTTTGTACAAGCACTCCAAGGTAAAACCAGACGCCGATAAGAAGAATATAGAAGAAGTTGTTTCCGGGTCATTCAAATTCGTCTCCTGTTTCTGCTCATAGATAGTTTTTAAGCTTTTAAGTTGAACCTGTAAAAAACATGGTAGTAGATAGATAGGTAAGCGCCGCAATTTTTTATAGATAACGGTGGATATAATCATATGTAACGCTGAGAGTAGAATTAAAATATATGGTTAGGTTGCTACGCTGCAATTGAAAACCAAGCTATCAGTCTTCAATAGATATTGTTCTATAGAACAACGGCTAGATAGAAGCTAACCCTAAAAAAATGTATATTAAACGGGATATTGCGCTGCTGGATAACGTCTGTGGGAGGTCCTCCGGCTCACTAGAAAGCGCTCCACTAACCATACGTAGGCATCATTCGTTTGTGATAATAATCATCCCGTCGGGCATATCCTCTAGGATATCTAGGTTTCTCCGCGTAGAAACTGCGCTGCGGCTCGAGACACACTCCAACGATGGTTGTCTTCCGCACGTAAGACACGTTTGACTGAAACCCTTACGTGTGATGGGTACAACTGTTACACCCACCTGTTCACGTTTAAATACATAAACATATTCGTCTATGATTATGACCTTCGACTGGTACAAAATAAGTGGCTCTGGCAAGCGTTGTAAATTGTCTTCCAACCAGGATCGACTCTAATTTTTCATTAGCGAGCTTGAAATTGATTCTTCATTTGTCTATATACAAGGATATGAAGTTGACTTTTTTGCAGTAGGTCATCGTGGACTGCATCATCTAGAATGTTCTTGCAATCACATGTCTAAGATATGTATAGACGATAGCTGTCTTGCTGTTTTAAGATAGATGCTGTTTCACATCTTTTTGCATAACCGAATAAAAACAACCTTCTATTTGGATATATTGTCGTTATATTTTGAGGGCCTGTGTCTAATAAACTAAGCGCTAATAAGAACCATTCGTTTTAAGCAGCTGTTCGCGCTGTACGCGGGTTTGAGCCCCACCGTTACACATTTCTATTTATAAGGGTTCGTCTATAAAGCAATGCGAAAAACAGTTTCGTGGACGTTAAATTTTGGCTGAGGGTCAGCTCGAAAAGTAACGTCCGTGGGACTGCTTTTCGCATTGCTTCATAGACGGACCCCCATAAATACAAATGTGCAACGGTGGGGCTCGAACCCGCGGACCTATCTGGTGTCTCCTCCGGTCGCTAGGCGCAGACACATGCCACCACGCCACCGGGCTCGACCGGAACAAACGTCTAGTGTTACCCAGCTGTTTTTTACTGTAGCCAGGTTTGAGCTCCCGATATGACACAGCATATGAATGCCATTCCGAGGGTATAAGCCACACTTCTCATCAAACGAGTGTTAAAACGATGTGAAGACTGGTGAACTGGTGAAGACTCCGATGGTGGTGGTGTGATGGACTCCGAAGTGGCTTCTTGTTCTCTGCGTATCATCTCGCGCTCTGGGTAGCGCCGCAGCATAATGCGTACTTGCCTCTGTGCAGCAGTTCGAGCCATTTTAGATGTAGTATGAAGATCGCTCAAAAGTAATTTGCTCATGGTAGCGAATACTTTATATACCAACTGAAAGGCGATGAAATTCCTCGTCAAAGCCTATATGTCTTGTGCCAATACAAAATTTACATGAACGATATGATTATCACCCCTGAATAGAAGTGCTCTAGATTTGACTATGGCATAGTAAGTAAAGTGACGTCGGCGCTAAGCGTTTAAACGGCGTTGTTTAGAGGCTAGTGAGCTCGCCATAGTTGTTATTTACCGGGGTGCTGCCGGTTTGGCCCCTTATATTGATCAAAACCCTTCGAATGCTCAATGAGAATAGATGATAAACCATATCGTTAAGAGTCAGCGGCCGTGCTGCCACAAGGGACTGTTCGGGAAACCCTAGATATTTCAACATGTCCGGCCCTTTAGAGGCGATCTTTTTAACTACTTGTAAATTGAGTTTAATTTACTATATTAAAAATATACACCTATTCAAAGCCACTTGGTGCCGGGGGGTTTACGTTTGAAGCGTTCTAATTAATTGCCGTCGTTGCGCCCGATCGAGGGATGATGCACGACGTGTCTCAGGTTGTCGATACTAAAACTTCTTGAAGTGCGGAGATCACACACTGTAGAACGAATTATTCTCGTTTGAAGGAGTCATGTTGAAGCTCACATTGCAGGTATTTGATAGGTTTTCAGGTGAAACTAAGGCAAAAACGGAGATGGCAGCGACAACAACAACAACAACACTGCTATTTTTGGATACGGTATCGCCTACGAGGTGTGTTCAAAAAGTATCGCGACTTTTGAATTTTCGCGGGTTACGTATATTCGAATTTCGATTTTTTGTGGCGTTATGTTGGTACTCATGTCTCTCACTTATGCCGACAAGCTCGGCCATTTTGAATGTTCACTTAATTGTTGACAGCTGCTTTGCTTGCACGTGTTTTGGATCATCTTCGATTTTTACCTATTCAAAAAAATGGATCAAAGAACCTGTATCAAATTTTGTGTGAAAAACGAAATTAAGTGCGCGGATGCATTCCGAATGTTGACTGTGGCATACGGAGAAGCTACCTTGGACCGAAGCAACGTTTATCGGTGGTACAAAATGTTCTCAGAAGGCCGAGAAGATGTGAACGACGAAGAGCGTGCCGGACGCCCGAGCACTTCAACAACAGACGAAAAAATTAATGAAGTAGAGAAAATGGTATTGGCCAATCGTCGAATCACCGTTAGAGAAGTTGCTGAGGACCTAAACATATCGATTGGCTCGTGCCATTCGATTTTTATCAATGATTTGGGCATGAGACGGGTCGCCGCGAAATTCGTACCAAAATTGCTCAATTGCGACCAAAAACAGCATCGCATGAACATTGCTAATGAGATGTTGGACTCTGTCCGCGACGACCCAAATTTGCTCCAGAGGGTCATAACTGGTGACGAATCGTGGGTTTATGGTTATGACGTGGAAACCAAAGCTCAATCATCTCAATGGAAGCTGCCGCACGAACCAAGACCGAAAAAAGCGCGCCAAGTTCGGTCGAATGTAAAAGCTTTGCTGACAGTTTTCTTCGATTGCAGGGGCGTGGTGCATCATGAGTTCTTGCCACAGGGTAGAACGGTCAATAAGGAATATTACCTGCAAGTTATGCGCAATTTGCGCGAAGCAATCCGCCAGAAACGCCCGGATTTGTGGAAGAACAAAAATTGGCTTTTGCACCACGATAACGCCCCTGCTCACACATCGTTGCTTGTGCGCGAGTTTTTGGCCAAAAACAACACACTAATGATGCCGCAGCCACCGTATTCCCCAGATCTGGCCCCCTGTGACTTTTTCTTGTTCCCTAAACTGAAGAGGCCCATGAAAGGACGACGTTACGCTACGCTTGACGAGATAAAGACGGCATCGAAGGAGGAGCTGAACAAGATAAAAAAAAATGGTTTTTTGAAGTGCTTCGAAGATTGGAAAAACCGTTGGCACAAGTGTATAATATCTCAGTGGGATTACTTTGAAGGGGACAAAATAGATATTCATGAATAAATGAATAATTTTTGAAAAAACACAAAAGTCGCGATACTTTTTGAACACACCTCGTAAGTTCATGAAGCAGCGCGATGTGGGCCAAACCAAAATTTAAGGATTATTGTTTTAATCTGTTTTTACTTGCATTCTCGTTTTATTTACGTCCCCTTGACTTCTTTTTTGTTTGCCTTTCCCTTTATTCCTCTAGAGTCAAGCTGTGGCATTTTGCCCACAATTCGGAGTAATGTGGACTGCTGTCTTCGCTGGGAAGAGAAGGAGCAGCATCGTCTTTTAATTTTGCCGCTGGTGCTGACATCTGTGCGGCATCCGGGTTCCTGCCGTATCCACTGTAAAGCTTGTTGATTCTCGCCAAAGCGCACGAGGATCAGAGCGACGTGGCCGCCACCCGGTGGGTTAGTAAACGACCTTCAACAGTTGTTCGTTTTTTGTTCTCTTTTTGTCTGCTCCATCCTCCACTTTGCCCTTGTTTGTCGCAGATGAATAAAATCGAGACAAAACAAAACAACGAAAAACGTCAGGTGCACCTTAATTAGCCAGAAGCGAGCCTATGGCTGCCTGTTGTACCACTTCTGACGTTGTTACCTCTACCGCCATTACTGCCATTTTTGTTTCTGCCACTGATGCTTTTTATTGGTTCATTGGATTTATCCGATTTGATTGCCGAATATTCCGGGCGTGCAAAATTCGAATGGCGCTCCTATCGTTTGTCTATTGTTGCCTGTTCTATAATTTATCGAGGGTAATAGCAAGAACATCGGCTTTACTAACGGTGATAGTCTAGTTGAACAGTCAAAAATCAGAGAAGGACGCTAGCATGCGAGAATAAAGGTTGCGTACTTCATCAATCTCTCTGTGTACGGCTATTAAGTATATATACTGTACAACTGTTTGAGCTCGAACGTACTAAACGACAGTAACACACTGTAGCACAATTAAAAAATTAACACCTAAATAAGCACTGTAAACTTGCATTCCACATTGCGCGCACATAAAATTGCTGATTTTACGCGCGGACTATTTGCAGTGCTCGGCAGCACAGCGTCCCTTGAAGCTTATCAATTTAGTCCTATTTTACGATCGTATTTAGGCTACAATCTATAAAGCCTGAAAAGCGCTCACAAATTCCCGAGTTTATGAGACTGAAACGTATCAGAAAATTCCTGAGCTTACGACGGCAATTTAGGGAATATATTAACGAAAATGGCCAAGTTAGTGCACTAATGCATGGAGATGAATACCGCGGCCCGTAAGGCGTACCAAATAATGTAATTAAATGTCCAATGTTATGCTGCATTTGGGAAGCGATGATGACGGAGGCTTTAGGAAGCGCTGCGCCGACAGATCGGAGAGCGGCGGGATCTTGTCGGCAGTGTGGACACTTGCCGATATAATAGAACCTCAATGTGTAAGTTCCATGTATAAATTGTCATTTCATCAGGTCTAGATAGATAATTGAATTTCCAACATTTATTTGAGCTGTTCCTTTCTTTTAGGAGCAAGCGTGATACACCTTGCCTGAAAATGCCACACACAATTTGGAGTCCAATTTGGAGCAATATTATATATATATATATATATATATATATATATCGCAATCAACAGCTGATAGCAACTGCAGCACGGTCGTGTTTGTGTGTTCTCCGTCGATCTGTGATCAGTCCGGTGATTAGACGGCGTTTTTAAAGCAAAGTTGTTACAGCAAAAACTGAACACAATTCTTAGAGCGTTCTAGATATGATCCATAGCTTTTACTGTTCTGGAAACATCTAACAAGCTAATGAAGAACTTTCACAACTTCGCGTGCCTGACCGTGTGATTTACAGCTGTACTAGTGCACATAACAGTACCCCTAGCAGCTTTGCTTATTGTTTCTACAAACGTGAAATCCACACATTTCAGTGCGTATGTGCGTGTATGTATGAGTTTCGAGTAGGAACCAGCACTTTATCGAGTCATGCTCCGGTGTTCAACAGGGTGACCCCTGTGGCCCCGCTTTATTTTGCATTGCTATTCATGAACTTCACACACCGCCTTTCTTCCGAACTTCGACCATGGTTTCTGGACGACGGCACTCTCGCCGGAGACGCCCTGGCGGTCCTGAAAGACATCGCTTAGGTAAAAAAGTTCAGAGACGGTCTCAGGACTCAAGCTGAATGACGCCAAGTGCGAACTTTTCGTCCCCCTTCAAAAAGACCCTCATTTCGGCTCCATGCCCTGGCGGCTCAAACGGTGCGCAATCTTCTGCCAGCTGCGAGATTGATTCCCGATCATTAATTGGAACTTCTAGGGGTGCCAATTCTAGATGAATCTAGTGGCTTATCTTTAACTAAACAAAGCTCTGACCTTGTTCGCTGGTGCTCTAGACTGCGACTCTTAAACGCTCACCGAGCCCTCTATCTGCTTAGTGTAATTTTGTCAACTCCGAGGCTGATGTACTTCTTGCGATGCTCACGAGCCTATGCCGAACCGGAACTGCTTTAATCGTTCGACGAAACCTTGCAATATACCCTTGAGGGTATCTTAAACGTTCAGTTTAGGCAAACCTCGTGGTTCCAAGCGTCGCTCCCGACGTCCGCAGGGTGAATGGGGATTCGCATGGCTTCGCAAGTTGCCTTGTCTACCTACCTCAGGTTTTTAAAAAATACCGAGACTTTGATATCAAGGATCACACCACCGGATGCCTACAACAGCTTCATCGCGCAAATGGAACAAGCTTGCCGCTACTATGCAGAAGAATAGGGTCCATTGCCCGAACGCATTACACAATCAACTTTGGACTTGCAAGTAGATAAGTCGATCCAGGAGCGGTTAATGACCCAGGCGAACAGCGTTAAAGAGCATGCGCGAATGAGAGCCGCGATCGATCCGATGAGCGGGAGGTGGCTTCAGGCCATTCCCTCACCGCGGCTGGGGGCGATGCTGGACAATACCACACTCCGCATCGTCTCCGACCTGCGTCTGGGGGAATCAGTCTGCTTCGCACATAACTGTGCAATATGTGACGTACCGGTGTCTTCTACGGGTGAGCATGTTCTCGCTTGCAAGAGGAGCGCCTCAAGGCCTTCAGCTTTGAGTGACGTAATACACCGAACAATCCGGTCAGCCCACATATCGGCAGTCAAAAAGCCGGTCGGTCTGTCAGCCAACAGTCAACTGCGCCCGGACGGCCTGACTCTAGTTCTATGGAGTGAAGGTCGCTGCCTTGTGTACGACGTCACCGTCTCTTGCACGTTGGCCGCTTCTCGAGGTCGGAGCAGCCGCTCGCCTTGCTGAAAATCGCAAGTTGGCAAAATATCGTGAACTGGAACAAAACTATATCGTTCAACCAATTGCCTACGAGACATAAGGCCCAATAGGTAAAATCACAAGGAACTTTCTGGCGGACCTGGGATCCAGAGTTACTGCATCAACCGGCGATAGAAAAGCCTAGCAGGTTTTGTTACAAAGAATATTAGTTGAAATTCAACGCAGAAACGCCCACGGGCAAGGGACTCCCCTTTCTGCCGTCGCCGAATCAAACCGGCGTCAAAAATTATATGTACAGCTAAAGGACCTAAATAAACTTGGAATAATTATTTTAGACCATTTCCAAAACCGTACCTGGTTGATGGACTTATCGAATATCATCAGTCGCTGAAAACAAAAGACAATTTGGCTGAGCGGCAGAGCCCCAGAGTACACTAAGAAAGAGTTTTGTTTTGAACTGCCAGGCAAAGAAGAATTTTCTAGGAAAAAAAACATAAATTTTAAGGGGTGGCGTCTTTCTTGACGCTTTTACGCTGCTTAATATTAGTAACATGATATTTGCGGTTGCAGTGGTCGGCTGCAGTAATTTCACATGTTTACCCGTGGTAGCTAGTCAATAGTAAGAGCATGGCTCATGCATATTATATCTGCTTCATCTGTCGAACAGGTGCAAAATCCGAGCCGGTGTCACTTCTATGTGCTTCGTGTACGAACTGGTTCCATACATTATGCACGCAGCAAACAGGCGCAATATCACAACCGTGAAGCATTGGTCAACTTGCCGGCGGACAGAAAACAATTGTGGACTGTGGCGTCGTGATATATCAATGCATAAACCTGCTGTCCACCGACCTTAGATTAAGTTCGTTGAACTCGGCCGTGGTGTCGATCTTTCGCCACATCAGGGTGACGCCGAGCATCATAGTGTCGTCAAGGGATGAGGTTCGGAAACCCGGTCCTCGGCCAACAACCTCGAGAAATCGGTCAACGCGGCCAGTGCTTCATGTCGGAACAGCAAGGTAACAATTTATGAACCCCCAAAACCCAATTTTCAAGAGCACGTCATGAAAATAATGCATGAGCCTCAAGAGCTTAGAACGGTATGCAACTCACAGCATCATCACCGGCGGAGCCACAAAAAACGCAACAACTAGTAATATGCCAATTTAACTGCGAAGGATTTTAAAGCGTGAGCGAATCTAGATTATGTAATTAATTATCATGATTCGACGTCGTTGTCCTGATATAAATATTTTTTGACCAATATTTCAATGTCTCCGGGTATTATCGTTTCCATTGTTGCTCTTAACGAGTCACTCGCGTTCGTCCCACAGGTGGCCTATCTGATCTTGGTGGCCCACGTCTTGGGTACCTGATGAACCTGCTATACTCAAGGAATGTCGCAGTCCTTCGTCACCCACACGTTTGATTTCCACGTTTAGAAGTGCAAACTTGAGAAGCGGTGACAGTATTGACAGCTGACCAATTACTGGAGAAGATTAGCATCGATATGAGCTTTGTTGGTGTTGGACAGACGACAGTATCTGGGAATCTTAATTGTCGACTCGAGGAAGACCTTCTAGTGAACGGGCTACCGTCCTGTTAGAGTCACTCGATCGTGTGTGAGCATGACACGTTCGATTAGACGACTGGGTATCCGCGAGGCGACAAGTTTAGCTCATTTTATATAACGTTATTCAGCGATCTGGCACGCGTCGTGAAAGAGAAGCACTAAACAGTTACAATCCTGCTCTACGCAGATAACCTGGTAATGCTTAGCAGAATCCGTACGTACTGACCTGCAGGCTGCGTTTTCCACACATGATGAATATTTCTTGCGGTATGCCCTCATAGAAAATGTGTCAATAACAGAAGCTGTTAAGTTTCAGCATGGTGAGCACCGAGCCGGCAATTTCACGGCGAGCAAGTGCTGTTCGTTGAAGGCGTTTGTTATTTCGGGGTAATTTTTTCGTCTCAGGGTACAACTTTTTCACAACATGTAACCAAGCGTTGTAGAAAGGCGCATATCACGGCAGCTAAAATCTGCCGTCCGAGATGTGCGTTCGGAACGGCCATAATATAATTCACGCTCAAATTGGCATCCGTAGCTGCCTACGGTATCCAAATGACGTGGAAGCATCTCAACACTTTGCATTCATGGAAGTTGAATAGGGTAAAGCCAGCTTTCTCATAGCGAGTGCTTGGCCTTGCATCGCATTCGCGTAACAGATTAGTATACATGCTCGCAGGCCTAATATAATTTATCGATAAACTCAAAAACCGCTTTCTGGAAGCGTTTCAGCATGAGTATTCTCCAAAAATATCTCTAATTCCCAGATTATTTTATTTATCACCAGCTATGAGTAACCAGGCTTGGAAGGAATCTCTTCGTCCATGTCGTCACCTCGTCACTCGCTACAGTGTTTACGGATCTCAACATTTATTTTGCCGATCTGCTGGGTTTCGAGCTGAAGCCTCTACGCCATAGCGGCATCAGCAGTTGCTAAAGCACGATGCCAATTGTCTGTCCACTGGACTCCTCTACCCATGCTGGTCCGTCGGCTCCTTTACACTACGTTGTCGTTGGCACGTTCGATGCACGTTCGTGGTCAGCCGGCAAGCCGCTGAAATGCAGAGCAGTGTGAACATTGTTGTCGCGATCTGTACCGGCGGGTTGTTTTGTGTCGTTGAACGGCAAAACTAGAAGGAATAGGAACGCGGCGACATGCATATAGCAAACTAGGGGTCTGTCCGTCTCTCTGTTTCTATCGAGCTCTAGTATTCCTCGTGCTCGTCTGCTCATCTGGCATGGGTACACGTGCAGTCGGCACTCACTCGTACGTCGGGAAGTAGCGGTACTTGTCCTTCCCTCGTGGTATACAGCCCGCTCTTCACGCTTTTCCTGCCGATGTTAATTAACTTGGGAGAAAAGGCGGCAGAATAAATGAGGGAGTTAAACCTTGCTATCGGACCGGCCAATCTCTCTGACGAGAACGACGATGAGCGCGGCGCAGCGCAATAAGAAGCAAGCTTAGTAGTCGCTGGCTGAGTTCTGCCAAGGACGTTGTTGTCGTAGACGCAGTAAACGCCGCCCGCAGTAACCCGTGGAGGTGGCGACCGCGCCCCCTCGGCGGCGGCAGCAACCCCAACATCCCAACATCGGTGGTAACAGCGGCAACCCCACATTGATTCCGGTGATAGAGCGAAGTGATTCGCAAGGAAGGGCCGAGGATTTCTTTGCAAAAGCAAGCAACATGGCTTACGGCAGTCGCCTCGAAAGTATTCAAGGTCCGGCTACGAAGAGAACGGCTACGGTTAGGGCGAAAAGGTCGTGTCGACGACGACGACGAGAACAGCTAACGGCTCACATCGTTAAACTTAATTAAAATTGAGAAAGTCTTGACTGTGCCTGCCCGTTTGGCCAAACATGGACAGTAGTACCCCTGTCTATCTTACTGCCTTCCTCTCTTTCTAGCTCTTTCATTTATCGCTCGCTCTCCCCCTTCCTCGGTATTCTGCTGCTACTCGTCTGCGTTCGTTATTTCGTCTCTCGTTTATACATACGAACATTGTGAGGTAAATAACTATCTTCTGTGCGTCACGTCTGAACGAGAAAGTTGCACGAGCGCACAGAGACCTTATGACCTATGTTTCGCCTCTGTTAAACTGATACCAAGTTAAGAAATCCTGAAATCGCGCGACTTAAGATATGTGATGCTACCTCTGAAGAATAATCGTGTGGCCGTTCTTCCACATTTCTGATTGACGACTGTCAACAAAATGGCCGACCTAATTCATGTCGACGAACTAGAGAAGAGAATTGCGTGAATCGTCACGTGAACTGCGAGCAATTGTTCTGCAATTCTTGAGATCAAACTATGCTGCTCACCAACGCACTAAAATTCACCTGTTTAAACGAACTCTGCATTGCATTTTCCTGGAACCTGCTGTATTAGTCAGCGAGACCATAGCCAAAGTTGGAGTCGCAATTGTGACTTCTGAAAGTTACCTTTAAATCGTTCGAGCCGATGTAAATTTGTTGTAATTGTTCTACATGTTGCACATATATTTTTACACCAATACCTGTCACCGGCGAATATTATTCGATTAATACTTTATGATCATTCCATCATCAATATTCAATTGATTAAGCATTTGCTATCCAACAAATCAATTTTGTGCGCCAGACGTTTGGATTTCTCGTATTGCACAGCCAGCCTTCACAAAGACGCCGCTGACTGTTAAGTTTATATCAATTTACAAATTATTCATTCAAACATTTATTTATCTTTGCCAGGTAGTATAAACAATATATATATATATATATATATATATATATATATATATATATATATATATATATATATATATATATATATAATATATATATATATATATATATATATATATATATATATACCGAGCAAGATGGCTTAGTGGCAAAGGGTTTGCCTTGTATTCGGGAGGACTGGGTTCGAGACCCAGACCGGTCTCTCTTAAATTGGTTTGCATGGTTTCCAATTTATACAAGGTAAATGCCGGAGTGGATATAAATTAGCCATGACATAAATAAACCCGTACACGGGCAATTGCCTTACGAAAAATGTAAAAAAAAATCTAAATCTAATATATATATATATATATATATATATATATATATATATATATATATATATTTATATATATTTATATATATATATATATATATATATTTTTTTATATATATATCCACAGTATATGATAGCGGCAAAAATTGCACCATTGTGCATGATTGTGTCACGTTGGGGGTTGAGCCGACAAGACATCCGGTATATAAGTATATACAACACGGAATATATGGCTACAACCCAGTTTTCTCTTATATGGAAATAGACTAGAAAGTGCTCATTGCGAATATTTTAAGATGGTGTCAGTCAGGCTACCTAGGCAAGGGACCAGAGGACTGGAGACGGCGTGGTATCTTCCACAGTGGTTTTGCATCTAGAGCACCTGCAATGGTCACCTGGTTCGTGGAAGTCCCGCATGATACACAGTTTATGATGAAAGCCGTGTACGACATAGCGGGTCACAACATGACGGTTGTAACGAAACGCCCCTCTCCATTCGTTACGTGCCATAGCTCCAGTTGCGAATAATTTTTCGTCGATATTATAAATTATCATCACCTGTAGTTGATAAGCCGGCAGGCGTACATATGTTGTCGGCAATTGCTTTAACTTTAAGCGGGTTAGAATTTCTAGTAAACTTAATCACAAAGCTTTAAAACAAACGTGCGAAAATATTTTCGTACAAAAATACACAGAAACAACATTGTACGAGTGTGTGGCCACTCACATTGTTCAAGACACCTTGCATAAACCGTGCAAAACTAGTTAAATATGAACCAGAGCAAGATAGTCGACTGTGTCTAGTTCTCCTTGTGTTCTGAGCACGCGCTCATCTTTGCAATTTTCTTATATGTTTTTAACACGGTCGATGGTTAGTCAGGGCCTATGTTGCGTGAAAGCGGCCCCTGCTCGGGCCTTTCATACCATTGTCTATTACCGCCGTGATCGCCAGGCGAGAGGTTAGCCAATTCGGGAGAATGGATTTGCGTGCCACTGCCTACGCCAGATCCACCTCAAGTCTTCTCTCACTATGTTCCCCCTGCCCAGAAGTTCTAGGAGAGCTGGCGTGCAAGGACAATCAGTACATCTGTACTGATGGGCCTGTAAGTCCAACAAACTCTAATTTCCATTACATTTGGGAGACCCAAACGCTCGCTGATTATACTTTGTTCATATGACAAGGTCGGCTTAGACAGAGGAAGCGTATCATATGTTCGGAGGTGGTAAAAATCTGACGAACGGCTTATGGTGAACAACCAGTGTTCCAAAACATTTTGTTAACGTGGTACCGTGGAAATCACGATGCACGTGAAGAGATCGAAGATTAGCTCTGTTTGAGAAGGCCTAAGAATTTAATAACAGAAGAATACATTTAAATATATCGTACTGAGCATTAGCCGAATTATTATCAGGAAAATAGCTGAGGAATTTGAGATAGCCTCCAGATTTATAGTAACAGTCTTGACCGATAATTTATCCGTCAGAAAAGTAGCGGCAATGTTCGTTCCAAAAATGTTGAATTTGCAGCAAATAAACTCCCGTCGGGAAACGTCTGAACTAAACCTTCAGGAGACGAGTCATGCGTATATGGTTACAACAGCAAGACAAAGAACCAATCCTTCGCAAACCAACCCGGAAGACCTTGATGATTTGGGTCTAGCGGCAAATTTATAAATAGTAGAACTTGCCGCTCCGCTCTCATATATATATATATATATATATATATATATATATATTGTTGTTGTCGTTGTCGTTGTTGTTGTTGTTGTCGCTGTTGTTGTTGCTGCTGTTGTTGTCGTCAAAAGCGGTAAAGACAGAAACGGCGGCAGCGGCTAGCAAACGGCCGCCTGGCTGGATTGGCGTTGCATGGCGGCCGCCTTCATTGACGTGCGCGCGTGCTGCCCGACGCCACGCCGCGTCGTCGGTTAAGCGCTCGCTCATATCTATGCTAATGAAAAGGGCGACAACGCCACCGTGGTCACGGTTTCCGCGGCTGACGCCGTTGTTCTTCCTGTCCCTTTTGTCCCTTTCGAACACATATCTCACTCTCACTCTGAGTCCTTCTCTCTCTCTCTCTCTCTCTGTCTGTCTGCTGGCCGTCGTCCACCCGCCCGTGTTCAGCTAGCTGGCTGGCTGGCTATCTATTGGTTGTCCGAGACGGCTTGGCCCGGCCCGGCCCGGTCCGTCCGCCTATTCGGAGCATGTGACCAACAAACCGGCCCGGCCGACCTCACATATTCACTCACCCACATACTGCAGATGCACGGAAACAAGGCGCGAGGGTCCGCTTCTTTGTCCGGCTACGGTAACGGGAGAAGAACACACGAGGAGATGTTTCGAGGGGCAACGCAAGAGAGGGAGAGCGAGAGAGAGCGCGGGAAAGAACATAGAAGGACAAAGCATGGGAAGGGGAATAAGATAACAGCGATGCACAGGATTCCAACAACATAGCAGCAGATGGCCGAGAGCGGGAGAAACAGAAAGATAGATACAGAGAGAGAGAGAGAATCGACACGGAGAAAGCGAAAAAAATCGTGCAGAATACTAACAAGAAAAAAGTGGCGGGGGCGTACACGAATATACAGGGAGATAAGGCGTGAGGAGGAAAACTCGCGGGACAGAGATAGAAAGATAGAATAGAAAGATAGACATACATACAAATAGATGAAGAGAAAGAGAGAGAGAGAGGTAGAAAAAGAGAAAAGGGGGGCAATGAACCAAAACATAAGTGTCACGGGCTGCTCAGAAAGGCGAAAGAGAGAGAATGGGAGAAATAACGGGGGCTTCCTTCTTTCCCTACTCTTACGAGGTCCAAACGAAGACGGTCACGATAACGGGCCCAGCGAACGAGTGAACTAATATGCGCTACGCTGAGAGAGCAGAAATTGAGCCGGGGGGAGAGGGGCGAGAGGGGGAGGGAGAGAAGGGAGAGAAGGGAGAGGAAGGGAGACGTGCTAGTGTAACAGGAAAAAGCGGATATTCCTGCTCGGGGGGGGGGGGGGGAGCACCGCTGCCGCGGTGCCAAGCTTTGCTAGACTGCTCGACATACGACACATACGGAGTATGATGGCATATCGGCAAGGGGGACCGCAGACGGAGCCACGGGCGGTCGACACAAAAGCGGCAGTAATGGCAGCAGCAGCAACGTCGTCGTCGGCGTTGTCAGAATACCAAGTGACGTCTAGTGGAAGGGGCGGCGAGAAGGTCGTCCTACCGCCTTGACCACAGTGGTCGATCGATGCGCAGGTAAGAGCAGGTAGGTCATAGACAATATTGTCGTACGTTTATATATATATATATATATATATAGTGCGAGAAACCTGGACAGCTGGTTCCTCTGTCCTACGGGCTGTCGAAGCGTTGCTGCAGCCTGAATTTTGCTTACCATGAAACTGCGATAACTACGAAACTTTACACGGCTATTACAGTGACAGAACGGCGGACTTCTATAATTGGAGAATACATTTTAGTAAGTGGTAAAATGCATGATGCACACTAGGAACCACAGTACTGTATAAGGTCGCTTAACTGAATTGTTTTCGTTGTGAAGTCAATTCGAGGCCTATATATATATATATATATACGAGGTGTGTTCAAAAAGTATCGCGACTTTTGTGTTTTTTCAAAAATTATTTATTTATTCATGAATATCTATTTTGTCCCCTTCAAAGTAATCCCCATGAGATATTATACACTTGTGCCAACGGTTTTTCCAATCTTCGAAGCACTTCAAAAAACCATTTTGTTTTATCTTGTTCAGCTCCTCCTTCGATGCCGTCTTTATCTCGTCAAGCGTAGCGTAACGTCGTCCTTTCATGGGCCTCTTCAGTTTAGGGAACAAGAAAAAGTCACAGGGGGCCAGATCTGGGGAATACGGTGGCTGCGGCATCATTAGTGTGTTGTTTTTGGCCAAAAACTCGCGCACAAGCAACGATGTGTGAGCAGGGGCGTTATCGTGGTGCAAAAGCCAATTTTTGTTCTTCCACAAATCCAGGCGTTTCTGGCGGATTGCTTCGCGCAAATTGCGCATAACTTGCAGGTAATATTCCTTATTGACCGTTCTACCCTGTGGCAAGAACTCATGATGCACCACGCCCCTGCAATCCAAGAAAACTGTCAGCAAAACGTTCACATTCGACCGAACTTGGCGCGCTTTTTTCGGTCTTGGTTCCTGCGGCAGCTTCCATTGAGATGATTGAGCTTTGGTTTCCACGTCATAACCATAAACCCACGATTCGTCACCAGTTATGACCCTCTGGAGCAAATTTGGGTCGTCGCGGACAGAGTCCAACATCTCATTAGCAATGTTCATGCAATGCTGTTTTTGGTCGCAATTGAGCAATTTTGGTACGAATTTCGCGGCGACCCGTCTCATGCCCAAATCATTGATAAAAATCGAATGGCACGAGCCAATCGATATGTTTAGGTCCTCAGCAACTTCTCTAACGGTGATTCGACGATTGGCCAATACCATTTTCTCCACTTCATTAATTTTTTCGTCTGTTGTTGAAGTGCTCGGGCGTCCGGCACGCTCTTCGTCGTTCACATCTTCTCGGCCTTCTGAGAACATTTTGTACCACCGATAAACGTTGCTTCGGTCCAAGGTAGCTTCTCCGTATGCCACAGTCAACATTCGGAATGCATCCGCGCACTTAATTTCGTTTTTCACACAAAATTTGATACAGGTTCTTTGATCCATTTTTTTGAATAGGTAAAAATCGAAGACGATCCAAAACACGTGCAAGCAAAGCAGCTGTCAACAATTAAGTGAACATTCAAAATGGCCGAGCTTGTGAGCATAAGTGAGAGACATGAGTACCAACATAACGCCACAAAAAATCGAAATTCGAATATACGTAACCCGCGAAAATTCAAAAATCGCGATAATTCAAAAGTCGCGCTTTTTGAACACACCTCGTATATATATATATATATATATATATATATATATATATATATATATATATATTTATATATATATTTATATATATATATATATATATACTTTATCATTTCACAGAGCTCGTAAGGGAATAGATGCATTGGCATTACTGAACGTAGTGACAAACCAAGTACTTGGGTGCATGATCGAAAAACGACAACGCTTATTCCACAGCGAGTCGACATCAACGTAAAGCGTTAACTGTTAGAAAACATATTTCGTCCAATCTGTTGACACAATGGAAGTGCAATGCCTAAACATGACCTACGCCAAAAAGTGCAATGTAAACGCATCAACTATTGAGATGACTTGACTGACCAAACGACACCGGAATAGATAAACGCAGTAAGAGTTGTCTATACGCAGATCCAAAAAGTTTTTTTTAAATAATGCATCAACATAGTAGCGATTACTACTACGAGCTATGCTTCGTTTATGATTATACGAAAACTGTATGGTAATAAAATAATACAAACTACTTTGTGAACAACAATGACAATATTAACAATGCAAACATAACAAACGCATGATTGCGCGAGGTACTGCTTTCGATGCCACTAGCCAAATCCTTCGACAATTCGAGGAGAAAGCTTCTTCAAACGCTACAACCCAAGGGGTCTCAGAAACACGAGGCTGTTATAATAAGTCCACTGAGCCAGAGGCCATTATTAAACGTCTCACAAAGGACGATCATTGCTAAAATGCCCTTGAAAAATGTGAAGGTTTTTGCGATAAATGCGGAGGACAAGGATGCGTCTGTACTACAGGTAGAGTACTACAAACAGACCTCCGCAGTGCTCGTAGATCATCTGATATGCTGATGTCCCACTTCGCAGCCGAAAAATAACACAGAAGTCTTACTACTCTCCGAGACCCACAACACGGCGTTCTCAACTTCTGCTCTACGCTGGCATGAACTTCTTCTCTATCAAAGCATTCCCTATAAGATCATCCTCCAATCGAGTAAGGCTCACACTTCTATTTTATTACTACGTCCGACCTCGCGATAATATACTGTGTATATATTTAGAAATTTTCGCCTTACAGAAATACAAGAGCTTTTTAAAAAACTCTAAAAAGGAACACCTTTGGTAACGGTAGACACAAATCAACGATAGGCTTGACGTTTACAACAAAAGGACTAACTCTCTGTTTAACCGACTAGAGAATCCATCAGGATTACGAAACCCTATCCGAGCAGTTCCTCCCATACAACGGCAATGCTTTTCCAGGAAAAAGGTCACTCGCCTACAGAAAACGTTCGAGGGTAAAGTGACTTATTTCGCTGATTGCTCGCCAGTAGAAATTTCTGCACTACTAGAGGAAACCTGCCGAAAATCCAGTTCCAGGGCACTTAGAGGTATGCAATCATCAAAGAAAACCCTTGGAGCAAAATGTACCAGATTGTGCCTTACAAAATGCGCCACGGACAGCCCTAATACTAGTGGAAGTAGCCAAATCAACATTAAGTGCGTTCTTTTCGCAAAGACCACGACCGCAGCTAATGCTCTTCAAAGACACTTAAAACATCGCTTTCAAGCCAATCTCAGTCCAAGTGATCAGAATCGTGGCAGTACACATACATTTAAAAAACCGCCTAGATAAAATCAACCGCATGATGAGCAAAGTTCTACACATAGCTACATCAAGAGCAAACCGATTGCATTGTTTGGCCATGCTTTTAGAAGCTAAAGACGCTTTTTTTGGCGGGACGCCAAAAACAAAGCTCTTGTAAAGACGACTTGTCCCGCTATCTAGGGCGTGTCAGAGCACCGTACCTAAATGACCGACGTGAACTACGCAGTTACAGCTGGAACACGTTAAGCGCCCGGACTATAACTACACCTATAGAATATAACCTACGATGGGGCATTTTCGACCTCTACATCTCCCGAAAATTTCCTCCATCGCCTACGCGGACGATCTAGCACTGAACGTCAGCGCCCGTGTCGAGGACATGCTGAAAGAAAAAGCTAACTGAGCCCTAGCTTGACCTGGCTTTATCTGACTTCGATCGTCCTTAGTTCAAATATTGGAGACATCTGAGTAGTTAGCGGCATGTATTACCACGAACAATTACAATGCCTATACTACACAGTGCTATAGTAATACGTACATACGTTTATAAATGTTTGTTTTTTGTGTGCACCTATACTCGGCCATCTCAGAATCGGGCTTCTGTATTACTGCAATGGTTGGAAGGGTAGGTGGGCCGACCGTAATGCTGCGCAAGCCAGCTCGGCGCAAGACCTTAAACAGCCTCGAATGAACTGCAAATCAAAAATGTGAGAGCAGGCGTAATTCCGAACAGTGAATGGCAGCGGCTGGGAAAAAGGAATAGGCGGTCAGAGGTCGTTCCTCTTTTCGTGCGTGCGTTTGCCCTCAGCTGAGGAATGCAGAGAATTCAAGAAGGTAGAAAGTTCACTTGGCTATCGGCGCACAAGTGTGAAAATGCAGTGGAACCGTTTGCCGGCGCTAAAAGTGTGAGAACATAACACCAGCGAGTGACAATGGACGGTACTGGAGGCGGTGTTAGTAGCTGCGCTAGATCTTTGCGGACTGTTGGGAACATTTCCTACTCGGCCAGCCCTTAAGTCCGCTCCGAGAGCGCTGAGGAACCGCTCGGAGCCGATGGCCGCCCTCAAGTCCTCGTTAGTGGGGCTCTCGGTGGTTGCTTATTGGTGAGGTGGTCCGCTCCAGCAGAACTTCAGCCAGGTGAGCCGGTTGTCCCGCTGCGTCCCGGTCGTTCTTGTCTCGGCCAAATATTGCGCAGAATTTCTTATGACATTCGTCGAGATGATGCGCGCTTGTCAGAATACGTTTCTCGATGCTATCAGACGTTCCGTTGGCCTCGTTGAACTTTGATGACATCATGGGATGTAAGTTCGCTCCTAATGCATTGCAGTTGGGCAACTGCAATAGACGTGGTCCTGTCGTAATCCGATATGGATTATCGTTGATAAAAGTACCATTTAATAATATATGTATTATTGAATTGTTCTTATCAGTCATAGTCATACACTAATCATGCCTCCCCCGCCCACAAAGAACGGACGAGGGTATCATTGCTGGGTTTAAAGCTTTGCACAATATATATATATATACCGTCCCGAGACCCTGTTCATATATATATATATATATATATATATATATATATAACAGAAGAGTGTAAAGAGCGATATGTGGAATTGTAAAGCTTGTTAAAGCAAATATTTTGTCCAGTGGAGCATAGTCTCTGAGAATATATATATATATATATATATATATATATATATATACAGGGTAATTCATATCGTTATGTACTTATTGCGAGGTTTGGGAGAACTCGGCAAGGCAATAATTTTTTCCAATGGAAGGAGGACGCGGAAACGTTGTGTTTTGGAGAGAGAATGAAGTTTATAGAAGTAGTTATTCTGCCTTTTTCTCCTACAAAGTTCTGCGAAATATTCGTTTGCGGGTGAACCAGTCAACGCATAAAGGAACCGATTATACCGGCGTGTTCGGAGCAAAATTAGGAAGGAAAAAAAAGGAAGACACTTTACTAGCTTAAATAGCGAAAAGCAAAGAACCAGATTGAGGAAAGTAATAAAAAATCGATATGTTAACGCTTTTTCATGAAAATCGTAAAATTTTTCCATTGCGACCACTAGGAAAAATTATTCTCTTGCCGAGTTCTACCAAATCTCAAGATATGAACCTAACTTTCTCATACACTCTGTGCAAGTATGCATGCCTTCGCGCTCGATATGGCTGTCGAAAAAGCTTAGTTACTTGACAACTGCGTAACGCAGCACTATCACTTTGGTACGAAATGGTGGGCATTAAATTTACTATTGTGTGAGACTGGTCTTTTGGACATACACTTTTATATATATATATATATATATATATATATATATATATATATCTATATGTACGATCGTTCTAAACGGGGGTTAGCTGTAGCGCCAAGGAGCAACATGTTGGAGAGTGCGTGTGCTGCATTTCGCCTATTGCATTATATAGTGACATCAGCAAAGTGGGGAATCGCTACTAATTTGGCCAGAGCGGTAATAAATAGAGGCGCGAATTAGCTCAACGTGATCCATTACTTAAACATACATGTTTGGTCGTAATGGAATTTTTTTTCGATTTTTCACAAAAAGGCGTTAGCGTAAGACATAACAACATATCGACTTTTATGACTTTCCTCAATCTGGCTATTCATTTCTCGCTAAGCAAACTAGTGAAGTGTTCTTCTTTGCGCAGAATTTTCTTCCGAACACGCCGATATAATTGGTTCCTTTATGCGTTAACTGGTTCTCCCGCAAACGTAGATTTTGCACAACTATGTAGAAGAAAAAGGCAGAATAACTACTTTTATAAACTTCACTCTTTCTCCCAAACAAGTCGTTTCCGCCTCTTCCTTCCATTGGGAAAAGTTATTTTCTTGCCGAGTTCTGTCAAACCTCGAAATAAGTACATAACGATATGAATGACCCTATATATTAAGATTACTGGTAGTATGTTTACTCAGTTTACTATTATGATTTAAAATAGACAGTTTAAAGCTTTCCTATAAAAATCTACAACGCGATAAAGGCGGCATTTTTTTAAACGGTTAGAGATAGTCGTTGACTTAAGTACTTTCTCCCGAGGTGGCCGCATATCGTACAGCTTATGTGCGACCTTACAGTTTCCAAACAAGCTGATAAGGTCACGGGTCACACCTAATCGCACCCACTTATTTTTATGCCACGTATGCTGCCCACGCATAGCTCTCACAATGCTGAGTGACTTGACCAGAGTACCACATACAATGTGTGTAACAAAGGTGACTTTGTGTAACGTTATGACGTAGCTAAGAGGATGTCGCAGTGCAAGACACCGTAGCATTACATAATATTGATTATCATGATTATTCTTTCTACTCGAGCAGTAGGCAGCGACTGCTACTACTTTTACTACTATAGAGCCAACATCGAGCATGCGAATAGCAGAGAGATACGCCCTAGAGCCGACCAAGGCCATCCCACGGTCAGCCACCTACATGCTAGAGCAGCCGGTAAATAGCGTGGCAGGGTCAGTACAGCGTTGTTTTCCGTGCCTACACAACTAATGGGCTGGAAAATAAGCCACGTAGTGGGAGCTAATCGAAATTACCTTGATGGTATTTGTAGGAACCAATCCGCGGCACATCGCATTGGGCACGAATGACCGGCGGCGCTATACAATACCGCGTGAGTCAATGTTAAGCAATCTATACGCCTTGAACTCCCGTACGAGTCGTGCAAACATTTACAAGAAGTTCTAGAATAGGGAAAAAGTGGCATTCGTGCTTGCAATCAAGACGGATTCAAACAGAAACTCTGGCTTATCAGGAAGATCAGAAAAAGTTTACAATAATTTTGATTTAGTCCCATCAAAGATTGCTTAGGGAAATGGGAACAAATCGTAAGAAACTAACGGTACTCGGGAAAGTGCACATCTGCACTCCTGACGTACGGGATGCAGACGAACTAGTACAAAGCAAGTTACACAAAGCAACTACAGCCGAACCAGCAGCAATCCGTTGCGGAAACAACGACAGAGCTAAGGCGAGTCGATAGAGAGGCATGCTCTGAGCGGAGCAGTGACCGCAATAATGGTTTGCAAAAACATCTACGTGACATTGAGTTGGGTAACGTGTCCAGAGACCTAAGCCGCCATAGTTCAGAAGTAAATATTTGAAATTTCTCAAACAAGCAGACAAAGCTAGACAAAGGGGGGCAAGCATAGCAAACACATCACGGGATTTACGTGCGTAATTCAGAATTGTAAACATACATATAAGGCATGCTAAGCGTAGGGCACATAGTTCTATAAATAGCAAAAACGTACAGTAAAGAAAACTTAGGGTTTAGTGTAGCTCAACCTCAATCGAAATTCCATATATTTGCATACATACGTACACTTAAGCACGTGAGAACGTACCGAACGAATGCGCTGCAGTGTGAAACGACCGCAGCCCAAGCGACGACTGTGGCGCAGGCACAGTCGTGGCTAGCTACGTCGAAGCGTTCCGTTTGGGGTCACGTTGTTCGTGACACTGACGAACGAGATGTGCCTCAGGAAATCACAGATTAGCGGGGTTGAAGTAGATGGGGTTGAAGTAGTATTAAAGAATGGTTCCAGCTCCTCGCCTCTTCCTGAGGCCATTTAGGTGAAAGGTTTTTAGTGGGTATCATGCCAACAACATCGGCATCGAGTCCCACACTACCCGCAAAAAAATCACAGGTATGTAGTAGCAATCGAGCGACGCAAAGCGATACCCCCATATACGTAGTGCGCCGGACGTCGGCAAGGGCAGCGAGACCCATAGTACTATTAGCCGAAGATCCGGGAGGTCTGGAGTAAATCTTAAGAGAGACTGCGGTTTTCAGAGTATAGAAAAGCCGGAGTTTTAGTCGGTAACGCCGGTAATCTTCTAACCGGTAATAAGCAGCAAATCCGACACTGTTCGGCCCACATCCAGGGGTGGTGTCCGTTCGTGCGTAACGCATTTTTCCCCTCTATAAAAAAGGGCAGCGAGATACGGCGATAAACCATCACGGGCGATAGCTGAAAAGAATACGAGGAGGAGGCTTGAAAAAGCAACCAAGCAAATGACGCTGGAGCAGAAAAGGAAAACATTTGGGGAGTATAAACAGCTTAAACAGCGTCAACAGCGTGAAAAACGGAATTAGACGGCGATCTGCAATGCAAGGTTACGTGAGAAAAACGATAAATACATGCCCAGAGGCGAGAATCAGTCAATGACTAAAGCCTAGCTACAGCAAACTAAGACACTCTGTGAAACACTCGAAGAACCGTTAGCTACAAATTTAATTTCGATGCTGTGGCAGGTTTCTTGGCCGTTGTTGTTTGTTTGGTGAGAAAATGGGCGTTAATGGTGTGCTCAGGAACGTTGGCCATAACAGTGGCTATTGCAAGATAAGCATTAGATTTAATAGGTAAGGCCCCTACGATCGAACTGGCTGAAGTAGGTAGCTACGTTTAATTCAAGCTCAGCGACTGGCAACACGGGGGCGGATAGAGTTTGTTTAGATGACAGTGTACAGAAAAATATTATACAAAAACGACAGCGTCTTTGGAGAGTGTCGGTGTATTCATTTGAATTTTGAAGCAATATGCAATACTCACTGGCCCTGAGGTATACGTTGCAAACGACAATATTATTTACCATATTGCAGGGTGGCTTAAACACTTCCAATGCTTCCGTGAATTGAAAATATAAAAGCTGAACGGTTATTATTAGTTAAGGGTTATGCTAGAAATACCCATTTCAGGGCATCTCCTATATCCTTAATATCGTAGAAGCAACGGCAGGTCTAGCTAACAATAGCAAATCTCCCTTTCAAGTTAAATATGCAATTTTAGTATTCATCAGGGAACATCAGTTTAAGCAAGGATTGGTGGAAGAATACAGAGACAAAACGACCAACGCTTGGTGAAGACGAAGGCATTACGCCCACCTCGGCATTCGTAGTCATAAGGGGACTAGGGAACGACGTCTTCGAAGCTGCAGTCACTTATGCAAATGTGGTTATCACGGTAAATGCTAATGGCATACAACAATTAGATGCGATATAGCAATCCGTAGGCACACAGGTTATACAATGTAGGTGCGTATGTCCAACGCAACAACAATACGCCCATCGTAATGTGTACATATGCGCCCAACATTGAGCATTCATAGCTTGAGCCCCGCTGAGGCACTAAGACTTGATAACTGGACTTGCTAGGTGACGTTAACGATGAAATGACGACTCACAATGCGTAAATTGTAGCGTAAAACGGCGTGCGAATACGCTCATATAAAGATATAACATGTAACAGATTAAATAAAAATCAACTGGTAAAAAATGTGTTATGTTCAAATATATATTTTACAAAAATAATAACAAGAAAAGAAAAAAAGATGTATATATATATATACACGGTTGTTTTATGATGGAACATGTCTTTAGTTACGTTGAAGTAGGTTTATGATTTGCACAATGACGCAGTAGCTGATAATGCCTGTATGACATTATACGGCCCTTTTTGTAAGGGTGGAATAGCCCCGACTCAAACTGTACTGCAGCTCTACAGTTTCGTGCGCAATTAGTGAGGTAGATGTACCTACATGCATGCAACTTTTGGGCCTAACGTTAGCATGTAGCCGACGGTCTATTCATCTGCTTACAGATAGAAGAAATGTAGATCGTCCACTACATAGCCATGTGCATATTAGCCTGTTCAGTCGTTAGCACAGTCCGACGGCCAGGCGAGCGGAGCGGACTATCGAAACCAGATCGTGTGTTTGTAGGTGGCGCCATCTACGTGCTCCGTAAGGCTTCAACGACGCTTGGTTCAGGCACTGGGCCCTGAGAAACAAGTATGGCAAAGGATACGCTAGTGTCTATCTCGTCTGGTCCACGGCCGGGCCTTCGTAAGCTGTGATGATGGAACAACGGTGGAAAGCATGGGGAGAAGCTCGCTTGTTTCGGCCGCCTTCTTCGTCGTCGCCGTCATCGTCTACGGGTGGCATCCACTTTACTTCGGGCAGAGCATGGAAGAGCTTGAAACCCTCTCTACATGAGCACTCCAAAGCCTGCCGAGTGTGGAGCTCTGACCCTGCCAGAGCGGAGAGTCGGTGTTGTCATCGCCGACGACGCCCGCGCGTCTGTCTATCTCTGCGTCAGAGGGATCGATGCTTGCACCCCCAGGGAACGTACCCTCCCCCCCACCACCCGCCACCCCGCTTGACCCTCGACCGGGTCGGCCTCGCTCTATCGGTGAAGGACATCCATCCTCCGAGTCCCAGCTGTATTATTTGCCGGCCGTCGGCTCAATTGAACGTGTAGTTAGCCGTGCAGCGCGCGGCGCCCACAAATAGCGTGTTTGACAAGCACAGATCTACTGAAGCACCGCTGTCCGGATGGCTTGTTGTACATTAGGCCGGGGCCGGGGCCCAGTGCGGAGGCGTAGGAAAGAAACACCTATCAGGGTTTTAATTAGCACGCTCGGTAAACACCGACCCTATGTGCCCGTGCTGACTTGTCTATGTGTCTGTCAGTTTATCTGCCCGCTTATGTACACAAGTGTACTGGCGTACAGGCGCATGCACGCGTATATGGAAACTTTGCTATTTGCTTATCAAGCTACCCTACCAATCTCTCTACCTCTACCACAACGTATATAGTACTACAACTACGAACATTGCATCATCCGCGTGAGACCTAGAAATTAAATAAAATTGCACACGAACACTCGGAAGGAATCATGACTTCAAATTTGCTTGTTTTTTGTTTTTGTTTTTGTTTTCAAAAATACAATAACAAATATGATCTATCCATGACATTCTGCACAGCTTGACCATGCAAGCATGCTACTTGGTTACGGGTGGTGTTTTTCACACGTAGAGTTAAATGTCAAACGAAGTCCGATGAGTTTATTATGTTGCTATGTTGGTAAAAAAAAGTAGCATTTCAAACTCATTTCTCAGGCATTCGAAACCAGCATGCGAGGAGAGCCACTCTAGCCGTTGCCGTGCGGATCTAAGTTAGGCAAGAACTTTGAGCAAAGTTACTGTTGTTAAATTATTTCTTTGATGTGGACGGCGTCACGTGCTATGTGGAGTTGTAGTGTTGTAAAAGTACATTGTATCCTGAAAGCGCTATATGATTACGATGTTTGGTTGTATCCATGTACACACCTGCTGCACAATTCACGTTATGACTTAGCTCGCCGACAGAGTCAGTGGGCGCCACGTCAAGTGAATACGTGTCAATATGGTGGTCGCATGTATGAGTACTTAATATTTTGCTATTTCTGGTCATATAATTTTATCTAAATTAGTCATCAAACAGATCTACAATCGCTAGAAATTGTTTAGTCTAAATTAGCTCGACCTATGGGCGCAAATCTTATAATTTGTTTGTAGTGCGGCCGAACAATCGCAGGTACCAAATAATTTATGTGCTCCAATGCGTGGCAAAAATGGACTACATCAATAATATGTTCGATTGGCGCGTGGTCAGGGATATTCACAGCAAGAAGATTGCACAGGTCCCGCCTGCTACCAGTCATTCCTTATCTTGTATTACGCGCATAAAGGAGCTTTTTAATCTATTCTAAAATGTCAAAACAATAAAGTTGGTTAGCTTTTAAATCGCAAGGTAGCTAAGCGTGGGCGCGCAGAACTGCCACTGAATGCTCGTCGTAATGTCTGACCGCACGCGCCAGTCGAGGATCTCCCGGCGAACTGCGCCGATAAGAAAATGAAGACCTGCGCTCCCACTTCAGAGGCCCAGGTGTTTTAATTTATTAATCGTGTTTTTAAATTTTATTATAACAATCAAGTATATCTTAGGAGGGAAGAAATGCGTTACGCACTAACGGACACTATCATTCGAAGGTGGGATTGGGCTGAACAGTGTCGGTCGCACCGCAAGACTACCGGCGTTACCGGCTAGAACTCCGGATTTCTCTCCGGATGATCTGAAAATCACAGCGTCTCCTAAGCGTCGCTCTAGGCCTCTCAGATATTCGGTTAATATTACTGACTGGGTGACGATAACACTCACATGAACTCCCGTTGCTTAAGAATATTATCAAATCGCTTTTTTTTGCTTTTTAAAGTCATTCGTCATTAATTAATTGGTTAGAGCGGTTGCCGCCAAAAGCTTTTGGCCATATGCATCTATCCAGCTTCCGGCACAACCCGAGCTTACATATTGGTATAAGCTTTGTACCAGTGTCATAATTTTCCTCTACATGTTTTTCAGAGCAACACAAAATGAGCGCGTACAACAGCGCAGTAGACAGACCGAATAACTTATAGTAGACCACTTAATGAAAAAACTCTTACGTGCCACCTACAAAGGTTACCTTAGCGCGACACACGAGCGCGCTACGATGTATCATAAGGCGTATAAACGGTACATACACTAAAATAAAACCTAAGGTGGTTGTGTATTCAGTGCAGTTTTTGGATTTATGCGTGGCACCCACATGAATTTTACACTTAGTGGGCACTCAAATGCCACTTACAGAAGTGCGCATGCACGCAGTAGCCTACACGTAGACTCTGATAAATAGACAAAAATTTGACACGTAGACTCTGATAAATAGACAAAAAACAGATGAGTCCCAAATCGCGAGGTTCACCTGTTTGCTCGGCATACTCCTACCTGTGTCGGATGAAGGGCGTATGAATAGCGTACCCGCTAAACCCTCGTTTTGCCTCTGATCCAAAAGGGTTAGCTACTTAACTAGTTTGATGATTTTACCAACGATAAACGTCGTGAAGTCGGAGGCGATGCCGGCGGACGGACAGCCGCACCGCGGGTAAGAGGCTTGTTTCAACGAACAACGTCAACCTGCCCGATAAAGGTTGAACTGTCGTCGTGCCACACACAGCTGTCACAAGCTATGTTGTGCTATCTACATACGAGTCCCTCTTCCGGGCGCTTCAAGCCGACATCGAGCATAGACAAGTCAGGCGTGGCAAATATTGCTCATCGGTGCCAGGAGGCCAGGAGCTGGCCAGAGTTGTTGGCGGGGCGTTGTCATACGGCATCTACATATAGGTGTCGAGCGGCGTTCGCATGTAGGTGTAGAACGAACGGATGAGCGCATGGCTTTGTGATACGTTCGCTGCTTGCAAAAAAGATTAACTGCCTAGGTCACGAGCATACACGCTAGCTTCGTCACGCACAGCCCACACATCGCTTGCATCGCAAGCGTGGGATGAAAGTATTACAGCACTCCAGAATCGCCCAATCGGCCGGCCCCTTTGAGAAGGCAGCAGCTGTGACAAAGTCTGTACGCAGGAAAGCCGCCGAGTTGGCTCGGAGCCGCATGAATAACTACTAGCTTGATTGTCGCATTAACCGGCGTTCTGCAGGCGTTGTTCTGCAAGCGACCGCGGCGTAGCCGTGTCACATATTTAAGGAGGAATTAGCAGAGTCTTACCGAAAATCCGAAACAGAGCTGAGACCTGTTGTTGACATCGTTTAGAACAGTCATAGCCTAAGGTGCGTCGTTCACGTGAGTTAATCCACAAAATAGCTTGTTCGGTGATATACATATATATAAATCTTAACTATAAATAAATATATTATTTCAAGCTAATTTAGTGGTACTACCGCTTTGGCTAAATTCCCGACCTCATACGACAAGACGCCCACAAAATGCAATATATTTTTTTATTTTTTTATTTTTTCAGCTTTTTTAATGTATAATAGTTACAGGTTTATTCGATTATATATACGTCGTAACAATTGTCTCTTTATGAACATATTCACAGGATAAAATAAGTGAAAGAGTCACATATCCTCCATGTTCGAGCGTGCCCAGTCTAGCAGAGTTCCACGCACAGAGGCGATGTTCCCCCGCTAAATGTCTAGCGATAATCTCTAGTGCAGGTACTCGACAGCTCTAATGTTCCCTGCCGAAAGATTGAGCGGCTTGCCGATACGTTGGATATGTTTGTGCGTCTTCGGGCCAGATGCCCTCAGTGTCCCTAATGTCAGCGGGCAAAAGTCGTGGGAGTAGGTAATACTGGCATATCTTCTGTACTTATTCGCCTCTGCCAACATAGACGCATGACCAGCATGTTCCGCTCCAGCACTGACCATTGAAGGGGCCAATGAGTCAGTAACGGTTGCATCCTATACTAGCATGCGACCCATCTCGAAGGACGTTAGTGTCAGTCCGTTCGGTTGCTTTACATCACTCCTGCAGAGGCTGGGAGGCTCGAGAATGCCAAAAAAGCACGCCGACCTCAAGGCTCGGCTAAAAATTCAGTTAAATGCTGCGTGTCGGGCTCGACAACCTGAGCTTAAGAGACAACAGGGACCGTGGTGTGCCTGTGGCCCCATTTGATCGACGCATCTACATTGGTAAAGGAATACGAGAGCTGCTTCCAGGCGTAGCCCCGCACTATTCTGAACACTGTCGTCATCTACTAGAGTGCCTAAGTGAGAGCACTGGGAAAAACCTAGAACAAATCCCCAGCGCCTTTTGCGGAGACCGCCCGTAGCCTGGCCTTGCCAGTCGTAGTGGAGACTTGCTCAAGGATATGCGCAAATGTCTTCTCCTGCAGTGGGGTCGGCCAGCTATTCTAGGAAAGGGTGTCAGTGGGTACGACATTGCAAAAAGGCTAATCTCTCGAATAGGGCTGCCAAAGTTTGATCGTAGACAGTTTTACCTGTGTCCTTCCTTAGCCGTTTAGCCTTTTCTAATGCCTGGGACATAAAGGAGGCTATGGCAGGACCAGCCAGCGTCTGGCATTCCAAATCCACCTAAGGATCTGGGAAGCAGAGCCTGCAAGCCTGCATCGGGTGAGAGGCGTACGTTTAAGGGCACCTTTTGTGTCTTCAAGGTTAGTGTAGTCTTTCAAGTGTCTTCACTTGCTAAAGGCTCGAAGGTTCTCGATCAAGTCGAAATAATTGACCCCTGGGCCGCCAAAAAGCACGATCTCAGTAGGTATATTTCGCGATGAGATCCCAGCGATGACCCCAGGTAACCCCCTCGGCAAAGAGAAACCCCGAGGAGCTCAATGTCACTCTTTTGGACGACCCCCAAGCCCACGGTCGTCCAGGTACCTGGCATTTAGAGGATACTGTGAAGAGTCCATCAAAGCTTTTACGCACAAACAGGCGGACAAAGGGTCTCCTTGTTGAAGGCCGGACTGCGAAGATATAGTGGCCTCTGGAAAAATCAGGTGCGACGGTTGTGCGTAGGCCGCATATACCTAGTGAAAAATTTGCAAGCGTAGCATTTCACCGCGTTTAGCAGGTGTTCTTTTCTGACGCTGTTAAACGCATTTCTAAAATCTAGCTTAACCAGAACTATAGGGCTACTACGGGAGTTTATAAATGCGCGGGAGGTGTGAATTCCCATCTTCGTACCGCCAGTAGTTGTAAAACACAACTGATAAAAACCAATTGCCGTTAATATTTCAGCTTTGTTGGCAGCGCACCCTATTTTTGAAGCTAACTTCCGGAGTGTAGACGAGCATGCTAACACACGCACTTCGTCGCTGGACGTAGTGGATATCAGCATCGTCGGGGACGAGATGGCAAGCAAATGTCGGAGAGGGCTTATGGATGTTTGTGTCAAAGAGACTCAAGTCAATTCAGTTTGTTCACCATATCATTGGTAGTTACAAGTGATTGACATGTCTTATAATTCACTGTTATAACTAAGCAGGTATTTCACACGTTCCTGCAGTGATTGTGCGTCGATTGACGCGCATCGGGTCAAGTGGTAGCAGTTGATGTCAGACATATATAATGGCGATAACCATGCCAGGTTATCCTACACAACAGTGTCTGATTTGTTTGTAGAGCCTTTTTCCACTTATCTGTGGAAAACACTGTTCCCTCTGTATAGTTCTATATATTCCTTTCTTCTCTAAACACTAGGTATTGGCCCAAGGCATCTGCACTGAATGGTATTTCGTCAGATATGAGGTCCTCCGTAAAGGTTGGACCTCTCGACACAGTTCTAACGCTAATGTCGCCAATGCATTCCTAGGTAGTCCAAGTGCACGTTGTATAAAGCAGTTCTTAACTCGGTCGATGTTTTTGAGGTCTGTCAGCTTAAGGTGAGGCGCAATCACTAGTAAGCTATATCAAACTATTAGTGCAATTTTTATTCTAAAAAGGTTGACGGCAATTTTTAGGTCACTGTCACGGAGTTCTCCAATAAGTATTATATCTGCCGTTGCTTTGGCTCTGAAATCGTAGAGATATGGACGACCAAAATGGGGTGTGACAATAGCAGTTCGGACATCAGAGTGGGCTCGCCAAGTTAAAACACAAACCCTGGTTTAATCAAGAATGCAAGTACATGAAACATATTATATGTACACATAATTACATGAGCCAATTAGGTTTACAAGAGCTAGCTCTCCTAGAAAGAGTATTTAAGGCCATTAAGAACGAAAAGATGCTTTGATACGAAGAAAAACAGAGAATGCGTCTCATACAAGACAGCGTATACAGGCCGTGGCTTCTACTCCCGACACGTCCGGCCACAGGTAATCCACTAAGTAATGACATAGAATGGACGACATATTTCACAAATCTTCGCAGCGGTGAGACGACTCTCCTAATAAGAGACCCCGGATCTAAGTTTATTCCTTTTACGGAAGCCGAAGTAAGACTAGCAGTTACATCAAAGCAAAATAACAGGTCAGCGGGGCCAGACCAACTCGTGTACGAGCACTTAAGCGCAAGATAAGTATTGCTATGCTCCCCAATAACAAAACTATACAATATGTGCCTACGCGAGGGTAAAATACCAGATGAGTGGTAAAAAAAGCTACCTACAACCTATATATAAGGGCAAAGGAGATGCTACGGACAAAATCATACCTAGGCATCTCCTTAACAAGCGTGATGTATAAAGTGCTCACTTCGCTCATCGCCTCGAGGCTCTACGAGCGCACAATCGATGAACTATCAACTGAACAACACGGATTTCTTCGAAAACGCTCAGCTGTAGACGCTTTGAAGTTTGTACTGGACTATGTAGAAGAACGGAAGGCTCAAGGGGAAATGACCTGTGCAGCATTTGTTGACTTTAAAACCGCCTTTGACTGCGTACCCAGGAATCGACTTTTGCAAGTCATTCACAGCAGATACGCAATTACGGATCCAACCATACAGAGAACCGGTGTCGCCCAGGGAAACTCAATAAGTCTGTTCCTATTTATTTTATACGTGGCAGGCCTGACGAAAATTCTACGAAAAGTAAAAGCGCCACATGCATTCTATGCTGATGACCGGGTCGTTCTCGCAAAATCCCGAGACCACTTACAGGTGCAATGAAAATAGACTGACAATAAATATAAACAAGACAAAATTTCTACGTTTCAATCGCGGAGGAGCATATGCCACCGCAGATCGCCGTATCAAAATAAACGGCGCCCCTGTAGAGTTAGTTAGTTACTTCCCATACTTGGGAGTGACGCTAACTTCAAGACTCTCGTTTGGAAGGCACATAGAAGAAAAAGAGACTAAAGGCTTTCGGACTGAGATATAAACGTGTCCGCGGAGCCAAAAGCCTGGCGGCGTCCAAGATATCTCCTTTGGGGAGCTTAAGTATGGCGCTTCTACAAATCTCATCCTCAGGGTTCGTTCTGATAGTAGTCCTAGTTTCATGATATACGATGTTCTCAACCCTTGAACCTTGCGAACAGTCGCGAAGGTTCTTTTTGGTAGTCACTGTGAGAGGACGCGTGTCGTTTCGAATTCAGGGAAGGTCCAACGCAGCCGGCGCGAAAGAAAACAGGTTTTTTGTTCGAGACGACCTTTAATAAAACTTTCGTGAGCTCGTCTGAGACGGATACCCCGACAGCCTTGAGCATGTTGCATGGTATTCTGAACGTGTCCCACCAGTTCCTCCGAGGTGGCCGATGTGCCGGTGGCAGCGTTACTTCTAAGCTCCCGACGTCGGAGTGTAAAGCGGACAAGTGCCTAAAATGTCCTCTTCTTGTGTATCTGTTGTTGCACACAAGCCAAGCGACCCTGTAAAGGTCCTGCCCAAAGTCACCTAAAACGTTTCCTGATATCGCTAGGTTGCCGGCAGTAAAGCTAGTAACTTGGCTTTAGTGCTTTGGCAATCGTCGTGAGTGTGGCTGCAGAGTCAGGACTAATACCCTCGAGCACTTTTGTCAGATCAGACAAGGTGGCTCTAAATCTGCCTGGTGGCGTCACCTTTTTTATGCTGCCGAACCCTTCGTGTCTGAGGCCGCAGTCGGGCGACCGAGCTTACTCTACTATATATCTAGTAGGCTTGCGCCAAGGAAGGCGCCGACGTCTGGGCAAAAGAACGTGTAGAGCGCTTCCGTCCTGGGTCGATAAGATTCCCCGGCAAGACTGCAGCGTACGACGGTTTGTCATCCGTGACGCCCCGTGTAGGCTCTCCCACAGAAGCCGGGTACTGCGCTTCTTCTATAACGACTGCTGAGGGATTAACCATCTGCACCTGTCAAAGGGTCCTAGCTTATGATAATTTGGTTCTTCTTACGAAGATAGGCTAAACGTGGACAAGAAGGGGAACCAACCGCGCGTTGATACACCTTGAGGAATTAGGACCGCATATCTCTTTGAAGAGACGCAGCATCGAGACTTCCGCAAACTCGCTGGAACCTGAACCGTCTAGTCAGCTCTCTTGAATCATAATTTTTAAGGTACTGAGAGATCCTGATAAAATATCGCTCTTGAGTTCTTTTCCATTTGACGCTGCTTGCGAAAAAATGCACTCTGCGTGAGATCACTACAGAAAAGCCATTTTCAGGGTAGGTCTCCGGCTGTCCGTCGTACCCAGCTTCGGTGAGCGAACACTCTTCTGCTTAATGCCAGGAACAGTATTGCCTCTAGGGGAAACGTCTACCGCGGCTGGCAACCCGGCGGCACTCGAAGGTAAGTCACCACCACCTTCCGACGCATCCATCGTCGCGCTAGAGCTCGAGTAATCTACATGTCTAGCGAAAGTTGGCCCGCTACATTACACGGTGTTACCGACTACACGCAAATTTCACCGCAGCCTAGGTATATCTAAGCTATCCGGGGTTTTCCTCCGATTGGCCTCACGCAACGTTGCAGCACGAATGCGGGTGACGAACACCACCTTCATCTATTAGAATTATTAGCCAAGCTGTGGGTAAGCGTCATTTCCTTTGATCTTGGCGGCATACGCAAGAGAACATTGTATAAGAGAAGCGTGAGCACCTGTCGACACGCACATGTAAGATTTGCTGATGACTCACATATGGTTACCAACATTTAACGTTAGATACATTCCGACGTCTGAAAATGTTGTCCGCTAGAGCTTTTTCGCCGCGATCAGTTCCCGGTGGTTGTGCGGCTTAGAAACGAATGCCGCCAAAGGCGTTTAGTGACATATGCAGGAGATACTACCTGTGCGTTTCACGCTGAAATGCGGATTCTCATAAAGATGTACCGCCTTGCCCGTCTTTCACTAGTTGCTTAATGGATGCGACTTAGTCTTCGATACATGTATCGCACGCTCAAACCGGCGAAAGTTTGTGACAGTGTTATTTTAATTTACCACTAGCCGCTGAAATGTTCGAAAGCGTTGGAAGTTTCGCCGTGTCACACGTCAGTGAGCGGCTATAACGGCGTACTCTAGCGTCTCCATCGATACCTCACCGTGCGTGTCGCCTGTTGGAGGGTCTCAACTATCGCGACCTATATACAACTACAGCGTACAGTGTCGTGCGCTTGTGCTAAGACTCTTACCCTTATTATTTTAGTCCTCTCCATCGTACCGACGGAGACAGAGAAGCTAAACAAAACAAACTGTTGTAGACGAAACGGTCGAGGTGAGCCACAGGCTTGCTTCTGTCTGTAGGCACGTGCAAGGTAACCGTCCAAGACACAGTCTAGCCCTTTCTTGTGTCGTTGTTAGAAATAGAGCTTGTAAGGCATACATCGTGTTAAGGGATTGAATAATTGCTTCGTAAAATGTCGCGCTAGGTGATTCGATTAGCAATATACGAGTATGATTGTTTTATAGCAATAAATGAGTATGAAAAATACGAGAACAATCGTTTACAGCCCATTATATCGTAAATAAATGTATTCTTATTTTGACAAGTATATGTGCCTCTAACCCAAAGCTTTATATTGGTCGCTTCTACTGAGACAATGCCGCGCTGCTATCTAATGGCCGATTATGGCCGCAAGGGCTAGTATAACTGATTATAAGCCAAACGCTTGCACGATAAGTGCGTTTTAATTGGTTAGATAATACCTAAATCTATTTCTATAGAACGTGAGGCGGCTCTAGTCAGCCGTCAGATTTGATTCTCTACATCAGACAAAGCCATTGGCGTTGTTTAAATGTAGGATGTATGCTCTTATGTATTGCAAATCCGTAGTAAAGCGTAAAATGTCTTACTTATAAAAAAACTAATAACATCTAGCACGCAAATACAAATTTGTAAAAGAAGAAGATTCGTTACACGTGTTTTAAATAGACAAGTACTGTAATTAGGATTAGAAAAGTACAAAGACTTGGAACGTGATGCAATCGAATATTGAAATACCTAAAGCACGCCCTATAATAGACTTCTACAAACACACACGTATCGGCAGGTTACCTAAATATAATGAGAGTTAGAAACCGCCCAAGTCGAAAGTCGATCACATTTCCCAAATACCTCTCAGTGTCGCTCGGATGTTGGCTTTTTTATCATATACACATGTTTTCAAATAGACTAGTTCTGTAGTTAAGACTGAAGAAGTAAAAAAAGTAGCCGGCAATCGATTGACACATGACTACTACCCCCGAAGCTCTACTCTGAACGCAATTGATACAGTGTATGCTACGAGTACTACCTTCAAGTGCCGTCAATCACTAATTCCGACTATTATTTTGCTTACACAGGAAGGCGATTTTACGATTTTAGCAGCCTGCATCAGACGGAGAGTGTATCATTTGAAACAGTATCTGACAGGCAAACACATTGTTTGCAAAGTTACGCAAAAACTTAAGGAACAAAAATCATTGGTTGTAAGTCGTGATGGCGAGTCGCCGACGAGCGCACAAACCCTCCGGCGTCTTCCTACTCGGCACGCTTGGCCAACAGTGGCTTGTATTTGCGGGCCAATTATATGAGGGTTTCAGCGACGTGTCTAAGAGATTTATAGAGTGCATGGCCGATCGAACAGACTAGGTGCTTTCCTATATATAACACATTGCTGACAGAGCTGATTGGTATAACTGTCGTTGCAGCGTCCTGCACTGGTAGCGCCGCTCTAGAGTTTGTTGTTCAGTAGGATCTAGCATTTGAGCTCTTACCAGCCCTGTCAAATGTTCCTAGATAGTATACTGTCGTACCACTGTAGGCGAAGCCTGAGCGCTGGCATGTAGACAATTTCTAAGCGAACCTCACCCACGTCGGCAAAAGGCGGTGTGACGGTGGTGGCACAGCCTTAGCGTTGTCATCCGGACGGCAGTTTATGAGGGTCGCCAATAGATTCTTGTTCATATCGCACAGATACAGATCTACACGTACAGTGCAGCGTGCAATCATCAGATGCGTACAGCTTGCAGTGTTCCTGTAACTGCGGCGCGCGATTATAAAAGCAAACTTGTAAAATTTTATCAGCGATCGTGTTGGGTGCACTGGTGAGAAATCGTTAGAAGTAGAACAATAGATAGTAGTAGTAGCATTAGTCCTAGAATATCGGGCATTTCATGCACAAGAGAAGCAAGCAGGCCAAGCGGGGACGGCCTGGGCCACGTTTTTAAGGCCACGGGCATTAATAAAGTCGACTTACTTGTTCACTTCAACCCGACGCGTGTGGTTCAAGCAGGTAAACGCGGTAGGATAGTGCGTGGCTCGAGAGCGGGAGTGTTTCCTTACACAAGGACAACCACACAAACTCTCTGCTCCAACCAGGAGTCGTTGAAGTTGTAGTAATAGTAGTAGTAGAAGTCGTCGTCGTCGTCGTCGTAGTAGTAGTAGTAGTAATAGTTACAAGGCATCACGATGTGCCAGTGTGAACAAGTCGTCCGCTACAACGTTGGCCTGGTAGCCGGGGACCGAGGTTGCTGGTTGCGGTATAGATTGCACTGATGCTTGTCTGGCGGGGCACGATTTGAACGGTAATAGCACAAGCGTTACCACCGCCACCACCACCACCACCACCACCAACAACAACAACAACAACAACAGCAGCAACAACACAACAACAACAACACACAACAATACAACAACAACAACAACAACAACAACACAACAACAACAACAACAACAACAACACAACAACAACAACAACAACAACAACAAACACACACACAACAACACACAACAAACAACAACAACAAAAAGGCGAGTCACGAGGACAGACGCGCACACAGACGGCATCTTCGTTTGTCGTTTGCGCCTGCGTTCAGGCAAAGCACACACGAAAACGAAGACGAAAACCAACTACTACCTTATCGCGCTTGCCTCGGGCCAGTTGGCTGGTGGGGCAGTTCGGCAGCGGGCAGGCCACACTTCGTACGACACAACGCCTTCGGCGGCCTCCGGATGGCAGGTCTTTGTGAAAAACCGCGGCGGCGATAGGGAGAGAAAGAAAGGGGGGAGGGGGAGGGAGGAGACGCCGGGAAACGCAGCGAGCGTCGAATACCGCCGCGATGAGGTAACGCCAGCGATATCTATCTCCGATGTAGTAGAAGATGCAGAAAATGAAGAAGACGATCGGACGTAGTAGTAGGTATTCACTTTATATGTACACACACACACACACGTACACTAATGGAACTAGTAAGTGTTCACTATGCGCAAACTAAACAACCTACGAGTGGGTAACGCGTCGATTGCGGCTCGACACTCCGACGGACATGCGGCGGGCAGAAGACGAACACATGTTCAACTCAGTTAGTTCTCTTGGCGCAGCCGACGCAACAAGCTGGCGGCCGCAC